>CM042688.1:267787164-268387164 GCA_023614405.1 Avena insularis | reverse complement strand
CCTCTTGGTCTTGTGAATCATGTCTAGGTTCCGCTGAACCGAGGATGATATCTATGAAGAATCCATGATGAGCCACCATGACTACGACTCCACAAGTATAGAGGACATGACGGAGCACTACACCGACAATGGCTCCACATGCTTTGAGGACCCGTAGCATTGCACCTACGATGAATCCACATGCATGGAAGACATGGAGAACGTCATCAACTATGGCTCCTCAAGCATGGAAGACTTGGAGCTCTACATCAATAATGGATCCTCATGCATGGAGTACATGGAGCACTACACCAACAATGGCTCCACATACTTGGGTGGAGTATTACCACAACAATGACTCCCCAAGCATGGACGACTTCGAGTGCGACATTAATGACGCCTCTCCAAGCATGGAGTACATGGAGAACTTCATCGGCATTGATAGCTCTTCCATGTGCCATGAAGAATACCTCCACCGCTTGGAGATGGACGAATACAACGCCAAGCAAGCGGAGGCGCATCATCAAGACACCCTGACCTTCAAGGCCAAGTGTGTCATACCAAAGGGCACCACTTACTTCGATGATCCACCTCCAAGGCGGCAAGCGTCACCACCTACATGGCACCAAGCGCCACCATCTCCAAGGCACCAAGCACCACCACCCCGAAGGTGTCATGTGTAACAACCTCCAAGGCAACAAGTGCCACCACCTACAAGAAGAGTGGCGCCCCAACATATCTTCCAAAAGAAGTGCCACACAACAATAATCTTCATCAACATACATCCTCTCATGATCATCACCAACATCAAGAGGATACAAGACATCGTTTAAGGCATCTTCGCCATGAATACGGAGCATACATGTTGAGCACCATACACAATGCTCAATCAAGCTCAAGCAGGCACCACCATTACAAGAAGAGTGCCAAGGAAAAGGATCATCGTCGCGAGCGTCATGTGGATGACCAAGTGCTTCACTAACATAAACCTTCGGCAAGGCACACTAATGACCTCCGTCGACACCATCACCATAAGGCACCTTACACTACTAGTGCCACCACCAAAATGGCACCAAGAGAAAGCCTTCTACTACACCATCAAGCTTCAATGCCAAAACTTCAAGTTCAAGATGAAGCATTCAACTATAAGAGCTTCAATGCAACTTCTTCTCCAAGCACTCCAAGAATGTCATTCAAGCAAGAGATGGACCTCTACTTCGCCAAGTTGGACGAGGCCGTAAAAAATATGCCCCCCCTTGAAATAGAAGAAACAAGTTGCTTTGACAACAATTGGATGCAATGGAAAAGATGGCGTCAAGGACCAATACTTCCGATATGAGTGCCACCACCACAATGGAACCCAAATTACAAGACGGTGACAAGGTCGAGAGTGGTGAGCATGGGATTTTCCCTTTAGCAAAGGATGTGCATGGAGTTGAGCAGACCGAGCCGGTCCCTATATCCTTGAGTGATGATGTGGTACCAATACCATGTGAGTATGAGAGCCACTTAGCCCACTTGAGTGAGAGAAAGAGTGAGATGAGTGACTCCACCATACGTGAGATTGAGTGCTTCCATTTGGAGGGCATGAGTGATACACCGAGTGAGTTGAGAGTGGTAGTTGATAGGTCATGTGAGACCACTTTGATTTCTAACGACTTACCCTTTACATCTAGTGTGTTTTCTCATGATATTCTAGGTTCCATGGATCAAGAAGCGCCAAGCTTGGAGATAATGATGCCTCCTACCAAAAAGATGTACATGGTGGATGAAGATGACGCCATTCCCATACATGATGAAGAAGTCGCCACATGGAGGACAATACTAACACAACACCCACTTCATATGAGAGGTATGAAAAAGGTGACAATACGGGTGTTAATGATGCCATGATCCCACTAGTGTACATGACGACTTGTGATGATTGGCATGATATGGATGATATGTGTGCCATTACATATGATTCATTGATATTTCCATGTGATACTTTGCCTTTGCATAATGTTGAGCATGTGAAATTATTTGATTGTGATGATGTTGCCATAGACATGCAATGCTCTAAACATTAAGTTGATGATATCATTGCTTGCACTTTGTTGAATAGTTGCTCTTTCCAATATTTTGCTTGTAATGATGATCAAAATGGTACCCCTCGGACCAAGCTTTGTTATGGATGTTTTATAATTTTTCTCGTTGCTTGCAATAAGAAGAAGAATTGCTCTTTCACTTGTTTTGCTTGCAACAATGATTATCATATGTTTTCTATTGAGATGGCCCCCATAGCTTTCTCAAATTTTGGAGATTTTGGTAAATGCCATGATAATCATGTTCCCAACTTGCATACTCACCATGCACATAAATTACACTTGATTGACACTTATGGTGATGTGCACAAGAAGAGATACGTCATGCTGGATGATGTTTTTCTCTACCATGCACACATGTTCTTCCTTTTATCTATGGTGTGTGTAGGTACCCACACAAGAACGTCAACCTCAGTTGAGCACGAGTTGACAAAAAGATCTCTAGAGAGCATCCCACAAGTGAGTTCAAGATCGAACCTAGCTCTAATACCTTTTGCATGCTTTGCATCTTTCATGTTGAATTTTTTTCTTTCCTATGGTTAGCTTGCAAGCATGTTGATGGTATTCTTTCACCTTGTGACAATCATGTTTCATTGCTATTGTATATTGATGCTTTGTGACTTTCAACAAAAATGTTGAACAATTTCTCTTTCTGATGTTTTGTGTGCAACCATAATGCCATTATGAGCATGTATTGTCATGAGAGCTTCCAAGTACCTCATATTGTTGTTGCAACAAACATAAGGACCACTTGATCTTTCATATGATTTGTTTGCAAACATGTTGATTTTACTTCCTCTTGCGGTACTCCAATGCCCATGATTTTGGATTTCAATGATTTGTGTGTGGCATCCAACATATCGAACAATTTATGTTTCCAATGGTTGGTTTACACACATAATGATGTTGTTTTGAATGTCCTTCCTCCTGTATTTTTGCCGAATTCTCCTAGCTTTGCATCAAAGATGTTGATCAATACTTTACTCAATTGCTTTGAGTGCCACACTAATATGTTATATGGAGTTTTTGAGTTTCCACATTTGGATGATGTTTAAACAATTTCCATGCACTTTGACCTTGCATACGCATTTCATTTGCGATACTTGAGTTGTGCTAATAGTGTTGTGAACAAGAATGGACATGCCACAAATGACATGATCCTCTATCACGCATGAACATATTTTGCTTGGTCTTTGTTGTGTGAAGGTACAAGTGTACACACGTCAACCTCTATGGACAAAGAGTTGACAAGACGAATCGAAGAGAGTTACCTAGGGCTGCCCTTTAATGAGCTATCTCTACATCATAAGGTGACTTCCTTCTACCTGAGGACTCATGCTATAATCTTCATGAATTGTCTACTCTTTGAGTGTTGCTTCGCTTTTGTTGTGAGCTTAGGCTTCATGGAATGTGAAGGAACATTGAAGTGTTGTCAAGTCAATCTTCCCCAGGACGACTATATGGTGAACCCTAGGATAAAGAAGGTGTCTCGACATCCTCTTCTTAGTGATGAGCATCAAGAGTTGAGGCCAACTCTTCTAGAAGAGGAGGAACTGATGCGGCCCGACCTACGGTCGTTACCATATCAAGGTCTCCAACTTATGCCAAGTCGTCATGGACTCCAAAGTTGAATCCATTCCTCTATGTGAGCCCACTTCCTACCCTCTTGAATGATATACTACTTCATACTCCATCCCATTATCATGATAGGTTCACACCAACAAGTACGGAGGCGAGGGAGGAAGCCCGAGGACTCACGTCCGACAAGACGGAGGCTTGGAAGAGGAGACGGAGGAGATAGAGCCAAACCGGTGGTAGAACCGGCGAACCGATTTCCATGCTAGAATTCTCGGTGCTAGCTCCGGCGGACTGGATCCTGCGCCGACCGAACCGGTGGACCAGAAGTCCAGCCGGAAACGCATACAGAAGTGCAAACCAGCACTAACCGGTAATATCAGTGACCGCTAAAACTTCCGGGGCCAGATCCGGTGCCGCCAGACTTATTGCCGAAATCTCCCGTCTACGCACAGATCTGGGTTTGATGCCCTAGAATATTCCCTTTACTTACCATTTTGCCTAATTTATCCCCAAACTACCCCCATACTAGTGGCTGGCCTATAAATAGAGCCCCCATCCCCTCATGTATCCCTAGGCATAGATGATAGACTAAAGATAACCCCCTTTGTGGAATCTCTAGTTTTGCCTAATCCCCTTACCAAAGGGGACCAACTATCATCACCACCTCGTTGGAGCTTGCATCGCGCCTCCCTCATTGTACAAGGCCTACGTTTGCGAGTGCGTGAGTGTAGTTGTCAAGACCCTCTCCAAGGTGTTCTTCTCTCTCCACTTGGGATCGAGGGAGCACGTTGACCGATCTATCCTTGCGAGGATTCTATCGGATAGGTGGCCACCAGCGGGAGCAATCGGCCTTGTATCGTGTGAGTTTTGTGTTTGTTCATCATGTTCTTTGTGAGGTGTGCATCCGCTTCCGCTACATTCCCCCTTCCCCCTCACTTTCCCATCAATTTGACCACATGATCCGTGAAGATCGGGCCACCCACGAGGTTAGCCCTCAATAGTACATAATGGCACTTGCACGACAATTGATAGACGTCATTGTTGGAATTTATTTCAGACTCAGTGTATGATAAAAGGCAAAGTGTGCAAGTTGATGATTGATGGTGGTAGATGTACTAATGGCATAAGCAAAGCAATGGTGACATCTTTGGTGTTGTCCACATGGCGTATTCCTAAACCAAAGCATCTCGAGTGGTTGAATAGTTGCGGTATGCTGAAGGTAACACATAAGGTGTGTGTTCCATCTACAGTTGGTGAGTATGTTGATGAGGTAGAGTGCGATGTGTTGCCATTGGAGGTGTGTGGGCTATTACTTGGCCGTCCATGGCAGTATGATCACAATGCTATGCATGTAGGATGAGCCAATACCTATACTTTTGTGCATGATGGTAAACAAAGGACACTGAAGCTTATGGCGGATGATATGATAACATCTGATGTGGTGTTGGTGGTGCGCAAGAAGAAGGCACACAAGGCTACGTCATGACAGATGACGGTCATTCTTGAAGAATGGGAGCATGATGCAGGGAGCATCAATACTCATGATATTCCAGCTGCACCTATTGATGACAAGCCAGTTGTTTTAGCTATGCATGTTAGTGACAAGTCGGTTGAAGTCAATCCTCCTAGCGAAGAAAGGAAGGATGATGCAGCAAGTTCTACACTTCCAGTTTGTGTTGATAAAGGCATTCAGACTGATGATTTTCGCGATGATCCTGTACCAGTGCATATGGAGGTGAGGGTCACATATCGCATATTTGTTGGAGTAGTTGTCTAGAGAGTTGGAGCAGGGAGTGCGTATGACCTATTTTGCGAGGTCATACAAAGAAGGTTCACTCTGAGGTTCATAGGGCTCCATCAAGATATGACAAGAAGAAGGTGGTGGCGCCAAAGTCCAAACTCGTGTGGAGGAGAACGGAAGCGCCAAGCACAACATCAAGTCAAGCTAGCCGAGAGGGAGGTTGTGGTGTGGTAGGCAGGCAAGACTTGAAGTTGAAGTTGATGGTGTAGAGTGGCGATGTTTCTGATATGATGCCACATGCTAGAGACCTTCTAGCGTTGAGGGCAACGCCTTTCCAAGGGGGAGAGGATGATGGGGGTATTCAATTGATGATTGGCACGCTAGGACGACCTACGTCATGTAAAATGATTCAGTCTAAGGTTGTGTCATCTATTTGTATTCGTGTCTGTTACTTAGCCATGTCATGTTGTGGTCCACGTAGTTATTTCGTGTGTGTTTTGGTTTGGGCCTATCCAACCGACTAGTTGTAGGCCTCCTATATAAAGGAGCCAGGCGGCTAGGGTTTAGGGGAGTTTAGAATTAAGATTTAGACATTGTGTCACATAGGTTATGCATCATTCTAGGGGATGGCGCTGCCCGTTATCTATCGCATTGAGTGATTGCCACGAAGATTCTTGTGTTCATCAGGGATTGTCGAGCTTTGGTTTGAGGCGTGTTGTTTATCAATACATTGCTTGCTAGATTTGTTCCTCTTCTTCAGGTTGCGTTCATCGCGTAATTGAGAGATTATCTACTAGGTTGACTCGTTGTGAAAGATCGGGCAAAACTCAGAGGATCATTGGCGTGATCCTTATCACAAACACGTTGGGTATATACATGTCGGCTAGAATTTGGCTCAGTAAGGCCTCCACGACATGAGTCGAATTACCCCAGCCTATACAAGATTCGAGTCTAGGGACTCGACTTTGAGTAGGTAGCGTTGTTTTTTTCAAGAGCAATTAACTAGTCCCGATCCGTCGAGAGCACCCGACAAGTTTAACCAACATCCCTATGAACTTTCTCAAAAAAACAACATCCCTTTGAACTGCTAAACATCCATGAAATTTTCTAACCCGATGTGCTTCTAGGTTAGTACCTTTCACCCTACAAAACTATCGACACCGACCAAAGCGGTACAAGACTTGCGACTTCGAAGTCTCCATCCGAATCTACGATTAGACTAGACACTCGGGGGCTACTGACATAGGTATGCCCAACGGTTACCTACCTTTCGCCTATCCGGCTCAGCCCAATAGGAGTCCCATACGATCATTTACCAAAGTCCATGAAGCCTATGGCAATTCAGATGATGCGAATTCCATAAGTACATCGACTCCTTGGCATACAAGATAAGCACAAGATTAGATAGGAAACTACTAGGGTTACACCCTTGATCTGTAACCAGCTCGTACGGTACCGGATACCTAACCCTCCATATAAGGGCTAGGAGGGGCCGCCGGGGAGGAACTTACCCTAGCTTTCGTCACAAACACACCAGATCTAATCTACGCAACCATAGCCATCTCGGCAACTTGTAACCTTCATCAATTCAATCAAGAATAGACAAGCAGGATTACGGTTATTCCTCCGGGGTCTGAACCTGGGTAAACTCTTGTCCCCCTGTTATCTGTTAGCCGATGAAGTCACGAGCACACGCATATTTCCAGAAAATCCAAATCCATACCATGGGCATTCTCGTGGAGACCCCATGTCAACGTGTAATAGAGTATCTACCTATTTTGGCGAGAATGGAGAGAAGAGAATACTCAAGCCTAGGGATGAGCTCAAGTTTATGGACAAGCGAATGTGTACATGTAAATATAATTCAGAGCACGTGGATATGCTACAAAGTAACATAGAAAGAAGAAACCTAGCGAAATGCTCTTTTGAACCCAGGCACAGATGCACCCTTGGTCTGATTGGTGCGCATTCCTTGTATTCCTCGTTGTGTGTCAATTCTTTAAAGTGGAGTCAAACAGTGCATGGTCCCGCTCTGCACTTGCATTTATGTGTCTTCTGACCACCACCGTACATCTTTGGCAGAATGGACCGTGGAGTAACATGTTCTGTACCAAGAGCACCCACGTACTTAGCTCCGACTGTCGGGTTCTTCTCCTCAACGCCTCATACAACCGACAAGCTGCCAGCTTATCATTTCTCCTCTTTCTAGCCATGCATATGCATACTTATTGAATGTCAACCGATTAGCATGTGATTTGGCGCGATCAAGATACCTCTGTTAGTATGATCTCCCCACGTCCGTCCGTGGGACGGACGATTTGGTCCAGCGTCCTGATCGGGGGCGCCCAACGTTATCATCGTTGGTGGGCCCCTGTCGCGCAGCGCTATATAGAAGAGGTGGGGGCCGGGGGCACGACTCTCGAGGTTCGTCGCCCGTCTCACCCCACCGACACATCCAAGCCCAAAGCCACCGATCTGGCTAGCGCAGTAGCGGCGGGATTAACCCACCTCACCGCCGCCACCTCTCTGTCGAGCTCCATGACGAGCTCGTCGTCAACCTCGAAGACCGACAGTATGTACATCTCACTCATACTCTCTAGATCGACGCCTAGCGATCCTAAAGGTCTAACAATGGTATCAAAGCCGCTAGTTCTAGTTGATCTAGTAGAGAAAGCAGAAAATCCGAGGAAGAAAGTTAAAGGCTAGGGTTCCAAAAGCGTCGCCGCAAGGCCGCGCCGTTCCTCTCGATCCCGACGCATCGGCAAGCCAAGGTCGGGAAGAAGAACATAACCCCTCTGGGGTGAAGAAAAATGAACCCCAAAGCCATAGTCCCCTCCTCCTTGGATCAAAATCAAAAAGAAAAGAAAAGCCTCGTTTTCCCTTCAAATTTGCCCATCCCCGAACCCTAGATGCAAAGAAAAGCCTCGTTTTCCCTTCAGATTTCCCCATCCCCGAACCCTAGATGCAAAGAAAAGCCACAGATCCCCTTCCGAATCGCGAATCAAACAAGAACACAAAAAAGGGGAGGGGAACCGGCTGCCGCCGTGCACCGCGCTAGTAGAAGGCATCATCACGCTGCCAGCTGATTTGGTCGACCACCGGTGGACGCGCAACAAGGGGACTCCGCCTCTCGACCTCGTCATGGTACAGCGGGATATGGGGGAGGTGGACGGGTGCAGAGAAGTGGAGGGGCTCGCCCGGCGTTGAGGAGGGAGGGGCCCGTCAAGGCCAAGGCTTCCGGACGACGCCGCCTCACCAACCTCGCCACATGCAGCCATGAAATGGGCGAGTGACAGCAGAAGGGGGGCTAGAGGGGGAGGGGCTCGTCGCTGGCCATAGGCCGGGCGGCGCGGCCTCCTCACCACCTCACCAGCGCGGGGGTGCGCCGCCGCCGCTGGGATCCAGAGAGACACGAGGAGGAGAGGGTGGGCGCGTCTGAGGGTTAGGGTTCAGGCGGCACCGGTCGGTGCTAGTTTTGACCCGACCGCAAATAGCTCCCAGCCGTCCGATCGAGATGGACGGCCAAGATCAGCGCGCCTCGACCGGTGGTGGGCGCCAAGGTCAAGAGGCCACTCGGCCATGGGCCGACAAGGAATCTGCGCTATGCGCAAGACAAGGCCCGATGGGGTTATTTTCCGCCAGGACTCTTTTACACCGCTTTTTACTGTTGTTTTGATGTTTTTTGTGCAGTTTTTGGGCAATTTTCGTCTAGTTTTTTCTATTCAATATTATCCAACGATATTTTGTCTATAAAGTACTAATGTAATAGTAAAGTTTCTGTAAAATGTAAAGTTTGATGAATGTTTTATTCATAGTTTCCGCTGCAAATTGTTAAATGTATTTGCTTAATTGCAATTAGAGTGAGGATTTTATTTAATGACCAACGTTGTTAGTAAGATTTTCACTATGGATAGTAAGTTTTATCACTATTAGTTCTATTTCTGCCCAACGGTGATGTAGAATTAATATTGAGAAGTTTCATGTTTTAATTTGACCAACGTTGAATTAACTCATTTTGGTGATATTTTGTTTTCAGGCAATCCTATGAGTTTCATCTCGGCCATTGAGCCCCTCAATGGAGGGAACTACGGCTCATGGCGAGAGAAGGTTGAGATGGGGGTTGCTTTGCTTGACCTTGACTTGGCTCTGATTGAGACCTGTCCCAAAGAACCTGAGGACCCCGTGAGGGGCGAGAAAGAAAGTGAAGATGACTTCAACAAAAGGGTTCATGACCATGGACCAATACGAATGAAGTATGACCTTGATCGTGCAAAGTGGGACTCGTCCAACAGAAAGTGCTTGATGTTCATTAAGAGCTCCATTATGGAAGCAATAAGGGGAGCAATCCCAGAATGTAGCACTGCCAGTGAGTACCTGAAGAAGGTAGAGAGTCAGTTTACTGGGTCTTCAAAGGCCTATGCGAGCTCTCTCATTAAGAAACTTGTTACTACAAGATACACTAGTGGTGGAGTAAGGGACCACATATTGCAAATGAGCAACATGTCTTCCAAGCTTAAGCCCATGGGCATGGAGCTCTCAGTTGAGTTCATCATCCACCTGATCTTTGCCTCAATACCAAACCAATTTGAGACTTTTGTTGTGAACTACAACGCACAGCCAGAAAAGTGGGGCATTGAGAAGATGATGGCCATGTGCGTACAAGAAGAAGAGAGGCTCAAGGGGCAATCTGGTGATTCTGTGAACTACCTGAGCCCAACCAAGAAGAGGAACTTTCAGGGTTCCAGGCCACAAGGGAAACCTCAGGGGCCTCCCCCTCCTTCTAAGCCTCATGGAAAGGATGATGATCACCGACATCAGGAGGTGGACAAGGACACCTGCAGGTGGTGCAAGGAAAAGGGCCACTACATGAGTGACTGTGTGAGCTTCCTAAAGCATCTGTGCAAGAAAGGTGAGGATTTAATTACTTTTGTTGATGAATCACTATTTTTAAGTTATGAAAAATCTACTTGGTGGATTGACTCAGGTGCAACTGTCCACGTTGCAAATTCATTACAGGGATTCCGTATGAGAAGGACCCTGCAAAGAGGAGAAAGAAGAAATAAGGTGGCAAATGGCGTCCAAGCTGAAGTCGAAGCTATTGGAGACCTCCCATTAGAATTATCAAATGGCTTTGTACTTTTACTAGTAGATGTACTTTATGTACCCTCTTTGCATCGAAACTTAATAAGTGTATCGCGCTTAGATGATGATGGTATTGTTTGCCATTTTGGTGATGGACAATGTAAAATCAAGCGTAATAATGAGATTGTTGGTCTTGCCTTCAGACAAGACAAGCTTTATTTGTTATCACTTTGTGAGAATGTGTATGCATTAAGCGCTGAGAATGAGAATGCCTCCTCATCCCTGAATGGAAAGAATAAAAGGAAAAGAATTGATGATGTCTCTTCGAAATTATGGCACTGTCGTTTAGGCCATATTTCGACAGGGAGAATAGAACGCTTAGTAAAAGAATCAATTCTACCGCCTTTAGAATTTTCGAATCTAGAGCAATGCATCGATTGCATTAAAGTAAAGTTCGTAAAGAACATTAAAAAGGGCGCCAAAAGAAGCACAGGAGTCTTAGAAATAATTCATACGGATATATGCGGTCCGTTCCCTGTGACATCTGTGGATGGATATGATTCTTTCATAACATTCACGGATGATTATTCGCGTTATGGTTACATTTATCCAATTAGAGAGCGTTCTGAAGCATTGGATAAATTTAAGATATTTAAGGCTGAAGTTGAAAATCAGCATAGTTTAAAGATTAAAGTAGTAAGGTCCGATCGTGGAGGCGAATACTACGGTCGTCACACCCCATATGGCCAGGTTCCTGGACCCTTTGCAAGGTTTCTACAGGAACATGGTATAGTAGCCCAGTATTCAACGCCGGGCGAGCCTCAGCAGAATGGAGTAGCTGAAAGACGTAACTGTACCTTGATGGATATGGTAAGAAGCATGTTAAGTTACTCCACCTTACCGGTTGTCTTGTGGATTGAGGCGTTAAAAACCGCCATTCACATACTTAATCGAGTTCCTAGTAAGTCGGTGTCTAAAACACCATATGAGTTATGGACTAGTCGCGAACCTTCCTCGATTATTTGGGAGTGTGGGGCTGTCCAGCTGAGGCTAAGCTCTTCAACCCAAACCTTGGAAAGTTAGATCCTAAAACAGTAAGTTGTCATTTCATTGGCTATCCAGACAAGTCAAAAGGTTATCGTTTCTATTGTCCAGACAGATTTACCAAGTTTGTGGAAACGAGACACGCTGTGTTTCTGGAGGATCAGATGATCAGGGGGAGCACGGTATCGCGAGAAATCAACCTTGAGGAGAAGCGGGTGCATGCACCCACTCCGATGATTCAGGAACCGTTTTTCTCGACACTTCGCTGCACCGACACAGGAATATGTCGATGTGCCACCTGTTGTTAGTTCTCCTGTGGCAACAACGAATGAAAATGAAGACCCTGTTGTCACACAAGAGGGGGAGCTGGAACAGCCCCATACAGAGAATGTGCCAGAAGGCGAGACCCTCAGAAGGTCTCAAAGAACTAGAAAGCTAGCTATTCCCAACGATTTTGAAGTCTATGTTAGTGAAGAAGTTCAAATGGAGGGTGATCCCACCACATTTGAAGAAGAAATCAAAGGTGCTCACTCATCGAAGTGGCTTGAAGCCATGGAAGATGAAATGAGATCCATGAGTAGTAACAAAGTCTGGGATTTAGAAGAAATTCCTAAAGGAGCCAAAACAGTAGGCTGTAAATGGGTCTACAAAACAAAATGTGACTCTAGAGCGAATATTGAAAGATATAAAGCACGACTTGTTGCTAAAGGTTTCACCCAAAAAGAGGGAATAGATTATAATGATACATTTTCTCCAGTCTCAAGTAAGGATTCTTTTAGAATCATAATGGCTTTAGTGGCACACTATGATTTAGAATTGCATCAAATGGATGTAAAGACGGCTTTCCTAAATGGAGACCTAGAAGAAAAAGTTTACATGGCACAACCCAACGGTTTTGTTGTGGAAGGAAAAGAACGTATGGGATGTCGTCTGAAGAAATCCATTTATGGATTAAAACGGGCCTCCAGGCAATGGTACTTAAAGTTCCATGAAACGATAAGAAAGTTTGGGTTCGATGAGAATGCAGAGGACAATTGCGTATATGCAAAGTTCAAGAATGGGAAATTCATTTTCCTTATCCTGTATGTGGATGACATTCTACTTGCCAGTAGTGATGTTGGTCTACTATTGGAGACAAAGAAATTCTTGTCCTCGAATTTTGATATGAAAGATCTCGGTGAAGCTTCATTCGTTCTAGGAATTGAAATTCTCCGAGATAGAGAGAAAGGGGTTTTAGGATTATCGCAAAAGGCATACTTAGAAAAGGTTCTGAAGAAGTATGGTATGCATGCGAGTAATGCTACGCCTTCTCCCATAGTCAAGGGCGATAGATTTGGGAATTTCCAGTGTCCCAGGAACCAATATGAGATCGATCAAATGAAAGAGATTCCATATGCTTCTACTGTCGGAAGTTTGATGTATGCTCAAGTATGTACATGCCCTGACTTAGCTTTTGTTACCGGGGTACTTGGCAGATTTCAAAGCAATCCAGGAATAGATCACTAGAAAATGGTGAAGAAGGCATTGTGTTATACAAAAGGCACAAAAGGCCTCATGTTGACGTACAGAAGATCTGATTCCCTTGAAATAGAAGGGTATTCATATGCAGATTATGCGGGAGGTTGATGCAAACACTACTTTTACCATATCCTACTGCATTAGTTAATAATAAATCACTTTACATACCAGTTTACAGCCTCAATGACCAAAGGAAAAACAAAGTGATGAAAGAAAGTCCACGTCAGGATATATATTTACTCTTGCAAGGGGAGCTATATCGTGGAAAAGCTCCAAGCAAACCATCACGGCATCATCCACGATGGTGGCTGAGTATGTAGCATGTTATGAGGCCACGGGGCAAGCAAACTGGTTAAAAAAGTTTATACCCGGGTTGAGAGTGGTGATGCATTCAAAGACCACTCAGAATGTACTGCGACAATGAGCCAGCAGTATTCTATGCTCACAACAATAAGTCAAGTGTTGCTGCCAAACACATTAATATTAAGTTTTATGTTGTGAAAGAAAGAATCCAGGATCATACCATAAGTTTAGAGCATATAAGTACAAAGGAAATGCTCGTGGATCCGCTCACAAAAGGCTTACCACCCAGTGTGTTCAGAGAACACTTAGCCGGCATGGGTTTACGGGAAAGCCTATGATACCTGGATATTAAGGGCCTGGAACTAGAACCTATTTCAAAATAGAAAGGCATATAGTGGTTGTTGAATCTATGGTGCGTAACTGACCATTATGACGAGACATGCCCTATATGTTGATCTATGGTGGAATGGGTGCCAAAGTATAAGTTTGAAGTAATGAGTTAAATGAAAGATGAGATCAAGGGGGAGAATGTTAGTATGATCTCCCCACGCCCCGTCCCATCTTGACGACTTGGTCCATTTCTGATCGGGGCGCCCAACGTTATCATCGTTGGTGGGCCCCTGTCGCGCAGCGCTATATAGAAGAGGTGGGGGCCGGGGGCACGACTCTCGAGGTTCGTCGCCCGTCTCACCCCACCGACACATCCAAGCCCAAAGCCACCGATCTGGCTAGCGCTGTAGCGGCAGGATTAACCCACCTCACCGTCGCCACCTCTCTGTTGAGCTCCATGACGAGCTCGTCGTCAACCTCGAAGGCCGACGGTATGTACATCTCACTCATACTCTCTAGATCGACGCCTAGCGATCCTAAAGGTCTAACAACCTCAACCACCAAACTGACTGTTTGTTGAGACTAACATTTCGTGTCATTCGAAATTTGAAATTATACACTTGTCTATGAAATGTGTCTAGCTCGACCTGGGTACAGGCCGCTAAAGTACAACCTTCGTTTAATTCGATCTACCACATTTGATACTACTCAATTTTTGAATCGCCTTGCAGCTTCTCCGAGCGCACATTTGCCATCTTCTAGAAAGGATTCTCCATCGACACGATTTTGGTACGCCAAGAACATGCCAAGAGTTGACAACATTTTCAAATATTTATTGATATGGGGTGGCCCAATCTTCTCAGCAAGCACTTGTCAATGGTGATGGTGGATGATAGATAACTAGCTTGTAGCTATGAACTCTCTCGCTCGAACCCTGATGCCAATGCAAAAGCTCTCGAACCCTATGGGATATTCACAACACCACGCTCTTGCGCACGCAGCCTTCAACAACGAATGGTAGTTTGCAATCTACTAATTTCCAATGGAACAACAGATCACACTCAATTGCAGTAGTATAATTCGATCATAGAGTAATTCCAGAGGTTCTTTGAAAGAAACAACTCCAAAACAGTTTAAACATGGTCTAAAACCTAACTATGGGTCGTCCCAGGGCTTATAAGGGCATCTAGGGCAGCCAAAAAACAAAACTAAATGCGTACGACTCAAACTGTTACAAGCCGACTCGGACCAGATTCGATCGACGGCCGGACATTTCGGTGTAATCGGGTTGGATAGTCCGGTCCGGCCGGACACTCCGGGTGGAGTGTGCCGGACAGTCCGGTCTGGCCGGAAACTTCAGAGTTTCCGGGTGGTGTCCGGGTAGTGTCCGATTTGGGCACATATTGTCCGCACCAGTTCCTCTCTCGGCCAGGTTGGACAGTCCGGGTGAACTTGGCCGGACACTCCAGTCGTGGCAGAGCTTCTTGCCTCCGTCTTGATGATCTTCTCTTGCGCCTTCCTCCTGCTCCTCCCTCGCGCATCCTTGGGCGATCATCATGCTGGGCTTCTCTTGTAGCCCTTCTCCTCCTTGTGCCATGATTGTTTCTCCAACGAATCTGATCGTACATAAATGCATAGACTTAGGTAGTATAAAGTTCTCATCAATTAAAGTACCAGAACTGTTTAGGATTGAATTCACCGGTTTTTCAAGTAGCTTAGCATGAGCTCTTGTAATGGGTCCAATTCTAATCTCATTGGACTGATCTTTCCTTGCAACAGCTGGAACATCTTCCATAGTAGTTGGGGTAGGTGTAAGTATAGGGATGTCCTCATCATCTCCCCCCTTCAAAAGGCGTCGACCTCGACGCTCCAAGGTCTTCTCCATCATATGGTGATAAATTAGCAACGTTGAAGTTGTTGCTAACTCCACCAAACTCAGCAATAGGTATATCAATCGAGTAGGCATTATCATTAATATTGGCTAACACCTTGTAAGGACCAGCACCACGTGGCTTCAATTTGGATTGCCGCAGTAGTGGAAACCTATCCTTGCGCAGATGCACCCATACCATGTCGCCGGGCTTGAACAAAACTTCCTCCCTTGCAGCAGCAATGTTCTTGCCTTTCTTCTCTATAACCTATCGAGTCTTCTCATGAATCTTCTTCACATATTCAGCATGCTTTGATGCCTCCATATCAACTCCCTCATGTAATGGAAAAGGCAACAAATCAAGTGGCGTCAATGGCTTGAAGCCATACACCACCTCAAAAGGACAAAGCTGAGTAGTCGAATGTACATCCCTATTGTATGCAAACTCAACATGTGGTAAACAATCTTCCCACCCCCGCAGATTCTTCTTTAGCATAGTCCTTAGCAATTGTGACTATGTTCTATTCACCACCTCCGTTTGACCATCTGTTTGGGGATAGCATGTAGTACTGAACAACAGCTTCATTCCCAGCTTCCCCATAAGGTCTTCCAAAAGTAGCTCATGAACTTCACACCACGGTCAGAAACAATCTTCTTGGGTACTCCATGTAATCTCATGATGTCCCTGAAAAACAGGTTAGCAACATGCGACGCATCGTCACTTTTGTGGTAGGCAATAAAATGAGCCATCTTAGAGAACCAATCCACTACCACAAATATAGAATCATGACATTGTTGTGTTTTAGGTAGACCTAGCAAAAATCCATTCTAATGTCTTCCCATGGTGTAGTAGGTGCAGAGAGAGGTGTATACAAACCATGAGGCTTCAACTTTGATTTGGACTTGTGGCATGTAATGAAACGACTCACAAATCTGTACACATCACGCCTTATCTTGGGCCAATAAAAGTGATCAACAAGCATGACCAATGTCTTCTCACGCCCAAAGTGACCCATCAAACCACCAGCATGTGATTCCTGCACTAAGAACAAATGCAATGGTGATTCTGGAATACATAGTTTGTTAGCTCTAAACAAATATCCATCATGTATATGATACTTATCCATTGCGTTTCTAAGAGAACACAAACGATATGGTTCAGCAAAATCATGGTCAGTTGCATAAGGTGCACCAATACTTTCTAATCCAGGAATTTTAACATCAATATTAGTTAATAGCATGTTTTTTCTAGACAAAGCATCATCAACTACATTCTCCTTTCCCTTCTTATACTTAATGATGTAAGGAAAAGATTCAATAAACTCAACCCATTTAGCTAATCTTCTATGCAAGTTTGATTGAGCTTTCAAATACTTCAATGCTTCATGATCAGAATGTATGATAAATTCTTTTGGCCACAAATAATGTTGCCAAACTTCAAGAACTCTAACAAGTGCATACAATTCTTTATCATAAATAAGATAGTTTAGTCTAGCACCAGTAAGTTTCTCAGAAAAATATGCTATAGGGCGACCCTCTTGCATCAAAATGCCACCAATACCTATACCACTAGCATCACATTCAACTTCAAATTGCTTCGAAAAATCAGGTAATGCAAGTAATGGTGCAGAAGTAAGCAAACATTTAATGTATCAAACGCAATATCTTGGCTCGCGCCCCACACAAATGGCACACCTTTCTTAGTCAATTCATTCAATGGTGCAGCAATAGTATTAAAATCCTTCACAAAGCTCCTATAGAAATCAACTAATCCATGGAAACTATGCACTTGACTCACATTCATGGGAATAGGCCAATTCTGAATTGATTCAATTTTAGATCGATCTACTTCTACCCCATGCTTAGATACAACAAATCCCAGAAATATGACCTTATCTTTTGCAAATGTGCACTTCTCTAGATTAGCATACAATTTATTATCACGCAACACTTGCAAAACTTGTCGGATATGACTAAAATGTTTAGTTTCGTTGTGGCTATAGATAAGTATATCATCAAAATAAACAACCACAAAACAACCAATAAATTCTCTCAAAACATGATTCGTTAATCTCATGAATGTAGTAGGTGCATTAGTAAGACCAAATAGCATAACTAACCACTCATACAAACCAAATTTTGTTTTGAAAGTAGTTTTCCATTCATCCCCTTCTTTCATCCTAATTTGATGATAACCACTATGCAAATCAATCTTAGAGAAAATAGCAGCACCACTCAATTCATCTAGCATATCCTCTAAGCGTGGAATAGGATGAAGATATTGAATAGTGATGTTATTAATAGCTCTACAATCTACACACATGTGCCATGTACCATCTTTCTTAGGTACTAAAATAACAGGAACAGCACAAGGGCTAAGAGAAACACGAATGTACCCTTTATCCAGCAACGCCTGTACTTGTTTTTGTATCTCCTTTGTTTCTTCGGGGTTGGTCCTATAGGGTGCACGATTTGGTAATGTGGCGCTAGGTATCAAGTCTATTTGATGCTCAATGCCATGTAATGGAGGCAATCCTGTGGGCACATCTTCTGGAAACACGTCGCCAAAATCCTGCAAAACAGTAGATACACCAAGAGAAATAGGGGCCATGTCGTTAGAAACCAATACCTTGCCCTTACACATGAGCACAAGTGGCATGGTTGTAGATCCTCACGAAACTCTCTCATATCTTCCTTGGTGGCTAATATCACTAGGCTAGGCACTCTCTCACTGTTCATTATATCACTCTTTTTGGTCTCTATTACATCATGGACAGCTACAACACTATCTCGCCTATCAATAGATTCATCCTTCAAGTTCACTCTGATCTTTTGACGAGACTCATTCATAATCTGCTGTGGTGTCATTGACTACAAATTAATCTTCTTTCCCTTGAACTCCAAGTGATATGTATTGGCACGGCCATTGTGTTGCACATGGCGATCATAAATCCAAGGCCAACCCAATAAGAGATGGCAAACAATCATAGGAACCACATCAAAATCAATAGAATCCTTGTATGGCCCTATTTAAAAATTCACACGTACCATATGGTTTAGATTCATCTCACCATTTTATGTAGTATGGCTTGGGATGAGGTAAATACGTCAAAATTCAGTTTGGCACATAACTCCTTACTTGCAAGATTTCTGCAACTACCTCCATCAATGATTACCTTGCAAGATTTGTTAGGTCCAACGAGTGATTTGGTTTGAAACAAGTTGCAGTGCTGAGAGTCAACAATAGGTTGCACACTAAGTATACGTGGAGAGACCACTATGGTAGGTGCATGCTCAGGGAAGGCATCCATAACGTCCTCGTTGTCATAACCATCATTGCCATGATAATCAACATCATCTCCACTCTCATACTCTCCTCGTTCATTGACAAACATCACCTTGCAGTTTGGACAATCTCTCTTGTAGTGTCCTCTACCTCCACAAGTATGGCACTCCACAACGCGAGTATGTGCGGTTGACATATTGGAACCCGAGCTAACACTATGAGCAGCGGGCTTCCTAGCATTGGAACCATAAGAAGACGTGGCAGAAGGCTTGGCCGATGGTTAAGGATGGCTAGGAGCCGCTGCAGGTGGCGCCGTAGGTGGTGGCGGTGTAGACCTGGCTGTAAAACGACTGGTAGATGGGAACCTCGCACGTGACTTAGCTTCTTCAGCTAACTGTGATTCGGCCTCTCTAGCATGATGCAATAGTTCATTCATAGTCTCGTACTTGTGATGAGGAACAATGCTCTTGATTGGTAACTTCAAATTGTTGAGAAATCGCTGCATGGTCATCTCAAAGGATTCACGAACTCTAGCACACTGCATAAGCATCTCCACCTTGATGTAGTACTCATCAACTGACATGGTTCCTTGCCTCAACTGTGTCAACTTGTCAAAAACTGAACGCGAGTAGTTGGGTACAAAATGGTCCTTCATGATGCGCTTCATCTCGCGCCAATCCATCACAGGAAGTTCATTGTCCTCCCTTCTATTCTGCACAATAGCATCCCACCAGCGCAAAGCATATCCATCAAATTCTGACGCTGCAAGCTTGAACTTCTTGTCTTCTGGATAGTCAAACAACCGCCAGAGCTTCTCAATCTTCAACTCCCATGTGAGGTAATCTTCAGGATCAAGTGCGCCATCAAACTTGGGAATTGAGAATTTTGGCTTGCCCAAACCATCATCAGCAGCTTGGTTCGGAACATGTTGAGCACGCGCAATAGGAGCAAAACCGCATGCATAAGCAGGTGCAACAGCAAGCACAGGTGCAGGGGAATTGACACGTCCCCTGCCAAGATGTGGGGCAACATCAACTGCACTACCCTCATCATTGTCATCAAAAACATCATCATGTGGGTGTTCCTGCCATTGCTGATTTTCTATTGTTAAAGCATGAATTCTACAATGTTGTGACATTGGTGTTGAGTGCGGTCACTTGTGTTTGAATGTTAGTGACTACACCAACATTCTGGTCCATGGCCACTTGCATGTCCTGGATATTCTTATCGATGGCATTTGTTGTGTGAGTAAACACACGCGTCAAGTGAGATTTCAATGCCTCATATTCATGCCAAGTAACAAGTTCCTCATCCTTCTTTTTCTGTGACACAACATCATCATCACTAAAAGACATGATTAGTAGGTTAGTGCAAAAATCAAAATCTGTTTGCTGGAAACACTCACAACTCACTCACAACTGACAAGAAAGCAGATCTTACCGTTCCAAAGTGAATAGAGATGCTTTACCAAAACGAAATCAAAGACTAATGTACAGTGAATATCAAGGGTATAGAGAACGATCACAGGACACATAGGTTATTTATGGTGGAGCTCTAGGTATGGTATCCTAACTACACCGCAAACAAGTCCTAGTGTTGATCGTATAAAAAACGAAGAAACACACATGGTGGAGATAAACGTGGCAAAGCAACTTATGAAAAGGAATATTGCAATGCATAAGAGAGACGCTAGTAAAATCTCAAAGTAAACAGGCACAAGGTTGCTCAATCTACAAGTGCTATGATCAACTAGGCCTCCAACAATGCACACTTTGATATCTCTTTTGTCACGCTTGTAGCTCTTTTCTCCTTCTTTTTTATATACTGATTCTTTTTTCTTTTTTATTTTTCAACTATCTGAGACAATGCAAACATGAGTGCAGTAACTTATAACAAAACTGGGCCGGATAGTCTGGATGGTATGCGCCGGAGACTCCGGTCTGGCCAGATAGTCCGGTGTATGTAGGCCGGATAGTCCGGTTTTGCCTGACGAAAATTTCTACACTTTGAAACCCTAATGAGCAGCGTGTCGGAGAAAAGCAACTAGTCTCGTGGTTACGTTCCTAGGCACGGATGCTGTAGATAGGCTTGCCTATGGTATGCAAACAAAGGTACGCTATGTGGACTCGGACAAACGATGAAACTTGCGGAAAATGGTGATGGTGGACACGGAGGAAAACAAGATCAAACCCTAAACCTAGGCACAAACAAAAACTAGACTTCTACGAGAAAGACCTGCAGATCGGATCTACGAGAAGACATGATCAACAACTAAAACTTGAAAACGATGCAATCTAGTCTTATGGCAAATCTTTTTGTAAGGCTTTTTCTGTATAGGTTTGAAGAAAAACTAATCTATGGATAGATTTGTGGATGCTCACCCAGTAAATGAGGAAATCTGATACCAAGATGATATGGGGTGGCCCGATCTTCTCAGCAAGCACTTGTCGATGGTGGTGGTGGTGGATGATAGATAACTAGCATGTAGCTATGAACTCTCCCGCTCGAACCCTGATGCCAATGAAATAGATCTCAAACCATGTGGGATATTCACAACCCCATGCTCTTGCGCACATAGCCGTTCACCACGAACGGTAGTTTGCAATCTACTAATTCCCAATGGACCAATAGATCACACTCAATTGCAGTAGTATAATTCGATCACATGGTAATTCTAGAGGTTCTTTGAAAGAAACAACTCCAAAATAGTTTAAACACGGTCTAAACCCTAACTATGGGTCGTCCCAGGGCTTATAAGGGCGGCTGGGGCAACCAGAAACCAAAACTAAATGCGTACTTACTCCAACTGTTACAAACCGACTCGGACCAGATTTGGTCGGCGGAAGGACATTCCGGTGTAATCGGGCCAGACAGTCCGGTCCGGCCGGACACTCCGGGTGGAGTGTGCCGGACAGTCCGGTCTGGCTGGAAACTTTAGAGTTTCCGGGTGTTCTCCGGGTAGTGTCCAATTTGGGGAACAAATTGTCCGCACCAGTTTCCTCTCTTGGCTAGGCCGGACAGTCCGGGTGAACTCGGTCGGACAGTCCAGTCGTGGCAGAGCTTCTTGTCTCCATCTTGATGATCTTCTCCTGCGCCTTCCTCCCGCTCCTCCCTCGCGCATCCTTGGGCGATCATCATTTTGGGCTTCTCTTGTATCCCTTCTCCTCCTCGTGCCATGCTTGTTTCTCCAACGAACCTGATCATACATAAATGCATAGACTTAGGTAGTATAAAGTTCTCATTAATTAAAGTACCAGATTTGTTTAGGAGTGAATTCACGTGTTGTTCAAGTAGCTTAGCACGAGCTCTTGTAATGGGTCCAATTCTAATCTCATTGGACTGATCTTTCCTTAGAACAGCTAGAACATCTTCCGTAGTAGTTGGGGTAGGTGTAAGTATAGGGATGTCCTCATCATTTATAGTGTAGAAAATCTGACACTAAACGAACAACATTTTTTCAATTTTACTGCTAACCCGACTGAATTATTGTTCCAAACAAATACTATGATGTTTTGTACATCAAATATAATAAAAGTTTTACTATGATTGGCAATTTTAGAGACCATCCATCCACTCTAATGTAATGGTGTTAAAATAGGCGGTACTAGACTAATAGTATCTGATAGTATTAAAAATGTGGGACAAGTACCAAAATCATGCGGGGCCGGTACCAACATATTGAATTTACTTTTATTTATAAAAGGGCATTTCGGTAATTTCAGCAGATGGGCCCTCACGGTATTGCTCTTCCCACGTCTCTCTTCTCACTCTCTGCCCCATCTCTCCCCAAATCAGTCGTGACCCAAATTACTTCGCTGGCGGGAGGCCACCACCAACCAGCACCGCCAGTGCAAGGTTGTCTCCTCTCTGCCTCCTGAGGAGCCGCTCACGCCCTAGCGATGTTGCTCCCTGCCATCAATCGACGCCGGGGTTGCATGTAGTGAAGAGACCAGTACCCGCCGACGCGGCATCATCATCTGGATCATGGTGGCAGCCACGCCCTAGGTGACCCTGGGCCAACACGGGCCACCCCTCTTGTAACACCGTCGAATCGGCCCTATGCAAGTTTTAGCGATTCCCGCCAAACCCGCGTAGAAACGATTAAAGATGCCCACCAGGCACTTGCGTGCAGGTGGAAAACAAAGTAATAACATTACACAGTAATCCATGATGGAACCCACAGAAACATATACAGCAACGACTCACTAAGTCAAGAATACAGATATACAGTACAAAGATCCAAATCATCTTGAAAACGATACAGCATCCGAGTACGGATAAGAAGCAAATTGAGCTAAGAGCCCTGAAGAATAACCAATGGCGTCCATAACCCTGCTCAGGCCAAGCCAAAAGGGTAACCCTGCTAATGACGTCGATCTCAAACCTGCTAAAACAAAAGGGGTGCCGACAAAGGGCAGAGGAAAAAGAGGAGCGTCAAGATCGAGGCCAAGACAGCATGAGGCTAGAATTCGGCGGCTCTCGCCTACATAGGTATGGTGGGCTAAAGCGGCAGCGAAGCATGCACTAAACAATCTATAGAGACTCGATTCAACTGTCGGCTATTAGAGAGGGATAAGAAAGACCTATTCGAAACCACCTGATACTAACACCAATCATACCCATCCTGGTATTCCTCCTCGAGACCAAACGAGGAAGTCAAACCGAGGAACTCACACAGTTGGCAGTTTTATTCATTCCATTATAGTTGAAGCACTTAATAGTCAGATATAGATAGCATGAGTCATCCTGATAGCATAAGTAGTGGGCAGTTTTAGTTAACCATTCAGTTGTAGTCGCAGTACTTACTAGTCAGATACAATTAGCATGTGACATCCCAAACCCAGCAGTTGTTGGCACTTTTATTTCATTCCATTGGAGTTACGGTACTGACTAGGCAGGTATAACATGACACGATACACCCCAGTTCCACTAGTTGTTGGCACTTTTATTATCCATTCCATTGTAGTGAAGCCGATTACTAGTCATATATTAAGTCAAATTTATAGCACTACTTTAGTTATACTTGTCTATGATCGAGATACTGTGCTCCAAGTCGTCCATAACCGCGGGCATGGCTTTCAGAAAGATTTACCCTGCAAGGGTGCACAAATAGCAACACACACACGATCAACCTCGGAAAAACCAAATCAAAACCCAACGAGGCTTTCACGACAAAGAAATCACAGGATTCATAAAATATTTCAGGGGGCCACCCCATTAAGCTACCCGCAAGGAAGTTGGCCGGCTCCGAGACGGACCCAAGGTTTGCAAACCCGAAAGTGTGACTGGACTTGTCGATACCGTGAAAACACTCCGCATCCAAAACAGTACAGGTGCTCCACGCACAATCATAAATAAAGCAGTAAAGCATGGCATAAGTACAGGATAGTAATAAAACCCCAAACTAGTTTGTGGCCTCAAGAAATAATAAATGAATCAAGCTCTGGCTACGGGGGATTCATAGACTCTCCCATATGTGGATAGTGCGAATAGTCAAGGAACAGGTATCAAGTACTCGGGGCCTACGGGACACAAGTGAGCGTGGAAGAACCAAATATTAGCTATTGCCCACCGATGCCTCTGCATTAGTTATATCTATTCCCGGCATTTTAATTATCAATTGAAATTAAAGTCATGATCATCTCCACCATTAAGCATCTCTATCATTAAGCATGTGCCAACCTTTTATCAACGGTGGAATGACAACGACGCTGGCAAAGACTCGAGCAAGCAACTACGACTCGCATAGGCCGATCGTCATCAATCAACAGGCAATAGGATGTGTCCAAGGCAATATAGAGGCTGCAAGGAATATAAATGGTGCACGGAAACTAAAGCATCGCAACAAGGATAGCAATAGATCATCAGGAGGAAGTAAAGACTATAAACGCAAAATAGGTAGAAAGGGGGAGAATGCTCGCCTAGGAAATACTGTCGAAGATACATTATCCGAAGAACTTGTCGATACTCGCATCCACTCAATGTCCTAATCCGTGAAGAAGCAAAACACTAAAAGAAACAACGGATGCACTATTTAATACTACGACCGAAGATCAGGCATGATGCATGTATGATGTATGATATGGCAAAGGTGCGATGCAATTAGGCAATATTAAGCGGAACCGGGGTCCCGACAATTAATTAGATGGTTTATGTTGTTTAGATACCCCCCAATTTAGATGTTATATTATAAAAGCAAAACATGGCATCTGTTCGCTATATTAATTTAAATGGAGCCAATATAAGACTAAAATAGTCCGCATATAGTCTCCATAATTAATTTAGGTGATCATCGAAATAGCCCCAAACACCCACAATATGTATGCAACATGTTTAATTAATATGCAACAAGTGACAATGTCATATTATAAAAATAGGGGTCTCGGATAAGGGGGTCACACATCGTGGTTCGGCGAGCTTGGGGTTCGAGGGATCGGGCTTCGGATCCGGACACCGGCAAGGTCTTCAGGTTTGGTGGGATCGGTCTTCGCATCCTTCGGATCGGGAGTTCAGGGCTTGGTCTTCAGGTCTTCGAATCCGGGGTCTTGACGTCCCCAGAAGGAGGTCATGATGCTCCGATCCGGTGTCGACCTTGTCGATGTAGACGTACCCGAGCCGCAACAATACAACTCAAATCACATCCCCATCACCACGCGTCAACGACAGTAGCACATGGAGCACGCACAGGGAAGGCACAGGTGGTCACAGCCAGGGAACACATGCTTGGACGATGTTGTGCCGCTGGCTTCCGGGGCTGCTGCAACAGGAAAGGGCAGGGCACCACTCGCAGTTGGAGGTGCACGAGGCGACATTACCTAGCGAGCAGCGCTAGGGAAGCGGGGCTTCGGGCGGACGTAGGCTCGGGGTCGGGGTGGCGGCTTGCTGCCGGGGCGACGAGGAAGAGGAGGCGAGGCAACGTCCATCGGCGAGCGGAGGGCTCTCGCGGTGGCGGAGATGCGGGAGGAGGCCGGCAGGAGGCCGCGGGGCCAAGGAAGGGGAGGGCCGAGGCGGCGGTGAAGCTGGCGGCGCTGCGAAGGTGCGCGCGCACGGCGGAGGGACCGCATGACGCAGCGACGCCGCTAGTTCGATGGAGAAGGTCGTCGGGGAAGCCGGCGGCGCCGGGGCCGAAGGACGGCGAGCTTGCGGAGGCTGTGATGCTAGCACGCCCTACTACCGGAGAAAGAGGGTTGCGCGCGGTCGACGGGGACGGGACCAAGAAGCTGCAGGCGATCGTGACAAGCTCGGCGACGCGGCTAGGTGGAACCGTAGTGCATGGGCTTTGTGGGATGGGGGTGGAGCTGGGGCGGAAGCAGCGACGCGGGCGGGCGGGTAGGGACACGACAGAGAGGAGCTAGAGGGTGGCGGCAGAAGAGGTGAGGAAGGAGCGGACGGGGCGCTCGCAAGGAAGAGAGATGGTGGGGGTGGGACCGCGCGCGTGGGTCACGACAAGAAAGGAGCAGGGTCACGCGGGACAGGGGATCGAGGCTGCGTGTTGGGATCGGGGTCCAGGAGCGAGCGACGTGCGGCGCGAGGTTGCGTCGGGTTGGATCCCACGCGGTGGAAGCAAGGGAGTGGGGCCAGGGTGGAGCGGGGTGTACGGTGGCGAGGTGGTGGTCGCGACTTGCTGGGTTAGGGGCTTGCTTTCAGCGGTTGGCGGCGTGTGGCGTGTTGCGTCGTTACGCCAGCGTCTTGGTCGGTGTGGTGGGTGTGGACTGCTTTGTTGCTGCGTCGCCGCAGCGTGCAAGTTCTGGCGTGGCATGGGTGTGGTCTGGGTAGCTAGGGTTTGGTTCCGGTGTTAGATGGTTAGGGTTTGATTGAAACGGGCTGGGCCAGCCGGGGTGGTAGGTGACCTGGCCTACGGGCTGGGCTGCCTCTCCCGGTACAACTTTTATTTAAAAACATTTGTTTGTTTTTATTTGAATATAAAAGATTTTGTAATTAATTTTAGACAAATAAAATATAATATCCAGAGAGACTGGGTTTTACATTTAAAATAAAGAGCGAGGTAAATAGAAAACAAGGATAGGCTTATAGAAAATAGTTTTAGGCAAACCATGCATTATGACATGACGATGCTCAAATGCAATGTGTCATGATGATATGAACATGCAGTTATGATGATAAAAAAAAAACATATAACGATTTTCTAGTAGTGATTTTATCGGGATGTTATACCTCTCCAACCAGCTCCCCTAAAGCGGCCCCATTGGGAGCCTACCGCATACCCACCACCTCCTTCTCTCCCTACCCTGCAACCCCAAGCAGCGCCGCCGCTCCCGCCAGCAGTAGAGAGTGCCCTACTGGAACCGTCGCGGGCTTGCGCGGCACAGGAGCTTGATTCTCCCAGTGAGGAACTCGTGCAGCGCCACAGCTGGCCGCTCCCGTATTCATGAAGATTGGATCGAACCCGGACACGTTTCAGGATGAGCGAATTCAGGTGATTCATCATTCGCTTCTCTTGCATATTTCTCTACCCTTGTATTGCTCCATTTATTATCAGCGTACTGCTTACTAGTAGTACTTTTAATTTGGAAGATGATCCTATCAGTATTCCGGTTTATTGTTTTGCGTCCTCTGTGATCAGCATACCACAGAAAGACATAACATTGTGTACATTAACAGTAGCTCAAGCAGGAAGTAATTTGTTAGGAAATTAGCTCCCTCTATAAGTGTAGTACAGAACAAATGGTGCGGCAAAGGCGTGCCTTCCCTTTTGATCAAGATATTTGATGTGTTCTTTATCTATAGCCGAAACCTATTTTGAGAGGTTCATCGATGGATTCCTAGAGAATTTAGAGGATTAGAGAATTTGGTACCCACAATACAAAGTTGCTCTGTTCTGTGTGTTTCTATCAGCCAGACAGTGCCAATTCTTGCTCTACTGTGTAGTTAGGAGATATGATGTTTTTAGTTATCGCTTCTTTTGAACAGCATGAGTTCAATCCCATATAGAGTAAAACTGAGTTTTTATCAAGATGGCAGAACCCAAAATACTAATCAACAGGCTGAGAAAATAGGTATTATGTTAAAGCTAGGTCTTGGGTGTTTGTTTTGGGGAAAATGTATATTGAAGGTTAGGTTACTAGTTTTATATTAAAGCATGTATTTTTCCTTGTTAGTTCTTTATTCAAACTCCCAAGTTCTAGCATATTTTCTTTTCATGGATTCTGGTTCTCCAACATCAACTAAGACCATGGAGTGTTGCCTGTGTAGTGTCCTAGTTGAAGTTAAATGTCATGCTTGTAGGAAATATGCGTTGATCTTATTCTAAACTGTATTCCTACATTTTAATGTTCAATCTTTTCCCTGAATACAACTTATTATGATAATGTAGAACCTGTTCCTCTAGTACAACTGGCATGTGGCACTGTCTCTGGAGCTTTGGGAGCCACATGTGTTAACCCTTTAAAATCATGAGAACAAGATCATATATCAGAAATGTGTAATTGCATATACATAAAAATCTCTATCTCAACTGTATCTCGAAATAATTGTAGACTGCATGTTCAATGAGGAAATTAGGAGGCTGCATATAGAGGAATGTCTGATGTGTTCTGGAGAATCCTAAAGCATGAAGGCATTTCTGGTTTCTACAAACGAATCCTACCGAACCTCCTTAAGGTGGTGCTATTGTATTACTTTAAGTTACTCAACTGTACCATAGAACCCATTCATATCTGGCTTAATTCTTGCACATATAATTATATTTTCCTCCATTTATTGTTCATTTAAAGAATTTTATTTTTCTTGTACAGTCTAAAGATCCAAGGTTCCATGCTATTCCTGTCACATCACTAAGGGTTGCGGCCTTCTTAGACAAAGTAAATGAGCTTGTATATGATGTGGTCATATCTAAAGTCCGACAACATCTCAGTGAGATTGCTCGCCTCCCAGTCTTGTCATCTGTGGAGGAACAAGGTGGTCTTCCTGTTCCAAGCTTCAGCGCGTACCCACAAGCGTATGTGACTAGTGTGGATATTTAAGGTAAGTGATATATATGATCTTTATTTAGCATCTTTAACAAGATTGTCCAAGTAAAAAATGATATAGAAACAGTAGTTCACGCATTAATGCATTTTTTGCAAATCATGTAGGGAAGTGTGAAATGAGACCATCGTTCAAAGATCATCACAAATCAAACCTATATAAGCTGATCATATGCATCAAAAAAGATGATGTATATTTCATAAACTCTGTGCACTTGCTAATGTCATATGCATCAAACTATGCAGGAACTTCTGGACTCAATTGTGGACATAGAGTATTGGTACGAGGATAGTGGCAGCCGAGCTGGCGGCCAAGGCAAAAATAATGGACAAACACAATCCAAAAAGTGATTATTTTCAGGTTAAACTTGTTCATCCAAAGAGTACTTATTCTGAAGTTAAAACTAATGTGCATGCCACACCACTCAAGAAAGTGTTAAAGTTAGAGCATAGTCACAAGGAATTCATAACATATAACAGCTGCTAGAAAGTACTTGCTTACAACTAAAATGAGAACAAGAGAATATAAATATAGTCCTAGATTGAAGAGCATGCTATGAACATCATTCATCTCGAACTGTCCTTGAACTGCCACCCACTGTAAACTTCATGGTGACTTGTATGGGCTCCTCTTCTGGTGTGATGGTTTGCGTATGCGTGGGCCATCGACAAGTTCAGAGGTAGTCTCGATGGCAAATTGTTGTTTGGATTTTTTATTAGGAGCGTTAGTATTTATCCTTCTCGGACGGCCACATTTCCGCTTGGGTTTCTCATGAACATTAGGATTGCTGATTTCGATGACGTCGTCTTGCTTGGGTTTCTCAGCAACATTAGGATTGCTGGTTTCCATGATGTTGTCTTCTGATCCTTTAGGTTGCTTTGCAATGCAAGCTTCATAGTCCTCCTTCTGTATAGCAGAAAGCGGTGTGTAAGTTGCTTTCATGAAATGTAGGAAATAGATGTGATGAGAGGTTTGTTGTGTACCACTAACCGTTATAGGAACCTTGTACGATTTTTTCGAAGACGGTTGTAATCTGAACGCACCAAACTTGAACATATTTTGAAGCTAAAAATATTTATTAGTGCATAAATTTGATAGCGATGCAAATGTTAACATAGTGTTTAAGCCATAAACAATTCATGAGTGAAAATGAAATTTATTTTTCCCTTACCTGTGTGAAATGCCGAGTCATTTGATCGCCGTCCCATGCCAATATGTATTTAAGGGTGAATGCCCCACATGAATGGCTGCCAAATAAAGTTTAATTTTAGTAATTTTCTGTCGGCCAGTAAATAATTTGGGAGGCAGTACGTACCCGTCCTCCTATTGCGGTATGTTAGTATAGCATTTGGTTGTCCACTAGGTAATGTTGATAGGCTTAGATGGTGTAACCAAGCCAACATCGACTGCCTCGTCGATGCACGACTGGATGGACCTCACCTGGTGTATGGCAAGTAATACAAAAGGTTTTCTTATTGCTTTAGAAGTTTACATTACGTGTGACACTAAGATGCAGGAAGACCACGCTTACCAAGGTAGCTTCCTTTGCCACGTCGCTTGGCTGGAGTTGAGGACCTGAATCTCTTCCTTGTCAAAATTAAACACCAGGAGAAGCCAGAGTCTGTGTACATTCAAGATGACATGCACCTAGCATATAAAATTAAAACAGACTTAGTTTTGGCAATAGAAGAGGTTGATAGGAACAATGAGACGAAAGTTTTCATCTAGTTTTTTATTACGAAATAAGATATTCAGGAAACAATGGAAAAATACATACCATTCGTCGTCCTAAAAATTTCTTTGCTATGCGTGCAATACATGGGCTTCCGCATCCAAAAGGAAAATCTCCAGTTTCGCCTAAAATCTTCCTAGTTTCTACGGTTGTTAAGAACAATGTAGTAGAAGTCTCAACATTGCTAATATGTGCATATGCATTAATAACCTGCAAAAGTTGCAATCGTGTAAGGTAACACAAAATTCGAATAGTTCATATATATTGCAGCATAAGGGATCACCTCATCATAGAAGAATCCTTGGTTCACATTTTTCTTCAAGTAGCGAGCTGTTACGAGATAGTCTCCGATTTCAGCTACCTCAACAAGGTCGTAACTTTGACGGATGAAAAGTACCACCTCGAGGTCTTCATCTGTCAACCTGTAATCATTGTCGAATATTGGCTTCCGTGGTGGGGTGAGTTGGTCATTGTTCTTGTTTTGCACAACATGTTCTGGGCTGGGTGCTCTAGTAGTATCACCATACAAACCCGTCGATGCATCACACCTATGAGTTGCTGGCAAGTTATGATTGCCTTGACTGACTCGTTCCTACAATAAAAAGTTGATCGTTTAAGAAAAATGTGTTTATGCTAGTAAGGTTTTGGGACATAATTATTACCTGAATGTGTGCATCCTTTGACAAGTAAGGTTTTGGGATATAATTCTCACTGAACAAACTAGTCGATGCATCACATCTAGGAGTTCGTGGCAAGTTATGATTGCCTCGATTGACTTGTTCCTACAATGAAAAGTTGATCGTCAAAAATTTGTTGATGTTAGTAAGTTTTTGGGACATAACTATTACCTAGACGTATGCATCATTTGACATTGATTGTCTATTAGGGATATTATAAATGGGACAAAATGGAGCACTCTCACGCTATCACACACGTTTGCTTTCGGATTGCACGTTTTGGTCGTTCTTAGCCATCTGATATTGAGTCTGTTTCTGCGTAGGCCACTCCTGGGCCGAGTGTCCCGCAGGCCGCTACTCTGGACATCAAACTGGTGGCCTCCCGTTCAATGCCATACGGACGGTCAAGATGTGGCCACATGTGCATCAACTAAAACGGGGAATCGAGCAACGGCGACGCCCACAGACCACCTCCCCAGTCCTCACAACCATCTTGTCTTGCCTTGGGGAAACCTAGATGCGCCGCCACTATCGTTCTTGTCGCTGAAAGAGAGAAGGCAGAAGACAGGGAGACGAAGAGAGTGGCAATGGCGGACGGTTGCGACGGCCGAAGAGTTTGGTGCCGCTTCTTCCTCAACGCTTGTGGTGGAGCCGCTCTTCCTCGTCATGGCGATGCGTGTCGTCGAAGCCGGCCGCCGCGCCATTCCACCACCACTAGGGAGGGAATCGAGATGGTTTCTAAATGAGGTCCCATATATACACGGTAATCCTTACCCTACTCTTTCTCCGATGGTAGCGTTCATTTAATTCCCGATCTGAAGGTTTGGTTGCAAACGAGATAGAAGTATTTGTCTCGAGACATTAACTGGTTTTTTTGACCCTTCTCGGTTCAGGTTTGAATTGTTTGGTTAAACTTTCATATCCTTTCCAATGTATTCTCTACTCATCGATTATTAGTTGATTTCTTAATCTCCAGGTGGTCTCTAATGATGTCCTCATTCGGGTGGTTTGGAAATCCCCTGTTGTCTTAAGTAGGGTAATCAGCTGATATGACGTGCACATGTTGGTCTAAAGCCTCCATCCCCAAAACCAAGGCTGGGCTTGCAAATGTGGATTTCTAGGTGCGAAGAATGGATCTGGGGCAACATATGCTTGGTTAGTATTACCTCCTTCAACCAGTTCTGCAACAAGGTGAAACAAACAAGTACAAACTTATTTCCTTGAAGTTTAGTGGGTTGACTTTGTCCCTGGTTATTTTTCAACCTTAGAAATTTGCATTGCTATATATCAAAAATATCAAGATTCATGAACTTAACATTTTTTTCTTGTGTCAACTAGATTTCAAGATCTATTTTAACTCAAGTATTGACATTTCATATTTCAACTTTCAATTCAGAGTAATTTTCCAGTTCATGCAAATATGAGTTAATGACCTCTATCATGTGCAACTCACTAACGAAGAGTGATGTTGGTACGTTGCTGCAGATGCCTCACCTTAACTATATATTCTTTCGTTGACACGAAGTTTCTCCCTACCCCTTCTTTCCCTGGAACCATGACCTCCAGGTTCTCGGTTTGATTGTTTGTCTGTCCTGCAAACTTCCACCGTTACCGGCTGAAAAATCCTAATTTTTAAGACTCCAATGTCTTGCAGATTGTGTTCATTCATGTTCCCCTCAATTTGCTCCTTTAAGTTTGGGAGTTTCTTTGGATTTATTTGATTGTGGAATTCTAGATCTGACTATTTGCTATGACTGGATGCTAGGTCAGTTTCTAATACCTCATCTAGGAGTATTTTATAAGTTTTCTCACTCGAGTATTGTTCACAGCCTGAAACCATACCTCCAATTTCTGAGCTTGGTCCAGGTGCTCCCATTGATCCAACGTCTGTTCCCAACTTTGTGGATTCGGTGAGCTAGAATAATACTGGAATAAATCTCTTTTACTTGATCATCAGGTGAGTCAATAGAAGTAATGCTTCTATAATTATTATTTTCTATGATATAGATAATTAACTTCTTTTACTATTTTCTTATGACACCATACATAACACTTTGGTTTTTTACCGAGCAAAGCTTCATATCAGGCATTGGTAACTGGGTTGCGGGTGAAGTGCTCACCCAGGTATTCGTACAAATATTTATTAGGCTCGCATGAAACACATCGCTTGGAGGTTAAATTTTGTTATGGACCTGTAAACATGCGGGTCTGATTACCGAGTTCTGGACACATTCCCTTGATTATTCGAGGCCTAATTATACAAGAGGGAAAATGACTAATTTTCTTTGTTATTCATTGCCATTCAATAAATAGAACTATGGCAGGTTTTGCACTTCTTGTGTTGTACTATTGCTTGGCTATAACAAAGTTCATGTTATTCTTTGTAGTCAACAACCCATCCCCTACATATTGCTTCAAGCTAACAAGTGAGAGTTTTTAGCATAGCAACTCGCATCATTCAACAAAATTTGGACAAGAGGGATCTCTCTTATGAGCTGGACGAGTTTTTAGCTGTCTGATTGTACGCTAAACCATTTTGACCGTCAGAATATCAGAAGTTTCTGCCATGGGCCAAAAGTCTTTGTGGGAAAACTACTCGGGAGATCAAATTGCCCTAGTGTATTAGATTCAGCCTAAATGTGTGCTAAACCCCATCTGGGTACGACACACGAAAGTCCGTCCAGTAGGGTTAAAGATTATCCATTTGGCCATTTAAATAGTACAAAAAATTGATTTCATCCCAAGAACATATATCTTATAATCCATTTGAATTTCCATCGATCTATGTTTCTACAACATATACTATCTTATCTTCATGTTTCCTGGGTCCAAATATTTATAATTCCTACCATTTCATTGAAAAATTAGACGGCCGCGGCAACGTGCGTCTTCATGATCTAGTTGTTATGGAATAGGGATCTCATTTTCTGTACTGGAAATTACATATAACTAGCACAAATGCCCGTGCGTTGCAACGGGATAAAAATTAACTTTTGAATGAATAACGTGACATGATCCAAACTTTTCCCAAAATCGACCAAGTCAAAATTTTCTAACCCCGGTTTGGCCTTTTTCTCAATCGTTATTTTCTTATATCTGATACTCCATCCAAAGGTAAATTTTGGGTTAGGTTGAAATTGAATATTTTGATTTGACGACCAAAGGTTTCGCTCACTGTCATAAAATTTAGTACTCCATCCAACCCAAAATAAGTGTCGGAGATTCAGCACAAACCTTGTACTAAAACAGAACTAAATGACCGACACTTATTATATATCAGAGGGAGTACTAAAAATTGTGTGTGCGATTTAAATGTTTCCTGACAATCTAGGAATCACCATAAAGCTAGTTTTATTTGTCCCTTTTCCTATTTTCTGCTACAATATATATTATTAATTTGAACTATAAAATCGATATAAGACAACAATACACATAAATAAAAAATCATATAGTGTCTTGACGTATTATGAGTTCACAAATTACAGAATTGTAATAGTAGAGATCAGAACTACATTCAGTAACGACAATTTTGCAAACACCATCAATGAGCTTGTATTCAGGTTCCTCCGAAGTGGCAAATGAGGAATAGCCAAAAATGGCAAACTATGATTATCATTGTATCAACTACTGTCAGACTAAGTTGGTAGCAAAAGGAATAGAACCCAGAAGTTTGTTAGATTCCATATAGAAGCAAAAGTGGAGATTTTAACATAAAGGAGGACACGTGGCAGCAGGAGCACCCGAAGGTTGCGTCGCTGCTGGCCTCCGGAGGACGCTCAGCACGTCCTTTTTCTTAATGCCGTATCGCCCAGGAAAACCAGAGGAGGCACAAATCCGAAAAGTGCACGGACGGACGGAGACAAAAAACGCCTGCAACACGCACGCTACATGTACATGAACAAGGAAAGATGAAATAGAGAAAGCGAAAAGAAATAGATTCGTTAATTTGACAATTATGTATTCGTAGATTTTTTTTGAACGAGAAAGGGGCCTAGAAGGACCCCATAGCTGCTATTGATACACGTGGCGGGTACAAATTATAAAAAAGCCCTTATACAACACTCATACAAAGAACCTAGTATTTGAAGATAAGGGCTTCAGATTTACAGAAAACACCCTAGGAGAAAATATGAAAAAGAAATCAAGTTCTCGGGCACCTCCACCACAAGTCGCCGGCAACCTCAAGGCGTGAGCCATGGTCGGAGAAGAAACAAGTCGAGACACCCGCAAAGCCGGCAACGAGCCTCTGCAGCCGGCCATCTTGCCTTCTCCAGGGGCGGAACACTTGTCGACGATGAGCTGACAAGCTCCGGCGCAGGACTCCATTGAAGGGCCTTCGAAGGAGGTTGAAACCTTAGGTCGCCTTTCGACCAAAAAAGGTAGTGGCCAAGTGGCATCACCGCTGCCACAGACCACTACAAGTAGACACCGGACGCAAGCTGACGCCAAGCTTCACGCCGGCCGGAGCTGACTAGCACACCACCGAGACCCCACTCCCCTTTGCTGCTGCGGCCGGCCAGGAGAGAGACCAGAGCAGGAGCACCACAAATCCGCCGGAGCACGCGCTTATTCAGAGGACCCGAACCCGAGCGCGCCGACACCTTCCACCATGGAAGCCACCCGGGCACACCCTCTGACACCCTCACAGTGGCACACGCCACCACAAGCTCGGAAAGGCCCAAGATGCCGCCTCCCCACTCCTGCCTGGCCTCTCGAGCCTGGCCGCCACGACGGCCGGGAGAAGAAGCTGTGTGGTACACAAAGAGGAAGAACGGCCCAGGCTTTATTCATGGAGTCGCCATAGTCAGCCTCCACTAGCAGCTCCGACCGCCGGAGCACAAGGAGAAGAGCCAGCAGGCCGGGAAGAAGCACAGCCCAAAGAAGCCTCCTCTCTCTCCCGGCAAAAACGCCATACCGCAGCATCTAGGTGCCAACTACTCCTACCAAACCTACAGTTAGCTCCGGCGCCCCTCCAAACCCCACTCCAACTGGCTATTCCGTTGGAAGCGGCGGAGTGGGCTGGTGGCCAGCGGCTGATTCTCAAAAGCTAGAGGATAAGGACGGGGAGAGGGAAGAGTCTGCGGTGACCTCTTTTTCACAGTTAGCAAATTTAATTAATCCGTAGATGACAAATTGATTATCGGATAAAAGACTGACTACACTACTATGGTTATTTATCATTACCTTTTTTCGGCATTATAACTTTCATGTCTATCGTAAGTTGCAACGCATGTCCATTATACTCCTTCCGTCTTAAAAAGAATATCGCAGATAGTCTAAATGCGAATGTATTTGCGACACTATTGTAGTTATTACATTGTTACACGTCCGCCGTGTTTCCTATGAGAAGCTGACCGGATATGCGGCGACGCTGGTCCACAGGCCGCCGTGGCCTCGTCCAGTCATCGCCCGAGTGTTGTGATGGGCTCCTTGGGATAAATCCTTTATATACAAGAAAAGAATGTCAAATAGAGCATAATTGAACAAAAGGTAGATTGTCAGATATATAAGATTGCATTGCGTAACCTCACTTGTTGACTAGGCAAGTTGGTGCGGCAACACCGTGGAGTTTACTCATTTGTGTACACAGTTAGGTTCGACAGTTTACTCATTTGTGTACAAAATTAGGTTCAACGTTGACATGATTTCAGAGAAGTATATTATTTCACCCGTTATAATACATCTTCAGATGATATTACCTATTAATTGTTTTTTAAGATGACATAAATTAGACAACACTACGGAACCCTATGATCTCAGGCATCTATGTCCCAACTACTTTTTATATACTCCCTCCGGCCCAAAATACCTATCGCGCGCGTAGTATACTGTACATTTTGCAAAAGAGTCCCGAATACATACAAATCGTTTCAGATTTATCCTAAAAGTGGAAATCTAAAACTCAGATCTTCTCCGTCCTCCCGGCCGTCCGCCGCGCTCCGCTCGCCACTGGAGGGATCCCGCGGTGGTCGCCCCACCTGACCTTGCTCGCTGTCAGAGGCCTCTCGCGGGGGTCGATGTGCTCCGCGCGTGAGTAGCTCGCTCCTCCGGTCGCGCCGCTAGAGCAAGGTCACGCCGACGGAGGGCTATTACCGGCCTCCTGTCCACGTTCCTGTCCCTGCAATCAAGCTCACCATCCGCCTCCTCTTCCTCGTCGAGCATGCCAGCGGAGCACTCAAGCTCCTCCGCCTCCAGCAGAGCGCCGCCTCTATCTCTCCACGCGCGGCTCCAGCGACAGGCGCAGTTGCCAGCGACCGGGAGGGCCCCTGGTTCCCAGCACCGCCCCCAGCCCCCCTCTGCTTAGTCCCGGTATCTGCCCCGCCCCCAGCGCCGTCACCGGTTGGCCAAAGCACGCATCCCTGACTCCTCGCGGACATCCTCGTGGCTGCTGCTCATCTTCGCCTGCTCTCGTTCCAGCGCCGAGACAGAAATTCAGTTCATCAGAAGTTCAGAACAGTTCAGACAGAATAGTTATTCTTCAGCAAAATACACCTACGGTTACAATAGTTATTAAGCAATCCACAAGAGATTTGAAATTGTATAAGCCAGCTGAAAATTATGAACATCTGGCTTTCACCATGAATGTGCGGGATACTCAAGAAAATGACTATCTGAAGTTGTACCAGTGCATATGAACCAAGAGTAGACAAAAAATCACCACACTGATGGATACTGCACATTCAGTTTATTGGGTTCAAAATAAATCCAAGAGAGCCGGATGATCACATAAAGAGATAGACAAATAAAGGAAAAGTGAGCATGAGTGGAGCTATTTATAATCAAAATACAGATATACTAAATTAGAATATCTGTCATCAATCTCTACAGTACAGTACTGAAACAAATAACTGTCAAGAGTAAGTTAATATTCACTACTCCATCTCAAGTTCTCAACTGAATATTGTGTTACAGTCAATATTACTGACTGACTTATTCAGATAAATGAACATATTCAGTCTTAAGAGGTGGAAGGGTGTCAACCTCCATAAAATAAAACAAATTCAATGGTTTTCTATCTAAACAAATCTTGAAAACCATTGAATTTGTTTTAGATTTATTTTATTTCCTAACATAAATACATGTGAAACAATAGATTATTTCACCCAGGTCATTTTCCATTCAAGAACAATGTTTGGTGAAATACCAAACAATCACCTAGGTCATTTTCTACATTCCGAGTAGAGAACAGCAGCATTTAATTTTGTTGCCATATTAAGTTTCTATCTCTCCATCTTTGCCTAGGTCAGTAGGAGATATGATGTGATGTACAGCTGTAAGATCAATACATCAAGGCACAATGACACAACGCAGCCTAGACACAATGTCACCAGCACACCACTAGTTCTATTTAATCGTCACAAAATCCCCAGCTACTGATAGAGGGCTTCAAATTCCTCTCATGAAAACCAGTTTAGTTTCCTTTGCGTACATCAACACATGCTTGGGATGCCAAAACCATAGGCAACTTTGCTATCCGAAATATGCTATCAGAACCTGAACATTTTCATCCCTGAATGCACATTCTGCACATCCCTGGATAACCTAGAATACACATTCTGCACATTCGAACCTGAACATCTTTCATCCCTGAATGCACATTCTAGGTGGAACGACAAACCACATGACTCTTCCTACAGGCTGAATTTTCGCAAAGGTGCATCTTTGGTCTCTCACAATATTTCACAGAACCACACTATTCCCAGTCACTAAATAAGCAACAAGAATCTACAGAGAAGGTAGAGTAGACTTACCTGAGCAGAGCTTGTACACCATAGCTTGCCACCGTTGTGTCGACTAATCCCCAAGCTTCCCTGCACTTGAGCTCCTTGCCCGGCGGTAACGGGACGACCCTGAGCTCCGGAGCTTCGTCCACCCATCAGAGCCTCCCGTGGTACCTTCGCAAACACCACGTGAGGAGGCACCGGGAGAGGTCCACCCATCAGATCTAGGGGTTGCATCATCGAAGGGGATTATAAAGAAGGCCACACCATTGGGGTCCATCTGCACCCACTGAGCCGCCATAGGGGAATCGCCGCCGTCGCCAAGAATCGAATTTTGGTTGTGAATTTGGGGGACCGGATGGAGACTCGGGGAAGGGGAGCGGGAGGAGGGAGCGGGGGAGCTGCGCTGGGGAGTGGGTCGGATGAGGCTCGGGGGAGCTGCGCAGCGCGGGCGCGAGCGTGAGGGCGAGGGCGCGGCGTGGACGATGGAGCAGTGGAGCAGGCAGCAAGCAGCGGACTGTCGAGTGCGAGGAAGGGGATGACGACGACGGGGAGTTGAGGGTTTGTCGGAAATTAGACGAGAGCTCTTTTGCATAATGACCACCGCGACAAGTATTTTGGGCCGGAGGGAGTACCAAAAGATAAAAAAACTCAAATAATAATGATAAATCTCGTGTTATGGTTTCGGAAGATGATACAAATACTGTTCCAATGAATATGACAGTACATAGATAAATAAACACCCATATTACAACCTCTTCGAACTCTCTCATGGCTTCTTAAAGGCAACCACCGTCGTCGCCAACACATAAAAAAGATTTTAATAGGCAACAATGCATCCTCTTGAGTATATTCAGTCATGCTCTCAAACCTATATACATCTTCATCACAACGTGGAATTCTGAAGGGTAGCATCCTAATATTCTGGTATCAATTCTTACTTGTTAATTTTTCTGCTTCTGAGCTATGACGCAACTTACATATTCTTCTCTACGTGGAAGGTTCTCAGCTCAGCAAGCCAAGAATCCATGCCATCCATTCCTTATTTTTTTCCTCAGCCCGATATACGTGTTGAACGGCCTGAATCTATTTCGACATTTTTTATCGGTATGAAAAGATCTAAAAGCAGGTGAAAATGGGTGTGTTACCAAGAGAAATTGTTCCCACGATGAGTAGAGTGTAAATTAGATGGATACTTCCTCTCCTAAAAAAGCTAGAAGCGAAAAACGGTTTACTAAATTGAGCAACTTCAACTTCATCAACTTAAACGAAATGCATAGAACATTCACTCAAGGTCCTAAAATATGCACGTATTCTGTCCCAAAAAATGAAAAACATCACTTGCATGCCCTCCAAAACCGGAAGGTGGGTCAACAAAACACACACACATGCACTCACTCACTCACTCATGTATAAAGTACCCTGACAAACGTAAGACCATGGTAGTCCAAACAGAATATTTATCTGGCTGTAGTATTGATGAGTGCTAAAATATGGGTGATCCAAACTTGTTGCTTTCAGGTATAGTATAACCGCATTTGAATCAAGCTTCGATTTGTCCCGAGGAAGTTTTTATGAATAAGTTCATACAGTGTACAAATCTGGCTTAATGACCCAACTTCAAAGTCCCCGAAAAGTAAAGCTAAGGATGTTGTTTTTACTAAATATATTGTAACACCCTCGGGATCAGGGTTAAACAAATCCATACCTTAGCCTGACATAAGCTTAACCTAGACCTCGAGGATATCCAGTGAGAAATCGGTAACACAACAGTAACCCTGCAATACAAAAATTATTACAGCAAGCTCATAACTGAGCGAAGAAGCAAAATATTACAAGCAGAGGTCATTGACCACAAAAATCAAACAACGGAAGGCAAATTATGCTATTAAGTATAGCAAACTTAACAAATGGCCTAAGAGGCCTGAAGCATAACGATGACGTCCCAGCCCATAGATTCCAGGCTGCCGGCCGGAAAACCCAAGCTACTCGTCGGTGTCGATGTCGTACGGAACTTGTCTTCAAGGGAACACTTACTCTGCTATAAAAGTATCAACAGAGCAAGGGTGAGTACAGGGTGTACTTCGCAAGACTTATGACTGGTGAGGTTATTTTGCATAAAGCCATCTTTGTTTATAAAACAAGAGAGAGAAGAAGCTCGTCTAATCAGAATATTTTAAAAGGGGATAAGAGAGCGACATCTCCGAAGAGTTGATCATCATCTTTTGATATCCACCAAAGTAATCCTCATCTCACACTAGGATCACCCCCTCGTACCCATGAGGAAGCATCCTTAAGCACACATTGAACTACCAAGTTTTAAGATTAGGTTATAGTTCTCTATGATCTCGGCTTTTCGAAAAGATTTAACCCTGCAGGGGTGCACAACTTGTGGCATCCCGCAAAAACCACTACTAGAAAATCGTTGTGTTTTTGTGCATTGCATCATCATGACCGCATGCTCATGTCATCATGCCACATTGCATTTGAGCATCGTCATCATCATGCATGGTTTTGTCTAAAACTATTTTCGAAAAGTCTATTTCGTTTTCTAAATACCCCGTCTTTAATTCAAACTATAAACACCGGGCTTGTCCGGAATATTTTGTTTTCTCTAAAAACGATTTACAAAAGCCCTGTTTTAAATAAACAAAATTCTTAAGTTGTTTTTAGGAGGCAGCCCGCCAGGCCCGAAAGCCCGGCCGGCCACCTCCAAACCCTAAAAATAAAATCCTATCCTACCCAGCCAAATCCTACCTACCACCTACCCTAGCCAGCCGCCATACCCCTCTCTTCCTACCCCTGCCACCTCACTCCGGCCACTCCCTATGCGCCACCTACTCCCTACCTGGCCACCGACCAGCTCCACCCCATCCACTCCCGCCCGATCCCACGCGCACAGGAGCACGCCACCAACCCCTCCGCCTGGCTCTCTCCTGCCCGCGTACTTTCCCCCACGCCACCTGCACGTTGCCCACACCACCCCTGGTCCAACCGTCCTCCACCCAAACCGCCTGGCCCACCACCTGCCCAACCTCCCATGCACCCACACGCGGTACACACACCACCCAGCCCCGATCCCCATGCCACCGCCCCGCTCTAGGCCCACCTCCCATCGAGCCCGCCTCTGTCGACCCCGCCATCTCCATTTTCCGTCCGCCCCCCCCACGCAGGCCGCCGCCTAGCTCCTCCCAGCCCTGCTTGGCGGCCTCCCGCCGTCGGCCTCCCTCCACCTCAGAGCATCGCCAGCCCAGCGCCGCCTCCTTCCATCAAGCGTTACCACCTGCTCGCAGCACCGGCCGCCGCCGCCTCTCTCGCGTGGCCGCCCTCGCCTCCCTCCATTGTGGTCCAGCCCGCCGAGCTCCGCCCGCTCTCGGCTCTCCCGGTCCCAGCCGCCGAGGCCGCCGCTGAAGCCTCGCCTCGTCCCCTCGTCGGACCTCCGCGCGTGTCGCGCCTCTGCCTCCGTGCCTTCCGCCGACGCTCTTGTCCTCGTCCGCCGGCCACGCCAGGGACACCCCCACGCAACCTTCTCTACACCGCCTGACCCACCACCGTCGTCCTCATCTCCACCGCCCGCCCCGGGGCTCCTCTACCTCGACCACCGCGCCGGCCGCGCCGCGCCCTGCGTCTCTATTTCGACCCCGCTCGGCTCCTCTCTGCATGCCCGCGGCACCTGCGAGCTCCACCGTGCCGGCCTCCACAGCACGGACCGGGAGCACCGCCGTCGCGACGTCTTCCCTTCGCTGCTCTGCTCCTCCCCGACCGCGAGCGCCTCCACCTGCTGCAAATCGGCCTCGCGGGGACCTCCTCTGTCCACGGCCAGAGGCCCTCCCCGCCTTGTCGAGCAAGCATTACTGCCGCGCGCGAGTCCCGCCACCGAGCCAGTTTGTTGCCATCCGTATGTGCCCCATCAGCAAGGTGTTCGAGTTAATGTATGAATGGGACACGGGCCTCCGTGTAGCATCCTGTTTAGTGTCTACTGTCGTGTTTTGGTGATATGTCTTCGGTAGAAGACTATTACAAGTCTCTCGAGTTGACAAGCTCATTGCCAAGATCTCCTTCCGGGTACCATGACCCCGAGCCGTCGACGAGGAACCGCGAACCTGAACCCGGAGATCTCCGTCATGGAACCACAAGGCCTTTGGGGGTGGAATCGACAAGATCTACCTCACGGAGCACCGAGAACTCCTTTCCTGGAACCGAAGACCGATCTCATCGAGACCCCAAAGCCTGATCCCGGTGATCCGAAGGCCACGTCAAGACCCGGATCCGAAGACCGCCAAGATCGTCACCGGAACGACAAGCACTTCATCGCGGTACACCGAGGTCGCCGACACGGAACTCCAAGTTCTTCTTCCTGAACGCCAAGACCGACTCGATGGCGCGGACCCGACAAGATCTTCGCGACGACAAGATCGACACCGACCAGGGCGGATCCGATGCGCCCCCGACGCCAAACCAAGTCCTTCTTCCCGGAACGCCAAGCTCTCCTTTCGTTGTCCGAGACCAATCCCGTCGAACCGTTCCCCCGTCGAACCCTGTCAAACCCCGGACCCCTGGACCCAAGATCTTCCGAACCCAGATGTGTGACCCTAAGCCTCTATTTTTATAATATGGCATATACCTGTCGCATCATTAAATCATCATGCTTGCATACATGTCATCTGGTGGGTTGGGTTAAATAGTCGATTCACCTAAATTAAATATAGAGTGTTTATGCGGGATATCTTTCTCTTATTCCGGACTCTATTTAAATTTGTGTAGCGAACCGATGCCCTATTTCGCCTTGTTAATCCAACATTTAATTTGCGGGGTAGCTAAATAACTCGAACCTATTAATTAATTGTCGGGACCCCGGTTCCGCTTAATACTGCCTAATTGCACCGCATCTGCATCATATCATAAGCATGCCGGATCTTCTGCCGTAGTATTAAATATTGCATCTGGTGTTTCTTCTAGTGTTTGCTTCTTCGCGGATTAGGCCGATGAGTTGATGCGAGTATCGACAAGTTCTTCGGATATAAACCTTCGGCAGTGTTTCCCAGGCGAGCATCCCTCCCCTTCTACCTATTTTGCATTTATAGTCTTTATTTCCTCCTGTTGATCTATTGCTATCCGTGTTGCGATGCTTTAGTTCCATACCCGATATATTCCGTGCAGCCTCTATATTACCTTGGACACATCCTATTACCTGTGTTTGGTAGATAGCTGGCCTTGCGAGTCGTAGTTGCTTGCTCAGGTGCGATCTCGTGTTGTCGAGTACCACAGTTGTTGGAATGCGGGCAGATGTTTATGGTGGAGTTGATCATGACTTTAAACACAACTATTAAATTGCTAGATATAACTAATGCAGAGGCATCGGTGGGCAATATATATTATTTGGTTCTTCCACGCTCACTTGTGTCCCGTAGGACCCCGAGTACTTGATACATGTTCCTTGATTTTTTGCACTATCCACATCCGGGAGGCCTTATGGACCCCCCTGAGCCAGAGCTTGATTCATTTCTATTTCTTGGGGCCACAAACTAGTTTGGGGTTTTATTTACTATCCTGTACTGATGCCATGTTTAATGCTTTATTTAAGATTGTGCGTGGAGCACCTGCATCATTAGGATTATGGAGTGTTTTCGTGGTATCGACAAGCCCAGTCCACACTTTTGGGTTCCCAATCGTTTACAACCATTGACGCAAACCCCGGTCCGTTCGAGCCGGCCAACTTCGCTATGGTAGCTTAGTGGGTGGCCCTCAAATATTTTATGAATCATGTGATCGCTTTGTCGTGAATGCCTCGTTGGGTTTTGAGTTGGTTTTTCCGAGGTTGATCGAGTGTGTGTTGCTATTTGTGCACCCCTGCAGGGTAAAACTTTCTGAAAGCCGTGTCCGCGGTTATGGATGACTTGGAGCACAGTATCTCGATCATAGACAAGCATAACTAAAGTAGTGTTATAAATTTGACTTAATATGTGACTAGTAATCAGATTCAAATACAACAGAATGGATATTAAAAATGCCAACAGCTGGTGGATCTGGGTTGTTTTGTTATATCTGCCTAGTAAGTATTGCAATTCCAATGGAATGTGATAAAAGTGCCAACAACTGCTGGGTTTTGGGATTCCTCAGGATAATTGTATCTGACTAGTAAATGTTCCAACTACAACGGAATGGTTAATTAAAATTGCCCACTACTTATGCTGGCAGGATGATTCATGCTATCTATATCTGATTAGTAAGTGCTGCAGCTATAACGGAATGAGTAAAATTGCCAACTGTGTGAGTTCCTTGGTCCGACTTCCTCGTTTGGTCTCGAGGGGGGAAATACCAGGATGGGTATGTTTGGTGTTAGTATCAGGTTGGACCCGAATAGGTGTTTCTTATCCCTCTCTAATAGCCGGCAGATGTATCGAGTCTCTATAGGTTGTTTAGTGCCTGCCGCGCTGCCGCTTCAGTCCACCATACCTATGTAGGCTAGAGCCGCCGAATTCTAGCCTCGCTGCAATCGCCTCAAGATCGACACTCCTCTTTTTCCTTTGCCCTTTGTCGGCACCCTTGTTGTTTTAGCAGGTTTGAGATCGGCGTCGTTAGCAGGGTTACCCTTTCGGCTTGGCCTGAGCAGGGTTATGGACGCCATTGGTTATTCTTCAGGGCTCTTAGCCCCATTTGCATCTTGTCCGTACTCAGACGTTGTACCGTTTTCAAGGTGATTTGGATCTTTGTAGTGTATATCTGTAATCTTGACTCGCTGAGTCGCTGTTGTATATATATATCTGTTCTGTGGGTCCCTTCGAGGAATGTTGTGTAATGGTATTACTTTGTTTTCCACCCACACGAAAGTGCCTGGTGGGCGTCCTTGAATCGTTTCTATGTGGGTTTGGCGGAAAGGGCTAAAACTTTCATAGGGCCGATTTGAGGGTGTTACACAACTTTACCCACACATACCGACCGACTCTTAATGCCACTATAGTTGCGCCATCTTCCTTGGAAGGCTGGCAGAGGGTGGTTGGACACGACCTTTACCTTGCTTTCGCCGAGACCATGAGTCACGCCCTAAGGAGGGTTCTGCCGTAACAGTTCAAATCCCGAAGCCGGTCCCTAGAGATGTGAGGCTGGTTTACCAGGGGCGCCATCTACCCCAAGCAACTCTATCCACGCTTACCTACCTGTTATGATGCACCTTCACCCGCCAAATCTTTCAAAACGTTTTCTATGCATATGTCGAATGGAATGCCCGAACTGTTGGAGATATGCCCAAGAGGCAATAATAAAGTGGTTATTATTATATCTTTATGTTTATGATAAATGTTTACATCCCATGCTATAATTGTATTAACCGGAAATATTAATACTTGTGTGTTTTATAAACATAAAAGAGTCCCTAGTAAGCCTCTTGTTAAGCTAGCTTGTTGATTAATGGATAATCATGGTTTCCTGATCATGGACATTGGATGTCGTTAATAACAAGATCATATCATTAGGAGAATGATGTGATGGACACACACCCATAGTAAGCATAGCATAAGATCAAGTCATTAAGTTTGTTTTGCTACAAGCTTTCAAATGCATAGTAACCTAATCCTTCGACCATGAGGTTATGTTAATCACCATCATCGGATGGATACTTTGATGACATCAAACACCGCTTAAATCGGGTGGTTATAAAGGTGTCATTGGGTATTCTGAAAGTATGTGTTGAAGAGCATGGACCAAGATTGGGATTTGTCCATCCATATGACGGATGGATATGCTCTGGGCCCTCTCGGTGGAATGTCATCTAGTTAGCTTGCAGGCATGTGACTAGGTCACAAGGGATGACATATCATGGAACGAGTAAAGAGTACTTATCAGTAACGAGGTAGAACTAGGTATGGAGATACCGACGATCAAACCTCAGATAAGTAGAATATCGCGTGACAAAGGGAATTGGTTTTGTATGTTAATGGTTCTATCGATCACGGTTATCGTTGAGTATGTGGGAGCCGTTATGGATCTCCAGATCCACTGATGGTTATTGACCAAGAGGTGTCTCCATCATGTTCGCATATTCACGAACCGTAGGGTGACACACTTAAGGTTCAAGTTGTTTAAATAGATATGGAATATCGTTAGAGACCGAATGTTGTTGAGTCTCAGATTGGATCCGGACATCACGAGGAGATCCGGAATTGTCGAGAATGAGATTCATATATTGGGGATCATTTTCTAAGTTAGGAAATGTTAGGAGTGTTTGTATGGAGATTCTAGAAGGTTTGAGAATGTTCGAAGGTTGGAAGATTTCTTGGAGTTTGCTTGAAAACCAAGAAAGGATCAAGGAGTCTTTGTGGGGCAAGACACGGATTCGTGGGAGGATTCCTCCCTCCCAATCCATGACCAGGAGGAGGGAGTCCTACTAGGACTCCCCCTCCCATGGCGCCTCCCTCCTTTAAATAGAGGGGAGGGGGCGCCACCCCCTAGTACTCTCCCATAACAAACCCTAGCCGCCGCCTCTCTCCTCCTCCTTCCCTCTGCTCAGGCTTAGGCGAAGCCCTGCAGAATTCTCTACTCCACCACCACCACCACGCCGTCGTGCTGCTGGATTCCGTGGAGAGATCTACTACCTCCGCTGCTCGCTAGAACAGGAAGAGGAAGGTTCGCTCGACTCAAGACGTGTGACCAATCATGAAGCGCCGAACGGAGCGGCGCTGAAGGATCGTCCACACGATCTTGAGATCAGCAAGTGATCGACTACATCAACCCCGAGATATAATCTCGTAACGCTTTCGGATCTAGGAGGGTTAGTACAGATCTATCTCGTTGCACATATCTAATAGATTAGATCTTGGCTTTTATCTAGATTAGATCTGGGTTTTGTTCGTTCTTGCGGTAGAATTTTTTTGTTTTCCATGCTACGAACCCATCACGAACTATGTGAATCATGGAATCTACTAGGCAAGTTAGTTACTTATGAGGTTTTCCAGGCCCCGTGTGGCTATGCGCTCGTCTTGGTTCCAAAGGCAAGAACTCGTTTCCTAGTGGTGATGAGCATGTGACTATAAAAACCACATCCCACCGTGGCCTCCCATACAAACCTTAGCATGTTTAACCTTTACCATTAATCTTACCTCATCAGTATACCTTGTTCTCCTGTCATACTAGATTTTCTGTATCTGATACATCATCTGGATGAACCAGCACTGACAGCTAAGTAAGGCTAAGCAAGACACAGATATAAGCTCTAGCAGTGCACACAAGCCAAACCTAGTTATACTATAAGCAGTGGATTGGGTAATATAAGCTCAAAGGGAGTAATGCAACAGATAGGATACTCTATCTATCGATAAAAGACCACAGTGGAATCGTATGCATCATGGCAAGAATTGAAATGCTTTTGAAACCATAGGATTGTATAATAGTAGGGCTATGCTTGCCTTGTTTGTTGATACCCAGATATAGATCTTCGGAAGCCTTGTACTTGACTTGGTTACAGTTGGTCAAGTATTGTTCATCGATCTTTTATGGTGTTGATCATGGTCTTCGGTCTCGATATCGTATTTTACCGGGAAGAAGCAAAAACACCGGAAAAAAGAGAAACAATCAACACATGACATCGATACAATGCTCAAGCAATGATGATGATATGATAAGTTAAATTATATTGAAATGGAACCCTAAGTCATGCTTGGCAATTTAAGCGACGTCCAAGGGGTCCAAACCCTAATACAGGAGAGACCCCGAAATCACCTACAGTGGTTGGTTTAGTTATCTAATTAAACTTACAATTGAAGTTGTTGAATAATGCATGATTTTGAGTCTATTGTGTAGATGTCATTTTTTGAACAATTTGATATATTATACACATTTTTATGACTTATAAATAATTACTTATTAATTTTATAAGATTTATCCTTTTTCTAAAAGTATTAAACTATTTAAAAGGGTTTATTGCGTCAGCATGACTCTAGGCTGACGTCACCACGGGGTCAGGGACTTTTCACACTTGGGTTATGTCTAGCCCCAGAGACTGACTGTAGGGGCCAGGGCCAGGTTAACCGCCACATTGGCGCCACATGGGCTCGCTGGAGGACCCGTCGGCCGGGGGTGGTTGGCGGCTCTAGGGGACACGCGGGCTAGCACGGAGGGGTGCGTTCGACGCGGTGGTTTGCGCTGGACTAGAATATGGCGGCGCCGCTAGCGGGAGGTCGCCGGAGCAGTGGATCGACAGCGCGCAGCGGTGAGGCTTGCAAACGGTCGGGGCGGCGAGCAACCAGAGCGGGAGCAAGCAAAGAAAAGGGTCCCGGAAGACCAGAAGTTCACCGGGAGCACGACGATGGCGACGACGAGCTCGGAGGAGGCCGGAATCACCCATGGCGACGGCGGCCGGAATCACCCATGGCGACGGCGGCCGGAATCACCCATGGCGACGGCGACCGGAATCACCCATGGCGACGGCGGCCGGAGTTGGGACACCGAGGAGGGTGAGCTCGATTTTGGGCGCCCGCGGCCAATTCCGTTGGCGAGGAGGATCCCCACGACGAGGCGGAGCTTGTGACGGGGTTGGCGGGCACGGAGTGGCTCGAGGCATCGACGACGAGCGGCGTCTGCATGGCTAGGGTTTCGGCCCTTCGCGGTACAGAGAGGGAAAGAGAGCGCGCGAGGGGGAGGGGATGAGGACGAGAGGGAGAGACGTGCGTGGCATGGTCTTATCTCCTCCAGAGGGCGGCAGGGTGCTGCGATTCGCGGCGAAGATCGACGGCGGCGCTGCAGACACCGAGCAGCTTTGCGTCGCCTACAAAGACGACGAAGAACAGGCGGGGTGAACTGGTACTGGGCCATAGGTGGGCTGGCTTGGGACGAGTTTGGGCCACAGGGTTTAGGGTTTTGCATTATTTCTTTGCGTGCAATTTTATTCTTAGCAAAATAATGATGCTTATGTATGCACAAACAAAATCTAGTTAATATTAGCTAAAACTAGGGTGTTACCTATATATTGCAGCTCATAAATTTGTTTTGGGACCGAGAAGAAAAGTGCAATGTACATAGTTCCCATGCGTTGCAATCTAAATATCTCAACATTTCTATTCATCTGAATATTCATGGGATAGTTTTATCTTTCATGATTTGCTAGATTACTAACAAAACTGATTCTTCTTCAAACATGATGCATAGCTTAGTTGGCAATTTATACCTAAGAAATTCTTAAAAGGGAAAACTGGAGCAGAAGAAATTCTGACCTGTTTTTTGTACTATCCAAATGAGTCCACTCTTCTATGGTTCTTACATAGCATTTAGGCATGCTTAGACTCTGTTTGTTACAGCTTCAGCTTGGACTTTTGGTTTCCAAAATCGAAAGGTGAAACAAACACCCAATAATTAGGAAGCGCTAGCGAGTATCGCGTCTGGAAAATGAATGTGCGACTTCCCACGAGCAAAAGCTGGTCCAGAACAGCTTCCCAGGCGATTCTACCAATTCCCGAGTGCAGCGGACGAAGGTAGCCTTTGTCGTTCGGGATAATCAAGGAAAATATGCCCACGGTGCCCACACCCCAGCCCGATCGATCCCGCAATCAGCCCACTAGTTGTCGAGTGCCATGGAGTCATAGAGACGGCCAGCCTCCGCCACCCCTAAGCCACCCCAATGCTAGGTTTCTACCCGCCGCCGGCCATCCCCGTCGCCAGCTCCGTCGTTCGCTGTCCAAGCTCCCTGTCCCGTTCACTTCCCAGCCTCTCGTCGCCATTTCTGGGTGTGGGGCTGTGGGTCCCGAGCGTTGGACGGCGGCGGTTCCGTTGCGTGGGGCGGCGGTGAGGGTGCCTGGGTGGAGGACGGTGGCTCCCGGCCATGGGGCGGAGGCGGTTCCCAGCCGTGGGGCGGCGGCGGTTGTTCCCGGCCGTGGGTTGGTGGCGGCTGTTCCCAGACATGGGCGTAGTGGCGGCAGTTGCTGGACTTGGGGCAGCGGCGATTTCTGGGCAGGGCAGGCGGGAGCGACGGTTGGGCGGCGGCAATTTCATCGACGGGATTGGGATTGAGCTCGAGCTCGTCTCCAAGCCAGAAAGTCCTTTTTTACATTACAAGATAATGTTGGTGATGTGTAGTGTTAGGTAATGAAAACATTGGAATATGTGTGTATGCTGTTCCTCCAAATGCTAGAGAAAGTAAAAAAGGCCTAATCAAACACCTCAAAATTTTGGATTTGTTGATTAAAAAACAATAACAACTTATTCATTTTAAATCAACACTTATACAAAATCTTCTGCACTCAGGGTCATTTGTGATATTTCAGTTATAAAATCACAACAACAGCCATCAAAAGCACCGTTGCCAAACAACAAATCTTTGCTTCCAACAGCTGCTTCCTACAGCTGATTTTCCACAGCTGTTTTTTAAAAGCTACAGCCCAAACAAACACAGCCTTAGCCTCCTTTCAGCAAGACTGGGCTATAGGTTTGTTTGAATATCAGAATGTTAATGCGCCTATACATTATGAACTACTTAGTATCTCTGTCCTGTTATCACTATTGTTTTCTGAACTTCTATAAATATCAGGTTCAGCTTAATTTTGTAGCACTTGTGTATTTTTTACCAACCAAGTAGTGCAAGGAGCTTATTCCTATTACATGAATATGCTATTTTAGTTTGAATCATCTATGGATCATATTCTCCAAATGATACCATAAAAATTTCTGTCCAATGTCTAATGTACCTTCTATAGTAATTCTTAGTCATGATGTAGCTTTCACAAATAATATTTCCCGTATAGAAATAGACCGTATGATGTGGCTTTGCAAAATGTGAGTGCAAACATAAGTACGAAAGCAATATTACCTGACAAAAGTTTAGCACCAGAGAACTGTGCTTCTGCAACAACACCAAGCAATTGGGAACCGACGCCTATGACTACATTGTATCCATTGCCATGAAGCTAAGTTTTTCTTCCAACATCTTTTCCAGGATACAATTATGCACAGACAGCTGTCGCTTAATACATAATAACCACCCTAAGACTGAACTGCACTAACCAACACACTGATCAAATGGAAAGTCATGTGCAACTATGTGGATATTGCAACAACTCACATTAATATCATAAGACATGTCAAATAAAGTAACAAAATGGATGGCTCGTAATGCGCAATAAAATTAGAAAACACTTGAAAGAAGAATGGAATTACCAATATTTGTTCATTTATAGAACTGTGGGTGGAAGATCGAGATGCATGATATTTGGAAAATCACTTCTAGAATAAATTCTACCACCTCCACGATGACATATAGCTGGCGCTTCTCTTCTTTCCGAAAAGGAAGTTCAGCCGAGGGCTTCTTCTCCCCTTCCTCCCCCCTGTCCTTATCCTCTTCCTTGAAAAGCGTCGCCGCCGTTCCGGCTCCTTCCCTCCTCTTCTCCGGCGGCCTCGTCGGCCGGAGAGGAGGGAGGGGAGGATGCCGTCCTTGTCCTGTGCATATTAGTAGTTGTAGGTTCGCCCTTGTGGCGTTCGGCCTTGTGCCGGTTTGGAGCGTCGCCATGTCGCCTGCAAGCGGCGCTTGGTGCTATCCAGGTCCTCCTCCGGGTGGTCGTCCATGGTGGCCGGCGTCGGTGAGGGCGGGATTTGGTGAAGTCTCATCAAATAAGCTTGCTTGTGCTCGTTTTGGGATGCAGCTGCCTGGTCTGGATTCTCCGCTGGCCGGCCGTGGAGGCGGGGGTGGAGTTCCGGCTCGGGTGTTCTGCAGTTCAGTCGTGCACCTACGAGCTACTCTCGGTCGCTGGCGAGCGGCGCTGGGAGGTTGCTCTTCGCTCTCCCTTTTGGAGCTCCTTCGGTAGGAGCTATGGATGGGAGTTTAGCTTCGAGCAGCTCGTGCAATAAGCTCGTTGTTCGTCCCTGCCTCCCTCTTTGTGATGTGATTTGGGCCCTCCTCCTCTCGATTGGCCGTGGCGGCGAGGGAGAGGGTGGAGGCCTTGTCGCTGCTGCTAGGGTGAGACAGGTCAAGGATGGGGTCGTTGGCTTGCGGTTCCTCAAGAGTGTCACCTCGCTGGCAAGAGGGTCGGTGCTACCTGCTCTCTTGGGTGTAACGGCAAGCTCTGCCCCGGAAGCTACGATTTCTAGAGTATTTCAGCGACGACCGAAGATTTCCGTCGTTGCTATCCATGGCGCAAGAAGCCGCTCTAGGCTCCGAAGCAATCGTAGCCCGAGCTCTTTCCTCCAGTTTTGGAGGATCTTCTCCGACCATGGCTCGGGATCCATGGCCGGCGTTGTCCCAAGTGGCTTGTTCCCCGGCGGCGACGTTGACCCCCGAGTTTGCTGGTCTCTCCGCTGCGGTGTTGAAGACCAAGGATTGGATTGCTTTTCAGATCTTTGTTCCGAGGTTTCTTATGTAAAATGGGTGTTTTTTTTCAAATTTCCCCTATGTTTAGGGGCCTGCCTGTAAGTTTGTATCACCGCTTGGTTTAATGGAAGCTTCCAGGGCCTTCCGGCCCATCCCGTTCAAAAAAAAAACGATGACATATAGCCATAGCTTGATGAATTTATCAGAAAGTAACTCAGTGCAGAAGTCACTGATTGCACACAAAAAAATATCAGCATGGGAAGAATCTAAGAAAATAAAGAATAGCTGGATTCGAGAATCAGCAATAAAGACACATTGTAGTAACCAGTAGCGCACTAACCGTGAATTACTATATATGTTTAGTGGCATTACAGACCTATGATCTGATTGTAATGGCACGAGAACTAATCTATAATCCGCATTAGCTGGCAACAAATTAATACTATGTAATTTTTGCTACTCAAGAAATCATGCTTCCATATCTTCTGACAAATACCTATTCTTTCAAATCCCACAGAGCATGAGTGCATATACACCATACAATCATGGTTTTAAAGGCGTCCAGGCGTCCCAAGGCGCTGGGGGTGCCTCAACGCCTAGGCGCTCAAGGCACGTTGCAAGACGATGCCTTTGAAGCTGCCTCAGAGGGAGGCAAGCAGCACACACACTAGTACACACACCACCGCCAACAAAACAGAGCAAAAGGGAGGCTGCGCTAGGGGGAGGAGAAGCCGTCCTTGATTCCCCTCTGGGAGAGGGCTGCGCCAGGAGGAGGAGTCGCCAGAAGCTTGGCCACAAGCTTGGCCGGGGTTGAGGAGGCCGGCAGATGGCGGAGCAGGAGCGAATCTGGTCGGAGTTGGGGAGGAGCGCCTGAACTCCTCTCTCTCTCAATCGGTCGATTGGAGTGACTGGTTGGTTCCTCCCTATCTTCTCTCTCTATTCCCCTCACTTCCCGCGCCCAATTTCTTTAATTCCCGCTCCAATTTTGGATTCCCGCTCGGGCTGCTCTGTTTCCCGCTCGCCCAGGCCATGGTGCGGAGAGAGCTCCTCTCTCTCTCTCAATCAGTCGATTGGAGTGACTGGTTGGTTCCTCCCTGTTCTCTCTCTTTCTTTTTCCCTCACTTCCCACCCCCAATTTCTTCTCTTCCCGCTCCAATTTTAGATTCCCGCTCAGGTTGTTGTTCTTCTGCCGACTGGACAGGCGCCCAAAATCGCCAGGCGGCTACACTGACGCCTAGCGACGACACTGACGCCTAGGCGGTCCAATCTGGAAGCCTTCGACAGCAGTCCAAGGCGAGGACGACGCCTTGATGTTCCCAAGCGCTCCGACGCTTAGGCGACGCCTTTAAAACCATGCATATAATTACTATATAAAAGACAATTGAACAACACGGAGGCAGATATAGGTCCAACATTGCAATCAAACATGCTCTAGCAGTTCCCTGAACATCAGGAGGGCAAGCGGCATCCAGAATAGCAAACAAGCTTCTAGTAAAAAGCTACTTAGTTTGGCTGACATCAAAATAACTACAGAAAAAATTCCACATGAAACATCAACTTGTAGAACACACATAAGGATACAACAGCCCCGGTCGATCAAGAGTGCCAACTATGTGATGGCACAGGCCCATTATTTTCAGGGGCCCAAATTTGGTAGCTTCCAGCCTGCAATATACGACTCATCATTTCAACCAGCCCCCTAAAAGTTCAGCATATTAGTCAGCGACCTATTAATCCTGCCAATTCCAGGAAGAGTAAAACCATGAGCGAAGTACAGCCCCGGTCGATCAAGAGTGCCAACTATGTGATGGCACAGGCCCATTATTTTCAGGGGCCCAAATTTGGTAGCTTCCAGCCTGCAATATACGACTCATCATTTCAACCAGCCCCCTAAAAGTTCAGCATATTAGTCAGCGACCTATTAATCCTGCCAATTCCAGGAAGAGTAAAACCATGAGCGAAGTATTAATTTGCAATCACCAAGTTTCGATCCAAAACCTTGCGCCCAAGGAAAGGCACGGCGGGCTAACCAACTATCCAAGGTTCTACGCACACAATAGTACCAGATTAATTGTTTATTACTGACAGCCTATGATTATGATTCTTCTTTTGAAAATAGGGCCTATTTTAGAATTTTGCACAGGGCCCTAGATTTTGCCGGCCAGGCCCTGGGATAGAGTAAGCAAAACTTGCATATCTGGAGTATGAAGAACCCCCACATCGCTCATGTTGTCTTGGACTTGTTTGGAAAATTCAAATAGTATTCGATGCATATCAAACGATGAATTATAACCAAGAACTGAGAATAGGCTGTGAGGTTGGTCTAAAACAAAAACAAAATGATGATGGTGTATGGCCGACTGGTTTAATTATATTAAGAAAATATATCTTAAAAGTGACCACCAAGTTATTTGAACGAACATACAATATCTAACATTAAACTTCACGTACATTGACCTCTACTATCTTCCAATACATATTGAAGGCAGCTATATGACGGTGCATATTGTCAGTAAAATATGTACCAAAGGTAATGGCATAGCCATTTGAAAGAGTAACACAGAAACATGGGGAGGCTATGATACTCGAAGCATTAGTTTGGAACCTAGGAATTTATGAACCTCTGTATAATTATGTTGCCATTCACAAATCCACAAAAGTCCTGTTTTTGTTAACTAAGATGCAGAAGCAACCATGGCGGTTCTAATCTCAAAATATTGGAACTATTTAAATCCAAATCACTCACAAATACATCATTCAAATATCATATGTACATTTTGTCATAAAACCAAGCGAGACGCATACCTAAGGATAATAGGTATACCAAATCTCAAATATGCAGAAGCTAGGATATACTGGACATGGTAGAGTGAATTCCAACGCCTATGTAATTGTTCACAGGTCGACGGGGATTCTTGTGCGACTTGGTTTCTTGTTCGGTTCGCTAACCGTCTGGATTGCGATCCCCGCCGTGCCTTTCCACTCTGCATTGACACGGTAAAAGAGAGAGCGCATCATGATCATGTACTGAGGAAAACATCCGTCTATAGGCATACCGAGATAATTGCTAAAATGTTCGTTTTTCTACCCGTCTGGATTGTGATCCACTTACCTTTACATTCTGCATCGACCGAGTAAGAAAACACGCATCATCACCATGTACTGGGAAGAAAATCACTCCATAAGCATACCCATATAACTGCAAAATTCAACACTACACGACTGTTACCTCATATCAGCAGAAAACTCCATAGCTGCCGTATCTCTCGATTACCACGAACCGCCGGTCCCAAGTATCCCCATGGCGTGGCACATCTAAGCAATCGGCTATGGATGGCCATCATTATGGGCTATCGCCAATGAAAACCCTAATCGGATGGCATCAGAGCGGCTTGGCAGCGACAGCGAGGCTGCGCTCTCAGATCAGGTGCAAGCGGCAGCAGTGTTGGCCATCAAGCAGCCGCATGACGGACTAGCCGGCGAGGTCGACGACTAACACCTAGACGATGCAACACAAAAACGTAGGAGGATGCCGAGCTCCTTCACCACATCGCCAATCACTTCGAGAGGGAGAGGAGGAGGCCGAGCTCCTCCGCATCAGCAGCCGCCTCGTGAAGGAGAGGAGGATGTGATGTGTCGATGGATGGCTCGACAGGCGCCACTGGAGCCAAAGAGAGGTAGGAGGGCGCCGGATTGAGGAAGGGGAAGCTTCTGGAGCGGCGCCGCGCGTGGCGATGGCGGCGAAAGAGGGAAAAAATGGGCGTCGCCCATCGGGCTCGATCGGCCGGTTCGTTCGAGAGTGGGGATGTGAAAGAGGAAACCGAAGAGATCCGGGGTTTTGACAAGGAATACTATTTGGATAAAGCATTAAGCTGTCTATCTTTAGCAAGGCAAAGGTTTTGGTTGAATCGTATTGAGTTCCGGGTAGCAGAGTCCTCGGCTTTGATTCTTTCACACAACGGTACGGTTGACCTTCGAACAACAGCCACGATGTAGGTTCTTACTGGATTGATTGGCTTCCTTTAGCTTTGTTATGGCATGTGTAGAACCATTCGTAGTAGCGTATGTTCCTACGTTAATTGATAGCGCTAGGTGATCATTGACAGCTTGGGCTAGGCCACGGCTCGACACATCCTTCGATAGTCCCTTTGATCGTCTTAAAACCAATACAAATTGCTCCATGATTCCCAGCGCTTTTATCCAATGCCCCACGAATGAAATAAATAAATCAATGAAATAGTTGTAGGCTCCTTCCATAGTAGTAGACGGCTGTAGTTCCGAGATAGCATTTCCTTCCTTTTCAATTAGTAGCTCGGATTCGCATCCCCGGAAAGGGTGGTCCAATTAAAGGTAGCTAATTCCATTGCATTCAAAGGAACCCTATTGTGTGGATCCAAGGGGCCATATCATGGAAAATACCGTCACATCTTTGCTTTGTATCATATCAGTTTGAAAGGGTAGTTGGGTATTACGAAGGAGAGGACATCGCATATCTCTTTTTTGACCCACTTGAATGGCTCTCTTGTGCACATGATCAATCTGATCATCTCCCCGACCTCTGCCTCCACGCCTACCGACGGTTCTGAGTCTTCTTGGTCACATCTCTGTGGAACCACTAAACTTGTTATTGTACAAGAACGGCTGAGGTGTTATACCGGATTGTATAACAGACCAACCCAAACTAGAACGTTTCCGCTCATATTAACTAATGCTGTAGAAGGGGGAAGAGTGGCAGCATTCAGAGGTTTCAATATTTCCACTTACTAATGGATGAAGAATGTGCTCGTCCAGAATAAGTGTTAGGAAAGGAGAACGCGCTCTGAAAAACGATTATTTATATAAAAATTCAAGAACCGACTATGTATGTTTAATCTGTCCTAAAGCTAATAAACTAACAACATCTTTATGTTCTTGTTCAGAGGTAGATGCCGTTCTTTTTTTTTCTTTTATTAGAAAAGTCTAGGTTACTCCGTTCTGTACAATCTTTCTATATTATGTATCTAAATCTTTGTTAATCAACAAGGAAGGAGACGAAAACCCTGAGTTATGTCGTAACGGCCGCCCCTTTCGAGCGCACGGCCTACCGAATCATTATCAACTTTGTGAGAGGGTTGACCAAGGATTCACTTCAAGGGTGATAAGGGGTGGCCCGATCTTCTTAGTGAACATGTGGATTGATGGTGGCGAGTTGGTGATGTTGATGAATGGCGACGTGGAGATAACTCGTATGTAGCTGATGAACTCGTTGGCTGCTTCCTGTCGCCAGATGCAACAAATCTTCAACCCTATGGATATTCGCAATACCACACACTTGCGCCGCAGCCGTTCGACTACGATGGTTTGAGAGCTACCAGTTCCCAGTGGAACGACAGACCTCACAACAATTTCACCAGTAGATCTTCAGAGCGCAATACACATGAAGGAGGTTGATAATCCTTAGAGAAACACAAGAGGAATATCGAGTTCAGATGAATGCTTGCAGCAGTTCAACGAAATTAGTATTGGTTTAATCTAAACATGGTCTAACCCTAATTGTGATGGATGCTAGAGTACTTGTAGGGGGTGGGGCATCCATCCCTCTAACAGCCTAAAACTAGCCTTATTTTGGCCCAAACTGACCCGGTTCGACTCAGACTGATACATACCGACCCATAGATAGGTGCGACCTACTTGGCACGCAGACCAAACGTCATGGTGCATCTCAAACGTGTCCTGGCACGCCACGCAACTTCCTCAATGTTGCTTGATCTCCTCTAGTGTGCATGCCTCCGTCTCTCCCTCGCGCACGCATTGGTGATCAACACGTCTTGTTCCTATTGATGCAACTCTTCTCCTCCTCGTGAAATGCTTATGTTATCAACAAACCTAGTAATCACACACAATGCAATAATTTAGGTAGTATAAAGTTCCAGTTATCACAAACATTAATTCCAACTAGGAAAGAATTAACCTTATATAAATCATTGGTTATGCTTAATATTTCCTTCCAGCAGAGACAACTAGAATCATCATATTCACAAAAATATATCCTCATCATCCTTCCTTTGTTCATGAAAAGCCGTCTGCGGCTTTGGATAAGCTGAAAATGGAAGAAACAAAAAGAACAACATATACGCAGAATAGATGTATTTATAACCCGTGGTATCAGTTGGGGAAAACACAATGATTATTCCCAAATGACAATATGCAAACATGTAACACAACTTGACATCAGGAAGTAGTGACAATTGCATCAAACAGCAATCATAATTGTAGATATAAGTGAAGTTCATGTAGTCAGGATCACAAATAAAAACACATGTAAAACACATGTGTATATATTCTATTGTTTAGTATCAACTCTAGTGTTCTCACAGAAGATCTATGCTCAAATTTCATGGTAGCCAATTCAACCCAACTCAAAAGATGCAAATCATTAGGAAGTGGATACCATGCTTCAACTATACTACTCTGATATGTATAACAAGTAGATGATCAAACAGTGTTGCAATCAGTTTTATGTTCAGTATTATACCTAGTATGTAAGACGCAACTTATTTTGCAAATATAAGTGAAGCAAAAATCAGTACAACTAGGCATCAATGTGTGGGACAACCAACAAGAAAATGACAAATCACATTCAATTTTAGGAAAAACCGAACCAACCAACATAGGTAAAATTACTTTTGTTTGCTGCACAATATCAACTAGAGAAGAATGCATTTTCATACTATCTAGAACATGAGCTAGTGTCCCAAGGCAATTAGAAATTCGCACATTGCATACTTGAGTAAAAACATTAAGATCGAAATCAGCAAGTCTATCACAAGTAATGCATATGTGATCCACCAGAAAACAATCATTCATGTTATATTCACCACTTAGATGAAAAGTGAAACAAGGAGCATAGGTGCTAGAATTCAGATATGAAAATTCAGAAATCTTATTCAAAGCACAATGCAAGCTAATAGGTCCATTTAGCATGATAGAATATAAAATATCCGAAGGTGCAATACAAGCAAGCACCTCCTTATGTGTAGTCAGTACTACATACTTAAAATTCAGATTTTGCAAAGCATCACACGGTGTTGAAATTTTTGTGCTTGTCAATTCATAAGAATCAACCAGCAAAGGAATAGACTCACCGAATGCCTCATTGGCTGGTTGCAGTCCCAAATCAGTACCATTATCAATGTCATCCGCCTCAGATATAGTAGGTACTAGAACATGTTTCTCAAGTGATGATGATAAGGATCAAGCCAATGATCCTAGAGTTTTGTCCCGATCTTTCACAACGAATCAAATAAATAGATGATTCTCCTAATCACGCGATGAACGCAACCTGAAGAAGAGGTATCAATCCAGCAAGTAACATGATGAAGATCACCACGCCTCAAACCTGAGCACGACAATCCTTGATGAACACAAGAACCCTCCACAACAATCTCTATAAGAATCTGATAAACAGTATCACCGTCCCCGGAGGGATGATACACGGTGGAGCATAATATAGTTTTTAGACTAAACAATTGAACTCCCCTAAACCCTAGGCGGCTGGCTCCTTTATATAGGAGGACTGCAACTAGTCGGTTGGATAGACCCAAACCGAACACACAAACGGACTCGAACCTAACCTAGACTCGAACTCAATAAAATAGCAACAATATTTGACACAACCTTAGACTTATCATTACATATCATAGGTCGTCCTAGCGTGCCAATCATTAATGGGATGCCCGCATCACCTAGCTTGGTGGAGTCCTGAAATTGGGCTTCACCTCCTCCTTCGTGCCCATATCATCATCCCCCCTTCAAGAAGCGTTCTCCCCAACATGTGCGGGTCGGGTCAAAAAGGTGGCATGATATGAACAATAGCTTCACGCGTCTTCGCCATCTTCAAGTCTTTCTTGCCTTCCACTCCGCATTCTCCCTCTTGACTTGCTTGACTTGAAACTGCCCTTGGCGCCTGCACCTCCTCGCGTCTCCATACGAGCTTGGACCTAGGCGCCACCGTCTTCTTCTCCTCAACTCTTGTTGGAACTAGTGGTTGTTGAACATGGACCTTCTTTGCACGACCTAGCATAAGATGAGTAATGCCTGGAGCACACGACTGTCGAACATGTCCATCCTTGCCTCTATGCATCCGCACAACTGTCCCAACAAAACGCCTCATAGGTGATATGGGCATGAAGGAGGAGGTGAAGCCTAATTTTAGGACTCCACCAAGCTAGGTGATGCAGGCGCATCCCATTGATGATTGGCACGCCAGGACGACCTACGATATGTAATGATAAGTCTAAGGTTGTGTCAAATATTATTGCTATGTTATTGAGTCTGAGTCTAGGTTAGGTTCGAGTCCGTTGTGTGTTCGGTTTGGGTCTATCCAATCGACTAGTTGCAGGCCTCCTATATAAAGGAGCCAGCCGTCTAGGGTTTAGGGGAGTTCAGTTATTTAGTCTACAAACTATATTGTGCTCCACCGTGTATCATCCCTCCGAGGACGGTGATACTGTTTATCATATTATTGTTGCGGTGGTTCTTATGTTCATCAAGGATTGTCGTGCTCAAGTTTGAGGCGTGGTGATCTTCATCACGTTACTTGCTAGATTCGTTTCTCTTCTTCAGGTGACGTTCATCGCGTTATTGGAAGATTACCATCCGGGTTGACTCGCTGTGAAAGATCGGGACAAAATCAAGGATCATCGGCTTGATCCGTATCAGGTGGTATCAGAGCACTGGGTTTATCACGACGATATTTGATTTGTGATTGATCTGCTGGTTTTTGATCGGGGTCGATTGATTTCTCCAGCCGCGCAGTCTTCAAGTCGTTGTTTTGGGCTATTATTGATCGGTGTTGATTCAATCTTGGTGAGATCTGTCGCAAGTTCCGTATGAGTCGAGCCCGGGTTGGCAACATATTTGATTGGACCGATTTCTTTACTCCCGATTTTCCAGCCGTGTGAATCATTTCAGATCGGGAAGGGATCATCTGGGATCGTTTCCATCTGAGCAGGAGTCTGTTTTGGCTAGCGAGAAAGGAAGGAGCAGCAGGATTTGCGGCTGAGATCGTAATCAGGTGCCAGATCGCTCTAGGGTACCATATCCGATCGTGGGTTTCCAGATCCGATCCGGTTGAGAAAAAAAGAAAAAAAACTCAGAAAGCCCCCCGCCGTACGCCTCGCTCTCCGCCTGGCGTCGCACGCGCTCGCGAAGGAGTGTAATGCCCGGAAAAATATCCCCAATTAGATTTGCCTGTTTGTTGGGGCTATACTTTCCGGGTATCCTCACAGTTCCTCACTGACCAGGGTGGCCCACTTCGGGTTAGAGCATTGCTTCACGGGCGGCCCAGTCAGGAAGAAAGACGGAGTCCAATCCGGCTACAGGAAGGCCCAGAAGACTTACCGACTTAGGCCCGTAGTGTTACTTGTAGTTCAAGATGTACTCTTTAACCGACTCTTAGTCGTAGCCAGATAGATCTCTTTTGTAAACCCTAGGCCGGATATCTATATAAGCCGTCCTAGGGAGAGCCTTTAGGGCACACCAATACTTTAGACCCTCAACTCGCATAGGTGAAATCCTTGTAACCCATATTTCGGCTCTGCCGTATTACTGGATTGCTAGCAGGAGTAGGATCCGTCCAAAGCCGGCGAATTCAAACCTGGGTAAACTCGTGTGCTCACCGTCCCAGAACACCGTACGTCTCACACCCCTGTCTTCTGCACGCCTCGAGGACCCCCTCATGGCATACTTGTCATCAATCCGACGACAGTTGGCGCCCACCTTGGGGCAAGTGAGCTTCGGATCTGCGTTCCGAGCGGAATCTGCAAGAATCGGAATCGGCAAGACTATCGCCGTTGGTCGCATCCTCTACGCCAGCGAAGTCCCTCTCATCGTTCTCGACGAGACTTGGATTCCGGCTAGGGAGGTTATGACTGCCTACACAATCATGTCTTTTGGCGAGATCGATGTTTACATCGGTTTCGCTAAACCTGCCCCACCCACCCCAGCGGTGATGATAGAGGCAGAAGAATCTTCTGGGTCCCCTCTGTCCGCGGAGGCGGCAGAGTTCCGGATCTCAGAAAACCCTAATCCCACCTAGCCCGCACCAGCTGCGGAGATAGTGGAGAAATCCGAGCCTGAGGAAGACCTAGCGGTTAAAGCCGAATCTGGAGTGGATCTCCTTGGAGAGACCGTATCCCAGATCGACCCACCCACGGAAGTCGAAATCCAAGAGGAGCATATCAATGACACTGATTCCGGCTCTGATGATGCCGGGACAGATAGACCTTTCCTAAGGTACACACTACGACGTATGATAATGCAAGATGCAAGCGCAGATGCAATTCTTGAGACCATCAAAAGTTTCGACATGGCTGATCGCGAAAGCCGCAGGTACCTCAGGAAGCACGTCGCGCCGTCGAATGCGTGGGATCCAGATCCGGCTCTGCCGATGCTGGAGAAAACACCGACTCGGTGCTGGAGGCAATTGGAACAAACACCGACGTACCCGCATCCTCCAATGAATCGATGGCGTCAGCAGATTTCCGAAAGTTCTCCGCGGAATATGAAGAGGAGTACAACTCCAAGGCTGCAGAAGGAGGAGAAGCCTTGGATGAAGGATCCGGGGAACACTCTCCTAAAGCGAGGATGACATGGACGTCGGAGATAATCCCGAGGTCCAGATGTCCGAAAGTACCGATCAGAGCTTGACTCCGGGAAATGGACCCAAAGCCATCTTTGCTACCGGCGCAGCCAAGAAGGCAAAGAAGAAGAACAAGAAAAACAAGACCCCGGCAAAAGACCCTCTAGCAGAGGAGGTGATTGTCGAGGAATACGAAGAAGACTCGGATGGAGCACTTATCCCAGAAGAGCCGAAAAAGAAGAATCGGTGGATGGACACGTGATCACTGAAGGTGCGCGTAAACTCATCGATGCTGCACTAACCACACCTATCCCTACAACTGTAGAACTTACTGCTGAGGAGCTGGACAAAAGGGCCCAAGCCCTAGAAGCGCGTCATCAACAACTCCTGGATGAAGCCAAAAACATCGAGGAGGAGAAGAAATGCATGGCAACTAAGGATTACATGTCTCGGTTGCATCAGAAGACACGGAAGCGTCACACCAATGACGACCAATTCCCACATATCCGTGCCGTCCTTTTCGGAGATGAGATGGGGAAGCCACGAAAAGATAGCAAAGGAGATTGGGTATATCCAACCCCAGTACAGAATACCGTGGCGGCCCGAGAAATTCTATAGGCTAATCCAGGACCAGAGGAGATCCGTTTGGGTATCAAACTACTCAACAAAGGACTGGAGCAGCAAAAGGTCGCCCTGTCCGGAAGTCAAAAACTGGTCTCGAATTCCGACCAATGTCACACAGATCCGGCATGGGCTGACGTAAGACCCCACCGCGTTCTGGAGCAGCATTATCGCCCTGAACGACGGGAGGACAATTATTCGAGAACCGGATCGTCAGGACAACATCGCAGGACTACACGCGACTGGAGCAACGTTGCACCAGTGGCCGAGAAAGAGGCCATCGCTGGTCTGAATCCGAGGAATCCTCCCCGACGAGAATCTAACGATCGAAGGGGAGGAGATAAAGATAAACGTCGGGAGGAGGATCGTCAAAAAATGTCACCTCCTAGACATACAAGCCGCCCGACTGAGCCCCACCATGGTGGGAACGACGGACGAAGGAACGACGGAAACCATGCCGGGACAAACCGGCAGGGGGCTCGTCGTAGTCAAGACCCTCCCCGGAATCGGAATAATGACATTCCGAACGGAGGCCGACGATCAGCCAGAAACTATCCAGCTGCTCCACCCTCTCCACCACACAGTTATCACAATGGCTCCCAAGGAGGGCAAGGAGGACGACATGGCGGAGGAGGTGGTGGCAGAAGCCGAAGTCCAGCTCCAAGGCACCGCAGCCACAACCGACATTCGGGACGATCTCTATCCCCAAATGACGCAAGGCACAAGATCAACTCCAACATAGAGGCTCGGCGCTACGAAAACGATGACATCTACGTGGGCCCTAAGTTCTTCGGACCACGCATCAGAGCTACAAAAATCCTGGTAGGATTTGTTATCCCAAGATATATCCAAGCCTACGATGGCATTGCTAGGCCAGATACCTGGCTACAGGATTTCTTCCAAGCTTGCTGCATCGCCAAAGGCGAAAACAGCCTGGTCACAACCCGATATCTCCCACTTATGTTGCGGAAGACGGCATGATCATGGCTCAATGAACTTCCGGAGAACACCATCCATAACTGGTATGACATGCAAAGTGCGTTCTTTCGGAATTTCGAAGGCACATATCGGAGGCCCTGTACGGTCGGAGACCTACAACATTGCACCCAGAAAGCCGAAGAAACTTGCCGTGATTACCTCGGACGATGAATCGACACCAAGAACTCCTGTGAAGGAGTAAATGATCAAAGTGCGATTGAAGCTTTCATTGCAGGTCTCCCAATTGGTCTACTGCGCCATCGCTTGAAGTGTGACAAGGTCACTGATTTGGGAGAGATGATAGCAACAGCGAGCAAGTATGCAGATGCTGACGACGATACAGAGGGATTGCTCAATGCCCTAGTTGTGCCTCAGTCGGCAAAACAACCAAAGCAACAAGCTCAGAAGCGCAAAATACCTCGGAGGAAAAACCCAATGCGAAAACGGCAGTGGTCACTGCTACTTTCGGGTCCGGAGGACGAGGAGGACACGACGGAGGCCGCAGGCATGGGCGTGGAACTTCAAGAGTCCAGGGTAGAGGAGACCAACAACCAGGCAAAACCTACTCTTGGGCCGACATTGCCAATAACCCATGTGTGCATCACCTAGACGCCAATGGGGGCTCGTCCCACACCAACGCCGAATGTCGTTTCAATGACGACATCAAAAGAGATGACACCGCAGGCTACAAAGCTAAGCGAAAGAAGGGAAAGAAGAATCCCGAAAAAGAAAAAGAGACCAAGGAAGATTCCGGCATGGAGGAAGCTGATGCTTCAAATCCCAAGTCGGAAGGGAAGAAAACTTTTCCCACCAAGAAAGACACTTATGTCAGTTTCCTCGGATCTCAACCAGCAAAAGTCAAAAAAGCAGTTCTACACGAACTCAATGCAATAGTTCCGGCTGTCCCCCAGTATCTGGACTGGTCGGAAGTGGCAATCACATTTGACCGCGATGATCATCCGCCTAAGTTACACAGGCGAGGAAAATACGCTTTAATCATCAATCCACTAATTGACGGCTATGGTTTCTCTAAGACCCTCATGGACGGTGGTAGCAGCATCAATATTCTCTATGTCGAAACGCTACGCCGGATGAAGATCTCGGAAACACAGCTGAACCATAGCTCTGTGATCTTTCACGGAGTTGTCCCAGGAAGAAAAGCTAATTCCCTGGGAGAGATCACTTTGGATGTTACCTTTGGAACTCCAAAGAACTATTGGACGGAGGCACTTTCCTTTGAAGTGGTCCCGTTCAAGAGCGCATACCATGCTATATTCGGACGTCCGGCTTACTGGGCTTTTATGGCCCGTCCGTGTTACATTTACAATATGATGAAAATTCCAGGTCCCAACGGCGTGATCACCATCAGGGGAGACCCGAAGAAAGCACGAGAGTGCGAGGATGGAAATGCCGCCTTTGCTGAAGCCGTGCTGCACGCCCAGGAGTACCAGGAGATCAAGAAGAGCATAGATCCGTCCGAAATGCCCGCAATGAAGAAGGAAGTGACAAAGCCAAATCCGAAGTTTAAGGCATCAGAAGAGACGAAGAAGACGCCGTTGAAGGATGATGACCCCTCCAAGGTGACCCAGATAGACGTAGGCCTAGGTAGCGCATAGGAAAGCGTGCTCGTCAAGTTCCTCGAAGCAAATCAAGATATCTTCACATGGCAGCCATCTGACATGACCGGAGTACCTAGGGAACTTTCCGAGCACTCTCTAAATGTAAACCCGAACGCTAAACCCGTCAAACAGTCCCTACGACGATTTGGCGATGAAAAGCATAAGACAATAGCTAAGGAACTAGCACGGCTCGAGTTAGCTGGATTCATAGAAGAGGTCATCCACACTGAGTGGTCGGCCAATCCTGTAATGGTCCCCAAAAAGGACACCACTGATTTAAGGGTGTGTGTTGATTATACTGCCTTGAACAAGGCTTATCTAGAAGATCCGTTCGCTCTGCCTAGAATTGATCAAGTTATCGATTCTACGGCAGGCTCGGAACTCTTCTGTTTTCTCGATGCATATTCCGATTATCACCAAATCCAGATGAAGGAATCTGACAAAGTCAAAACTTTATTCGTAACCCTCTTCGGAACCTTCTGTTTTGTTACGATGCCCTTTGGGCTGAAGAACGCAGGAGCTACGTACCAGCGCATGATGCAGCGTTGCCTCCATGACCAACTCGGACGTAATGTACACGCATACATGGATGATATTGCAGTAATGTCCAAAAAGAAGGAAACGCTGATTTCCGACTTGGAGGAAACATTTGCCAACCTAGGAAAATACAACATCATGCTTAACCCGAAGAAATGCTTCTTTGGAATACCAGCTGGAAAATTGTTAGGTTTCATCGTGTCTCAAAGAGGCATAGAGGTGAACCGAGACAAAATCAAGGCTATACTTAATATTTCCAGGCCAACTCGCCTGAAGGACGTACAAAGACTAACTGGTTGCATTGCTGCAGTCAGTCGGTTTGTAAGCTGGCTAGGTGAAAGAGCCGCACCATTAGGCAAACTCCTGAAAAAGACCAAAGATTTTGTTTAGACTGATGAAGCTGAAGCTGCACTACAAGACCTAAAGAAAGTACTCTCATCTGCTCCTATCCTTGCAGCGCCGGAACCTCAAGAACTGATGCTGCTTTATCTTGCTGCGACAAATAAGGTCATTAGTATCGTCATGGTGGTGGAGAGTCCGGAGGAAAATCAGGAGCACCTGGTGCAGCGTCCGACTTACTTTGTCAGTGAAGTCCTAACAGAGTCAAAACAGCGGTATCCACATTATCAAAAGTTGGCTTACGGTGTTTTTCTAGCATCTCGTAAGTTGCGACATTACTTTCAGGAGCATCCAATTACCGTGGTGAGCACAACTCCCATGAGAGATATAATCAACAACAGTGACGCCACAGGACGCGTCGCCAAATGGGGCATCGAGCTTTCAGCTTTTGACATTGAGTATAAACCTCGGACAACAATCAAATCCCAAATCCTTGCTAACTTTGTCGCTGATTGGACAGAGAAGAAGGAGAACATGATCCTCCCTGAGTCGGAATATTGGACCCTCTTCTTCGATGGGTCTAAGGCTCGCGGTGGCTCGGGGGCTGGCGTGGTGCTCAAGTCACCCCAAGGAGATAAACTTTTATACGTGTTGCAGATCCACTTCACAGCGACAAACAATATTGCCGAGTATGAAGCACTGCTGCATGGAATCCGGATTGCTAAGGATATTGGCATCCGACGTTTGATGTGTTACGGAGATTCGGACCTTGTTGCTCAACAAGTGTCGGATATTTGTAATGCAAATAAGCACATGGCAGCATATAAAGCTATCGTGGATGATCTATCTAAATCGTTCGAAGGATTTGAAGTTCAACATATTCCTCGAGCAGAAAATGAGGAAGCAGACGCACTATCTCGGATAGGTTTTGTGCGGAAAGAGGTCCCGAATGGCGCTTTTTTAGAGCACCTCAAGGTTCCCTCAATAAAGGGAGTAGATGAGGAATATTCGACCAAATCCGACTCACCTTTGATAGCAATTCTGGCTGTGATTCCCAGCTGGACTCAACCCTACCTCGATTATTTGGTAGATGGCAAATTACCCAAAGACGAGGTGCTGAGCCGGTAGATTATCCGACGAGCAAAAGCCTATACTATTGTTAAAGGTGAGCTCTATAAGCGGAGTGTTTCTGGGGGTTTTCAGCGCTGTGTATCTCCGGAAGGAGTGGAAATCTTAAGGGAAATCCACGAAGGCGAGTGTGGTCACCATGCTGCAGCCAAATCTTTAGTGGCAAAAGCTTTTAGACATGGATTTTTCTGGCTTACGGCTCAGGCAAATGCCGAACGGTTAGTCAAGACGTGCAAAGGCTGCCAAAAGTACGCCAAACAAGCTCATGTTCCGGCTGATCAGTTGCGAACAATACCTATAACATGGCCCTTTGCGGTCTGGGGGCTTGATATGGTAGGACCTTTTAAACGAGCTCCAAGTGGATTTACTCATCTCTTAGTGATGGTGGATAAATTCACCAAATGGATTGAGGCTAAACTTGTCACTAGTTGTGATGGAGCAACAGCCAAAAGATTTGTCGAGGATGTTATAATCCGGTATGGTTATCCACATAGTATTATCACGGACAACGGGAGTAACTTCTCTATGGGAGAATTGGCCGAATTCTGCAATGAGCAAAATATCCGGTTTGACATTGCGTCAGTCGCGCATCCACAAGCTATCGGACAAGTCAAAAGAGCAAATGGTTTAATCCTACAAGGCCTAAAACCGAGACTCGAAGCACCACTACGACGTGCTGCGGGGGCTTGGGCAGAGGAATTACCCTCTGTAATATGGAGTTTACAAACGACTCCAAACAGGTCAACCGGATACACACCTTTCTTCTTGGTCTATGGTGCAGAAGCAATTCTTCCTAGTGATTTGATTCACACTTCTCATAGAGTGGCCGCGTATATTGAAGAGGATGCCGAGATTTCTCGACAAAACGATCTCGACTTAGTCGAAGAAGTTCGCGTCGTTGCTGAAATGAGATCTATAGCCTATCAGCAGAAGTTACACAAGTATCATAGCCAGAGAGTTAGAAACAGATCCTTCAATAAAGGTGATTTGGTTCTCCGACTTGTGCAACAAAGAAAGCACAAACTTTCCCCAGTATGGGAAGGTCCCTTTTTAGTTAGTCGAGTATTGCACAATGGATCGTACTACTTAACTAACATGAGGCTAGTCAAAGAAAGACCCGCTACTAAGAAGAGAAAGTGAGCTGGAGGCAGTACAAATCCGGATGAGTTAGACACATCGTGGTATATTGCTCAGCTACGTCCCTTTTATTCTTAGTTTATCCTTCTTTGTAAACATATATATATACATGTTCTGTGAGAAATAAAAGTTTTGGTTGCCTCAAATTTTTCTGAGAAGTTTTTACCATCTTATTTCCGAATGATCATGTCATAGTCGAAAATCTGAGAATGCTTGAAAGTACTTTATGCTCATGTTCATTCTGGTTTAGATTTCTAATTCTAAAACTGCTACCGTCGGGTATAACTCTAAAGTTTCTAGTCTTTACTTTGGTTATTTGTCTGATTGCTGGATGCGGGCATTTTCCGAGTAGTGAATTGTTGGTACTAGAAGCCGGCTTTGTTTCCGAGTTTAAACTGGTTTAGCAATTGAGCTTCGTTGCTCGACAAAGTTTCTGGCAGAAGGTTTAGCCGGCTCACGAAAGGGACGAGGCGGAAAGCCAGATAAACGATAAGTAGGGACGAAAAAATACAAGTGCTTATGTAAACATTTCAGGCACACAAAAAATTAAAGCCAAAAGTGCTGAATAGATCAAAAGCTTAGCACTAGCAAAATCATAGTACTTCATATTACAAATGCATCATGTTTTTTCAGGATAATACAAATATTTCTGGCAATTTATGATGCAGGAGGAGATGAAGGAGCTGCTGGCTCGCTGGATATGCCGCCTTGATATCGTTCCGAGATGTCCGCATCCGAGGTGGTGCGTTCGGTGTCGGAAACTTCTGTTGATTCTTCTAAAGGAGGAGGCGGAGTGTCCACGTGGGTGAAGAAGGGGATCTCGTAGCTGGTCAGGTCAGCCACGTGACACCCATATCCGGCGCAGGAGTGCATGATGGCTTGAAGGTCCTGCTCCTAGCCGTCTTCATCTACTTTGCAGTACCCTCTGGTCACTTGCCATATTTCCATGTTTCCATGGTGGCTCATGACCATGGTGAGAGCGTTGCTAGCAATCAAGACGTAGGGACATGTTCCAATCCTGAACAAGTTGCGGCATCTCCTTTGCCTTATCCCGCACCTGAAAATCCGACATGCTAGGCATGTCCGGAATCTTGAGAGCTTCACCGATGTCCTTAAGGGATTGGCGGAAGTCATGAAGCAGGTCACCGACTTGGGTAAGCCGGTGGGTGCGGGGCTCGGTGGAGGAAGAGTCCGTCAAGTTCAGAGGATCTATACACAAAACAAGTTAAGAAAAATCCGACATTGATAGCAGTCGAAGAAAAAGACAAGTCAGACAGATGGAACATACCGAAAATAACGTCGTCAATTTTGGTCTTCTCCTCCCGGAGACTCTGGAGTTCAGCCCGGAGCGTGTCGGAAAGATCCTTCTCTCTGCTAAGCTCATTTTTGAGGTCCGAGATTGTTTTATCTTGAGCAGCGATCTTGTGATCACGCTCATCAGTAGCCATGGAGGAGGACTCAAGGATTTGAGCAATGCTCTTTTCATGATCCGCCTTGAGCTTATCCAGCTCTTGACGAAGCTCCTTGTTCTCCACCACCAAGGTCTTGAGGTTCTCGGCCTCTTCAATCATGGCACATGATTGTTTCACCAGCGCTGTAAGACAAAAAGAACAACAGTTCAAAACAAATTCGACATTGAAAATACAAAGACAAGGTTTGCGTCTCGGAATGTTTACCTTTGGCCTCATCCTTGGCAACTTTAAGCTCAGCATTTTTAAGTCGGAGAGCCTTGATCTCTCTCCGCTTATCATAGACATTCTTCAATAAATCCTGATTATAGGAACATACTTTCTGTAAGTTAGAATACCCAAAGTCAGAAAGCTACTTAAGACTCGGGCTAATATTTTTGCTAAATATCAGCACGAGCCTTGGGGGCTACACTAGTTCATTCTTTGGCATCCTAATGAAGCATAAACCCGGATTGTTTATCCTACTTCATGCTTGGGGGCTAGAGGATATGATATAAAATACAATAAAGGAAAAATAGGAGTTGGAATTCCGACTTACATATTGTTCACGAGTGAGTTTATCCAAACTCGCGTTCACTTTAACGGCCACCTTCTCGGCGAGAGTCAGAGGAATCATTGGGGCTGTTGGAAGCTCACCAGTCCTAATCCTCTCGTCACGAAGGCGCACCTAGGCGAGAAGGTCGGAGAACTTGACGTCCTCTGTTTCTTGCTCTTCTTCTTCGGCAGATAAGGTTCTTTTCTCTAGGCATTGCCTGGCGAGCCGCTGGATCTCTTCAGCAGATTTCCGGGACAGACCAAACTTGGCAAGTCCCGGATTGCTGATAAGGTTTTCGGCGAAGGTTTCTGCCGAGGGATCATTACCCAAAGAGGGTTCACCCTTATCTAAATCTAACTCACCCATGGTGACGTCAGTTTGCGATTCAAGGTTCGCAGGCTCCGTTGAAGGAGCCGGATCTTCTGCGGCATCTGGAGAGATCACCGACGTTGCAGAAGGTTGAGGGGCAGGAGTCGGAGGAGCCACGGCAGGAGAAGCTATGGTAAGCTTCGTCTACTGCAGCGGCTTCGTAGGAATCCCTTTCCCTTTGCCCTTGATGAGCGGTTTTGCTCTGAGAATGTAATACAGTCGGAAACATTACATCTCGGAAAGAAATTTGAGTAAAATACAAAGGCGGAAAGTTGTGATTGAAAGTTACCTCTTCACAACAGGCACCTCCTTTGTGCCAACAGCCACTGTCGGAGCTTTGCGCTTCTTGAGCGCAAGGTCCGGCAATGGGACCACCTCTGTCTCCTGAGAAAACTCGGGAGGATATCCTTCGAGCGGAGCAAGTTCCGACTCGGGGAGGTCAGCAAGCTGAAAAGAAGAAAACATATCAGTATTGCAATGTAACTTGAAGATTGAAACACATAAAAAGGTGTACTGATAGAACCTTACCGGCACTACAGGGTTGTCCGCCGTATGCATATCCAGAGAAACCTCCAGGATTCTCCTCTCGATCCGCTCCCTAATCAGCCACTTGACCTGGCATATGTAGCCCTGTGTGGTGTAGGCTTTGGGGCTGATGCGAAGGGAGTCTTTCTTGGACGACGTGATGGAATGCATCAGTCAGGTCCCATGGTACTGAAGGGGCTGGATCCGACGTGAGACCCAACACTAGACCAAGTCGGATCCCTTCAGACCTTTGTGTTTGATCAAGTATTCGATCCGCCTCTTAGCGAGGATCAGACCGTCGGTGAGAGCCGTAGCAGCCTCGTCCCAGGATCGTTGGGCCGTGGCAGCTCCGTCGATGAAAGCCGACAAAGCAGTGGCTTTGCCGGGAGCCAGAATATCCCTATGATAGAAAAACGTGGCTGTCCATTGTTTGACCGAGTCACTAGCTAAAATTTTGGGATACGCGCGCTCGCGTCTAAGCGAAAAACTAATGGTGCCGGTGATGTAAGGAACACCGACGGTAATGGAGTTTCTCCGGACATGAAAATAATACCGGAATAGAGTCAAACTCGGCCTAATGCCGAGAAAGCCCTCACACAATGAAGCATACGCGCTCATCTCTAAGAGAGAGTTGGGAGGAAGATGATGGAGTTGAACTCCGTAATGATCAATCACCTCGGAGAAGAACTCCGAGGAAGGAAACGACAAACCTCTGTCGAGGTGGGTGCCAAAATGGACCCGCTCGCCGTCGCGCGGGTTGGGGACGGTTTCCCCGAAGCCGCTCCGCTAGTCGTCGGCGCGGAGGAGCCCTTCTTTCTCCACGTTCTTGAGACCCTCGTCGTTGAGCACGCAGGGGATCCAGAGCCCACGGAAGCTCTCTTTCTCCATCACCGCTTCCGTCGCCGTCCCCACCGCCGCTGCCGCTAAGCCGGAAGAGGAAGATGAAGCCATTTCTCCGGTGAGCGGTTGACCTAAAAGGGGCGGCGCTGGGAGTTTTTGGGGGAGGAACGGGGGAGCTCTGTGTGTGCACGAAGATTGGAAGGAGAGGAAAAGGCAAAGGACTGGTGAAAGGAGAAGGAGAAAATCCTAACCCCTTATATTCACCTAACTGCGCCAAGATTCGTGCAAATGCTACAGTATAACCGCCACGCGTCGTGGAAGGAACTAGGAAGGTCCCACACGATGATTACGTCACCTCGATCTCCGCGCGCGCATTGAAACGGCTCCTCGGCTCCGCGAACCGCGGACCCACCAACGATTCGTGCTGACGAAATGCCTGTCAGATGATGTGACTTGACCATGACTTGGGTCAGGTGGCGTTAGAGACCAAGTTTCGGCTTAGTTTGAAATCAAGCTGGAAAATCCGAGTAACCTGTTGATAGGTTCGACTTATTTCTTATGACCCGGATCATATTTTTTATGTTGAAGTTTCAGGAACCCTTCAAGATTCTGCAAGCCGAAGATTAAGCTAGACGATGATAAATCCGACTTTGGATCTTGGAGGCCTCCGGGGACTGCTGTTGGGGATATACTTTCCGGATATCCTCACAGTTCCTCACTGACCAGGGTGGCCCACTTCGGGTTAGAGCATTGCTTCACGGGCGATCCAGTCAGGGAGAAAGACGGAGTCCAATCCGGCTACGGGAAGGCCCAGAAGACTTACTGACTTAGGCCCGTAGTGTTACTTGTAGTTCAAGATGTACTCTGTAACGGACTCTTAGTCGTAGCCGGATAGATCTCTTTTGTAAACCCTAGGTCGGATATCTATATAAGCCGTCCTAGGGAGAGCCTTTAGGGCACACCAATATCGCACAGGCGAAACCCTTGTAACCCATATTCCGGCTCTGCCGTATTACTGGATTGCTAGCAGGAGTAGGATCCGTCCAAAGCCGGCGGATTCGAACCTGGGTAAACTCGTGTGCTCACGGTCCCGGAACACCGTACGTCACACACCCCTCTCTTCCGCACGCCTCGAGGACCCCTCATGACGTACTTGTCATCAATCCGACGACACTGTTATTTTTATTTTGTGCATCATCATGACATTATCATGCATATTTTTGTTCTTAATTTTAGACGCAAACTATTTTGCTAAAAAACTAATTTTGTTTTACTAAATATTTCTATGGTTTTATTAAATCTGTTTTTTTTTTATTTTCAAACTAAAACACAATAATATTTTCGGTCCGTTATATGACCGTAAATGATTTTTCTTATTTGACTAAAAATAAAACTAGGCAAAAGGCCTGTCTAAAATTTTAGCCCAAAACTAGCTCCATCTAGTCTACTTTGGACTAGATAAATACCCCATTCCCCTTATTTCTGCCAAACCCTAGCCTCAAATCTAAGATATACATCTGTCTAAAATTCCCCACCTCCTTCTTTATCCTCCGCCGCCACTTGATTTCTTGTTCGTCTCGTCGGGCAGAAGAGTGGAGCAGCCACCTGAAGAATTCTTCTACCTGGCTACCCAATTGATCCATGCAGCTAGCTACCCAATCGATCAATGCGTAGCTGGCCACCAAATTGTCCATTTGATTAATTCAGAGATGCTCTCGTGCGCGCGCGCATGCCGACCAGTTCCGCGCGTCAAATCCTCCAGAGCCACGCCACCACATGCCACCATATGGTCGGGATACTCCACTCCGCCGCCTCGTGCTTCACCCGCCACAGTGCCCCACACGCCACTCAAATCCAAGCCGCTGGCTCGCTCTGAACCATGCGGAGCAGGTCGCAAGCATCAGACCAGGTAGCCTCGATCTGCACATCGCCAGCTTTTGTTGTTGACCGCCTTGTGCTAGTTACAGAAATTGGGTTAATTTTCAGTGCGCGTTGGAGAGGGGCACCATGTTCCGTCGCATCGCCGGCCAGCTCCAACCCGGATGCCCATGTTGCTTGCTGCCTCCTTGCCCCTTCAATCAACCCAGCGGCCACACCAGCACAGTGCCCGGATCAGATCTGTTGCTACTCTCTCATTCCATGTTCAGCAACGTACCGCTGGCCAGAGGCGCATATCTATCTGTGACCTGCCTGTGTTCGACAAAGTACTCACAAGAGCATGGATTCAGTTTTCTTTCATTAAAGTGATTCCAATACGCCAACGATTCATGAGCCTACTTCCTCGACTATATCAGCGACTATATTGGTTTCGACTACCTCCGCTACAATGGATGTTTGCACTACTTCAACTACAACCCGAAGACTATTTCTTCGTCTCTCCGAACCTAGCCGTGAGACCCTAATCCTACCCTATTTTTATAAATGACATAACTTATTGCATATTAAATTATACATGCTCGCATACATATTATCATGTGGTTTGGGTTGAAGAGGAATTCATCTAAATTAAATATGGAGATTATATACGGGCTACTCTAGTCTTATATTGGCTCATTTAAATTTATGTAGCAAACTGATTCCATGCTTTGCCCCGTTAACTCAATATTTAATTTGCGGGGTATCTAAACAACATAAACCTATTAATTAATTGTCGGGTCCCCGGTTCCGCTTAATATTGCCTAATTGCATCGCATCTTCGCCATGTCATGCATCATATCGTAAGCATGCCATATCTTCCGCCGCGTTATTAAATATTGCACTGATTTCTCTTTCTAGTGATTTGCTTCTTCATCGGTTAGTACGACGAGTTGATGCGAGATATGACGAGTCTTCGGCTAATCTTCTCAGGTGAGCATTCTCCCTCTTCTACCTATTTTGCATTTATAGTCTTTACTTTTTTTCTTTGATCTATTGCTATCCTTATTATCGATGCTTTAGTACCGTTCTCTTATTTTACCTGCTCTACTATATTGCCTTGGTTATCCTATTGCCTTTGTTTGAGTAGCTATCTTTGCCCTTGCGAGTCGTAGTGCATGCTTAGGTCTGCTGCCCGCTCTTATACAGGTGAACCGTGATATATGGTTATGGTTGATAACATGATAAGTTAAATTGGTGATGTTGGTTATGGTTATGGTTAGGGTTTCACCTAATGATAAGGCCCCGGCAGGGACCACCTTTGGGAACTGCTCCGTCCTAGGACCCGTTCGTTCTACGATACGAGTTCTGAGTTGATCACGCTAACCAAACGTGGGGGCTCCTGGGATCCCCCCTCAACTACTGGCGCTATTCGTATATCCAGAGGGTCACAAAATTGATTTTACATTTGGTGCATACGTATAATATGTCCTCGGACATGGGTTGATGTAGCACCCCGGTAAAACCACTACTAGAAAATCGCGGTGTTTTGCCTTTGTGCATCATCATGACTGCATGTTCATGTCATCATACCACATTGCATTTGAGCATCGTCATATCACCATGCATGGTTTGCCTAAAACTATTTTCTAAAAGCCTAATTTTGTTTTCTAAAAAATCCCCCCGTCTTTATTCAAATCAAAACCCCGGTCTCTCCCGGATATTTTATTTGCCTAAAAACAAATTATAAAAGTCTCTTAAAATAATAACTCAAATTTATATTATTTTTGGGAGACAGCCAGCCAGGCCCAAAAGCCCAACCGACCACCTCCATCTAAAACTTGATCAAACCCTAATCCTACCCTCACCCCTGCGACACCCCCCCCACCGCCACTCACCTCACCGGTGGACACATACACACACTCGACCCACCCCCACCTAACTCGCTACACGCCTGACCTCACATCATGTTCTAGCCCAACCCGACACACCTAGAACGTAAAGCGGTGCACCACATCCCTCGACCGTGACGCCCCTGGCCCACCACTCTCGATCGATCGCCCTCGGCCTCGCGACCCCCTTCTCTGCTCACGTGCCACCGCTAGGCCCGATTCCTCGCCTCGCCTCTGTGTGTAGTGCCGCCGCCCACCTCTCCTCTCCCTGATGTCTCTCTCCTCGCGCCAAGCTCGTCGGGTCATCGTCCTCGAAGCCCCGCAACCGCGCGTCCCATCTTCGGCGAGCCCCTGCACCTCGCCGCCGTTCACGCTCGACACCGACGCCGCCGGTGCCGCTCCCCTGCCGCCCCGCGTGGTTCCTCGTCGCGCCACCTTCCCTGCGAGCAGCGCTATGCCCGCGTTGTCGTCCTCGACCACCGGCAGCGACTGCGCCCACCCCTCTGCTCAATCTCTCCACCGAGCCCTGCGTCCGCCGCCACGCCACATCTGCGACTCCGTACGGCTCGCGCCGTGGTCCTCTTCCCCCACCACCGGCAGCAAGCCCAATGCACGCCGCCTGAAGCTCGCGACGAGACCACCGATCATGCCGCCGTGAGCCTCCACCCAACCTGCGTGTTTCTAAGACTGTCTCTTCCTCGGACACGTGCGCCGACACCCTACTACCCCGAGCCGTCCACCGCTTCCTGGCCTCTGCTCTGCGTGGTCCGCACCTCGAGTCCGGCCATACCAAGCACGCTCGTGCATCCTCCACCACCGCAGTTCGCGTCCCCCTTGGCTGCCGTCTCCACTGCGCCATGGTGCCGTCACGAGCCGCATGTCCTCTGCCCCTGTCAGTGATGCCATGTTCTCTCTGGCCCCACGCTGCGAGGCTGTTGGCACATTCCTTTGTATCATGTGTTTTGCTTCAGGTTACTGCCGCACTTGGTGGCAGATGGCCACATCCTCCTCTTATTTTTGGTGAAGGTTGCTCCCGAATCTCGTGAAGTGGTGGTGTGACCGGGGAGTGTATTCCCGTGTGAAGATGGCCAAGGTTCCGCTCGATATTCCGACACCTGACCAAGTCCGTAATCGACATTAAAACCGGAACCCTCAAGTACTTCGACAGGAACCCTAAGACAATGCCGCCGTACTAGAAGCTCTTCGTTCCGAACCCGAAGACATCAAGCTCTCCCTCCTGGAACCTGAGACCTTCACACTCGGCGAAGACCCCGAACCCGGAGACTCCTTCACGGACACCAAGTTCGCCAAGGCCCTGGGTGTGTCGTCATGGATTCGAAGACCGAACCTCGAAGACCGATCCCTATCGAACCCCGAGACCCCGGATCCGAACCCCCAATGTTTGATCCTCTTTCTGAGACCCCTATTTTTTATAAATGCCATCTATATAAATTGTTGCATATTAAATCGTCATGCTTGCATACATATTCATTGGGTTGGGGGGCATTATGCCGTTTTACCTCATACTTAAATATGGAGACTATATGCGGGCTTTTCTAGTCTTGTATTGACTCCATTTAAATTTGTGTAGCGAACCGATGTAATGTTTTGCCTTGTTAATGCAACATTTAAATTGCAGGGTATCTAAACAACATGAACCTTTTAATTAATTATCGAGACCACGGTTCCGTTTAATATTGCCTAATTGCATTGCATCTTTGCCATGACATGCATCATACATACATCACGCTGGATCTTTTGCGGTAGTATTAATTAGTGCATCGGTGTTTCTTTTAGTACTTTGGTTCTTCACGGATTAGACCTTTGAGTTGATGCGAGTATCGACAAGTTCTTCGGAAAATGAACCTTCGGCAGTGTTTCCCAGGCAAGCATTCTCCCCCTTTCTACCTATTTTGCATTTGTAGTCTTTACTTCCTCCTGTTGATCTATTGCTATCCGTGTTGCGATGCTTTAGTTTCCATGCACCCTTTATATTCCTTGCAGCCTCTATATTGCATTTGACACATCCTATTGCCTGTTGTTTGATATATAGTCTGCCTTGCGAGTCGTCGTTTCTTGCTTAGGTGCTGCTTTGCGTCGTTGTCGTTCCACCGTTGATAGAAGGTTGGCACATGCTTAATGATGGGGATGTTTAACGGTGGAGAGGATCATGACTTTAAATACAACTATTAAATTGCTGGGATAACTAATGAAAGAGGCACCGGTGGGCAATATATGCTATTTGGTTTTTCATGTCCACTTGTGTCCCGTAGGCCCCGAGTACTTGATACCCGTTCCTTGACTATTCGCACTATCCACATACGGGAGACTCTATGAATCCCCCTTAGCCAGAGCTTGATTCATTTCTTATTTTTTGGGGCCACAAAGTAGTTTGGGGCTTTATTGCTATCCTGTACTTATGCCATGTTTTACTGCTTTATTTATGATTGTGCGTGGAGCACCTGTACTATTTTGGAACGTGGAATGTTTTCACTTACGGGTTCCCAGTCGTTTATAGCCATTGTCACAAACCCTGGGTCCGTCTCGGAGCCGGCCAACTTCGTTGCGGGTAGCTTAGTGGGGTGGTCCCCTGAAATATTTTATAAATCCTGTGATTGCTTTGTCGTGAAAGCCTCATTGGGTTTTGATTTGGTTTTTCCGAGGTTGATCGTGTGTGTGTTCCTATTTGTGCACCCCTACAGGATAAATCTTTCTCAAAGCCGTGTCCGTGGTTATGGATGACTTGGAGCATAGTATATCGATCATAGACAAGTATAACTAAAGTAGTGCTATAAATTTGACTTAATATGTGACTAGTAGTCAGTTTCACTACAACAGAATGGATAATAAAAATGCCAACAACTGGTGGAACTAGGGTGTATCATGTCATGTTATACCTGCCTAGTAAGTATCGCAACTCCAATGGAATGAAATAAAAGTGCCAACAACTGCTGGGTTTGGGATGTCACATGCTAATTGTATCTGACTAGTAAGTACTGCAACTACAACTGTATGGTTAACTAAAACTGCCCACTACTTATGCTATCAGGATGTTCATGCTACCTATATCTGACTAGTAAGTGCTGCAACTATAATAGAATGAATAAAACTGCCAACTGTGTGAGTTCCTCGGTTTGACTTCCTCGGTTGGTCTCGAGGGGGAATACCAGGATGGGTATGATTGGTGTTAGTATAAGGTTGGTTCTAAATAGGTCTATCTTATCTTTCTCTAATAGCCGACCGTTTATCGAGTCTCTATAGGTTGTTTATTACATGCTTCTTTGCCACTTCAGTCCACCATACCTATGTAGGCGAGTCGAATTCTAGCCTCATGCAGTGTCTTGGCCTCGATCGACCGCTTCTCTTTTCCTTTCCCCTTTGTCGGCACCCCTTTTGTTTTAGCAGGTATAAGTTCGACGTCGTTAGCAGGGTTACCCTTCCGGCTTGGCCTGGCAGGGTTATGGACGCCATTGGTTGTTCTTCAGGGCTCTTAGCCCCATTTGCATCTTATCTGTACTCGGATGTTGTATCGTTTTCAAGGTGATTTGGATCTTTGTATTGTATATTTGTAGTTTTGACTCATGGAGTCGTTGTTGTATATATATGTTTCTGTGGGTTCTATCATGGACTATTGTGTAATGTTATTACTTCGTTTTTTCCACCCGCACGCAAGTGCTTGGTGGACATCTTTGAATCGTTTCTATGCGGGTTTGGCGGGAATCGCTAAAACTTGCATAGCGCTGATTCGAGGGTGTTACAGTTGAGTTGTGATATGATTTTGGTGGACTGCCATGGCTTGCATTGCATAAAATTGGGATACTATGCCGGAGGTGGGATGGAGCTCTACAAGTTATCTTCCGATCATCGACCGGCTGTAGACTCAAATGCTGTGCCACCTTGAGGCTCGGTCGTGCCTCTTGGCTGGGTAAAACATAGTAGGTGATACCTCTAGATATGTGCGTAGTTATGGGACAGTTCTTGTTGTGAGATTCGGAAGACACGCGTATTATGTTGCCTAACGGGTTAAGCATGCGTTTGGGTACAGTAGTGCATCCCTGTAGGGTAAATTTTTTTAAGAAGTCGTGTGTCCACGGTTATGGACGCCTCAGGAGTACGGTGTCATGATCATAGACAACGCCACTAATGTTTTGCCTCTAATAATATGACTAGTAATTAGCCTTATCAACTAAACACCTGCTTGATTAAAATTTGCCACCGTGTGTGTTCTGCAAGTGGACTTCCTCGACTGGTCTTCGAGGGGGAAACCTTCAGATGGGTTATGTTCTCTTATCTCGCTCTAATAGTCGAAGTTGTAGTGTGTCTCTATAAGTTTGATAGTGCAAGCTTCGCTGCCGCTGAGCCCACCATATCTATGTAGGCGAGGACCGCCGAATTCTAGCCTCGCCGTGTACTGGCCTCAGTACTGACCGCTCTCTTTTTTACTTTGCCCTTTGTCGGCACCCCTTTTGTTGTAGCAGGTTTGAGATCGACGTCGTTAGCAGGGTTACCCTTCCGACTTGGCCTGGGTAGGTTTATGGACACCGCTTGGTTATTCTTCAGGACTCTTAGTCCAATTTGGTTCTTGTCCATACTCGGACACTATTTCGCTTTCTTCGAGATTTGTATCTTCGAATTGTATCATTTGTATCCTTGATTCATCGAGTCATTGTTGTATATATATATAAGTTCTTGTGGATTCTATTGTAAACTACTGTGATGTACTACTTGTAATAACAACCCACCCACACGAAAGTATCTGGTGGGCGCCTTTGAATCGCTTCTATGCAGGTTTTGGCAGGAAATGCTAAGATCTGCATAGACCCGATTCTGGGGCGTTACAAGTGGTATCAGAGCAAAGGTTTAGGATACCCCACCGGTCCAGCCTATAGGTTAACCTTGCCAACGGTCGATGTCTAGTGTCAAAACTATTTTGCTACAAATGCGTTAGATAGATCTGATTAGTTCTGATTTTACTTCTCACCTCTATTCTTTGTCCTCTTATCTTTGCGTGTTTTTAATCTAATCTCTTACCTTCTTCAAGTCTAGGATTTCCCGTTGTTGGATTTCCGTCGTACCTTTAGAGTTTCGCTTCCTTTCTTTTGTAACGGTGGTGCTACATCTGGATTTTGCTCTATTTGATCCCTCTTCATGTGTTTTGGTGTTTTTGTGACTTCCGAGACAGCGACATCATCTTTCTGAATCCTTGTGAATACTCCTTATCAGATCTCCAGTCTTAATCCTCGGAGTTTAGTTTCACGATCCTCCTATTCTTATACAGAGTAATTCTTAGAGTGCGGGATGGAGTCGCGGCCATATCACTACTCTTATCATTAGCTTTGGGCATTGAACATGTGGATTAATGTGATCTCTACTCATTCCATGAAAGTTAGAGGTGTTCTTATCTTTTGACACCTTCACTTCCTCTTTTGTCTCACCGGAGTGCTCTCTCGATGAACGTGAGCAACAACCCTTGTTGGTGGTGTCGACAACTTCAAGACGGAGCAAAAATTCTTGTTAGTGGTATCGCAACCATCAACCCGATGCAAGAAGATCAGATCATCAAACCTCTTCCCCCTGGTGTCTTTGCTTGGATCTCGGGACGAGATCCTTTGTTAGTGGTGTCGAGTTGTAATGCCCGGAAAAATATCCCCAATTAGATTTGCCTGTTATTTTTATTTTTTGCATCATCATGACATTATCATGCTTATTTTTGTTCTTAATTTTGACCGCAAACTATTTTGCTAAAAACCTATTTTTGTTTTACTAAATATCCCTATGGTTTTATTAAATTTGTTTCCCTTTTCTTATTTTCAAACTAGAACAAAATAATATTTTTGGTTCGTTATATGACCATAAATGGTTTTTCTTATTTGACTAAAAAAAAACTAGACTAAAAACCCGTCTAAAATTTTAGCCCAAAACTAACTTCATCTAGTCTACTTTGGACTAGATAAATACCCCATTCCCCTTGTTTCTCCCAAACCCTAGCCCCAAATCTAAGATATACATCTGTCTAAAATTCCCCACCTCCTTCTTTATCCTCCGCCACCACTTGATTTCTTGTTCGTCTCGTCGGGCAGAAGAGTGGAGCAGCCACCCGAAGAATTCTTCTACCTGGCTACCCAATCGATTCATGCAGCTAGCTACCCAATCGATCAATGCATAGCTGGCCACCAAATTGTCCATTTGATTAATTCATAGATGCTCTCGTGCGCGCGCGCATGCCGACCAGTTCTGTGCGCGTCAAATCCTCCAGACCCACGCCACCACATGCCACCAGATGGTCGGGCTACTCCACTCCGTCGCCTCGTGATTCACCCGCCACAGTGATCCACACGCCACTCAAATCCAAGCCGCTGGCTCGCTCTGAACCATGCGGAGCAGGTCGCAAGCGTCAGACCAGGTAGCCTCGATCTGCACATCGCCAGCTTTTGTTGTTGACCGCCTTGTGCTAGTTACAGAAATTGGGTTAATTTTCAGTGCGTGTTGGACAGGGGCACCATGTTCCATCGCATCGCCGGCCAGCTCCAACACGGATGCCCATGTTGCTTGCTGCCTCCTTGCCCCTTCAATCAACCCAGCGGCCACACCAGCGCAGTGCCCGAATCAGATCTGTTGCTACTCTCTCGTTCCATGTTCAGCAACGTACCGCTGGCCAGAGGCGCATGTCTATCTGTGACTGGCCTGTGTTCGACAAAGTACTCACAAGAGCATGGATTCGGTTTTCTTTCATTACAGTGTCTCCAATACGCCACCGATTCCTGAGCCTACTTCCTCGACTATATCAGCGACTATATTGGTTTCAACTACCTCCGCTACAATGGATGCTTGCACTACTTCAACTACAACCCGGAGACTATTTCTTCGTCTCTCCGAACCTAGCCGTGAGACCCTAATCCTATCTATTTTTATAAATGACATAATTTATTGCATATCAAATTGTACATGCTCGCATACATATTATCATGTGGTTTGGGTTGAAGAGGAATCCATCTAAATTAAATATGGAGATTATATGCAGGCTATTCTAGTCTTATATTGGCCCATTTAAATTTATGTAGCGAACTGATGCCATGCTTTGCCCCGTTAACTCAACATTTAATTTGCGGAGTACCTAAACAACATAAACCTATTAATTAATTGTAGGGTCCCCGGTTTCGCTTAATATTGCCTAGTTGCATCACATCTTCGCCATATCATGCATCATATCATAAGCACGCCGTATCTTCCGCCGTGTTATTAAATATTGCTCCGATTTCTCTTTCTAGTGATTTGCTTCTTCATCGGTTAGTACGACGAGTTGATGCGAGATACGATGAGTCTTCGGCTGATCTTCTCAGGCGAGCATTCTCCCTCTTCTACCTATTTTGTATTTATAGTCTTTACTTCCTTCCTTTGATCTATTGCTATCCTTATTGTCGATGTTTTAGTACCATTCCCTTATTTTACCTGCTCTACTATATTTCCTTGGTTATCCTATTGTCTTTGTTTGAGTAGCTATCTTTGCCCTTGTGAGTCGTAGTGCATGCTTAGGTCTGCTGCCCACTCTTATACAGGTGAACCATGATATATGATTATGGTTGATAACATGATAAGTTAAATTGGTGATGTTGGTTACGGTTATGGTTTCACCTAATGATAAGGCCCCGACAGGGACCACCTTTGGAAACTGCTTGAGCTGCCCTAGGACCCGTTCGTTCTACAATACTAGTTCTGAGTTGATCGCGCTAACCAAACGTGGGGGCCCCTGGGATCCCTCCTCAACTACCAGCGCTATTCGTATATCTAGAGGGTCACAAAATTGGTTTTCCATTTGGTGCATACGCATAATATGTCCTCGGACATGGGTTGAGTTGTGATATGATTTTGGTGGACTGCCATGGCTTGCATTGCATAAAATCGGGATACCATGCCAGAGGTGGGATGGAGCTTTATAAGTTATCTTCCGATCATCGACCGACCGTAGACTCAAATGCTGTGCCACCTTGAGGCTCGGTCGTGCCTCTTGGCTGGGTAAAACATAGTAGGTGATACCTCTAGATATGCGCGTAGTTATGGGATAGTTCTTGTTGTTAGATTCGGAAGGCACGTGTATTATGTTGCCTGAAGGATTGAGCATGCGTTTGGGTACAGTAGTGCACCCCTGCAGGGTAAAATATTTCGAGAAGTCGTGTGTCCACGGTTATGGACGCCTCAGGAGTACGGTGTCATGATCATAGACAACGCCACTAATGTTTTGCCTCTAATAATATGACTAGTAATTAGGCTTATCAACTAAACACCTGCTTAATTAAAATTTGCCACCGTGTGTGTTCTGCAAGTGGACTTCCTCGACTGGTCTTCAAGGGGGAAACCTTCAGATGGGTTATGTTTGGTGTTATATTATACTTATCGTATATCTCTCTTATCTCGCTCTAATAGCCGAAGTTGTAGTGTGTCTCTATAAGTTTGATAGTGCAAGCTTCGCTGCCGCTGAGCCCACCATATCTATGTAGGCGAGGACCGCCGAATTCTAGCCTCGCCGTGTACTGGCCTCAGTACTGACCGCTCACTTTTTCCTTTGCCCTTTGTCGGCACCCCTTTTGTTGTAGCAGGTTTGAGATCGACATCGTTAGCAGGGTTATCCTTCCGGCTTGGCCTGGACAGGTTTATGGACACCGCTTGGTTATTCTTCAGGACTCTTAGTCCAATTTGGTTCTTGTCCGTACTCGGACACTATTTCGCTTTCTTCGAGATTTGTATCTTCGAATTGTATCATTTGTATCCTTGATTCATCGAGTCGTTGTTGTATATATATAAGTTCTTGTGGATTCTGTTGTAAACTACTGTGATGTACTACTTGTAATAACAACCCACCCACACGAAAGTATCTGGTGGGCGCCTTTGAATCGCTTCTATGCGGGTTTTGGCGGGAAATGCTAAGATCTGCATAGACCCAATTGTGGGGCGTTACAGGAAGCGCCTCGCGCCTCGTCTAGCGTTGCCCGCATGTGCCCGATCCCACGCGTGGCCGCTCCCTCGTGTGCCCGAATTAAAAAAAGGGCAGGATCTAGTACGTGTGTGTGATCGGATAGAATCGATCGCAGGATCGTTTTCATTGCAAGTAGAGGATCCGGTGCATACAGTTTGAATCAGTTTGGATTGGAAAGAAATCAGAACGTGAAGGATTAATATGGGAGTAGCAAAGGAAGTTCGTAAGATAGACAGAGCGGATGATGTGTACTTTGACTACACTACTATTGTTGTAGGATTATCACTTAATTCTGCAGATATAAAATGGAAGTTGGACAATTCTGCGACATATGCGGAGTTTAGATCTTGGAGGTCTGACATGGATGATGGTTTCGCCAAATGTCGTTCGATCGATTCTAAGTTTGGTGGTCACACTGAATTTGTTCTTGCACACCGGCGCGTGGATGAGACTGTGGCTAGTTGGTGGAAGGAAGAAAGGACCGCATAGGGCATAACAACACCTAGTTGGGCAGAATTGAAGCAATTTTTGCGCACTAGATTTTGGGAGAAATCCAAGGAGATGGACAAGCTGGTTAGTTCTGAGGATGTTGTACCATTGAGTGGGCTGAATTTGCAACTCAAGAAAGTACAATACGATGCTTGCATGACAGTTGACAAGGGCCAGATTTGGAATTTATTTTAGGCGCAGTGAATGATCAAAGGCAAAGCATGCAAGTTGATTGTTGATGGAGGAAGCTATACTAATGGCATTATCAAGGCAATGGTGGCAGCGTTGGGGTTGTCCACATAGCGTATTCCTGAACCTAAGCATCTATAGTGGTTAAATAGTTGCGGTATGCTGAAGGTAACTCATAAGGTGTGTGTGCCATTTACAGTTGGTGATTATATTGATGAGATTGAGTGCGATGTGTTTCCATTGGAGGTATGTGGGCTGTTACTTGGTCATCTATGGCAGTATGATCGCAACCTTACACATGCTGGAAGAGCAAATACATATTTTTTTGTCCATGGTGGCAAACAGCAGACTTTGAAGCCTATGCAGGATGATGACATAAAGCCTGATGTAGAGCTGGTGGTACATAAGGAGAGGGTGCGCAAGGCTAAGCCAAAATCTGGGCTAGCTAAGGTGCAGGATGGAGTGCATGATGCACAGTGCGACAATGTTGATATTTCTTCAGCTATGCATGTAGATGACAAGCCAGTGGAACTTGTTAGTGACAAGCCAGTTGAAGTGCATCCTCTTATTGCTGAGAGGAAGGATGTTGCAGCATGTGTTCAGAAGGTTGTTTGTGTTGACATATGTGTTCAGACGGATGATAGTTGTGCTCCTGATGTTCCAGTGCATGTAGTGCAACAGGGTAACAAGAGCAGTTTTGTTAGCACACCTGTGAGGCGTTTTGTTGGGACAGTTGTGCGGATGCATAGAGGCAAGGATAAACATGTTCGTCAGTTGTGTGGTCCAGGAATTACTCATCTTATGCTAGGTCGTGCAAAGAAGGTCCATGTTTAGCAACCACGAGTTCCAACAAGAGTTGAGAAGAAGAAGACGGTGGCACCTAGGTCAAAGCTCGTATGGAGACGCAAGGAGGTGCAGGCGCCAAGGGCTGTTTCAAGTTAAGCACGCCGAGAGGGAGGTTTCAGAGTGGAAAGCAAGCAAGACTTGAAGATGGTGAAGATGCGTGAAGCGATTGTTCATATCACGCCACCTTTCTGACCCGACCCGCAAGCGTTGGGCACAATGCTTCTTGAAGGGGGTGATGATGATATGGGCATGAAGGAGGAGGTGAAGCCTAATTTTAGGACTCCACCAAGCTAGGTGATGCGGGCGCATCCCATTGATGATTGGCACGCCAGGACGACCTACGATATGTAATGATAAGTCTAAGGTTGTGTCAAATATTATTGCTATGATATTGAGTCCGAGTCTAGGTTAGGTTCGAGTCTGTTGTGTGTTCGGTTTGGGTCTATCCAACCAACTAGTTGTAGGCCTCCTATATGAAGGAGCCAGTCGCCTAGGGTTTAGGGGAGTTCAGTTGTTTAGTCTACAAACTATATTGTGCTCCACCGTGTATCATCCCTCCAGGGACGGGGATACCGTTTATCATATTATTGCTGCGGAGGTTCTTGTGTTCATCAAGGATTGTCGTGCTCAGGTTTGAGGCGTGGTGATCTTCATCATGTTACTTGCTGGATTCGTTCCTCTTCTTTAGGTGACGTTCATCGCGTTATTGGAAGATTACCATCCGGGTTGACCCGCGATGAAAGATCGGGACAAAATCAAGGATCATCGGCTTGATCCGTATCAATAGGTGTGCTAACAAAACTGCTCTTGTTACCCCACTGCACCACATGCACTGGAACATCAGGAGCACAACTATCATCCGTCTGAACACCTGTGTCAACACAAACAACCTTCTGAACACATGCTGCAACATTCTTCCTCTCAACAATAAGAGGATGCACTTCAACTACCTTGTCACTAACAAGTTCCACTGACTTGTCATCTACAGGCATAGCTGATGCAATGTAACATCCCAAAACTTCAATCCAAGCTTATCAAGATCAAATCATCCAAAAATAGGGTTAACAAAAACTTTTCCAAATTAAAAATGAAAGCATTCATATGTGTGTGCATTTAAAATAGGAGTTGAATTGAAGTGCCTTGTTTAAGTGATCCAATGCTTGTAAAATGTTTCTTAGGTGAATTAAACATCATCTAAGTCATTCCCAAACTTTTCCCAAAGAAAAATAACTCAAAATGAATATTTGAAGTGAATGGTCATTTTGGCCAAATTAACTCTCATTCCCACTTGGGGCATTCCTAGTACTCAAAACTTAATAGAAACATGTGTGGATCTTTACACCCCTTGCTAGTACACATACTGAGGTACCAAGGCCCACCTTGTGATCTGCAAAAATCTTTCAAATGCTAATTTTAAATGACAGTTCAAAATTGAATCTATTTCATATGGTAAGATCCCACTTTTTCAAAAACCATTCAAACAAGATCCACTTTCAAAACCCTTGCAACCAGAGACTACCTAGCACTAGTGTAGATCACCCAAAAATTTTGAAACCAAAATTCAAAAGTTTATTTCTTGCGGCCATTTCATCAAACACTTGGCAGGCAGGTTTAAACTCTAAATCCTAGCTCACTATTCTGCACAGGGTTTTGCCCCCATTTGATCTCCATTTAATCCCTATGTCCCCTCTTGGTCTAACCAGGCCCTTAGCACCCCTCTCCCTTGTCCCTAGCCCCCATGCCATGCCAACCCGAGGACATGCTCGACGGCCAAACCTTGCCCCACTGCAGCAGACCACTCCCCCTTCCCTCGCCATGTCTAGGAGGTAGCCAGGAGCTCACCGCCACCCTCTGTCCCCTACCCGAGCCGAGCCTCACCATGGACCACCGAGGAAAGCCCGCGCCCAATGCCACCGCACCATGCCGAAAGCCCGCAGCCCGCACCACCCGCTCGCCACGACCTAGGGAACACCCAGACACCCCGTCACGCCTAACGCACACCACAGCCACCGCTCGCCGTGGACGTTGCCGCTTCTGCCGCTCAGAGCGCCACCTCGCCCAGACCGCATACCACCGCCCCTACACTCAAATTCACTTCCTAGAGCATCGCCAGGAGACAGCCTGTTGATCGCCACCCTCTGCCATGCCTCTAGCCAGCCGTAGCCATGTCGCCACCGTCGCCTGCCCATCCCGCTCGGTCTCACCGTCGGGCCTATATAAACCGGCCTCCCCAGCCTCTTCTCTCCACACCCACTCACTCCCCACCTCTCCGAACCACACCCTCTCGCCTATGGGAGCCAAGCGAGCTCACTGAATTGGAGCCGAGTAGCCTGAGGAGGAGAAGGGCGCCGCTGATTGCGACCACCCCAAGCTCCGCCGTAACCGCGCCTGGCCTCGCTGTCGACCACCAGTTCATTTGCCCGCCTCGTCGACCCCGCTGGAGCCCTGGTACGTCCCCAACAGACCCCCACCGAGCCGCTAGGGTTCGAGCTCGCCGGCGACCTGTTCGTCGTCGACGACGACCCTCAGCCGTAGATCCCCGTTCTAAACCTACGGCCCATAGCGCGCGTACCGTTTCGCATGTTAAGACCCACTGACAAGCGGGACCCCTTGTCAGTTGAGCCCTGTGCCACGAAGCACCACTAGGCCGGCCCCACTTCTTTCCCGCGCTAGCCCAACCGTTCAAATTTGGATTTTTCTTTTTTAGTTGAATCTAGTTTCTGTCCCCTAGTTTGAAAATCAATTCAGAGAGATTTATAAATCCAAATTGCATGAAACTAATTTGTCTGAAAGGTATTAAAGTAATCTATCCAAGCCCGTTGGATTTAATTCAATTAGAGTTATAGATCTCTCCTAATAAAAATAACAAAAACAAAAGCATTTGCACCTTGCAACATTTTTATAAAATCGACCAAGTTAGCTTTTTAGTTGATTCCAACTCTCAAAAATCACATTTCATCATATCTACCTAAATATGTAATAATATTAAGGTTTACATGCAGTGACTTTGGACTAGTACCAAAATAATGCTATATAGGCATTTCTAGTCACTTTAAATCATTAAATATTAAACTTAAACCAAAGTAAGTTTGATCCAACCTTTAAATCTCATTCCCACATGATAGAATATGTGGTGATGACATGTGTCAACATGATCCCATATTTTAAGTGGTGAATATTAAATCTTAGTTATTTTTTCAATGAGTAGAAATTACTTTTCTAAATTAAAAAGAATGAAACTATTGAATTAAACTTGTGATGCTTGTGATGATAATAGATCATCAATTGTGTGTCTTAGAAAGCTATCTAGCCTAGTTAAGTATTGTTTGGTGATTGTGTACTCCGTATGTATTTATAGAAGATAGTACCGACCAAGCTTACGAGGAGGAGGAGTGCTATCTAGACGAAGACGAAGAAAACTTCAACCACTGCACCAACCAAGGCAAGCCACCATTAACAGTGCAAGCTATTAGTGTCAAGTTAACCCTTGCAAGTTTAGTACTTAGCAAGCTAGGATCAAACTAGATGGTTTAGCAAGGATGCCTTAAGCATGCTTTGATCACACCCCTTTTACTATTAGTTACCCCAAGTCTTGGTTTACAAGTGTTACCTCCTTTAGTTTACACAAAGTTCCTTACTTGTTTTGAAGGTAGCATAAAAAGTATAAAACTTGACCTATTTAGAAACCTTTAGATGTCATTCTATGGCATGAGATTGAACCCATCACTTCCACCTTAGTGAACACTCTTAACTTAGTAGTTTAGAGTAGATCAAAAACTTGAGTCACTTTAGATGGGAACACTTGGTGAAAATGAATTGTGAAAACCTTGGAATGATGAGTCATTCTATTGAGATGTTTTGACATGTGTTGAGAAACACAACTGGTTTATGATGATGAAATTGATGAGGCATGAGCCTTAACCCTTTTATAAAACTGATGGTTGGATTCGGATGCGATACCATTGCAAATTTACCGTACAACCACACTACCTGAATTGGGTAAGGCTTAGCTGGAAATTTATATGCATTAGTATTAGTTCCCTCGCGGGAGAGGTTTGAGCTGAGGCTACCTCTCATGATGTCCACCTATGTAGTGCCCAAGATGACTGATGGTCATGGTTGGGAGGCCATGCTCATAGGAGAGGTGCTTATACTAGGGTGTGTAAAGGGAAGGTTATGTTTGATTATCTGCATACTAAGTATGATGATTCAGGGTTATCCCTGACAGATGTATCGAATCTTGTGTTGAAAGTGTACCATCTCTGTAGAGTGTCAAACTATTCGAATAGCCGCGTCCGCGGTTATGGACAATTGGAATGGCCATACTGTTTTGTTGTCAGATGTTTTCTAAATAACTTGAAATGAAGGATGAACTTTGACTTGACCACAACAGGGTTGTGTTTATGACAATAGCTTCCCAACTTAAGTGATTCTAGAACTTTATTTTATCTTTCTTTGCTTCAGAACTCAGCTTAGGTTTCAAACTTAACTTTATAGTTAAACTTAGATTTAGCACTTTAACTTAGAACTATAGTACTTGTTAATAGTAGTTTGCGAGTACTTAAAGAGTACTCATGGCTTTTTGTCCCTGGCTATTCTCATGGCTAGACTATGAAGGAGACTATTGTAACATCCCAAAACTTCAATCCAAGTTTATCAAGATCTAAATCATCCAAAAATAGGGTTAACAAAAACTTTTCCAAAATTAATATGAAAGCATTCATATATGTGTGCATTTAAAATAGGAGTTGTTTGAATTGCCATGATTGAGTGATCCAATGCTTGTAAAATGTTTCTTAGGTGATTTAAACATCATCTACATCATTCCCAAACTTTTCCTAAAGAAAATCAAATAAAAAAGAATTAAAAAGGAGGAATGGTCATTTTGGCAAATTTAACTCCCATGCCTACTTTGGCTATTCCTAGTACTCAAAACTTAACAGAAACAATTCTTGATCTTTGCACCCCTTGCTAGTACACATAATGAGGTACCAAGGCCCACCTTTTGATCTGCTAAAAACATTCTGTTAACTATTTGAAATGATAGTTTAAAATTGAATCTAATGCATATGCATAGATCACCCCTATTTCAAAACCCATCTATTTGAGCTCCACTTTCAAAACCCTTGCAACCAGAGACTACCTATCACTAGTGGAGATCACTCAAAAATTTTGAAACCAAAATTCAAAACTTTCTTTCATGTGGCCATTTAATCAAACACTTGGCATGCATAATCTCTACTCTAATCCTAGCTCACTGTTTACTATAGGGTTTTGCCCCCAAATGATCTTCATTTATCTCCTCTGTCCCCTCTTGATCTAACCAAACCCCTAACACCCCTCTCCCTTGTCCCTAGTCTCCATGTCATGCCATGCCGAGCCATGCCTCGCCGGCCAACCCTTGCCCCACGGCAGACCATTCCTCTTCCTCGCCATGTCTAGGAGGTAGCCAGAGCTCACCGCCACCCCTTGCCCGAGCCAAGAGAAGCGGTGGACCACCGAGCACAAACCAGTGCCACCACACCATGGCAGTGGCGTGCTTGGTCCCTCGCCTGAGACCGCCCCTTTGCAGCAGCCGCGCCCCGCCCGCCTCGACTGAGAACACCCCAGACACCCCCGCTGGCCGCCCAACGCCTCACAGCCACCCCTCGTCATGGACACCGCCGCCTCTGCCGCTCAGAGCGCCACCTCGCCCAGACCGCGTGCCACCGCCCCTACGCTCGCATTCAAGTTCTAGAGCACCGCCAGGGAACCACACATCGATCGCCACCAGCAGCCATGCCTCTACCCCGCCGTAGCCATGTCGCCACCGTCGACTGCCCATCCCCTGGTCTCTCACCGTCGGGCCTATAAAAGAAGCCCTCCCAGCCTCTTCTCTCCACACCATTCCACTCCCTCACCTCTCTGAACCTCACCCACCTCTTAGCAAGGCGAGCAAGCCTCATGGGTGGAATTGAGACGAGTGGCCGTAGGAGGAGAAGGGCGCCGTTGATTGCGACCACCCCTAGCTCCGCCGCAACCGCGCCTCACCTTGCCGTCGTCTTCCGTGTCATTTGCCCGCCTCGCCGACCCCGCTGGAGCCCTGCTACGCCCCCAGTAGACCCCCACCGAGCCGCTAGGGTTCGAGCTCGCCGGTGACCTGTTCGTCGTCGACGTCGACCCTCAGTCGTAGATCTCGCTTCTAATCCAGCGTACCATTTCACGATGTTAAGTGCATTGACAAGCCGGGACCCCTGTCGATTGAGCCCGGCCATGGAGCGCCACTGGGCTGGCCCAAGTCTTTTCCTGCGCTAGCCCACCCATTCAAATCTGGATTTTTATTTTTAGTCAAATGTAGTTTCTGTCCACTATTTCAAAATTCAATTCTGTGAGTTTGACAAATCCAAATTGCATGAAACTAATTTTGTCTGAAAGGTATTAAAATGATCTATCCGAGCCCGTTGGATTTAATTCAATTGGAGTTATAGATCTCTCCTAATAAAAATAAGAAGATAGAAGCTTTTGCAATTGCAACATTTTTATAAAATCAACCAAGTTAGCTTTTGAGTTGATTCTAACTCTCAAAAATCACATTTCATCATATCTATCCAAATATGTAATAATATTAAGGTTTACATGCAGTGACTTTGGACTAGTACCAAAATAATTCTATATAGGCATTTCTAGTCACTTTAAATCATTAAATAATAAACTTAAACTAAAGTAAGATTGACCCAACCTTTAAATCTCATTCCCACATGTTAGAATATGTGGTGAGGACATGTGTCCACATGATCCCATATTTTGGTGGTGAATATTAAATTTTAGTTAATATTTCAATGAGTAGAAATTACTTTTCTAAAATAAAAAGAAAGAAACTATTGAATTAAACTTGTGATGCTTGTGATGATAATAGATCATCAATGGTGTGTCTTAGAATGCTATCTAGCCTAGTTAAGTATTGTTTGGTGATTGTCTACTCCGTATGTATTGTTATAGAAGATAGTACCGACCAAGCTTACGAGGAGGAGGAGTGCTATCAAGACGAAGATGAAGAAAACTTCAACCACTGCACCAACCAAGGCAAGCCACCATTAACAGTGCAAGCTACCCTTAGCAAGCTAGCAACACCCAAGATTTAACTCCTACAAGTTTAGTGCTCAGCAAACTAGAAACAACTAGATGGTTTAGCAAAGATGCCTTAAGCACGCTTTGATCACACCCCCTTTTAACTATTAGTACTTCAAGTCTTATTGACAAGTTTTACCTCCCTTAGTTTACACAAAGTTCTTTACTTGTTTTGAAGGTTGCATAAAAAGTATAAAACTTGACCTACTTAGAAAACTTTAGATGTCATTTTATGGCATGAGATTGATCCCATCACTTCCACCTTAGTGAACACTCTTAACTTAGTAATTTCGAGTAGATCAAAAACTTGAGTCATTTTAGATGGGAACAATTGGTGAAAATGAATTGTGAAAACCTTGGAATGATGAGTCATTCTATTGAGATGTTTTGACATGTGTTGAGAAACACAACTGGTTTATGATGATGAAAATGATGAGGCATGAGCCTTAACCCTTTTATAAAACTGATGGTTGGATTCGGATGCGATACCATTCCAAATTTACCGTACAACCACATTACCTGAATTGGGTAAGGCTTAGCTGGAAATTTATATGCATTAGTATTAGTTCCCTCGCGGGAGAGGTTGAGCTGAGGCTTCCTCTCATGTTGTCCACCTATGTAGTGCCCAAGATGACTGATGGTCATGGTTGGGAGGCCATGCTCATAGGAGAGGTGCTTATACTAGGGTGTGTAAAGGGAAGGTTATGTTTGATTATCTGCATACTAAGTATGACGATTCAGGGTTACCCCTGACAGATGTATCGAATCTTGTGGTGAAAATGTACCACCTCTGTAGAGCGTCCGCGGTTATGGACAGTTGGAATGGCCATACTGTTTCGTTGTCAGATGTTTTCTAAATACTTTGAAGTAATGATGAAACTTGACTTGACCACAACAGGGTTGTGTTTATGATAATAGCTTCCCAACTTAAGTGATTCTAGAACTTTACTTTATCTTTCTTTGCTTCTGAACTCAGCTTAGGTTTCAAACTTAACTTTAGAGTTAAACTTAGATTTAGCACTTTAACTTAGAACTATAGTACCTGTTAATAGTAGTTTGCGAGTACTTAAAGAGTACTCATGGATTTTGTCCCTGGCTATTCTCATGGCCAGACTATGAAGGAGACTATCAGGAGGATGGTCATCAGGATAGCTATGATAACTAGGACTATCTCGCACAAGCATTGCCTGTGCCCTTGAAGATGGACCCCACCGCTACGCTTATCTTTTATTTCCGCTGCTTGTTGTATTAAAGTCTAGATCATGAGATCCTTATTTGTGTAAGACCTTATGTATGGTTTGTAATGGATGATGTACTGTGATATCCAATCCGTTATTTCTCGCAAAAATGGTAATCCTGGGATTGCGAGGTATGGCATAATGGGCATCTGGGATTAAAAATCCGGGTGTTGACAAGTTGGTATCAGAGCTATCCTGACCATAGGAGACCCTAGTTATAATGGACGTCAAAACCAAAAACTTAGCTTCAAAACCAAAGTGAGTATTTATGAACACTATTTCCTCTCTTACCCTTGTGAACTCATTCTTTCTCAAAAATTCATGTTCCTCAAAATTCTTACACTACTACTTAAAATCTGACACACTTGATCACTTCACTAACTTCCTCATCCTTAATCCTTGTAGATGGAGACTCAGTTCAGCAAGTTTTACCAGTTGGGAAACGGAGGTCAGCTAATCTTTGAGAGGGATCTGGATTCACTATCGGTGTTACTGGGACGCCCACATCCGGAGTTTCTTGGAGCTCAACTTCCAGGACCCCTAGGAGGAGACCTATAGTGGCTAGTCACCGCAGATCTTCGAGGAAGCATCGAAGCACCAACTTCGGGAAGAATTCAGTTCTCCGTGAGAGAGAACAACTGGCTAGATGGATTAGCCAGGGCAATGCATGAAGCTCTCGCACGCCTATGTGCCCTCAGCGTCAACAAGATCCAAGGAACCCGTTTTGCCCACTATGCAAGACGTGATTTCATGGGAATGCTGATGGAGATGCCAAGTCACCTAGAATTGAGGCGTCAAGTGGAGAACCTTGACTTCTTGCTTCATGACAGACAACAGGAACTGGACAATGCCAGGGAGTTAGCCAACCAGAACCGTGCCATTGCCAACCAGAAGGCCCAGACTTTCGCACTGCTCATCCAAGATCGCCAGTCTCTTTGCCGCCAGCGTGCAAAGATGGATCGCACCATAACCCGACTTTGCAAGAAGGTGGCCGACCTAGAGAAAACCGTCAAGGAGCAGGAAGCTCAACTTGCCGCCAAGGAAGAAGAAGATGAGGGTGAAGACATCCAAGGAGATATGGATTCTTACCTCAGCAACGATGATGACTTTCTGGAGGAAGATGCTGTAGACTTCTACACTGATGATGAAGACTCCGACTTCATTGACGATGAGTAGATGCACTAGAGCACTATCGTAGCATGAGATGTATCATCTCATTGTATCGTAGCTTACAGAATGGTTCATCAAACCATCTATTTTCCCCTTTGATTGTTGTGGTGTGTGTTGTATCGGGTGCTTGCTTGCATGAATGAAAATGAAGTTAGTTGAAAAACCTGAGTCTAACTCAAAGTTTTAGCTTTGAAAACCCAAAACCATGAACCTTAGAATTTCCCTCTTACCCCTATATCTATCTCAATCTTCAGATGACTCATGGAAACCAAGGAGGGAGCAGCTCGTCACAGGACCCAATGCTGCAGATCTTGCAGAATCTCATCGCGGACCATGAAGCAAGCAAGGCCAAGCGTCAAGCCAACTTAGCAATGTTGCAGCAGATCGCCCAAATGGCTCTCAACAACCAAGGACATGGAAATCAGGATCACCATGGATCCAAACTAAATTTTTTTCAGAACACCAATCCCCCAATCTTCAACCAATCTGAGAACCCATTAGATGCTGATGACTGGTTATAGACCATGGAAAACAACGTTGAAGTTGCAGGAGTTAATGAAAATGAGAAAGTTCTCTTCGCCACCCACTATCTGGCGGGAGATGCCAGAGCTTGGTGGAATAACATCCGCAATATGAACCATGGCCAGGTGATGACCTGGGAATCATTCAAAGTCAAGTTCAGCCGCACCCACGTGCCGCAAGGTCTCGTCAACAGGATGAGAGATGAATTCCGCGAATTGAAGCAAGGAAGAATGACTGTGGTGGAGTACCGTGACAGATTCTTGTCACTTGCTAGATATGCACCTGATGAGATCAACACAGAGGCCAAGAAGAAGGAGAGATTCTCGAACGGACTGCATGATGAGATGCAGACTGTCCTCGTCAATATCCGTTTCCAGGATCTCAAAGAACTAGTGGGACCATTCAGATGGAAGAGAAGATTAACCAGGCAAACGACAACCGCAAGCGTCATATGATGTAGCAGTTTGGATCCAGTAGTCACCAGAAGTACCGTCCCAACCGTTCACCAGGATATGCACCAAGAAACAACCGACCCCCAAATTCTCGCCCAAGCTACCCCAACCGTAGCGGAGGCAATGTGAAGTCCGGAGGAAACAATCACAACTCCGGTAATGCCAACAATTTCAACCGTGCCCCTCCCAAGAGCAACAACAACAAAACTGCACCCAGAACTGGCAGCAATGCCGTGCCTGTCGTAGTCAAGGACAAGTGCCAGATCACTTGTTTTGAGTGTGGAGTGAAGGGTCACTACTCCAATGAGTGTCCCAAGAAGACTACAACCAATGCCAATGCGAATGCCCCAGCTCAGCAGCAGCGTCGTGTTTAACCAGGAAGGAGACTTGCCCCAGGGAACCCTCATAACCGCAACGGTCGTCTCTTCCACATGAACGCAGAAGAAGCCCAGGAAGGGCCAGATGTAGTGCTGGGTATGTTTTCTGTCAACTCAGTTTTAGCAAGAGCATTGTTTGATTCTGGAGCATCGCATTCATTTGTCACCGAAGAATTTGTATGCACTAGCAAGATTCACCCAACCAACCTGAAGCATGTCATGATAGTTCAAATTCCGGGTTCAACTACAAAAGCTAGAAAAATTTGCAAAGATGTACCTATCAGAATACATGGGATAGATTTTTATGCCAACCTAATTGTACTTGGAACCAAAGGATTGGAAGTAGTACTAGGTATGGACTGGATGTCAAGGCATAAATTATTGATAGACTGTGCTAAGAAAGCCATCACCATGACCAGTAGTTCTGGAGTAACAGTAGAGCATATCTCTGAAACCTTACCCCGTCAATTCAAGTGCAACAAGAGTGTAGCCCTGCCCACCATTGACCAAGTCAGAGTAGTCTATGAATACCCCGACGTATTCCCAGATGAATTGCCAGGTATGCCCCTGGATAGGGATATTGAGTTCATTATCGAACTAATCCCCGGAATCAGAGCTATAGCCTAGAGACCCTATACCATGAACCCCTCAGAGTTAGTGGAACTGAAAAAGCAGTTGGATGCCATGTTAGCCACAGGCTTGATTCAGCCAAGCGCATCGCCATGGAGATCACCAGTGTTATTCGTCGACAAGAAAGATTGAGGCAACCGTCTGTGCACAGATTACCGAAAGTTGAATGATGTCACCATCAAGAACAAGTACCATTTGCCAAAGATAGAGGATCTATTTGATCAGTTGACTGGAGCCCAGGTATTCTCAAAGATTGATCTTAGGACTGGTTATCACCAACTTAAGATTCGTGCAACGGATATTCCGAACACCGCCTTTACTACTCGCTATGGTTTATACGAGTATACGATTATGTCTTTTGGATTAACCAATGCCCCTGCTTATTTCATGAATATCATGAATAAGATCTTTATGAATTTCCTAGATAAGTTTGTAGTTGTGTTTATCGACGACATCCTTATCTACTCCAAGTCAGAAGAAGAGCATGAGCAACATCTGAGAATCATCCTAGAAACCCTGAGAGAGCATCAGTTATATGCCAAGTTCAGCAAGTGTGAGTTTTGGCTGAAAGAAGTAGGATTCCTCGGACATATTGTGTCTGCCGGAGGAGTCTCTGTTGATCCCACCAAGATCAAAGATGTCGAAGAATGGGAAGCCCCAACCAATCAAACCCAAGTTCGTTCATTTCTCGGATTAGCAGGATACTACCGCAAGTTCGTAGAAGGATTCTCGAGCATAGACCGACCAATGACCGAATTGTTGAAGAAGGACAAGAAGTTTGAATGGACAGACAAGTGTGAAGCCAGTTTCCAAGAGCTGAAGAAGAGATTGATATCCGCCCCAATTTTGATCATGCCAGACATCAAGAAGCCGTTTGATGTGTATTGTGATGCATCCAAGATTGGCCTAGGATGTGTATTGATGCAAGAAGGCAAAGTCATCGCGTATCTGTCTCGACAACTAAAGCAGCATGAGTAGAACTATCCGACCCATGATCTTGAGATAGCAGCCGTGGTTCTAGCATTGAAGACATGGCATCATTATTTGATGGGTAATCGCTGTGAGATTTACTCAGACCATAAGAGCTTGAAGTATATCTTCACTCAGAAGGAGCTGAATATGAGGCAAAGAAGATGGATAGAGTTAATCAAGGATTATGACCTTGACATTCACTATCACCCCGGCAAAGCCAATGTGGTAGCAGATGCTCTTAGCAGATTGCCGTGTTGGCTTAACACCATGATCAAGGAGAAGCAACCAAGTTTGTATGAGGAGTTGGAGCAGTTCAGGACTGAATTAGTTAGCAAAGGATTCTTAGCAAGCATTGAACTTCAACCCACTTTGATTAGGCAAATCAAGGAAGCCCAGAAGGGAAATGAAAGTATCAACAGAATCAAATGTCGTATTGGTACAGGAAAGGTACCTGGATTCACCGAAGACGAAGAAGGAGTACTGTGGTACAAAGGACGTATCTGTGTTCCAGCAGATTTGGAGATGAAGGAAGTTATCATGAAGGAAGCTCATGATACTCTTTATTCTATCCACCCCGGAGGAACAAAGATGTATCAGGATTTGAAAGAGCAATTTTGGTGGCACAAGATGAAGAGAGAGATCGGAAGCTACATCGCCAAATGTGACATCTGCCAAAGAGTCAAAGCAGAGCATCAGAGACCTGCAGGACTGTTGCAACCATTGCAGATTCTGGAATGGAAATGGGATTCCGTCGGAATGGACTTTATCACTGTTTTACCTACTTCTAGTAGGGGGAATGACTCAATCTGGGTCATAGTTGATAGACTGTCCAAGGTAGCCCACTTTATACCTGTCAAGACCACTTACCAGAGTGCAAAGTTAGCAGAGCTATACATTCCTAGGATTGTTAGTCTGCATGGAACCCCAAGACCATCGTATCAGATCGAGGAACCCAGTTTACCTCAAGATTTTGGCAGAAGGTGCAGGAAGGTTTGGGAACCAAGTTGAACTTTAGCACCGCTTATCACCCGCAAACAGATGGACAGACCGAGAGAGTCAACCAGATCCTAGAGGATATGCTTAGAGCTTATGTTTTGGAATACGGATCAAAATGGGAAGACTGCCTACCTTTCGCAGAATTCTCATATAACAACAATTATCAAGCTAGTTTGCAGATGACACCATTTGAATTCCTATACGGAAGAAAGTGTCGTACCCCTTTGAATTGGTCGCAAGTAGGAGAGAGAGTCAGATCTTTGGACCCAACATTCTCCGAGAAGCAGAAGAGAAAGTTCACAAAGTCCGTGAGCACCTCAAGACCGCCCAATCCAGACAGAAGAGCTATGCCGACAAGAGAAGGAGAGACCTGACTTTCAATGTCAGAGATTTTGTATATCTCAAGGTTTCACCATTGAAGGGAACCCAACGCTTTAGTCTGAAGGGAAAGTTAGCCCCCATATATATCGGACCTTTCACGATTTTGAACCATCGAGGAGAAGTATCATACCAACTGGAACTGCCTGAAGAGATGTCAGCCATCCACAATGTGTTCCATATCTCATTACTTCGCAAATGTCTGGAAGTGCCTGAGAAGACGGAAGTTTTCAAGAACATTGATCACAGAGCTGTGGAAATCAACAAGGACCTGACCTATCGGGAAGTGACCATCCGTATGTTAGAAGAAGCCTACAGAACCACCAGGACCAGGAGTATCAAGTTTCTCAAGATTCAGTGGAGCAACCATACCGAGGAGGAAGCTACTTGGGAGCGCGAAGATTACATTAGGACAGAGTTCCCAGATCTCTTTAGTTCCTAGTTTTCTTTTTAAATCTCGGGACGAGATTTTGTTTAAGGGGGGAAGGTTTGTAACATCCCAAAACTTCAATCCAAGTTTATCAAGATCTAAATCATCCAAAAATAGGGTTAACAAAATCTTTTCCAAAATTAATATGAAAGCGTTGATATATGTGTGCATTTAAAATAGGAGTTGTTTGAATTGCCATGATTGAGTGATCCAATGCTTGTAAAATGTTTCTTAGGTGATTTAAACATCATCTACATCATTCCCAAACTTTTCCTAAAGAAAATCAAATAAAAAAGAATTAAAAAGGAGGAATGGTCATTTTGGCAAATTTAACTCCCATGCCTACTTTGGCTATTCCTAGTACTCAAAACTTAACAGAAACAATTCTTGATCTTTGCACCCCTTGCTAGTACACATAATGAGGTACCAAGGCCCACCTTTTGATCTGCTAAAAACATTCTGTTAACTATTTTAAATGACAGTTTAAAATTGAATCTAATGCATATGCATAGATCACCCCTATTTCAAAACCCATCTATTTGAGCTCCACTTTCAAAACCCTTGCAACCAGAGACTACCTACCACTAGTGGAGATCACTCAAACTTTTTGAAACCAAAATTCAAAACTTTCTTTCATGTGGCCATTTAATCAAACACTTGGCATGCATAATCTCTACTCTAATCCTAGCTCACTGTTTACTACAGGGTTTTGCCCCAAATGATATTCATTTATCTCCTCTGTCCCCTCTTGATCTAACCAAACCCCTAACACCCCTCTCCCTTGTCCCTAGTCTCCATGCCATGCCATGCCGAGCCAAGCCTCGCTGGCCAACCCTTGCCCACTGGCAGCAGACCATTCCTCTTCCTCGCCATGTCTAGGAGGTAGCTAGGAGCTCACCACACCCCATCCCTTGCCCGAGCCAAGAGCGTGGACCACCGAGCACAAACGCGCCAGCACCGCACCATGCATGCAAGCCCCAGCCGCGCTCGATCCCCGCGCCATGAGACCGCTTTGCTAGCAGCTCAGCCCGCCCCGCCTCGACCTAGAGAACACCCAGACACCCCGCTGGCCGCCTAACGCCACAACCACTGCGCCGCGGACACCCGCTGCCGGCCAGAGCGCCACCGCCCAGATCGTGTACACCGCCCCACGCTGCAGATTCAAGTTCTAGAGCACCGCCAGGAACCACACATCGATCGCCACCAGCCATGCTCTACCCCCGCCAGAGCCATGTCGCCACCGTCGACTGCCCATCCCGCTCGGTCTCACCGTCGGGCCTATAAAAGGAGGCCTCCCCAGCCTCTTCTCTCCACACCATTCCACTCCCCTCACCTCTCTAAACCTCACCCACCTCTAGCCGGAGCAAGGCGAGCTCTGCCTCGCCGAAATTGGAGCCAGAGTAGCGGCGGTAGGAGGAGAAGGGCGCCGTTGATTGCGACCACCCCAAGCTTCGTCGCCACTGCGCCTCGCCTCGCCGTCGTCTTCCACGTCGTTTGCCTGCCTCGCCGACCCTGCTGGAGCCCTGGTATGCCCCCAGTAGACCCCCACCGAGCCGCTAGGGCTCGAGCTCGCCGACGACCTGTTCGTCGTCGACGTCGACCCTCAGCCGTAGATCTCGCTTCTAATCCTACGGCCCACAGCGCGCGTACCGTTTCGCGTGTTAAGTGCCGCTGACAATCGGGACCCCCCTGTCAGTTGAGCCCCACGCCGCAGACCGCCACTGGGCCGGCCCAAGTCTTTTTCCGCGCTAGCCCACCCATTCAAATCTGGATTTTTCTTTTTAGTCAAATCTAGTTTCTTTCCACTATTTCAAAATTCAATTCTGTGAGTTTGACAAATCCAAATTGCATGAAACTAATTTTGTCTGAAAGGTATTAAAATGATCTATCCAAGCCCGTTGGATTTAATTCAATTAGAGTTATAGATCTCTCCTAATAAAAATAAGAAGATAGAAGCTTTTGCAACTTGCAACATTTTTATAAAATCAACCAAGTTAGCTTCTGAGTTGATTCCAACTCTCAAAAATCACATTTCATCATATCTATTCAAATATGTAATAATATTAAGGTTTACATGCAGTGACTTTGGATTAGTACCAAAATAATGCTATATAGGCATTTCTAGTCACTTTAAATCGTTAAATAATAAACTTAAACTAAAGTAATATTGATCCAACCTTTAAATCTCATTCCCACATGTTAGAATATGTGGTGAGGACATGTGTCCACGTGATCACATATTTTGGTGGTGAATATTAAATTTTAGTTAATATTTCAATGAGTAGAAATTACTTTTCTAAAATAAAAAGAAAGAAACTATTGAATTAAACTTGTGATGCTTGTGATGATAATAGATCATCAATTGTGTGTCTTAGAATGCTATCTAGCCTAGTTAAGTATTGTTTGGTGATTGTCTACTCCGTATGTATTGTTATAGAAGATAGTACCGACCAAGCTTACGAGGAGGAGGAGTGCTATCAAGACGAAGACGAAGAAAAACTTCAACCACTGCACCAACCAAGGCAAGCCACCATTAACAGTGCAAGCTACCCTTAGCAAGCTAGCAATACCCAAGATTTAACTCCTGCAATTTTAGTGCTCAGCAAACTAGAAACAACTAGATGGTTTAGCAAAGATGCCTTAAGCACGCTTTGATCACACCCCCTTTTAACTATTAGTACTTCAAGTCTTATTGACAAGTTTTACCTCCCTTAGTTTACACAAAGTTCTTTACTTGTTTTGAAGGTAGCTTAAAAAGTATAAAACTTGACCTACTTAGAAAACTTTAGATGTCATTCTATGGAATGAGATTGATCCCATCACTTCTACCTTAGTGAACACTCTTAACTTAGTAATTGAGAGTAGATCAAAAACTTGAGTCATTTTAGATGGGAACAATTGGTGAAAATGAATTGTGAAAACCTTGGAATGATGAGTCATTCTATTGAGATGTTTTGACATGTGTTGAGAAACACAACTGGTTTATGATGATGAAAATGATGAGGCATGAGCCTTAACCCTTTTATAAAACTGATGGTTGGATTCGGATGCGATACCATTCCAAATTTACCGTACAACCACATTACCTAAATTGGGTAAGGCTTAGCTGGAAATTTATATGCATTAGTATTAGTTCTCATGGAGAGGTTGAGCTGAGGCTACCTCTCATGATGTCCACCTATGCAGTGCCCAAGATGACTGATGGTCATGGTTGGGAGGCCATGCTCATAGGAGAGGTGCTTATACTAGGGTGTGTAAAGGGAATGTATTTTTTGATTATCTGCATACTAAGTATGATGATTCAAGGTTACCCCTGACAGATGTATCGAATCTTGTGGTGAAAGTGTACCACCTCTGCAGAGTGTCAAATTATTTGAATAGCCGCGTCCGCGGTTATGGACAGTTGGAATGGCCATACTGTTTCATTGTCAGATGTTTTCTAAATACTTTGTAGTAATGATGAATCTTGACTTGACCACAACAGGGTTGTGTTTATGATAATAGCTTCCCAACTTAAGTGATTCTAGAACTTTACTTTATCTTTCTTTGCTTCTGAACTCAGCTTAGGTTTCAAACTTAACTTTAGAGTTAAACTTAGATTTAGCACTTTAACTTAGAACTATAGTACCTGTTAATAGTAGTTTGCGAGTACTTAAACAGTACTCATGGCTTTTGTCCCTGGCTATTCTCATGGCCAGACTATGAAGGAGACTATCAGGAGGATGGTCATCAGGACAACTATGATAACTAGGACTATCTGCCTTCGTCAGCATTGCCTGTGCCCTTGAAGATGGACCTCACCGCTACGCTTATCTTTTATTTCTGCTGCTTGTTGTATTAAAGTCTGGATCATGAGATCCTTATTTGTGTAAGACCTTATGTATGGTTTGTAATGGATGATGTACTGTGATATCCAATCCGTTATGTCTCGCAAAAATGGTAATCCTGGGATTGCGAGGTATGGCATAACGGGCATCTGGGATTAAAAATCCGGGTGTTGACAAGTTGGTATCAGAGCTATCTTGACCATAGGAGACCCTAGTTATAATGGACGTCCAAACCAAAAACTTAGCTTCAAAACCAAAGTGAGTATTTATGAAAAACTATTTCCTCTCTTACCCTTGTGAACTCATTCTTTCTCAAAAAAATTCATGTTCCTCAAAATTCATACATTACTACTTAAAACTTGACATACTTGTTCACTTCACTAACTTCCTCATCCTTAATTCTTGTAGATGGAGACTCAGTTCAGCAAGTTTTACCAGTTGGGTAACAGAGGTCAGCTGATCTTCGAGAGGGATCTGGACTCACTGTCGGAATTACTGGGACGCCCACATCCGGAGTTTCTTGGAGCTCAACTTCCAGGACCCCCAGGAGGAGACCTAAAGTGGCTAGTCACCGCAGATCTTAGAGGAAGCATCGAAGCACCCACTTCCGGGAGAATTCAGTTCTCCGTGAGAGAGAACAACTGGCTAGATGGATTAGCCAGGGCAATGCATGAAGCTCGTGACGCCTATGTGCCCTCAGCGTCAACAAGATCCAAGGAACCCGTTTTGCCCACTATGCAAGACGTGACTTCATGGGAATGCCGATGGAGATGCCAAGTCACCCAGAGTTGAGGCGTCAAGTGGAGAATCTTGACCTCTTGCTGCACGGCAGACAGCAGGAACTAGACAATGCTAGGGAGTTAGCCAACCAGAACCGTGCCATCGCCGACCGTAAGGCCTGCATTTTCGACTGCCGTCCAAGATCGCCAGCCTTCTGCCGCCAGCGTGCCAAGAAGGATTGCACCATCGCCCATCTTCGCAAGAAGGTGGCCGACCTCGAGAAGACCATCAAGGAGCAGGAAGCTCAGCTTGCCGCCAAGGAAGAAGAAGATGAGGGTGAAGACATCTAGGGAGACATGGATTCTTACCTCAGCAACGATGATGACTTTTTGGAGGAGGATGCTGTGGACTTCTACACTGATGATGAGGACTCCGACATCATCGACGATGAGTAGATGCACTAGAGCACTGTCGTAGCATGAGTTGTATCGGTCCCATCAGATCAGAAGGGCGTAATGGTTCTTCAAACCATCTGCTTTCCTTTGTTTGTTGTGGTGTGTGTTGTATCATGTGCTTGCTTGCATAAATGAAAATGAAGTTGTTGAAAAACCTGAGTCTAACTCAAAGTTTTAGCTTTGAAAACCCAAAACCATGAACCTTAGAATTTCCCTCTTACCCCTATATCTATCTCAATCTTCAGATGACTCATGGAAACCAAGGAGGGAGCAGCTCGTCGCAGGACCCAATGCTGCAGATCTTGCAGAATCTCATCGCAGACCGTGAAGCAAGCAGGGCCGAGCGCCAAGCCAACTTAGCAACATTGCAGCAGATCGCCCAAATGGCTCTCAACAACCAAGGACATGGAAATCATGATCACCATGGATCCAAACTCAAATTTTTTTCAGAATACCAATCCCCCAATCTTCAACCAATCTGAAAACCCATTAGATGCTGATGACTGGTTACAGACCATGGAAAACAACCTCGAAGTTGCAGGAGTTGATGAAAATGAGAAAGTTCTCTTCGCCACCCACTATCTGGCGGGAGATGCCAGAGCTTGGTGGAATAGCATCCGCAGTATGAACCATGGCCAGGTTATGACTTGGGAAGCATTCAAAGTCAAGTTCAGCCGCACCCATGTGCCGCAAGGTCTCGTCAACAGGATGAGAGATGAATTCCGCGAATTGAAGCAAGGAAGAATGACTGTGGTGGAGTACCATGACAGATTCTTGTCACTTGCTAGATATGCACCTGATGAGATCAACACAGAGGCCAAGAAGAAGGAGAGATTCTTGAACGGACTGCATGATGAGATGCGACGCCCTCGCAATATCCGCTTCAGGATCTCAAAGAACTAGTGGACTCGCCATTCAGATGGAAGGAAGAAGATTAACCAGCAAACGACAACCTAGCCGATGATGCAGCAGTCTGGATCCAAGAGTCACCAAGTACCGGCCCCAACCCTTCACCAGATATGCACCAAGAAACAACCGACCCCAAATTCTCGCCAAGCTACCCCAACCAGAAGTGAGGCAATGTGAAGTCTGAGGAAACAATCACAACTCCGCAATGCCAACCATTTCAACCGTGTTCTCCCAAGAGCAACAACAACAACATCGCACCTGAATCGGCAGCAATGTCTGTCGTCGATCAAGGACAAGTCCTAGATCACTTGTTTCGAGTGGAGTGAAGGGTCACTACTCCAAAGAGTGTCCCAAGAAGATCGCCGCCAATGTCCGTGGAATGCCCCAAAGACAAAGGCGTCGTGTTCAACCAGGGAGGAGGTTTGTCCCAGGGAACCCTCACAACCGCAATGGTCGTCTCTTCCACATGAATGCAGAAGAAGCCCAAGAAGCGCCAGATGTAGTGCTGGGTATGTTTTCTGTCTACTCAGTTTTAGCAAGAGTATTTTTTGATTCTGGAGCATCGCATTCATTTGTCACCGAAGAATTTGCATGCACTAGTAAGATTCACCCAACCAACCTGAAGCATGTCATGATAGTTCAAATCCCCGGTTCAACTACAAAGGCTAGAAAAATTTGCAAAGCTGTACCTATCAGAATACATGGGATAGATTTTTATGCCAACCTAATTGTACTTGGAACCAAAGGATTGGAAGTAGTACTAGGTATGGACTGGATGTCAAGGCATAAATTATTGATAGACTATGCTAAGAAAGCCATCACCATGACCAGTAGTTCTGGAGTAACAGTAGAGCATATCTCTGAAACCTTACCCCGTCAATTCAAGTGCAACAAGAGTGTAGCCCTGCCCACCATAGACCAAGTCAGAGTAGTCTATGAATACCCCGACGTATTCCCAGATGAATTGCCAGTTATGCCCCTGGATAGGGATATTGAGTTCATTATCGAACTAATCCCCGGAACCGGAGCTATAGCCTAGAGACCCTATAGCATGAACCCCTCAGAGTTAGTGGAACTGAAGAAGCAGTTGGATGCCATGTTAGCAATAGGCTTGATTCAGCCAAGCGCATCGCCATGGAGATCATCAGTGTTATTCGTCGACAAGAAAGATGGAGGCAACCGTCTGTGCACAGATTACAGAAAGTTGAATGACGTCACCATCAAGAACAAGTACCCTTTGCCAAAGATAGAGGATCTATTTGATCAGTTGACTGGAGCTCAGGTATTCTCAAAGATTGATCTTAGGACTGGTTATCACCAACTTAAGATTCGTGCAACGGATATTCCGAAGACCGCCTTTACTACTCGCTATGGTTTATACGAGTATACGGTTATGTCCTTTGGATTAACTAATGCCCCTTCTTATTTCATGAATCTCATGAATAAGATCTTTATGAATTTCCTAGATAAGTGTAGTTGTGTTCATCGATGACATCCTTATCTACTCCAAGTCAGAAGAAGAGCATGAGCAACATCTGAGAATCATCCTAGAAACCCTGAGAGAGCATCAGTTATATGCCAAGTTCAGCAAGTGTGAGTTTTGGCTGAAAGAAGTAGGATTCCTCGGACATATTGTGTCTGCCGGAGGAGTCTCTGTTGATCCCAGAACTGGCAGCAATGCCGTGCCTGTCGTAGTCAAGGACAAGTGCCAGATCACTTGTTTTGAGTGTGGAGTGAAGGGTCACTACTCCAATGAGTGTCCCAAGAAGACTACAACCAATGCCAATGCGAATGCCCCAGCTCCAAAGAGCAGCTGTGTGTTTAACCAGAAGGAGACTTGCCCTGTGGAACCCTCATAATCAAGAACGGTCGCCTCTTCCACATGAACGCAGAAGAAGCCTGTGAAGGGCCGGATGTAGTCGGGTATGTTTTCGTCAACTCAGTTTTAGCAAGAGCATTGTTTGATTCGAGCATCGCATTCATTTGTCATCAAGAATTTGTATGCACTAGCAAGATTCACCCAACCAACTCAAGCATGTCATGATAGTTCAAATTCGGTTCAACTACAAAAGCTAGAAAAATTTGCAAAGATGTACCTATCGTAATACATGGATAGATTTTTATGCCAACCTAATTGTACTTGGAACCAAAGGATTGGAAGTAGTACTAGGTATGGACTGGATGTCAAGGCATAAATTATTGATAGCGTGCTAAGAAAGCCATCACCATGACCAGTAGTTCGAGTAATGAGAGCATATCTCGAAACCTTACTCGTCAATTCAAGTGCAACAAGAGTGTAGCCCTGCCCACCATTGACCAAGTCGAGTAGTCTATGAATACCCGACGTATTCCTGCATGAATTGCTGTGTATGCCCGGATAGGGATATTGAGTTCATTATCGAACTAATCCTAATCGAGCTATAGCCTAGAGACCCTATACCATGAACCCCTCAGAGTTAGTGGAACTGAAAAAGCAGTTGGATGCCATGTTAGCCACAGGCTTGATTCAGCCAAGCGCATCGCCATGGAGATCACCAGTGTTATTCGTCGACAAGAAAGATTGAGGCAACCGTCTGTGCACAGATTACCGAAAGTTGAATGATGTCACCATCAAGAACAAGTACCATTTGCCAAAGATAGAGGATCTATTTGATCAGTTGACTGGAGCCCAGGTATTCTCAAAGATTGATCTTAGGACTGGTTATCACCAACTTAAGATTCGTGCAACGGATATTCCGAACACCGCCTTTACTACTCGCTATGGTTTATACGAGTATACGATTATGTCTTTTGGATTAACCAATGCCCCTGCTTATTTCATGAATATCATGAATAAGATCTTTATGAATTTCCTAGATAAGTTTGTAGTTGTGTTTATCGACGACATCCTTATCTACTCCAAGTCAGAAGAAGAGCATGAGCAACATCTGAGAATCATCCTAGAAACCCTGAGAGAGCATCAGTTATATGCCAAGTTCAGCAAGTGTGAGTTTTGGCTGAAAGAAGTAGGATTCCTAGGACATATTGTGTCTGCCGGAGGAGTCTCTGTTGATCCCGCCAAGATCAAAGATGTCAAAGAATGGGAAGCCCCAACCACTCAAACCCAAGTCCGTGCATTTCTTGGATTAGCGGGATACTACCGCAAGTTCGTAGAAGGATTCTCGAGCATCGCCTGACCCATGGCCCAATTGTTGAAGAAGGACAAGAAGTTTGAATGGACCGACAAATGTGAAGCCAGTTTTCAGGAGCTGAAGAAGAGATTGATATCAACCGCAATTTTGATCATGCCAGACATCAAGAAGCCGTTTGATGTATATTGTGACGCATCCAAGATTGGTCTAGGATGTGTATTGATGCAAGAAGGCAAAGTCATCGCAGATTCTGCTCTCGACAATCGAAGCAAAGATGATCAGAACTATCCGACCCATGATCTTGAGCTAGCAGCTGTGGTTCTAGCGTTGAAGACATGGCGTCATTATCTGATGGGTAATCGCTGTGAGATTTACTCAGATCACAAGAGCTTGAAGTATATTTTCACTCAGAAGGAGCTGAATATGAGGCAAAGGAGATGGATAGATTTAATCAAGGATTATGACCTTGACATTCACTATCACCCCGGCAAAGCCAATGTGGTAGCGAATGCTCTTAGCAGATTGCCGTGTAGACTTAATACCATGATCACGGAGAAGCAACCAAGTTTGTATGAGGAGTTGGAGCACTTCAGAACTGAGTTAGTTAGCAAAGGATTCTTAGCTAGCATTGAACTTCAACCCACTTTGATTAGCCAAATCAAGGAAGCCCAAAAGGGGAATGAAAGTATCGACGGAATCAAACGTCGTATTGGTACAGGAAAGGTACATGGATTCACCGAAGACGAAGAAGGAGTACTGTGGTACAAAGGACGTATCTGTGTGCCAGCAGATTCGGAGCTAAAGGAAATTGTCATGAAGGAAGCTCATGATACTCTTTATTCTATCCACCCTGGAGGAATGAAGATGTATCAGGATTTGAAAGAGCAACTTTGGTGGCACAAGATGAAGAGAGAAATCGGAAGCTACATCGCCAAGTGTGACATCTGTCAAAGAGTCAAAGCAGATCATCAGAGACCTGCAGGACTATTGCAACCATTGCAGATTCCGGAATGGAAATGGGATTCTGTCGGAATGGACTTTATCACCGGTTTACCTACTTCTAGTAGGGGAAATGACTCAATCTGGGTCATTGTTGATAGATTGTCCAAGGTAGCCCACTTCATACCTGTCAAGACAACCTACCAGAGTGCAAAGTTAGCAGAACTGTACATTGCTAGGATTGTTAGTTTGCATGGAACCCCCAAGACCATAGTATCAGATCGCGGAACCCAGTTTACCTCGAGATTTTGGCAGAAAGTTCAGGAAGGATTGGGAACCAAGTTGAATTTTAGCACCGCGTATCACCCGCAAACAGATGGACAGACTGAGAGAGGCCACCAGATCTTAGAGGATATGCTTAGAGCTTGTGTGTTGGAATACAGATCAAAATGGGAAGACTGCCTGCCTTTCGCAGAATTCTCATATAACAACAGTTATCAAGCTAGTTTGCAGATGGCACCATTTGAGTTCCTATACGGAAGAAAGTGTCGTACCCCTTTAAATTGGTCGCAAGTAGGAGAGAGTCAGATCTTTGGACCCGACATTCTCCGAGAAGCAGAAGAGAAAGTTCACAAAGTCCGTGAGCACCTCAAGACCGCCCAATCCAGATAGAAGAGTTATGCTGACAAGCGAAGGAGAGACCTGACTTTCAATGTCGGAGATTTTGTATACCTCAAAGTTTCACCATTGAAGGGAACTCAACGCTTTAGTCTGAAGGGAAAGTTAGCCCCCAGATATATCGGACCTTTCAAGATTCTGAACCGCCGAGGAGAAGTATCGTATCAACTGGAACTGCCCGAAGAGATGTCAGCCATCCACAATGTGTTCCACATCTCATTACTTCGCAAATGTTTGGAAGTGCCCGAGAAGACGGAAGTTTTCAAGAACATCGATCACAGAGCTGTGGAAATCAACAATGACCTGACCTATAGGGAAGTACCCATCCGTATCTTAGAAGAAGCATACAGAACCACCGGGACCAGGAGCATCAAGTTTCTCAAGATCCAGTTGTAGCATCCCATATGTCTAAAATATGTAATGCTACATGGTCTAGTAATATAATTGCTACTTCCTACATATAATTGTTGCATCATAATTATATCATGCTCATGTCATCATGCCACCTTGCATTTGAGCATCAGATAAAACCCTTTTCATTTGGTTCTTCTCTCATATGCATTAGTAATTGTATTTGGCTCTTGATATATTGTATTTGGTTCTTGATATATGCTTGATGCCCAAGTTGAGTTGGGGGCATATCTTTTATTCAACTCCACCACCTTTTCCTTGTCACCACCTTATAATTCCACCATCCTAATTATCCATGAGCTTTTACACTTTTCCTTTGGCATTTAAATCTAGCTCATGTGGGTTGGTATGGATCCACTTCTATTTTTTTCACATGCCCTCACACTAGCATCATGTTGTTTTCACATTATTGATATGTGGAGCCACCTTTGCATGCCTTGTGAGTGGTACCCCTTTTTCTAGCTTCCATATGGATTTTTTTGGAATATTTGCTCATGTTGGAATATTATTGGGGATATTATGCACCTAGTGGAACACACACACTAGCATGTCCCAAATTATATTCAAATTTGAGCATATCCATCTACTCCACTTGGAACATCTTTCTAATTCTTTTAGCTTGGCCTTACTCCATATTTTAGGAATGTATGTGTATAAATGCCATGATTATTATTTTGTTTTCACAAGATTAGACCTGGCATTTAATGCCCATTCATGGGCCATGCAAAATACCACTATCTTTCTCCTTTGGTTTTATTTGTTTTTGGTAGTGGAGCATGGACCTTTGGGAATCATGTCAAGTGATTCTTTTTCTTTTGTTGAGTTCCACCTTTTCTCCCTCAAACCCTCATATTCTTGTTTGTTCTCTCCTTGCCATGTGCACCTAAAATCCTAAACACCTCATCTCTCTTTCTCTCTCTCTCTTGTACCACCACCTTGTGCTCAACCAAAAACCCTCATCTCACCATCTTCCTACACTTTTGCTTGATCTTGGTGGATCACCCCAAACTCTAAACCCCCTTACTTGGTCTTGTTTTGGGCCATGATCTAACCCTAAACCCTAGCCTCTCCCTCTAATCTCTCTCTTTAAAACCCTAGCCTAATCCACCCCATGCCAAGCTAACCTAACCCTCCTAGCTTCGGCTACACCCCACCCTCTCACCATGCCGAGGCACCCCTCCCTCTCTAACCCTAACCACCCCCCATGCCAAGCCAAGCTACACCTCCAACCCTAGCTACCCGAGCCTCTCCCTCCTCTCTCTTTTTCTCTCTGCCAGCCGGCCCCACCCGAGCTACCCCTTCCTTCCTCTTGGCCGGCCCCAGCTACAACCTCCCAGCCCTAACCCTGCCGAGCACGTGAGTGTGAGGGAGAAAGGTGGCCGACGCCACCTTTACCTCCACCCGAGCCTTCCCATGTGCAGCACCCCCTCCTGCCCCGTCCTTATCTACCTCCCCCTAGTTCTCTGCTGCCTGCATCTGCCCCAGGCCCCGCGCCGCAGCTCCCTCCCTTCTCCCCTGCCTCCACTCCTTTCATCGCCGGCCACCGTCGGTAACCACCACCGTCCTCGAGATCCGTAGGTGGGCGTGGCATTGAGGTTGTTGGGGAAGACCGCAGGAACCTCTGCATCGTCCCTGTACACGCAGCCGAGGAGGAGCTGCAGCATGCCTGCAAGACCCACGACGCCCATCAAACCTAGCCGAAGAGGGCAGCTGCCACCGCCTGCACCCTGCACAGCCCACGACGCTCAAACCCCCTAGGCGCGAAGGCGTTCTCAAGGCTGACGATCCCCTGCGTCCCAAGCTGTTCCGTCACCACCGACCCACTCCCGGTGAGCGCCCGACCCTCCCAGACACCTCCGTTTGCCGATCTGCTACCTGGTCACGCCGCGCGATCCGTCGAACGCTCTCGGTGCACCGCGCTCATGTTCGCCACCCCGACGTTGCGCTGCAGATACTACACCTGGCTGCACATCAGAAACACAGCACCAACCCCTCCTAGCCGCAGTGGCTGCCGCCTCCGCGCGCGTGCCCCAGATCACCGGTTCGATCCCCCGCGCCGCGCCGTCCCTGTCGCGCACGGACCTATCGACAGAAGGTTCAGAGAAGAGAAACAGTACTGCGTGGTACTTTTCCATAAACCCCCCCCACCTTTTGCCAGCTCAACCCGCGCTCCACCTAACCCCACCTGTCAGCCGCAGTAGCTTTTTTACAGAAAAGGACCCCGGGTTCTAGGTCCTCAACCCGCGATCCCCAGCTGGACCGCGTGTCTGTGCCCGGTTCCCCCGCTGGCACGTGGGCCCGTCCGAGCGTCGGGTCCACCCGTCAGTCACTACAGCTAGTTTCCCCCGCGGTACAGAAAGTTCCTGCGCGCCGATTTTGCCCAATCAGCACTGGTCCCACCCGTCAGTGACCGGGGCTAACTGCTTCTGGGTATAAAAAGTCTGGGTGTTTTCTGTTTAAATAAAATGTTTTCCAGAAATGTTTAAATATGTTTTAAATTATGTTTTTAATAACTTTTAATTGCTAATTCCAAATAATACAATTAATATATGTTTTGGAATCAGAAAAATGTGAGGATTTCAAATATGCCATTCAAAATATCTTTTGGGCAAATTAATTTTTTTGAAATTGTTTAAATGCAATAAAAATGCCTTTTCTTAATTGATTAATAACTTTAATTCTACAAATCTGACTCCTACAATTCAGCTTTTCTCTTTGGCGGCTCTGAATGATGATGCTATGGAGGCTATTCAGAGTGTTCCGATGGTCTGTGAGTTCCCAGATGTTTTTCCTGAAGAATTTCCAGGTATGCCTCCTGATCGAGAGGTCGAGTTTGTGATTGAGCTTGAACCTGGAACCGCTCCTATCTCCAAGCGGCCTTATAATATGGGTCCTGCTGAGTTGGCTGAACTCAAACGTCAGCTTGATGAACAAGAGAAGTTGGGTTTCATTTAGCATAGTACTTCTTCTTGGGGTGGCCCAACCATCTTTGTGAAGAAGCGAGACACGACTGATAGACTTTGTGTTGACTATCGGGCTCTCAATGCTAAAACCATCAAGAATAAATATCCCCTTCTGCAGATTAATGATCTCTTCGATCAGCTAGCTGGAGCTGTGGTATTCTCTAAGCTTGATTTGAGAAGTGGGTATCATCAAATCAAGATTCGCAAAGAAGATGTTCCCAAAACAGCTTTCACCACCCGCTATGGCCTGTATGAGTACACAGTCATGTCTTTCGGTCTCACCAACGCACCTCCCACCTTCTCGAGGCTTATGAACTCGGTTTTCATGGAGTATCTTGATAAGTTCGTTGTGGTCTATCTGGATAACATCCTAGTCTATTCTAAGTCAAAAGAAGAACATGAAGAACACCTTCGGTGTGTCTTAAACAAGCTTCACGAGAACCGCCTGTATGCAAAGTTCTCCAAGTGTGAGTTCTGGCTGCCTGAAGCCACCTACCTTGGTCACGTCATCTCTGCCAAGGGCATTGCCGTCAACCCAGAAACTATTCGGACAATTGTTGACTGCCTTCCACCCATAAATGTCAAAGAAGTCTAGAGTTTCCTTGGTTTGGCTAGTTACTGCCGTCGCTTTGTTCAGAATTTCTCCAAGATTGTGAAGCCTCTTACCGACCTCCTTAAGAAAGGCAAGAAATACCTTTGGTCTCCTGCATGTCAAGCAAGCTTGAAACACTCAAAGAGAAGCTCACTTCCACACCAGTCTTGATTCCTCTAGATACATCAAAGCCTTTCTAGATATTCTGTGACGCCTCCTTGCAAGGATTGGGTGTGGTCCTTATGCAAGAAAAACAAGTTGTTGCTTATGCCTCTCGACAATTGAAGACGCATGAGATCAACTATCCTACACATGACCTTGAACTCGCAGTAGTTGTCTTTGCTTTGAAAATATGGAGGCACTGCTTGCTTGGCAACCGTTGTGAAATCTTTTCTGATCACAAGAGTCTGAAATATATCTTCACACAACCTGATCTCAACCTTCATCAGAGGAGGTGGATTGAAGCAATTAATGATTTCGATTTGACCATCAACTACACTCCTGGCAAAGCTAATGTGATGGCTGATGCTCTCAGCCGAAAAGCTTATGTCAACAACCTCATGGTGGAAGAACAACAACCTCTCTTGTGCGAGGAATTCTGCCAGCTCAACCTTGAAATTGTGGATCAAGGGTATCTTCTGAATCTTCTGGTAACCCCTCTCTTGGAAGAAAAGATTCGTGCTAGTCAGCGAGGTGATGCTTACACCAAAAACATCATCTCGAACATTCAGCTGCCGACGTATGAGTCCTTCCACGTCGATGATCAAGGCACTCTTTTCTTTGAACACCGGATGTTTGTTCCAAACTACCCGGGTTTAAGACAGCAAGTTCTCAAGGAGGCGCATGATTCTATTCTTTCTATCCACCCTGGCAGCACTAACATGTACATGGACTTGAAAACACAGTATTGGTGGCCTGGGTTGAAACGATATTGTGCCAAGTATGTCTCGGAGTGTGATGTCTGCCGCAGAGTTAAAGCTGTTCATCAGAAACCTTCCGGTCTTCTACAGCCATTGAAATCTCCGGAATGGAAATGGGAGAAAGTAGAGATGGACTTCATAACTGGTTTTCCAAGGTCACAGAAGGGCAACAATGCAATCTTTGTTGTCATCGACAGGCTTTCTAAAGTGGCTCACTTCTTTCCCGTCAAGGAAACAATTTCTGCAATTCAGTTGGCTGAGCTCTATATCAACAGAATTGTCTCTCTGTATGGGGTTCCTCTTGAGATCAGCTCAAACCGTGGAAGCATCTTCACTTCCAAGTTCTGGGGAAGTTTCCAAAATGCTTTGGGAACAAAATTGAACTTCAGCACAGCTTACCACCCTCAGTCGCAAGGACAAGTTGAAAGGATCAATCAGATTCTGGAAGATATGCTCCGTGCTTGCGTTATCTCTTTCAGCATGAAGTGGGAAGAATGCCTTCCTTATGCTGAGTTCTCTTACAACAACAGCTTCCAGAAAAGTCTAAAGATGGCACCATTTGAGGTTCTCTATGGACGCAAATGTAGAACTCCGATTGGTTGGTCGGGTGCAGGTGAAAGAACATTGTTTGGCCCCGACATTGTAACTCAAGCGGAGGAGAAGGTTCACATCATTTTTGAAAATCTGAAGGTTGCTCAAAGTCGCCAGAAGAGAAATTATGACAGAAAGCACACGGACATGGAGTATGTCCCTGGTGATTTCGTTTACCTTCGTGTCACTCCCATGAGGGGCACGCACCGTTTTGGTATCAAAGGGAAGCTGGCTCCTAGATACATCAGTCCTTTCAAAATTTGTGGAAGAAGAGGAGAAGTCGCTTATGCTCTTGAGCTCCCTGAAAAACTCAAGGTCCATGATGTTTTCCATATCTCTCAACTCAATAAGTGCTTCAAGGATCCCGACAGGACCGTGGACCATGAACTCATCAATCTCCAAGAAGATCTGTCTTATCAAGAACACCCCATAAAAATTCTAGAAGTCGTAGAAAGAAGGACTCGCAACAAGTCCATCAAGTTCTGCAAGGTGCAGTGGTCGCACCATTCCGTTGATGAAGCCACTTGGGAACGCGAGGATGAGCTCCGTGCCAAGTATCCTACCCTGTTCGTGTCTTCTTGTTCTTCCTAGAATCTCGGGGCGAGATTCCTGTTTAGTGGGGGAGAGTTGTAGCATCCCATCTGTCTAACATATGTAATGCTACATGGTCTAGTAATATAATTGCTACTTCCTACATATAATTGTTGCATCATAATTATATCATGCTCATGTCATCATGTCACCTTGCATTTGAGCATCATATAAAACCCTTTTCATTTGGTTCTTCTCTCATATGCATTAGTAATTGTATTTGGCTCTTGATATATTGTATTTGGTTCTTGATATATGCTTGATGCCCAAGTTGAGTTGGGGGCATATCTTTTATTCAACTCCACCACCTTTTCCTTGTCACCACCTTATAATTCCACCATCCTAATTATCCATGAGCTTTTACACTTTTCCTTTGGCATTTAAATCTAGCTCATGTGGGTTGGGATGGATCCACTTCTATTTTTTTCACATGCCCTCACACTAGCATCATGCTGTTTTCACATTATTGATATGTGGAGCCACCTTTGCATGCCTTGTGAGTGGTACCCCTTTTTCTAGCTTCCATATGGATTTTTTGGAATATTTGCTCATGTTGGAATATTATTGGGGATATTATGCACCTAGTGGAACACACACACTAGCATGTCCCAAATTATATTCAAATTTGAGCATCTCCATCTACTCCACTTGGAACATCTTTCTAATTCTTTTAGCTTGGCCTTACTCCATATTTTAGGAATGTATGTGTATAAATGCCATGATTATTATTTTTTTTTCACAAGATTAGACCTGGCATTTAATGCCCATTCATGGGCCATGCAAAATACCACTATCTTTCTCCTTTGGTTTTATTTGTTTTTGGTAGTGGAGCATGGACCTTTGGGAATCATGTCAAGTGATTCTTTTTCTTTTGTTGAGTTCCACCTTTTCTCCCTCAAACCCTCATATTCTTGTTTGTTCTCTCCTTGCCATGTGCACCTAAAATCCTAAACACCTCATCTCTCTTTCTCTCTCTCTCTCTTGTACCACCACCTTGTGCTCAACCAAAAACCCTCATCTCACCATCTTCCTACACTTTTGCTTGATCTTGGTGGATCACCCCCAAACCCTAAACCCCCTTACTTGGTCTTGTTTTGGGCCATGATCTAACCCTAAACCCTAGCCTCTCCCTCTAATCTCTCTCTCTAAAACCCTAGCCTAATCCACCCCATGCCAAGCTAACCTAACCCTCCTAGCTTCGGCTACACCCCACCCTCTCACCATGCCGAGGCACCCCTCCCTCTCTAACCCTAACCACCCCCCATGCCGAGCCAAGCTACCCCTCCAACCCTAGCTACCCGAGCCTCTCCCTCCTCTCTCTTTTTCTCTCTGCCAGCCGGCCCCACCCGAGCTACCCCTTCCTTCCTCTTGGCCGGCCCCAGCTACAGCCTCCCAGCCCTAACCCTGCTAAGCACGTGAGTGTGAGGGAGAAAGGTGGCCGACGCCACCTTTACCTCCACCCGAGCCTTCCTATGTGCAGCACCCCCTCCTGCCCTGTCCTTATCTACCTCCCCCTCATTCTCCGCTGCCTGCATCTGCCCCAGGCCCCGCGCTGTAGCTCCCTTCCTTCTCCCCTGCCTCCACTCCTTTCATCGCCGGCCACCGTTGGTAACCACCACCATCCTCGAGATCCGTAGGCGGGCGTGGCATTGAGGTTGTCGGGGAAGACCGCAGAACCTCTCGTGATCCCCTCAGACACGCAGCCGAGGAGGAGCCGCCCTGTACCTGCTGCACGTCCACGACGCCGACCGAAACCCTAGCCGAGCATGCGCCTACGTCGTCGACGATCCCCTGTGTCCCAAGCTGTTCCGTCACCACCAACCCACTCCCGGTGAGCGCCCGACCCTCCCAGACACCTCCGTTTGCCGATCTGCTACCTGGTCACGCCGCGCGATCTGTCGAACGCTCTCGGTGCATCGCGCTCGTGTTCGCCACTCGACGCTGTAATCGTAGATACTACACCTGCACAGACATCAAACACAGACCAACCCTCCTAGTCGCAGTTGGCCGCCACAAGCGTGCCCCAGATCACCGGTTCGATCCCCCGCGCCGCGCCGTCCCTGTCGCGCACGGACCTGTCGACAGAAGGTTCAGAGAAGAGAAACAATACTGCTTGTTTGCTTGTCGCATTTTAATTCATATGCTTGTGCACTTTATTTATATTGGCCCTTGTTTGTTTGGTTCTTCTTCGAATAGACGCCGAGCAGGGAAAATACCAGGAACCCCAGGAGTACTACCCAGATCCGTCTCCCGCTTCAACTGAGCTGCCAGGCAAGCACTACCACATGCTTGCATACATATAGTACCTATTGCCTCTATCTTATTCTTGCATCATTGAGTCGCGATTGCATTAAATGGAATCCCAGGTACTGCATAGCCTTTACTTTTTAAACCCCACCGAAGCTTGTTCCTCCATCCCATGAGCCATTACTACAGGAGTTGTTTGAGCCATGCGAGTCGTAGAACAACATGTGTAGGGTATGTGAGTGTCTGATGGATAACGAGGTACCTAAACAACTTAACCTGAGTAGTAATGGGATAACTAATGAAAGAGGCGCCGGTGAGCAATATCTGTTATTTGGTTTTTCATGCTCACTTGTGTCCCGTAGGACCCCGAGTACTTGATTCCTGTTCATTGACTATTCGCACTATCCACATCCGGGAGGCCGTGGACCCCCCCTGAGCCAGAGCTTGATTCATTTCTATTTCTTGGGGCCACAAAGTAGTTTGGGGCTTTATTACTATCCTGTACTTATGCCATGCTTTACTGCTTTATTTAAGATTGTGCGAGGAGCACCTGTACTGTTTAAGAATGTGGAATGTTTTCGCGGTATCGACAAGCCCAGTCACATTTTCGGGTTCCCAATCGTTTACAGCCATTGTCGCAAATCCTGGGTCCGTCTCGGAGCCGGCCAACTTCGTTGCGGGTAGCTTATTGGGGTGGCCCCCTGAACTATTTCTGAATCCTGTGATCGCTTTGTCGTGAATGCCTCGTGGGGTTTTGATTTGGTTTTTCCGAGGTTGATCGAGTGTGTGTTGCTATTTGTGCACCCCTGTAGGGTAAATCTTTCTGAAAGCCGTGTCCGCGGTTATGGACGACTTGGAGCACAGTTTCTCGATCATAGACAAGTATAACTAAAGTACCGCTTTTAATTTGACTAAGTAACTACCTAGTAAATAGTGCAATACTCATGGAATGGTTAATAAAACTGCCAACGGATGGGTTATTCATCCGCTTTCGCTGGTGTTTAGAAGGAGGATGGATCTTAATTATCTTTGTTATAACCGTTGTTACTAATTAACGGACATCCGTCTATCATTGGTTAGGCGGATGGTTAGCGAGTATCTATAGACTTGTTAGTTATTATCTTTTGCTGCAATTGCGTCACCCCAGGTATATGTCCCCTTTAGAGACATAAAGACTTGCTGAGTACCCCTAGGGTCTTAGACGATAAATTGTTTGATTCAGATGAATAGGTGTATGCGGAAGATGGATACTGGGTGGAGGAGACAGATGATGTTGGCAACGATCACTCGGTGTAGAGATTCCGGGGATGGGGATCCGTGAGATCTGTGGGCGGGATGTGTTTATTTATGTGGCATCTTATGCCGATTTGCTTCTTATCCGTACTCGGATCTTGTTTTCCGCTTCCGCCTGATACTCTGATGTTTGATGTATGAGGAGCTATCCTAAATTATTATCTCTATCTAGGATATTTGGATCTTGCCGTGGCATTGCAATATTTCTATTTCTTTTAGATGGTATGGCTCTGGGAACAGTTGTATGGTAGCTTGTATACATACTCACTTGTGTATGTAGTTGATCCCTTCGCCTGCCGACTACGCCGCTCGTTCTTGTCCCGATGTTCTGAAAGTGGTTAGGACGGCCGACGGGTCTACCTGTGGGTGGCACCTGGGCCCCCACCATACTATTTTAACCACTTTCGCTCATCCAGGCATGCAACTTAGAGCGTAGTGTCCGAGGTAGTTACACCAGTGGAGCAACCATACCGAGGAGGAAGCTACCTGGGAGCGAGAGGATTACATTAGGACAGAGTTCCCAGATCTCTTTAGTTCCTAGTTTTCCTTGTAAATCTCGGGACGAGATTTTGTTTAAGGGATGAAGGTTTGTAACATCCCAAAACTTTAATCCAAGCTTATCAAGATCAAATCATCCAAAAATAGGGTTAACAAAAACTTTTCCAAATTAAAAATGAAAGCATTCATATGTGTGTGCATTTAAAATAGGAGTTGAATTGAAGTGCCTTGTTTAAGTGATCCAATGCTTGTAAAATGTTTCTTAGGTGAATTAAACATCATCTAAGTCATTCCCAAACTTTTCCCAAAGAAAAGTAACTCAAAATGAATATTTGAAGTGAATGGTCATTTTTGCCAAATTAACTCTCATGCCTACTTGGGGCATTCCTAGTACTCAAAACTTAACAGAAACATGTGTGGATCTTTACACCCCTTGCTAGTACACATACTGAGGTACCAAGGCCCACCTTGTGATCTGCAAAAATCTTTCAAATGCTAATTTTAAATGACAGTTCAAAATTGAATCTATTTCATATGGTAAGATCCCACTTTTTCAAAAACCATTCAAACAAGATCCACTTTCAAAACCCTTGCAACCAGAGACTACCTAGCACTAGTGTAGATCACCCAAAAATTTTGAAACCAAAATTCAAAAGTTTATTTCTTGCGGCCATTTCATCAAACACTTGGCAGGCAGGTTTAAACTCTAAATCCTAGCTCACTATTCTGCACAGGGTTTTGCCCCCATTTGATCTCCATTTAATCCCTATGTCCCCTCTTGGTCTAACCAGGCCCTTAGCACCCCTCTCCCTTGTCCCTAGCCCCCATGCCATGCCAACCCGAGGACATGCTCGCCGGCCAAACCTTGCCCCGCTGCAGCAGACCACTCCCCCTTCCCTCGCCATGTCTAGGAGGTAGCCAGGAGCTCACCACCACCCTCTGTCCCCTGCCTGAGCCGAGCCTCGCCATGGACCACCGAGGAAAGCCCGCGCCCAGTGCCACCGCACCATGCCGAGCACACGCGAGAGCACCATACCACATTGCTTGACTGCAGCCCGCGCCACCGCTCCACCACGCACCTGTGGAACACCCAGACACCCCGTCACGCCCAACGCACCACAGCCACCGCTCGTCATGGACGTTGCCGCTTCTGCCGCTCAGAGCGCCACCTCGCCCAGACCGCATACCACCGCCCCTACGCTCACATTCACTTCCTAGAGCACCGCCAGGAGACCTCCTGTCGATCGCCACCCTCCGCCATGCCTCTAGCCGGCCATTCCCATGTCGCCACTGTCGCCTGCCCATCCCGCTCGGTCTCACCGTCGGGCCTATATAAACCGGCCTCCCCAGCCTCTTCTCTCCACACCCACTCACTCCTCACCTCTCACTGAACCTCACCCACCTCTCGCTGGACCCAAGCGAGCTCTGCCTCGCCGGAATTGGAGCCGGAGCAGCCGCAGCAGGAGGAGAAGGGCGCCGCTAATTGCGACCACCCCAAGCTCCGCCGCAACCGCGCCTTGCCTCGCCGTTGACCACCAGTTCATTTGCCCGCCTCGTCGACCCCGCTGGAGCCCTGGTACGTCCCCAGCAGACCCCCACCCAGCCGCTAGGGTTCGAGCTCGCCGGCGACCTGTTCGTCGTCGTCGACGACCCTCAGCCGTAGATCCCTGTTCTAATCCTACGACCCACAGCGCGCGTACCATTTCGCGTGTTAAGACCCACTGACAAGCGGGACCCCCTGTCAGCTGAGCCCCGTGCCGTGGAGTGCCACTGGGCCGGCCCAAGTTCTTTCTCGTGCTAGCCCAACCGTTCAAATTTGGATTTTTCCTTTCTAGTTGAATCTAGTTTCTGTCCCCTAGTTTGAAAATCAATTCAGAGAGATTTATAAATCCAAATTGCATGAAACTAATTTTTTCTGAAAGGTATTGAAGTAATCTATCCAATCCTGTTGGATTTAATTTAATTAGAGTTATAGATCTCTCCTAATAAAAATAACAAAACAGAAGCATTTGCACCTTGCAACATTTTTATAAAATCAACCAAGTTAGCTTTTGAGTTGAGTCCAACTCTCAAAAATCACATTTTATCATATCTACCTAAATATGTAATAATATTAAGGTTTACATGCAGTGACTTTGGACTAGTACCAAAATAATGCTATATAGGCATTTCTAGTCACTTTAAATCATTAAATATTGAACTTAAACCAAAGTAATTTTGATCCAACCTTTAAATCTCATTCCCACATGTTAGAATATGTGGTGATGACATGTGTCAACATGATCCCATATTTTAAGTGGTGAATATTAAATCTTAGTTAATTTTTCAATGAGTAGAAATTACTTTTCTAAATTAAAAAGAATGAAACTATTGAATTAAACTTGTGATGCTTATGATGATAATAGATCATCAATTGTGTGTCTTAGAAAGCTATCTAGCCTAGTTAAGTATTGTTTGGTGATTGTGTACTCCGTATGTATTTATAGAAGATAGTACCGACCAAGCTTACGAGGAGGAGGAGTGCTATCCAGACGAAGACGAAGAAAACTTCTACCACTGCACCAACCAAGGCAAGCCACCATTAACAGTGCAAGCTATTAGTGTCAAGTTAACTCTTGCAAGTTTAGTACTTAGAAAGCTAGGATCAAACTAGATGGTTTAGCAAGGATGCCTTAAGCATGCTTTGATCACACCCCTTTTACTATTAGTTACCCCAAGTCTTGGTTTACAAGTGTTACCTCCTTTAGTTTACACAAAGTCCCTTACTTGTTTTGAAGGTAGCATAAAAAGTATAAAACTTGACCTATTTAGAAACCTTTAGATGTCATTCTATGGCATGAGATTGAACCCATCACTTCCACCTTAGTGAACACTATAAACTTATTAGTTTAGAGTAAATCAAAAACTTGAGTCACTTTAGATGAGAACACTTGGTGAAAATGAATTGTGAAAACCTTGGAATGATGAGTCATTCTATTGAGATGTTTTGACATGTGTTGAGAAACACAACTGGTTTATGATGATGAAAATGATGAGGCATGAGCCTTAACCCTTTTATAAAACTGATGGTTGGATTCGGATGCGATACCATTCCAAATTTACCGTACAACCACACTACCTGAATTGGGTAAGGCTTAGCTGGAAATTTATATGCATTAGTATTAGGTCCCTCACGGGAGAGGTTTGAGCTGAGGCTACCTCTCATGATGTCCACCTATGCAGTGCCCAACATGACTGATGGTCATGGTTGGGAGGCCATGCTCATAGGAGAGGTGCTTATACTAGGGTGTGTAAAGGGAAGGTTATGTTTGATTATCTGCATACTAAGTATGATGATTCAGGGTTATCCCTAACAGATGTATCGAATCTTGTGGTGAAAGTGTACCACCTCTGCAGAGTGTCAAACTATTCGAATAGCCACGTCATGATTATGGACAGTTGGAATGGCCATCTTGTTTGCTGTCGATGTTTTCTAAATAACTTGAAATGAAGGATGAACTTTGACTTGACCACAACAGGGTTGTGTTTATGACAATAGCTTCCCAACTTAAGTGATTCTAGAACTTTATTTTATCTTTCTTTGCTTCAGAACTCAGCTTAGGTTTCAAACTTAACTTTATAGTTAAACTTAGATTTAGCACTTTCACTTAGAACTATAGTACCTGTTAATAGTAGTTTGCGAGTACTTAAAGAGTACTCATGGATTTTTGTCCCTAGCTATTCTCATGGACAGACTATGAAGGAGACTATCAAGAGGATGGTCATCAGGATGACTATGATTACTAGGACTATCTGCCTTCGTCAGCATTGCCTGTGCCCTTGAAGATGGACCCCACCGCTACGCTTATCTTTTATTTCCGCTGCTTGTTGTATTAAAGACTGGATCATGAGATCCTTATTTGTGTAAGACCTGATGTATGGTTTGTAATGGATGATGTACTGTGATATCCAATCCGTTATGTCTCGCAAAAATGGTAATCCTGGGATTGCGAGGTATGGCATAACGGGCATCTAGGATTAAAAATCCGGGTGTTGACATGCAATATCAACATTGTCGCACTGTGCATCATGCTCTCCATCCTGCACCTTAGCTAGCCCAGATTTTGGCTTAACCTTGCACACCTTCTCCTTATGTACCACCAGCTCTACATTAGACTTTATGTGATCATCCTGCATAGGCTTCAAAGTCTGTTGTTTGCCACCATGCATAAAAGAATATGTATTTGCTCTTCCAGCATGTGTAATATTGCGATCATACTGCCATGGACGACCAAGTAACAACCCACATACCTCCAATGGAAACACATCGCACTCAATCTTATCAACATAATCACCAACTATAAATGGCACACGCACCTTATGAGTTTCCTTCACCATATCGTAGCTATTTAACCACTGTAGATGCTTAGGTTCAGGAATACGCCATCTAGACAACCCCAACGCTGCCACCATTGCCTTGCTAATGCCATTAGTACAGCTTCCTCCATCAACAATCAACTTGCATGCTTTGTCTTTGATCATACACTGTGCCTGAAATAAATTCCAACGCTGGCTCTTGTCAATTGTCATGCAAGCTTTGCCTTGTACTTTCTTGAGTTGCAAATTCAGCCCACTCAATGTTACAACCTCATCCACGACATCCTTAACAACATCAGTCTTAAGTCTTAACAACATCAACTGCTAACGCTTTAGAAATCATGGCTGCCACCTTGCTAACTGTCGGCAATGGACCAACTGTCAACTGCTCATGAGTAGTCACAGCCGTCACGACCTTCGGTATAAGAGCTGTACTCTCGCCAACATCCACTATCCCATTCACAACATTTGGTGGCTGCTCAGTTTCCTCCTTATACGGCAATATGAAACCATTATGAAGAAAACTTTTGTAGTCCTCCCAAGTATGAGAAAAACCATGTATTTCAACCGCCTCAGACCACCAACTGTCCAACTCCTTGTCCACACGCTGGTGAGCAAGAACATACACATCATACCCACTAAACTTGTCATTGAATTTGCGACATCGATGGAAACCCCGTTCCATGTGCCTTTCCCAATCTTGGTACTCCTCAACTATCGCAAGTCTATGTAGGCACCAGCTAAGCTCGGATGCATCACGTGGCACTCCATTCAGGAGATTGAGATAGTCATTGAAAACATCACTAGACTTTTTGCCACGTGTACACCTCAAGCCCAAAGTATCTCCTGAAAAAGAATCCATCATGTCCTATCTTGTTTCGTCACACAAAAATCTGCACAACAATGCGACCAAACTGAAGCAAATCGTAGCAGCAAAAAAATGAGAGGAGAAGCGATCTCTCTGGTTGTTGGCCAAATGAAACCTGGCTGGCCGTGATGTTTAGATGGGCCAGCCCATGAAGGAAGGGGGCCTGGCTTGGGGCTTCCCAGGCGGACGCACGCGGTCAATCCTGATCGTGAGGCGGCCAGGCGAGGAATCCAGGCGATGCGGGGCTTCCCTCGATCGCTCCTGAATCGCAGCGATCCTCACTCAGGGACAGAGGCGGTCTGTTCCTAGGCGCGGGGGCACACTTTGCACTTTTATTTTGAAGTGGCGGTTGCCGATCGGATCTGGAACTGGCAACTAGCGATCGTGGGACTCAACTCTGCCTCGATCCGATCAATCCCAGAAATACTACTCCGATCAATCCGATCAATCCCAAACAAATAGAGTCTAATCCGATTAAACTTTTCTTGTCCAACTATCCACGCAGATCGAACTTGCAGCAAATAAATCTCAGCAGAAAATCATCGTGAGATCTGGTAGATCTGAAAACTAGCGGTGATGAACAATCTGCAGATCAATCAGCAGACAGTACTCGTAGTGATAAACCTAGTGCTCTGATACCACATGATAAGGATCAAGCCGATGATCCTAGAGTTTTGTCTATATCTTTCACAGTGAATCAAACAGATAGATGATTCTCCCAATCATGCGGTGAACGCAACCTGAAGAAGAGGAATCAATCCAGCAAGTAACATGATGAAGATCACCACGCCTCAAACCTAAGCACGACAATCCTTGATGAACACAAGAACCTCCGCAGCAATCTCTATAAGAATCTGATAAACAGTATCACCGTCCCCCAGAGGGATGATACACGGTGGAGCACAATATAGTTTTTAGACTAAACAACTGAACTCCCCTAAACCCTAGGTGGCTGGCTCCTTTATATAGGAGGCCTGCAACTAGTCGGTTGGATAAACCCAAACCGAACACACAAACGGACTCGAACCTAACCTGGACTTGGACTCAATAACATAGCAACAATATTTGACACAACCATAGACTTATCATTTCATATCATAGGTCGTCCTGGCGTGCCAATCATCAGTGGGATGCCCACATCACCTAGCTTGGTGGAGTCCTCAAATTAGGCTTCACCTCCTCCTTCGTTCCCATATCAGATGATGCAGGTTGTACGACATGCTGCTCCCTTTCTTCAAAAGCAACCTGCAAATCACAAGAAACAACAATAGGAGTAGAGATGATTACGTTAGTAGACACCTCACATTTCTTACTAACGCTCACTCTAAAAATTTCTGGAATACGCCATTTGTAGTTGTTCAAAAATCTAGAACGCATAAATTGCTTGAAATCCTCCCAAAGGAATGTTTTACCTATGACACCATACACAGTCCTAGCGTTCTTCCACCAACGAGTTACCTTTTCATCGACACATCGTCGAGCAAGAATATATTCTGTATGGCCATTAAACTTGCTATCGATAGTACGATATCTCGTAAAACCACTGAGCATGTGAGATTCCCAAGACATATATTCTGCAAATGTTGCAGAACTATCCAATCTCCACTTAGCTAAATAGTCATGGTAAACATCGTTTGGTTTCTGAACCACATCAACACTAGTAGAAGTCATGATTAGTATATTAGTGCACAAAACAAAATCTATGGTAGTGTTCGCTCGTAACTCACTGTAAAACTGAAAAAGACAATGGATCTTACCGGTCCAAAGTGAACTAGAGAAACTTACCAATCGTAGCAAACAAACACGTGCACGCATGTGATCAAGCGAATACTAAGGGAAAGAACTATCACACGACAACAACAGGAATATATGGTGGAGCTATAGGGATGGAAACCTAAGTACACCAATTCAGAAATCCTAGTGCTGATCGTATGACACAGACCCACGAAAACACACACGGTGGAGATAAATGGGGCAACTGCAACTATGAAAAAGACCTCAAAAAAATGAGATATGTCGTAGTAATGCTCGCGTTGCAATGCACAATAAGAGATGCTAGCAATGTCTCAACAAAACGGGCACAAGATTGCTAAACTGAGCAGCCCATAGAGCACTAAGCACGCTAGTCTCCTAGGATAGTTTTATACACCAAGAAAAGCTAACTAAGGCTCACAAAGATAGGTACGATATGGGGACTCAGTAGAAAAAATAAACAAAAAAAAGAAAAAAATTGATGAGAGAATTGGTCTGTGCCACGGTAGAAAAAAAGCCTAAAATCCTGCCGCAGCAGGGTTCGGCAGGGAGAAAAATCTCATTGAGGACAGACCTGTCTACGGTCGAGGTGAGGTAGCTATCAGATTTTTTTTCAGATTTTTATTCTTTCCTCACGTATCGTACGGAGGACGGTCACGCAGGTAGAGTCTGATCCGGATTTTTTTCCTCTACCTTTCAAACGGATCTACCACTTTAATTTAAAAGGAAAATATATCTAGTAGATCTAAAACTCAAGAACATGACGAACTGTCTAGAAATAGTCTAGGGACTCCGACAACAGAAAAAACAAACGAAAACTAGACAAAAACTACGACTCAGATTAAGAAGAAAGGCTACACAAAAGGACTACGACCCACAATTAGAACTCACGAGCAGTGTTATCTAGGCTATGGTAAACACTAAACCTAATCTTTTTGTGGCTTTTTTTGTACAGGACAAAAACAAGAACTAATCTACGGATAGATTTGTGGATGATCACTGAGTAAATGCTGGAATCTGATACCAAGATGATAAGGGGTGGCCCGATCTTCTCAGTAAACATGTGGATTGATGGTGGCGAGTTGGTGATGTTGATGAATGGTGACGTGGAGATAACTCGTATGTAGCTGACGAACTCGTTGGCTGCTTACCTGTCGCTAGATGCAACCGATCTTCAACCCTATGGATATTCATAACACCACACGCTTGCACCACAGCCGTTCGACTATGATGGTTTGAGAGCTACTAGTTCCCAGTGGAAGGACAGATCTCACAGCAATTTCAGTAGTAGACCTTCAGAGCGCAACACACATGAAGGGGGCTTAGCGAAACACAAGAAGAATATCAAGTTAGATGAATACTTGCAGCAGTTCAACGAAACAAGTATTGGTTTAATCTAAACATGGTCTAACCCTAATTGTGATGGCTGCTGGAGTACTTATAGGTGGTGGTGCGTCCACCCCTCTAACCAGGCCTCAAACTAGCCTTATTTTTGGACCAAACTGACCCGGTTCGACTCAAACTGATACATACTGGCCCATAGATGGGTGCGGTCTACTTGGCACGCAGCCAAACGTCATGGTGCACCTCAAACGCACGCCACGCAACTTCCTCAATGTTGCTTGATCTCCTCTAGTGCGCATGCCTCCCTCTCCTCCGTTGCACACACATTTGTGATCATGTCTAGTTCCTATTGATGGAACTCTTCTTCTCCTCGTGCAATGCTTGTGTTATCAACAAACCTAGTAATCACACAGTGCAATAATTTAGGTTGTATAAAATTCTGGTTATCACAAACATTAATTCAAACTAGGAAAGAATTAACCTTATATAAATAATTGGTTAGGCTAAATATTTCCGTCCAACTGAGACAACTAGAATCATCATATTCATAGAGTATATCCTCATCAAATGGTCTTGGTTTCCTCTTATTCATATAAAGCCATTGCTTCTATCTGCACATTGATTGCCTTCTCTGAGTGTGTGCTTCAGGATGATGCACATGCTTTGAATCCTTGTCTTGCAGTACCTCAGTAAAGCTACCCCATTTTAATAAGATAGGGATTCAGGATATCAGCATTTCTCAGTAGTAAATGGCAAGCTGCAGCATAATCAAATTCGAGTATAGCATCATTCAGTTGGAGTTCTGAAATCATCTTGATCCCCTTTGCTATTGCCAAAATCTCTGCTGCCCAGTTTCTTCCCTTGTAGAGGTAGCCTCCCCATCCATATGTGTACGAGTGAGAGATGTCTTCCGTCCTGGAGAACCCTCTTCTCTTCCCCTTAGTAAAAGTGAGACTAGGTAGAGGAGGTTGAAAATAAGGCCTACCGTCTATATGGGACTAGTCATCAAAAAAGCAACCTATATCGACGTAAAGAGAGCTAGGGTGAAGTGGACTATTAGATCCTCGGCTTACCATTAGAAAGAAAGCTTAGCCTTAGATGTCAATGTGTTAAGCATATAGGAGAAAGTCAGTAAGAAGTTCTAAAACTCCAGCATTTAGACCCGGATAGAATGAGTCCTCAAGCTTAGAATCATTTGTCCTAACCTTTAATACTCGTCAGCATCTTTGAATCCAGGTCGTACTAAAGGCAGGTAGACCGAACACACGGCACCTGTCCTAATGACTGGTACACTGACGGTGGCTTATTGGTCCCTTCCTCCCTTCCATCCTCAAGTCTTACTTTCCTTGACGCCTTAGTTTACTTGATGCCCGATTCATTCCTTCCTATATTCAATCTCTCGAGCCATATTCTAGAGTCAGGTTTTACATTACTTGTCTTTCCTTACTTTCTTTACTTCACTAGCCTTACTGGACATACCGTACATACTGGAATGACTGGGCTTAGCAACTAGTTATGTCCCTATTGGACAAATCACCCCTACACCATAACCGTAACCGGATTACATTCATTCAAGTTGGCAATCACCTGATCTTTGCTTCTGGTGTGCGATCCAAATTGACATATAATGACTGTAGTTAGCATGCAATGGCCAAGGTCAGTGCATCTCAAACTAGTGGGTCACTATATCTAAACTATCCAATACAACTATGGAATGAGCTTTGAATTGCACTTCTGCTCGTAACCACTACGGACCTGAAAGGAAGGAAGCTACTTTTGAGGAGGGATGTCGTCAAAGGGTATGCCGGATTTGGTATTTGCTAAAGATACCGGCTCAATATGTCATTTCCGAAACCGAGGACCAGGAGGACAACTCAAGCACCAAAGATAAAGGTATCGCTCGTAAAAGGAGCTTGCATCGTAGTACTCGCTCTAGCATTAGGTTCAATGTAGCATGTAAATACCTCTAGCCCTAGGGAAGGGGGTGTGCCATTCCAAATGGTTGAATTGCTTCTTGTCTACTTTGTCGAGGAGAGCGCTCGCTACCCGATCCCCTAAGCTAATGTAGTTCCCAGGTTGCTTAATAGATACCGTTTATGGCTATATCCGTGTAGGAAGCTGAGGAAAGAGATAATTGATAGTTGCCAAAACCACATAAAAGAAATGAGATTGAACATATTTCAATTCAACAAATTCTGATTATTTCATTATCAAATGCAAGGGATCTGGGACCATGTTATATTATTGGAGTTAAGAATTGTAGGATCCGTGCCCGTTCTTGTGTATTAGCTCGTTGCTAGCAGCCGCGAAGGGCGTAAAGGGGGTAAAAGAAGAGAAATATTTCTTAGAAGTTACTCTTCGCCTATGGGAACTTGCTCTTTTCTTTTGTTTGAAAATGCAACCTATGCTGAAAAAAAATCAAAAACCAAAACATCAAGAGGTGGATCAATTGATCCTTTTCTCGATTGAATGCGCTTTCTATCTACCTATACTGGTACCAGGAAAAGCAGAATAAGCAGTTGAGCACCAAGAAATTCCTGTTTCAAGTTAGTACGAATGTGATACAAAAAATCCTCTTCCATTCTTTCTGGATTGACTGATGGGAATGTTCGCTACTGCTTCAGCGTCCATCTCATACACATGTTCTCTGACCACCTCCATATTCCATGACCTGGTTGCAGCATGGATAAGATTCGACACAAACATAGGTGTATCATTGGACCGCGGGCACATGAGCATCATTTTAAAGTGCATCGGGCTCCAGTTTTACGTCCAGATCCTAGTTTTGCTCCCCGTACCAATCCTCTGAATTCAACCTTGCTTCATAACATCACGCCCTTCACATATTCCTCCCAAAATCTGCGATGGTCGGTTTCCTAACTATGCTCTTAGGAACTCTTCATCAGGGAAATACATTTCGCATCCTTGCGCTCAAACTTTCTGGTTCTTGCAGCATTCTCCATGCTTGTCCTTCAACGAAGCACTGTTAACCCTAGGCTCACATTCTAGCACTTCTTCAAATCAATAATCTAGCTACCTCCGCTGGCCGGTGGATTTGACTCAGTTGGTAGCCAGATCATCTGTTACTTGTGCATTTGGGCATTCTATGCAAGATTGACTAAACCAATAGGTTTATCCATAGTTCATGTACATATACATATTCAAAAATGGGGAGACCTATGAGAACTTCCATAGTTTAGTGAATCAGGCGTGGACAAATAAAAACAAGTGCACTACAATGCATGACTTGCATGCGAAGATGTCCTCCCTATCATCGGATATTACCAGATAGAATTCTGAGGTCTTCGGTCAAGTAAGACGTGAGACTCGTGATTGTTGGGTTTGCAGCATAGAAAACAAAAAATTTCCTACGAGGGAACTATTATACGCCAAGATCTATCTACTAGATACAAGCAACAGGTGGATATACATCCATAGAGAACATACCCTCGAACACCGACAAAGTGTAACGAGATGGAACTCGTGGATGATGTAGTCGAACGCTTGCCGATCTCAATATCATGTGGAAGTCCTAGCGCTGCAAATCAGCAGCGCATTCGTCCTCGCACACATGTTCAGGCCACCGAACAACCTCCACCTCCTCGCTCTAGCGATGCAGCGGAAGCAGCAACTCCTTTTAGACGAAATGCCATCGGGAACATGTATCTCGCTAATCCAAGACCATGGGGGAATAATTCTAGAGGGGGAGATAGATCCTTCACGAGAAGGTGTGCTTTGAGAGGGAGGAGAGGGGGGCCTTTTATAGGAGAGGGGGGCTGCCCCTTCCCATGGCCGGCACCCATGGGGGGTGCCCCCACGTGTTCCTCATTCATGTGGTGGAAGCTCCACTCACATCAATTTTGCCTCCACTCAAAATCCCACTCACATGCATTAATTTTCCACCAAATTTAATGCAACTCTCATTTATAAAACTCTTTTATTTATTTTATTCAGAATTTTGTTAATTACTTTAATTAACAAACATTCACATAAAACCGCGTGCAACATTTCAATTTCACATGCAGAACCAATTTCAGCAATTTCACCTGAAACAATTTCGGTGTCCATTAAAATAATTCTAGCGCTTTGCAATTCGTTCGTCTAGAACATATTTGCTCCAAATAGTGTTGGTAACCCTTAAGCGTGTCACCCAATGGTTCGCGAATAATGCAGACATGATCGAGACCCCTGTTATATCAATAATCAGAAGCGAGACCTGGAGATCCATACTGACTCCCACACATTTAACGATGATTTCTGTGATCGAGAGAACCTTTAATGATAGTAACTCAATCCCTTTGTCTTGCGATATATTACATGTCCAAGAGTCGATCATCAGTATCTTAATACCTAGTTTGATCTCGTTACCAACATGCACTCTTTTCTCATTCCCGTGATATAATATTCTGGTGATGACATCACTTTCTTGCAAGCTATCTTAATGTGATATCACCGAGAGGGCCCAGAGTATATCTATCCGCATCGGGATTGACAAATTCCACTCTTGATCCATGAGCCTCAACATAACACCTTCGGAGTATCCAAACCCATCTTTATAGTCACCCTGTTACGATGTGATGTTTGATGTTATCAATGTATTCTTCCGATGTTAGCAGTTAACATGATCTCATGGTCTAAGGATAAAGATTACTTCGTATGATGTTATAGCAATATAAACATAATGACTTTGATCATAATGCTATACTTCGGATGAATGTTCATCACATCATTCACCAATGCTGTGACCTCGTTATTAACAACATCCAATGCCCATGATCAGGAAACCTTGATCATCTCGTTAATCAACGAGCTAGTTTATAGAGAGGCATAACTAGGATTTTTCTATTTTTCTATTAAACACACATGTATTAAGGTTTACGTATTAATAAACATCTATCATATACTTGGAATACATATAATAACAACTTTATTATTGCCTCTCAGGGCATATTCCCTTTAGTCTCCCACTTGCACTAGAGACAATAATCTAGTTTCCATAGTGATAAATCTAACACCCATCGAGTTCTGGTGTTGATCATGTTTTTCCCTAGGGAGAACTTTAGTCAACCGATCTGCTAAATTTAGGTCCATGTGTACTTTACAAATATTTATATCTCCATCCTTGACATGCTCGCGGATGGAGTGAAACCGGTGCTTAATATGCTTGGAATTCTTGTGAGACCTTGGTTCCTTGGCGTTGGCTATGGATCCATTGTTGTCACAATAAATCACCATTGGGTCCAGCGCACTAGGAACCACACCTAGTTGTGTTATGAACTCCATCATCCAAACCGCTTCCTGCACCACTTCTGAAGCAGCAACGTATTTCGCCTCCGTTGTTGATCTAGCCACCACAGGTTGTTTGGAACTCCTCCAACTAACTGTTGTTCTGTTCAAGAGAAATACATATCCAAATTGAGACTTAGGGTCATCCAGATCGGTGTCAAAGCTAGCATCAACATAACACTTAGCCACCAGCTCTTCTTCACCTCTGTATACAAGAAACATATCCTTAGTTCTTCTTAAGTACTTAAGGATATTCTTGACCGCTATCCAGTGTTCCGAACCTGGATCAGATTGGTACCTGCTAGTCAAACTAATAGCTTGTGCCACATCCGGTCTTGTACATAGCATGGCATACATTATAGAGCCTATGGCTGAAGCATAGGGGATCTTATCCATTATATCTCTTTCTTTCGCCATAGCCGGACTTTGAGTCTTACTCAATGTCTTGCCTTGCAACATAGGTAAGAACCCATTCTTACTTCCATCCATACTAAACTTCTTTAATATCTTATCAAGGAATGTACTTTGCGATAGCCTTATTAGGCACCTTGGTATATCTCTATAGATATTAATGCCTAATATATATGAAGCTTCACCAAGGTCCTTCATCGAAAATTTGCTATTTAGATAATTTTTAACACTGTTTAAAAGATCTATATCATTTCCAATCAATAATTTGTCATCCACATATAATATCAGAAATGCCACATTGCTTGCACTCACTTTATTTTAATACAAGCCTCTCCATAGGTTTGGACAAATCCAAACTCTTTGATCACGTCATCAAAGCAGAGATTCCAACTTAGGGATGCTTGCTTCAGTCCATAGATGGATCGCTAAAGCTTGCATATCTTATCAGCATCCTTAGGATAAAAAACCCTTAGGTTGTATCATATACAACTCTTCTTCAATATTACCATTGAGGAATGCAGTTTTGACATCCATCTGCCATATTTCATAATCGAAATATGCAGCAATTGCTAACATAATCCTAATTGACTTTAGCATCAATACAGGAGAGAATGTCTCATCGTAGTCAACTCCTTGAATTTTTCGAAACCCCTTTGCGACAAGTCGAGCTTTATAGATGGTCACATTACCATCAACATCAATTTTTCTTTTGAAAATCCATTTATTCTCAATGACCTTTCGGTCATGAGGTAAGTCTACCAATGTCCAAACTTGGTTTTCGTACATGGATTCCATCTCGGATTTCATGGCTTCTAGCCATTTGTTGGAATCCGGGATCAGCATCGCTTTTTCATACGTCGCAAGGTCATCTATTTCATCAACCATGAAATTCATAACAGGATTTCCGTACAGTTCAGGAGCTGCACGTGTCCTGCTTGACCTGCGAGGTTCGGTAGTGTCCTCTTTCGGAGTTTCATGATCATTATCATTAGTTCCCTCTTCATTCGGTGAAGTCAACTCCGGAACAATTTTCGGTGTTGTGCCACTCGCCGTTTCATGAAGAGAAGGTTCAATAACCTCTTCAAGTTCTACCTTCTGACTACACATGCCTTTCGCGAGAAACTCTTTCTCTAGAAAGGATCCATTATTGGCAACGAAAACCTTGCCCTCGGATCTGTGATAGAAGGAATACCCAATTGGTTCTTTAGGGTATCCTATGAAGACGCATTTTTCTGCTTTGGGCTCGAGTTGATCAGGTTGAAGTTTCTTCACATAAACATCACAACCCCAAACTTTAAGAAATGACAGCTTATGTTTGTTTCCAAACCACAATTCATACGGTGTCATTTCAACGGATTTAGATGGTGCCCTATTTAAAGTGAATGCAGCAGTTTCATGTGCATAACCCCAAAATGATAGTGGCAAGTCAGTCAGAGACATCATAGATCGAACCATATCCAATAAAGTACAATTACGATGTTCTGACACACCGTTATGTTGTGGTGCTCCGGTAGGTGTGAGTTGTGAAACTATTCCACAATCTCTCATGTGTGCGCTAAACTCGTAACTAAGATATGGTAGCACCCCAGTTTAGTTAATACTAATTCGGGTTTTGATTGTGCATCCATGAGCATCATCCCATAAAAGTGCGAACAAGAAAATGCAAAATCCTAAAACCCTAGTCTCCCCCCTCGTTTTGAAAACCTTTCAAATGGTTTCAATATATTTGAAAATTACAAAAGTGTGGAGCCCAAATTGATTAAAGGGTCCCTACAATATTTCTATACTTTTACAAATCCTCTTGTAATTCTTGAAATAATCAAAATAGGTTTGAAATTTAAAATACAAAGAGAAAAGGAGAAAACAGATTTAGAAAATGTTTTGCAAATAAAAAAACAGCAAACCCGTAGCAGGCCGGCCCATCTCTTTCTCTTCTCCTCCCTGCCGCCCAGAGCGCCGGAAGCCAGTGCAGCCAGAATCCCACCTCGGCCCAGGCCTTGTTACCGGTTCGTCGTCTACCTGCGGTCATCGTCGAGTTCTCGATCCACCGGAGCAGCTCGGTTCAATGCATCACCGGCTGCCGCGCGCCAATATGCCCGCCCCCCTGACGAGCTGGGCAATGATAAGACCGCCACGACGCCCTCCCTCTCGTCCCTATCCCCTCACTCACTCCCCTGGCCTCTCTCTTCCTCTCTCCAGAGAGCTTCCTTGAATCCTAGCATTGATGTTGTCGGCATCGTGCCGTCACTGGCCTCCCCTCGACCAACTTTGGGTGTTGTCATGGTCCCCTTGCTCTCCTCATTCATTCAAGCCAAGCATCAGAGCCGGAGAGGCCCTAGTTTGGGGAAGTCGTGTCGCCGTGTCCGACGCCGATCACTACCTCCGCCACCGATTCCTGCAGCACCCAACCTCGCCCTGCCTCTACGACCTTACCATGAGCATTCAGGTGAGCGGGCGGTTCTCGAGAGCCTCTCCACCCTCTTCCTCCCTCTCTGTGCTGTGCTCTCTCCGTAGCTCCGTCATTGTTGCTACAGTTGGTAGCTCGCATCGACGCTTCGGTGACCCAAAACCAGCAGAGCCGCCCTCTTTAAGTTCCCCTCGATGCCCTCGTTCGAACACGCCTACCCACGTCATCCCGCAAGCCCCTAGCCGCTGATTCCATCGATGATCTGCGGCTCACCGTTGTTCTAGCGTCATGCCGACGTTAGCATGACGTCAGCAATGTGCCGGTCAGCGCAGTCAACCGCGCCGGGTCCCACTCCACCCACGTGGACACAGAGGTGGCCTTAGGCCTCTTTGTCAACCACCGTGGCTATAAGTAGCCTCGGTATAAAAATATAATTACATCTCCTTAGAAGAAAAAATATGCAACTCCAGTCTTATTCGTGTGCTGTTATGGAATGTTCACAAGAAGAAACCCTTTCTCATTTATTCTGGACTTGTCCTTTTGCTGGAAACTGTTGGGACTTTATTTTCCCACAAAGGCACAGGGGTTTATCAGTGTTTGAGGCCATTGAAGATATTAAGGAGAAATTACATCTACCCTTTGCTATGGCAATCATCATCCTAGCTGCTTGGGGGATTTGGATTATCAGAAATAATAAGATTTTCAATAATCAAAGACCAAGTTTCAACAATTGGAAGGCAATTTACAAGGAAGAGCTAAGATGGATCAGCTTCAGAATCAAGAGAGACCTTGCTAAAAACTTTAAAGCTTGGCTCCAATGTCAGACTTAGTTTTTCTCCTTTGTTAGTTAGGTCTCTGTAATTATTCTTATACTCTACTTATAATTTATTATAAAAATTGCAGTGGGCTTTTGCTCACTGTTCATCCTCAAAAAAAAGTAGCCTCGGTATAAAACGTATTTCCTAGTTTTGTTTTTATTTCGGAAAATGATATAATATTATAAATACAATAACTTAATATTTATAAGTCATAAAAATATGTATAATTTGTCAAAATGTTCAGAAAAATGAGATCTATCTCATAGCATCATAAGCATGCATTATTCAACAACTTTTTATTACAAGCTTAATTAGAAGAACAAACTACCCCCTCATAGGTGATTCCGGGGTTCTTCCTTTATCAGGGTTTGCAACCTTGGACCCTGTTTAAAATGTTCAAACATGTCTTAGGGGTTCATTTCAATACAATTTAACTTGTCATATCATCATCCTTGCTTGAGCATTGCATCAATGCCATGTGTTAATTATTTTCCCATTCTTTCCGGTGTTTGGTTCCTTTTGATAGAATACAATATCGAGATCGAAGACCGAGGTTAAATCCATCGAAGACCGACGAACAATACTTGACCAATTGCAATCAAGTCAAGTACAAGGCTTCTGAAGATCTATATCTGGGTATCAACAAACAAGGCAAGCATAGCCCCACACATGAAAGAATCCTATACTTTCAAAGTATTTCAATTCTTGCCATGATGCATACGATTCAACGGTGATCTTTTATCGATAGATAGAGTATCCTATCTACTGCATTACTCTCTTTGAGCTTATATTACCTGATCCACTGCTCCTAGCATAACCAGGTTTGGCTTGTGTGCACTGCTAGAGCTATTATCTGTGTCTTGCTTAGCCCTGCTTAGCTGTCAGTGCTGGTTCATTTGGAAGATGTACCAAATGCAGAGAATCAAGTATGACAGGAGAACGAGGTATACTAATGAGGTAAGATCAGTGGTAAAATGTTAAACATGCTAAGGCTTGCATGGGAGGCCACGGTGGGATGTGGTTTTTGTAGTCCCATGCTCGCCACCACTAGGACCCAAGTTCTAGCCTCTTGAACCAAGACGAGCGTACAACCACACGGGGCCAGGAAAACCTCACGAGTAACTAACTTGCCTAGTAGATTCCATGAGTCACATAGTTTGCCGTTCCATTCGACATATGCATAGAAAATGTTTTAAAAGATTCGGTGGGTGAAGGAGGTGCATCATAACATGTAGGTAAGCATGGCCGGGGTTGCTTGGGGTCGATGGAGCCCCTGATAAACCAACCTCGCCCACATCTCTAGGGACCGGCTTCGGGATTTGACCCGTTACGGCGGAACCCTCCTTAGAGCGTGACTCATGGTCTCGGCGAATGCAAGGTAAAGGTCGTGTCCAACCACCCTCTGCTGGCCTTCCAAGGAAGAGGGATAATCATGTGGAATGAAGAGTCAGTTCGTATGTGTGGGTAAAGTTGTACACCCCTGCAGGATATTAATGTTCTTGAAAAGCCGCATCCATGATTATGGACGACTTGGAAACAGATGTGAAGATCATAGAGAACTACAACATAATCGTAAAACTTGACAGTTCAGCGTGTGCTTAAGGATGCTTCCTCATGGGTACGAGCGGGTGATCCTAGTTGTGAGCTTTGGTGGATATCAAAAGATGATGATAAATACTTTGGAGATGTCACTCTATTATCCCCTTTTAAAATAGGGATTTCTATTTTCGTGCCTTCGGTTCGTTAGTTGTACTCAGTTTTCCCCAGCCGCTTAGTTTTTCCTCACTTTTGCCCATCTCCTTGTACGAAACTCTCACATGGTCTGAAACTCGCCATCCGCCAGCCTTGCCATTACGTGCTGACAAGTGAGGCCGTGTTCAGTCGGGTCCCGTAGTGGACCCTCACCGTTACGTGCTGACGAGTAGGGCCGCGTTCTGTTGGCTCCCATAGTGTACCCTTGCCGTTACATGCTGACAAGTGGGGCCGCGTACAGTCGATTCCCATAGTGGACACCTCTCTCAACTTATCCAGATCAGCATCGGCCCCACAGCTTATCCACGTGAGCGCCGAACCCATAGCTTATCCACGTGAGCTCTAGACCCACAGCTTACCTAGGTTGGCGTTGCAAGATGGGACCCCGAGCCAGCTGATGGATCAAAATATATCGAGCTCGTTGGGAACCCCAAGAGGAAGGTATGATGAGCACAACAACAAGTTTTCCCTCAGTTATGAAACCAAGGTTATCGAACTAGTAGGAGCAAGGAAACAACCCCAAGGTGTTGTTTCCAACTTGGAATCCTGCACAACACAACCACAAAACTTTGCCTCAACTTATAGTGAGGTTGTCAATCTCACCGGTTTTGCTGAAAACAAAGGATTAAACGTATTGTGTGGAAGATAGTAATTGCTTGTAGAAAGTAAACAGTAAACAGTAAATAGTAGATGGCTTATCAATGGTAAAAGGATGGACCAGGGCCCATAGTTCACTAGAGGTAATTCTCCTTAAGATAAATAACATGTTGGGTGAACCAAATTACAACGGGGCAATTGACAGACTCGAGAAAGCATACCATGCATATACTAATCATCTTGACTCCTATGAGATTTGATTGGGCATTACAAAATTATACATAGACCGTAATCTAACTGCATCTATGACTAATAATCCATCTTTAGGTTATCATCCGAACCCCCTCTAGTATTAAGTTGCAAGCAACAGATAATTGCATTAAGCAAAGTGTGTAAAATAAACAATACGATTGTCCCATGGACAAAGGATTGCTGTTTTCTCCCTAGTAGCAACAACACATCTAGTACCTTAGAGATTCCTGTCACTTCCCTAGATTACTAGAGGCATGAACACACTATCGAGCATAAATACTCCCTCTTGGAGTTGCTAGCATCTACTTGGCCAAGATAGCTATTAAAAACGGAAACCATGCAAGATCACAAATAACATAGACATGATAAAATCAATAATCAATCTGAAATAGCATCTCAATATCCATCGGATCCCCTCAAACACAACATGTAGGATTACAAATAGATGATCTTGATCATGAACAGAGCTCACAAGATCTAAACATGATAGCACAAAGGAGGAGAACCAACCATCTAGCTAGTACATGGACCCGTAGTCCAAGGATGAACTACTCACACATCACACTGGAGGCAGTCATGGTGATGAAGAAGGCCTCCAGGGTGATCTCTCCCCTCCAGCAGGGTGTCGGGAAGAGCTTCAGATCCCTCCCGATCTAGTGATGGACATGGCGGCGGCTACAGACTCTTTCGTGGAATTTTGATCGGGTACTTAGGGTTTTCGTTCCGGGAGGCTTTTATAGGTGGAAGGGCTAGGTCGATTGCACGAGTGGCGCACCCCAGGCGCAGCGCCACCAGGTGTGGCCGCTCTGGTGCACCACTTCGTCTCCCCTTCGGATTCCATGTTGCTTCGGGTAAAATATTGACTTTGGGTTTTGTCCGGTCCAATTCCGAGAATATTTCCTTACTAGATATTCTTAAACCAAAAATAGCATAAAACAGGCAACTAGCACTGTGGCATCTTGTTAATAGGTTAGTTCCAGAAAATGTATAAAAATACCTCAAAGCAGGAACAAAACATAAGAAAGTAGATACTAAACAAGCATGGAACATCAAAAATTATAGATACGTTTACGACGTATCAACATCCCCAAGCTTAACTCATGCTCGTCCTCGAGTAGGTAAGTGATAAAAAAGAAAAGAATAATTTTTGAGGTGACATGCACCATCACAATCTCGATCAATGTATTTGTAAAACATTGATAGCCGGGACATAGTACTCCAACATAAACATGAAAGGTATAGTTCTAACAATAAGACATAGCAACTATGTTGTAGCATGAAAATGTACAAACAAAAGATTCATGAATAACAATGCTTTGAAAGACGTTTGTTTGTTTCACATATAGAAAACATAATGAGAATGGTATTCAGCTTGTCCCTCATGGTGTAGCAAAACATAAATGCATAGGAGACCTTCAAAGTTCATAAGGGTGACTAGATACAAATAGATTAAGAACAAGGAATATGAAAGTTATGAATCAATCAACAAGTTTTGGGACAATGCACATTAAACTAAGAATGACCACTATGCTCTCTCAATAGGTGCATTAAGATAGAAGATGGAGACTCAACATAAAAGTAAAATAAAGGCCCTTCATAGAAGGAAGCAGGGATTCAAGTCTCATAAAGAGCTTCCGAAAATTATGGTACTTATTAGCTTCCAGCTCTCATTACCCCTATCATAAGCATCTTTAGGTGATTAAGGTTAAAGTGAACAAATATGAGGATAAGTTATAAGCTGAAAATCTCATGCCCCTTGCTTACGAGTACCGAACCTCATGCTACTCAACTTTAGTCACAAGCAAGTTCTTGTCATTGTAAGTACATGTGTATCATAGAGAATCGCCAACGGGGTACCCCTTGCCCCATGATACATGAGTTTTCCCATATCAAAATGACAAGGCAACAAACAATGAGCATCTTAGCGATCCTTTTTTTGCTATTTGCATAGGGGTTTCCCTATTTTTTATTGAGGATGCTTCACAGATTGCTCACTATGGTTATGCTGCAAGTTTCCACCATGATTAGGCATGGCTTAGGCTAGCCGCCTAGACATTTCTCTAACACATATACAAACTCCATGAGCTTTAAAAGATCCCCTTTTATTTCACACCGCCGGGATCCATAAGCAAAAGAACATGATATCAACTAAATAAAGTGCAATGTTGAAAGCGTTCCCCATGGTAACATGGTTCTGCTAATTCACAACTTACAAAACGCAAGCATATACACAACATAGATGGGCACAATAGTTCAAGTTTATTAAGTGCAAGAAAGTAAAGTGTGCCATCAAGTTCTTGAGAGCTTTAATCACTTATTTTCACATAACAAGTTTAATTCGGAAGGTAGATAAAAACATGAATATACTTGGAATAGCAATAATGCTAATAGGTAGGTATGGTGGACTCTTTGGAATAACTTGGTTTTATTTGGAGTTGGATGCATGAGTGGAACTCATACTTGGTACATATGGAGGCTAGCAAAATACTAGGAGCGACCAACTAAGAGAGCAATAATGGCCATAATCATGCAAAGCGACAAAACATTATTAATTAAAGCATAAAGTGATATTACCAGTCGAAAACTAAATGATCATAGAGGCTATGGTGATTTTGTATAGTCTTAACATAGTGTGAGCATGCGCCAAGTCAACCAAAATAAAGCATCAAAGGAGAATACCACAATATTATGCTTTTATATGCTAAAACAACGCATGATTCTTTCAAGGCACATTAAGCAATCTCAATTGTTTGTAATAAGTCATGCTACAACAATAATCACTAAGAATAAAGTCAAAGCAATATCAAACATGACATGATAAAGTCTAGGCCATAGTCAAAAAAGACTCCTTTTATACCACTGATAAGTATGAACTTTCCTACTCTTTTCCAATCCAAATCAACTTATTTGAAACTATATATGAATGTGGGGTTCTAACCAATTTATTTAAGCAAACTAAACAAAAGAAAACTAAAAACAAAAACGAAGACGCTCCAAGAACAACACAATTGTGCATGAAACAATAAAAGCGAAGTGTTTGGAAGAAACCTGAGATTTTTATTGATGAAGAAGGGGATGCCTTGGGCATGCCTAAGCTTTGATCCTTGTACTTCTTGAATATTTCTTGGGGTGACACGGGTAACATCCCCAAGCTTGAGCTTTTGTCCATGCTTCATCTTATCATATTATTCTTCCCTACACTTTAAAATTTACTTCATACAAAACTTCACACAATCTTCATTAGCAACATTAGTGTACTTAAGATAATAAGTATTTAGGTTCAGTTTCAACACAAGTAAAACTTCCATTAAAACACAAGCTACTGTAGGAATTCCTTTTAAAAGTTCAAGTGATCAAAGAGAACTCAAAGAGAAAGAGATTAAGAGGCAAATGCAATTTTTCGAAGACCTTCTGTTGCTCAAATCGAAAAGTGTTAAACTAACTAAAGTTAGATAACAACCTGGGGCAGAAGCACAAAAAAGTACAGCTCAATCCGAAGTACAGAGATTTTTCACGAATTTTTACAGCGAAGCACAAAAATCTGTTTCGGGATAGCAACTTTCCCAAGCATTATTTATCTCTCATTAGAGGTTATCCTTGGCACAAAAAACACACAAAAATGATAAGGAGAGGTTAAGAAGTAATAACTTCCAAGACTCAACAAAAGAAAAATTTATTGACTAAAAATTTGGGTTATCTCCCAATAAGTGATTTTCTTTAACGCCTTTGAGCTAAGCATAAAAAGCAAGATTTAAGTATTCTCAAATGAAGAAGCATTAAGAGCAATACCAGAAATATCTTCAACAAGGCAAGGTATCTCATCCAAATAAGTTCTAGAGGATCCTCTCTCAGTGCTCTTGGGTTCACAATTTTCATCGAACGGGTTTTTAGGAACAATCCAATCAAATTTTTTTTCTAAGGCTTCATGTATTCCTACAAGTTTAAAAGGTATTGGTGTCTTAATTTCCTCTCCATCTTTAGGTTTGGTTTTGTCCATCTTTTCTCGTGTACCAATAACATCTACACATGAGCCTAGCATATTAAAACGATCAAAGACTTTTCTAGCTTCTTTAGCAACATCATAGAATTCTTCAAGCAAAGTTTCTAGAATGAAATCTCTCTTTTCAGTATCCTCAATATCATTAAGTTTAAGAAACATTACTTGCATTATGGGGTTAAGGTTAACAAACCTAGCTTCCAACATGTGAACTAAATAAGCTACAGCAATTTCATAATTTGGAGCAAGTTCTGCTAAGGATCTATCCTCAGTATCCTCATGCTTGCTAACATGATTGAAGAATTCTTCAATATTATCTTTACCAATTATAGAGCCACTACCTATTGAAAGGTCTTTCAGAGTGAACTTAGGTGTCAACATGGTGAGGTAAGAACGAGGTGACAACTAACAGAAAGAACTTTTTGTGTGTTTTTGATAAAAAGAAACAAGCAAACAAAGCAGAAATAAACTAACAAAACAAAAAAACAAAGTAAAGAGATTGGTTATGAGGGACTCACCTTGTGAAGATGTCCCTGACTCAACGGCGCCAGAAAAAAGGCTTGATGTCTCAAAATATATCGATCTCGTTGGGAACCCCAAGAGGAAGGTATGATGAGCACAACAACAAGTTTTCCCTTAGTTATGAAACCAATGTTATCGAACCAGTATGAGCAAGGAAACAACCCCAAGGTGTTGTTTCCAACTTGGAATCCTACACAACACAACCACATAACTTTGCCCCAACTTACAGTGAGGTTGTCAATGTCATTGGTTTTGCTGAAAACAAAGGATTAAACGTATTGTGTGGAAGATAGTAATTGCTTGCAGAAAGTAAATAGTAAACCGTAAATAGTAGATGATTTATCATTGGTAAAAGAATGGACCGGGGTCCATAGTTCACTAGAGGTGATTCTCCTTAAGATAAATAACATGTTGGGTGAACCAAATTACAGCGGGGCAATTGACAGACTCGAGAAAGCATACCATGCATATACTAATCATCTTGACTCCAATGAGATTTGATTGGGCATTACAACATTATACATAGACCGTAATCCAACTGCATCTATGGCTAATAATCCACCTTCAGGTTATCATCCAAACCCCCTCCAGTATTAAGTTGCAAGCAACAGATAATTGCATTAAGCAAAGTGTGTAAAGTAAACAATATAATTGTCCCATGGCCAAAGGATTTATGTTCTCCCTAGTAGAAACAACACATCTAGTACCTTAGAGATTCCTGTCACTTCCGCAGATTACTAGAGGCATGAACCCATTATCCAGCATAAATACTCCCTCTTGGAGTTGCTAGCATCTACTTGGCCAAGATAGCTAATAAAAACGGAAAGCATGCAAGATCACAAATAACATAGACATGATAAAATCAATAATCAATCTGAAATAGCATCTCAATATCCATTGGATCCTCGCAAACACAACATGTAGGATTACAAATAGGTGATCTTGATCATGAACAGAGCTCACAAGATCTAAACATGATAGCACAAAGGAGGAGAACCAACTATCTAGCTACTACATGGACCCGTAGTCCAAGGATGAACTACTCACGCGTCACACCAGAGGCATGGTGATGAAGAAGGCCTCCAGGGTGATCTCTCCCCTCCGGCAGGGTGCCGGGAAGAGCTTCAGATCCCTCCCGATCTAGGGATGGAGATGGCGGGGGCTACATATTCTTTCGTGGAATTTTGATCGGGTACTTAGGGTTTTTGTCCCGGGGGAATTTTATAGGCGGAAGGGCTAGGTCGGTGGAGCACCAGGGGCCCACACCCCCTGGTGGCGCGCCTCCCTAGGCCACGTCGCCACCAGGTGTGGCCGCCCTGGTGCGCCACTTCGTCTCCCCTCCGGACTCCATGTTGCTTCGGGTAAATTATTGACTTTGGCTTTTGTCCGGTCTAATTCTGAGAATATTTCCTTACTAGCTTTTATGAAACCAAAAACAACAGAAAACAGGCAACTGGCACTGTGGCATCTTGTTAATAAGTTAGTTCCAGAAAATGTATAAAAATACCTCAAAGTTGGAACAAAACATAAGAAAGTAGATACTAAACAAGCATGGAACATCAAAAATTATAGATGCGTTTACGACGTATCACCAGCCCCACGCCCGCGCCCGTGCCATTTCTTCATTTTCATATAGTGAAATGTAATGCATATACGAAAATTATACACCTTTGAACTCTTTTAAATCACACTTAGGACATGATAATGTTGTGCTAATAAAATCCTGATCATTTATCATTTCCATGGAGTGAAATATAATGCATAAACTTGCGTATACAAAAATTATACACCTTGGAACTCTTTGAAATCGCACTTCATACGTGATAATGTCGTGCTAAGAAAATCTTGAGAGATTACCATTTCCATGGAGTGAAATATAATGCATAAACTTGCATATACAAAAATTATACACCTTTGAACTCTTTGAAATCGCACTTAATATGTGATAATGTTGTGCTAAGAAAATCTTGAGATATTATCATTTTCATATAGTGGAATGTAATGCATAAACTAGCATATACAAAAATTATACACCTTTGGACTCTTTGAAATCGCACTTAGGTCATGATAATGTTGTGCTAATAAAATCCTGATCATTTATCATTTTCATGGAGTGGAATTTAATGCATAAACTTGCGTATACGAAAATGATACACATTTGAACTCTTTGAAATCGCACTTAATACGTGATAATATTGTGCTAAGAAAATCTTGAGAGATTATCATTTTCATAGAGTGGAATGTAATGCACAAATTATACACCTTCGAACACATTGCCTTCAAATTATATTCAAGTTCATTTGTTTATGGAGTTAAAGTACCGGTGGCATACTCATTATTTTGCATGGATAGAGGGGTGCCGCCTGACAGATATAGGGGTTATCCTATCCGCTAGATCATAGAGGACCAACGGTTGGTGGGCACGATCTATGTGACAACTGTCTCGACCAATCAGAGCATAGCAGCGAAGATGAGCACATGTGCGAGAGGTGGATACAAAGAGAGGGGAAAACTGAGTAGCACTTAAGAACCAAGGGAAAACTAAGTAGAACTTAAAAACCAAGGGCTAGACTAACAAAGGGATTCAAATAGAAAATAGAAAAGGATTTAAAAATGGAAAATGCTTCTTTTATACAATAAAATACATCTTGGCACACATCAAACTATTTTCAATTCAAATATACACCAGTTTGACAATTATTGCCTCATTCAGACAAACTATGTTTTGGGGAGTGATGTTTGGGGAAGAGGCTTGAGTAGAAAGCCATGAACCTTCATAGATAGTAGGTGATTTGAGAAGTGGTGATTTAGGTTAAAACTTGGTTTATATACATTTCTTATGGTGGCAGGTCACATAATAAGACTCCTTGGGTAGATGCCACTGCATTTTGCTCTTTTTGAATTTGTTGTGCATAAAATGACTCAATTAGCTAGCTAAAACCTTTTCGTTGACTCTCTGTTGACCAGCCACCGGAGGGTAAAACTGAGTATATTGCACACGGCAGTGTTAGTACTGGAGGGCAAAACTGAGTACAACCAAACTGCATGTGTTACACTTGAGGGCAAAACTGAGTACAACTGAATCGCTAGGGTTAGACACGAGGGAAAAAACATGACTCATGGTACGTGTGTGCGGTGCACAGGGCGATAGCGGACACGTGTGGCCGTGCACGGTGTAGTGGCATATGCGGTTACGTGGTGCACGGTAGTGCAACGAAACGTCGCTTCCCTTATACTTTAATAGAGGCCTCTCCACTCTCACTCATCACTCACTCGCTCACTCAACTGTCTCCACTATCCCATCACCTTCTACAAACCCCCAAGAAAACCCCAACCATGCTGATGATGGAGAAGAACGGCACGGTGGTCATCGGCGCCTCCAAGGCCGTCGGCCGAGGCCCCGTCCCAGACCCCCCCATCCCGTCCCGCACCCTCCGTAGCCGCTTGGCGTGAGGCCCCTTGATATCGGGCAGATCCTGCTCAGCTGGGACCCCTACGAGGAGGTTGTCTACATAAGGCCGGAGAACCCCTACGACACCAGCATCGCCGACCCATGGTCGGAGGTAACTAGGGTTTTCTCCCCTTCCCTTATTCTTCCCCCATTCCCATTGTTGGATGCTAGATCGTATGTTATTAGGGCTCGGCTGTTCGTATTTTTACAGTAGCTAATCCTCTTGTGTTAGATCTCGTATTTCGATGAATCCCCCTGTTCATATTTGAACCCCCCTGTTCGTAGTTGGGATCAGTATTCAATTTTGTTTGAGATTTGGGGAATAATCATGAGATCTCAATCAGTTAATTTATGCAAATAATCAATCCCTATAATCAAAGTATCTCAATCATGTCCTTATTGCACTCGTATATTTTTTCCAATAGGAGGATAGCAGTGATGTCCGCAGCAATGACGAGTCCAAGGACACCAAGACTCGTCATGTGCTGAGGAGGCTGAAGTTCAGCCAGTACAACAACTTCTTCGCCGGCGACGTGTACATGTGCCCCTTATGCCCCACCAGGAGGCTCCGCGCCATGGACTTCAACTCCCTCGTGAATCATGCCAAGGATGTGAGGACCTGCGGCGAGTCCGTGAATGTCCACGGCTTAATAGCCAAGCACCAGGCGCTTGGTCTTCACCTCCGCAACCTCCAGAAGGTGGCTATCGAGGAGGGTCGCATGCCCCCGATCAAGCCCAAGACGCCCAAGGTCAAGGGACTGGGCAGCAAGAAGTGGAGGAGGCGCCAAAGGGAGGAGGCGGAGGCCCTCCTAACAGAGGCCATGAGGGGCCACTGAACTGCAGCAGCTGCTGCTGTAAAGCAACTTCTTTTGTCTTGTCTGTGTTGAACTTGCCCGCTGCTGCTGCTCCTGAGCAGCCTAATTGTCGAACCTCATTAAGTACCGTACTATATAACCTATATTAGCTGCTTTATCTACATCTGATCTGTTTACTGACTTTATTTATGGTGTTGGTTAGTTTTGCTGCTCTAGATTTTCTACCAGATTGGGGAAAAACGAGGGCAAAAGGAACAATGAATGAAGAGAGAAGCTGCTCTAGATTCGCTACCTTTTTGGGCAAAAAAAACACAACCGTTAGCGAGAGAGAGGGGAAAAGGCGCTCTTAAAAAGGCCAATCATAAAAATAACAAAAAAGAAAACTTCCAATTTAGACGACAGGGCGCATGTAACAACCAAATGCGCCCCACATGGTCCCACACCATGTCCCCCATAATTAGCGATAGATGGATGCTGGTCCACTTTGTATCCTGGCCCCACCTGTCAGCATGTAACGGTCGAGGCGACGTAACGTAACTCTCAATGCACGACCCACCCCAACGCGGTCCCATCGGTCAGCATGTAACGGTCAAGCCTTTGACCTGACGGCATCTCCCCGTTCGAGCGCATGTGAGGGTTTCGAAATGGAGGGAGGGCAAAAGTGAGGAAAAACTAAGCGGCTGGGGAAAACTGAGTACAACTAACGAACTAGGGGCACGAAAATAGAAATCCCTTTAAAATATTCTGTTTAGACGAGCTTCTTCTCTCTCTTGTTTTGTAAACAAAGATGGCTTTATGAAAAATAACCCCACCAGCCATAAGTCTTGCAGAGTACACCCTGTACTCACCCTTAATTTGTTGATACTTTTTGTAGTAGAGTATGTGTTCCCCTCAAGACGAGTTTGGTACGACATCGACACCGACGAGTAGCTTGGGGTTCCCAGTCGGCAGCCTGAAATCTATGGGCTGAGACATCATTGTTATGCTTCAGGCCTCTTAGACCATTTGTTAAGTTTGCTATACTTAATAGCATAATTTGCCTTCTGTTGTTTGATGTTTGTGGTCAGTGACCTATGCTTGTAATATTTTGGTTCTTTGCTCAGTTATGAGCTTGCTGTAATAATTTTTGTGTCACAGGGTTACTGTTGTGTTATCGATTTCTCACTAGATATCCTCGAGCTCTAGGTTAAGCTTATGTCAGGCTAAGGTATCGATTTGTTTAACCCTGATCCTGGGGGTGTTACATTTTTTGGTATCAGAGCAATACCGACCGTAGGAAAACCTTGCTACTAGTCGATGTTGACCCTAGTGTTTGTGAAAATTATTTCAAAGATGAAAAGTATTTGCAAAAACTCTAGTATGCTTCTTTTGCTTCTCATCTGGTATCACTCTAACTCTAGGTCATCTTATCTTGTTTGATTTTGAAAAGTTTTGATCTCTTCTAGTCTTTCAAAAGTTAGGTGCCTTTTGGGCATATTGTTTCTCTGCCAGTTGACCTAGTGTAGAGTTCTTTAAAGTTGCGTGTGTTGTGTGTTCCTTGTTACCCTTTGGTATATTTTAGTTGAGATACTCCTCTCTATCATGATCTCTTTATCCTATGGGCCCACAATATTATATTGTAGGATCCATAGTATTATGTTCTAGGCTTCGAGGTTTCCTATCGCCTTGTGTGCCTCCTTTTCATTTTTTGGGTATTTCAGAAGGTGTTCCTTCTCTTGGAAGCTACCTCGTGATTACTACCTTGCAATGTACACTGTGTCACCCAAGTAGTAATTATTTCTTTCTCGGGTTTTAACCCTTGGACTTGAACCTAAGGTCCCAGATTGTACTAGATTTTGGTATTGTGAATCTTGTACATGAAGTTGATCTTTAACCTAAGTTCCATTCCATTGACCCCTGTTGTAGATGTTTACACATTACCTCAGGATGGCTAGTACTATAATTCTAGCCTTCAATCTTGTGGTCTTTTTCGCTATTGACTCGTGAGAATTAAGGACTTCTCCTAACACTAGCTATGGCAGATGTTCCTTAATGGAACCAAATAGATTACAACAAGGGTACTCCTCGTGAGTCTCGCCTCTATATTCGTGACTCTACCACCCCTTACCTTCTTTGCATGGGTTTTTGGAAGAATGATAAACTATGCATCCACATCTCGGGATTCTATCCTAAGTATGTTCCTTTTCCCCTTGTTGTTTCCGACCTTTGTCTATCAGTTGGTAGCCAAGTAGTACTATGCATTGGTTTCTTCTGATGCAAGATACTTTTGTGGTCCATCATGACAAACCATTTCGGGATGTTAGGAGAAACAAACTCCAGTACCTCGTCATATCTAGGACCAGGTCAAAGTGTTGTAATCCGCAGATCAAGAGGCATTGATTAGTTTCTGTCTGCTCTGCCTTCGAGTATCACACCATTTACACTAAAAGGTCGTGATAAGTTTCACAAACCTATTAATGAAGTGATGCTCTTATACATATGTATCCACCCTTCCTCTGAGGTTTCATGCTCATAAATGATGCGTGTGTGTAATAATGTGACCATCTGAGATTCTTAGCGACTTTTATTGCTTCAAACTCCAAGGACATTTGTGTCATTCTTAGCGTGACTCGTTAATCCTATCACAAAGCAAAGGATGATTGTGCTACCAAGTCTGCTATTCTAGTGCACTCTCTTTAGTCAAAGAGTTAGGCTTGTGCCAGAGCTCTGAGACTAGGTCTTCTTGCTTTACCAAGCAAGTTTCCTCTCGAACCAAGTGACATATCGGTGGTTCATGATATTCTGGACATCTTTGTAGAAGTATTGCCATGTTGCCACATGACCATGTTTGTCAAGTTCTTGAGCAAGAAAGTTCTCTGAACTACTCCTTTCTCCAAGGATCCTTACTGGGTACCCCTGAACTAGTTGGTTGAGCTTAAACAACAACTTGGAGAGTGATACGTTGCAAATGTATCTATAATTTTTGATGTTCCATGCTTGTTTTATATCTACTTTCTTATGTTTTTCCACACTTTGGAGTATTTTTATACACTTTCTGGAACTAACCTATTAACAAGATGCCATAGTGCCAGTTGCCTGTTTTCTGCTGTTTTTGGTTCCATAAAAGCCAGAAAATGAATATTCTCGGAATTGGATGAGACAAAAGCCAAAGTCAATATTTCACCGAGGGGAACATGGAGCCAGAAGACGAGACGGAGAAGGGCCTCGAGGGGGCCACACCACCTAGCCTGCAGCTGGGCACAGCAGCCTCGGCCTCCCCTTTCGCCTATAAGAAGCCTCCGATGTAGAAACCCTAAATACCCGATCAAATTTCCACGAAGGATTCTGTATCCGCCGTCATATCCATCCCTAGACCGGGAGGGACCTGAAGCTCTTCTCGGCACCCTGCCGGAGGGGAGAGATAACCCTGTAGGCCTTCTTCATCACCATGCCTGCCTCCGGTGTGATGCGTGAGTAGTTCATCCCTGGACTATGGGTCCATGTACTAGCTAGATGGTTGGTTCTTTTCCTTTGTGCTACCATGTTTAGATCTTGTGAGCTCCGTTCATGATCAAGATCATCTATTTGTAATCCTACATGTTGTGTTTGCGGGGATCCGATGCATATTGAGATGCTATTTCAGATTGATTATTGATTCTATCAAGTCTCTGCTATTTGTGATCTTGCATGCTCTCCGTTGTTAGTAGCTATCTTGGCCGAGTAGATGCTAGCAACTCCAAGAGGGAGTATTTATGCTCGATAGTGGGTTCATGCCTCTAGTAATCTGGGGAAGTGACAGAAATCTCTAAGGTACTAGATGTGTTGTTGCTACTAGGGAGAAAACAACAATCCTTTGTTCATAGAATAATCGTATTGTTTACTTTACACACTTTGCTTAATACAATTATCTATTGCTTGCAACTTAATACTGGAGGGGGTTCGGATGATAACCTGAAGGTGGATTATTAGTCATATATGTAGTTGGATTATGGTCTATGTATAATGTTGTAATGCCCAATCAAATCTCATAGAAGTCAAGATGATTAGTATATGCATGTATGCTTTCTTGATGTTTGTCAATTGCCCCACTGTAATTTGTTCACCCAACATGTCATCTATCTTAAGGAGAATCACCACTAGTGAACTATGGACCCCGGTCCATTCCTTTACCATCAATCTACAACTATTTACTATTTTTTGTTTACTGTTTACTTTCTGCAAGCTATTACTATCTTCCACACAATACGTTTAATCCTTTGTTTTCAGCAAAACTGGTGAGGTTGACAACCTCACTGTAAGTTGGGGGCAAAGTTCTGTGGTTGTGTTGTGCAGGATTCCAAGTTGGAAACAACACCTTGGAGGTGTTTCCTTGCTCCTACTGGTTCGATAACCTTGGTTTCATAACTGAGGGAAAACTTGTTGTTGTGCTCATCATACCTTCCTCTTGGGGTTCCCCAACGAGCTCGAATATATTTTGAGCCATCAAGCTATTTTTTCGGCGCCATTGCCGGGGAGTCAAGGACATCTTCATGAGGGGAGTCCCTCACAACCAATCTCTTTACTTTGTTTTTATGTTTTACTTAGTTTATTTCTGCTTTGTTTGCTTGTTCTTTTTATCAAAAATATAAAAAATTAGCTCCTACTATAGTTGTTATTTTCGTTGGTCTGTTATTATCTTGCTTTATCATGCTTTCTATCAATGGTCAGTTTCTTTGAAACTGAATATAATTGGCAAGGTGGGTTCACAGAAGAACAAAAATATTATTATGAGGAATACCCCTTGTCACAAAAAGGGAAACACTTATGGGAACAAATTCATAAATTATATACCATTGCTAGAAACGTGTGCTCTACTTATAATATTACTTATTTCTTTGATAAATCGTGTTGCTGTAAGAGGTATAAACACCTCCCTTTTCAATGTGAGTATAATGATGATGTTACCATATCTTATGTTAAGGGAGATTATGACTTTTATGATGTGGAAAAATTGAAGAATTTATTGCTTGGAAGGGTGCATTCGAACTAGCTTATTTGCTTGAAAATACTGATGATACACCTTATAAATATGAGGTTTATGATATACTTAAATTTTGCTTTGATAATTACAAGGAAGAAAATGGCTATATTCCTGAATATCTTAATAGATGCTCTCCACTAGTGGAAGAGACTAATGCCTTGCAGGAGCCTATGCAAGAACAAATTGCTGAAACTAGAAGCTCATTGGATGAAAAAGAGGAGGAGATTGATGATCAAGAGGAGGTAGAATGGATATACCCATTCCTACCTTCTAATGAGAGTAACTCTTTGCCCATTACATTATTTCATTGTCCTCCATGCTTACCAAAGGAGGATGAATGTTATGTTCCTATGGATTATTTTGAATTTTTTTATAATAAAGCTCTAGATGGTGGTCCTATATTGGTTGATAAAATTAATTATACTACTATTGAAAATGATATTGATCAGTCATCTTGTTATAAAATTGTTAAAAGTGGGTCTGAAAGTTTTAATCCCACTATTTTTGAGCTTGATAAAAATTATGTGTTTGTAGATCATGAAAAGCATGCTACTGAAAATTATTGTTGAAGGTTTTAATCCCACTATTTTTGTGATAGTTATATTGTTGAGTTTATTCATGAGGCTACTGAAAATTATTATGAGAGAGGAAAATATGGTTGTAAAAGTTTTCATGGTACTAAAACACCTCTCTATTTGCTAAAAGTTTTGAAGTTACTCTCGTTTTATCTTCCTATGCCTGTCACTTTGTTCTTTGGGAATTTATTTGCATATAAGATTCCTATGCATAGGAAGTGGGTTAGACTTAAATGTGTTTTGAATTTTCTTCTTGATGCTCTCTTTTACTTCAATTCATATTTGTTATGTGAGCATCATCGAAATTCTTATGCCTAGCTCAAAGGCGTTAAAGAAAATAACTTATTGGGAGATAACCCAAATTTTGTTAGGAATCTTTTGTTGAGTCTTGGAAGTTATTGCTTCAGTAATAACCTCTCCTTATCATTTTTTATGGTTTTTGTGCCAAGAGTAAGATCTAATGAGAGAGAAGTAATGCTTGGGAAAGTTGTTGTCTCGAAACAGATTTTTGTGCCTCACTGTAAAAATTCGTGAAAAATCTCTGTACATCGGATTGAGCTAATGTTTTGTGCTTCTGCCCCAGTTTGATACCCAACTTTCGTTAGTTCAACACTTTTCAATTGGAGCAACAACAGGTCTTCGAAAAAATTTGTTTTTACCTGCTAGTCTGTTTTGACAGATTTCTACCATTATTTGCATTTGCCTCTTAATCTCTTTCTCTTTGTGTTCTCTTTGATCATTTGAACTTTTTAAAGAAAGTGCTATAATATCTGTTGTTTTAATGGAAGTTTTACTTGTGTTGAAACTTAACCCAAAGACTTATTATCTTTAGTACACTAATGTTGCTAATGAAGATTGTGTGAAGTTTTGTATGAAGGAAATTTTAAAGTGTAGAGAAGTGTAATGGTATAAGATGAAGAATGGACAAAAGCTCAATCTTGGGGATGCCACCCATGTCACCCCAAGAAATATCCAAGAAGTACAAGCATCAAAGCTTAGGGATGCCCAAGGCATCCCCTTCTTCATCAATAAAAATCTCAGGTTTCTTCCAAACACTTCATTTTTATTGTTTCATGCACATTTGTGTTGGTTCTTGGAGCGTCTTTGTTTTCGTTTTTGATCTTCGTTTGCTTAGTTTACTTAGTTTGCTTAAATAAGTTGGTTGGACCCCCTCGTTCATACATTAGTTTTCAAGTAAGTTGGTTTGGATTGGAAAAGAGTAGGAAAAGTTCATGCTTAAGTGGTAAAAAGGAGCTTGTTTTTGACTATGGCCTATACTTTGTCATGTCATGCTTGATGTTGTTTTGGCTTTATGCTTAGTGATTTTTGCTATAGCATGACATGTTATAAACAATTGAGATTGCTTAATGTGCCTTGAAAGAATCATGCGTTGTTTTAGCATATCAAAGCATAGTATTGTGGTATTCTCCTTTGATGCTCTATGATCCTTTAGTTTTCTACTTGTAATATCACTTTATGCTTTAATTAATGATGTTTTGTCGCTTTGCATTATTATGGCCATTATTTCTCTCTTAGTTGGTTACTCCCAGTATTTTGCTAGCCTCCATAACCAAGTATGAGTTCCACTCATGCATCCAACTCTAAATAAAACCAAGTTATTCCAAAGAGTCCACCATACCTACCTATTAGCATTTGCTATTCCAAGTATATTCATGATTTTATCTACCTTCCGAATTAAACTTGTTATGTGAAAATTAGTGATTAAAGCTCTCACGAACTTGATGGCACACTTTACTTTTCTTGCCCCTAATAAACTTGAACCATTTTGTCATCTTTGTTGTATATGCTTGCACTTATACGTTGGGGATTAGTAGAACCATGTTGTCATGGGGAACACTTTCAACATTGCACTAGTACATCGTACCTAGTTGATATCATGCTCTTTTGTTTATGGATGGCGTCGGTGTGAAATGAAAGGGGAGCTTGTAAGTCCATGGAGTTATGTATGTGTCGTGGTGGTGGAACGGCAGATGCCATTGATAGGCTAAAGATGGGGCCAATGTGTGCTAGGGGAATCTAGGGAGGGAAAACGTGGTGATTCCATGCATAGATGTTCTTGTCTTTCCTCTATCAATGGTGATTACAAGTGCTCCTCGAGCTATTCGTAAGAAGGAGACTGTGTCTCTTACTCCCCACAAGCTAGCCCTTGAGTTCTAACCTAGACAGAGAAAATGATTGATCCCCATCTATGGAGGACCCGGTGCTCCTTATATAGGGGAGCCCGGATTACAAAAGTAGGGCACACGTGGCAGCATATTCTCCGAATATGCCCCTTGCTTAAAGCTAGATCCTTCTTTATTCCCTTTAACGGCTCGTCCGGGCTTTGGACGTAACCCACAACGTAGTCCTGGTCTTTAAGCGTCACCAGACATGGGCAACGTCAGCTGACATTGCCCGCATCACCTTGGTCGCCCCTGACCCGCTGGTCCTCCTCTCTGCTTTGCTTTGCTCATGCTACAGCTAATAAAGCCACCTTTTGACCAGCAGGAGATTCCTTCCTTATCATGGAAGCCATATGATAGTCCGGCTAGCACGTGGCTAACCCGGATATGAGGGTACCTGCACAATAGAAATTCAAACACGGCTGATATACGTTTCATGCCGGTCGGGCTAAAGCTAAAGAGATGCCTCATGGGCCGGGTTACTCCATGGTTCGGCCTGCCTTCAGGTGACTGATGACCCACAAGTATAGGGGGTGTACCGCAGTATTTTCGATAAGTAAGAGTGTCGAACCCAACGAGGAGCAGAAGGTGCTGGCTAGTGGTATGGATCAGGAATTCTCTACAAATACTTAGCAAATGGATTTTTAGGGGTTTTCGATAAAGCAAGTAAACAAAGTACGAGTAAATAAAAGACAGTAGGAATAAATACAGCAAGTGGCCCAATCCTTTTTGCAGCAAAGGACAAGCCGGTTGTATTTCTATAGATGACCAAACGTTCTCGAGGACACATGGGAAGACTGTCAAGTGCTTTCGCTTCATATAGTTGATTAATCTTCTTTAGCTTGCTAAGTGTTGTGTGGGTGAACCTGTGCTAATGTACCGCCCCATCCAAGACTAATACATACTTGTGATTATACCCCTTGCAAACATTCATAAGTACAAGCAAGTAATTAAGGTAAAACCTAACCACAACTTTAAACTCTAAGACCCTTACGTCCCTTGAGCAATGGTTTCCTAACGGGGGTTCAGGTTTCTGTCACTCTGACAACCCCTACGATTAGTAGCCAAATACACAATGCATTCCCCTAGGCCCATATAGGTGAAGTGTCATGTAGTCGACGTTCACATGACACCACTAGAAGAAGTACACCACAACTTAAATAACAATCTATTGAATCTTTCTCAACGCAACTCCACTACTAACAACAAGACTTCTCCCATGTCCTCAAGAACAAAACGAACTACTAACAAGACATCATACGGATCATGATCAGAGATGGAATAATGATGTATAACAATCTGAACATAAACAATAATTCAATGGTTCACTCAATAGCATCAACTACAAAGAGTAATCAACACCGGGAAAGTTTCCCCTATGAACTATGCAAGATTCAACGCAATTGTTACATCAATATGGATATGATGATGAGGGTGATGATGGTGATGATGGTGGTGATGATGATCCCGATGAAGTCCAGCTTGATGGTCGTGTTGATGGCGATGATCTCCCCACTCCGGGAAGGAATTCCCCTGGCAAAAATCTGTCTGCCGGAGAGATCTTTCTCTCTCGGTGTTTTCCACCCCGCAGAGGCAGCGGAATCTTTCTGTGGTTGCTCCCCGAGTCTTAGGGTTTCGGGAGATTGATATATGCTAGAGGGGAGAGGCTGGACTGGGGCAGGGCGGCCACACCACTCCCTGGCACGACCTAGGCCTGCCCGCGCCATGGGGTGGTGTGGGCCCCCTGTGGCCCACCTCCACTCCATCTTCTGGCATCCCGAGTCTTCTGGAAAAATAGAATTTTCCGTATATTTTCCCGGATTTTCTGATCTTCGCGAATTTTTCCTCCAAACAACACCTTTTCCATCAGAATCCTGACTACAGCGGTCCATGCTCCAAAAGTCATCAACCATGCAAAAATAGATGAAATAACATAAGTATCATCTCTCAAAATGAAATATATCAATGAATAATAGTGAATTAAGACATATAGTAGTGATGCAAAATGGACGTATCAACTCCCCCAAAACTTAGACTTCGCTTGTCCCCAAGCGAAACTGAGCTCAATAAACATGACCTCAAGTTTATGGAGAGAAGAGTCGATAAAAGAATACGGACAAGAAGCATCACATTCATCTAATACATAGATCATAATAGAAAACAACTCACTATTATATAACTCAACTTGTAATGAGTAAAGGAAACACAATAAAGATACACAAAGTGAATCATGATTGGTAATGGCAAACTTAGCTCTTGGTCGAAGAATAGTTCATAATTTGCTGAGTTCACAAATAACTGGTTTTCAAAGAAAGCTTTCAAGGTAGTAAACTTCAAGATAAGATCAATGTGCAAAACAAGGAACATAAGAAAAATGAATGCATAAATCATCATATGAATGAATGAAACACATCAACTCAAAATACTTGCTGAGATAGAGGGGAGTAGGTTTACTGACTCAACTACAAAGTAAAAGAAAGGCCCTCACAGAGGGAAGCAGGGATTGCAAGTCTCATAAAGAGCTCCCAAAAATTATGATACTTACTAGCTTTTAGCTCACATTGCCCCTATCATAGGCATCTTTAGGTGGTTAAGGTTAAAGTGACACAACTAAGAGGATATGCTTTGACAAGTTGTAAGTTGAGAATCTCATGTCCCTTGAATACGAGGGTCGCTCCTCATGATACTCAAGTTTAGTCACCGGTAAGTTCTTGTCATCGTAAGCATATGTGTATCATTGAGAACCGCCAACGGGGTACCCCTTGCCCGATGATACGGAAGAATCCCCATATCAAAATGACAAGGCAAGCAGACAACAAGTATCTCAACAATCTTCTTATTTACCATGGGAATATGGTGCTTTTTTCTCTCTTTCCTCTTTTCATAATATCTATTTTTTTCTTTTCTCTTTTTCTCAATCTCTATATCTTTTTTTATAAGAAGAATGCTTCATAGATACTCGTTATGGTTACGCTGCAGGTTTCCACCATGTCAGCATGGATTAGACCAGCGTCCCAAGCGTTTCTCTAACACATATGCATAACTCCATGGACTTACAAGATCCCCTTTCATTTCACACTGACGACATCCATAGACAAAAGAACATGATATCAACTTGGTACAAAGTACCAGTGCAATGTTGAAAGCGTTCCCCATGACAGCATGGTTCTGCTAATTCACAACTTACAAAGCGCAAGCATATACGCAACATATGTGAGCACAATGGTTCAAGTTTATTAAATGCAAGAAGGTAAAGTGTGCCATCAAGTTCGTGAGAGCTTTAGTCACTAATTTTCACATAACAAGTTTAATTTGGGAGGTAGACAAAAAAATAATTTACTTGGAATAGAAATAATGCTAATAGGTAGGTATGGTGGACACAAATGACAAAGATTTTGGTTTTAAAGGAGGTGGATGCACGAGAAGAATACCCTCTCAGTACAGGATTTTGGCTAGCAAGGCTGGGTAGCAAGTACAAGAGTTGAAGGCAACAAACAAACATACAAATGATAAAGACAAACATGCAATCTTCCTTGGAAGCTCAAAAGATCTTAACTAGAGAATACTAGACTTATGAGCAAATCAGAAAGAAAGATGATGAAATTATTTTTCTCTTGAGTACTTCTATCATTTTTTTCAACTCTCAAAAGGGGTGTTGCTACTGACCGAGCCAGGTTTGCCAAAACCAACTAAATTAACTCAATGATACCAAAGTGATACCAATACTAACAACAAGATCAATCATATAACCACCAATTGAAAACTATCATAAGCTATGCAAAAGAGTGAATGATAGAACTTCTCATTAATATTCCATAACGGCAACTCACACCAAGGGATACAAATCTAACGAGAGAGGGGACACTTCCATAATGCAAACCATACTACAAAATAACTCCTCTATTCATGATATGACTCTACTAATAAGGTAAAAAGATAGAAGATAGTGATATGATACCGCGACACTCCCCCAAGCTTGGAACAAACCAAGGGGATGCCAAACCTGATGACGAATTACTCATTAGGTGGTGGTGGTATCCTCTCATCTTCGTCCGTCTTCTAGGGTAAAGGCTTCCCATCAACAAAGGACATCGTGGTTTCCATCATCCTAAAACTTGCAGCAGCACTTATGCATTTAAATCTAGCCTCATACTCACAGTTTTGATTTTGAACGTCATAGAACTGTGCTTGCAGTTTGTTGGTTCTTTGGCGGAGTGAGAGGACTTCGTCTTTGAGTTCAGCAGTCTCCTTTTGGTGCTCGGTGATGAGTTCGGAACAAATCTTATGGATGATGTCCACTTCGCGCTCTGCCATCTTCCTGTACCTAAAGACTTCTTGCTCCAATGCTTCCATCCTGTCCTCCAGACTTCCTTCACCTTTAGGGCCTTGAACCTCCTTAATCCAGACCTCCCCACCTTCGAGCAACAACTCCTTGGGATGAATCTTCAATTCTCTCATGTATGGGTTGATGATATCCTCTAAAGAATCTCCCTTGGATGATCCAGAGGAAGACATTGTGGCTCCAAATCTAGGATTCTACCTGGCAGAAACAGATCGAAACAAAAACACAGCGAAAACACGATATACGAACCTCGGGAGATCCGGGGGGTTATATATTACGAAGTTTCATATCAAAAGGAAGGTACTGGGAGAAACGAATCTGAGGCGGAGTCCTGGGTGCCCTCACCACCTGGTGGCGCGGCCAGGGGTGGGCCCGCGCCATGGGGTGGTGTGGGCCACCCCGGCTCGATTATCCTTTTAAACCGTAGCTCTCTTTATTGACTGAAAACTACAAAAATATAGTTGGATTGTATTTTCGCGGAACTTTTCTTACCAGAACTGTTACCTAGTTGGAAGCGGACTTTGCAGGTCTCTGAATTTGGTCCTCAATGAATTTCTCTGGAGTTATAACTTGAAAGGCATCAACATCTTCATTGTAAGAATCTCCAGCAATATAGTGTTTGAGTCGCTGTCCATTCACTACTTGTGTAGTATTATCTTTTAGAGAGGAAATTTTTATTGCTCCTGAACGATATACTTCTTCAATGATAAAAGGTCCTTCCCATTTTGATAGTAGCTTACCTGCAAAAAATCTGAGACGAGACCTATACAATAGAACTTTCTCACCCACATGAAACTCTCTCTTAAGTATTCGCTTATCATGCCATCTTTTAACTTTTTCCTTAAAGAGCCTAGCATTCTCATAGGCTTCACTCCTCCATTCATCTAAAGAACTTAAGTCAAATAATCTTTTCTCACCAGCGAGCTTACAATCTCTATTTAGTTCTTTAACTGCCCAGTAAGCTTTGTGTTCTAATTCTAAGGGTAGGTGGCAAGCTTTCCCATAAACCATTTTATAAGGAGACATTCCCATAGGATTTTTGTAAGTCGTTCTATAAGCCCATAAAGCATCATTCAACTTCTTAGCCTAGTTTTTTCTAGACCTATTAATAGTCTTTTGCAAGATAGATTTAATTTCTCTATTTGATAACTCTACTTGCCTGGTAGTTTGGGGGTGATAAGCTGAAGCAATTCTATGATTAACATCATATTTAGCGAGAGTCTTTCTAAAACCGCCATGAATGAAATGAGAACCCCCATCAGTCATGAGATATCTATGCACTCCAAACCTAGGAAAGATAACGTCCTTAAGCATTTTTAGAGAGGTTCCCCCGTCAGCACTTTTCGTAGGAATGGCTTCTACCCACTTAGTAACATAATCAACGGCAAAAAGAATATGAGTGTAACCCTTCGAAGGAGGGAAAGGACCCATAAAGTCGAATCCCCAACAATCAAAAGGTTCAATAACTAGAGAGTAGTTCATAGGCATTTCATTGCGTCTAGAAATATTACCAACACGCTGACATTCATCACAAGATAAAACAAATTTTCTTGCATCCTTAAAAAGGGTAGGCCAGTAGAAACCTGATTGTAGTACCTTTTGTGCAGTTCTATCTCCTGCATGATGTCCTCCATAGGCGCTACCATGACATTTACGCAATATCTCTTTTTGCTCATATTCTGGAACACATCTTCGCATAATACCATCAACTCCTTCTTTGTATAAGTGCAGGTCATCCCAAAAATAATGCCTCAAATCATAGAAGAACTTTATTCTTTGCTGAGCTGTAAAAGTTGGAGGCAAATACCTGGAGACAATAAAGTTAGAATAATCAACATACCAAGGGCTTCCTCGCGAGCTCACCCCCACTGCAGCTAACTGTTCATTTGGGAAACTATCATTAACAGGCATAGGGTCAAAAGAGATGTTTTCCAAACGAGATAAATTATCAGCTACATGATTTTCAACACCCTTTCTATCTACTATATGAAGATCAAACTCTTGTAAAAGCAGTACCCATCTAATAAGCCTAGGCTTAGTGTCCTTCTTTGTCATAAGATATTTAATAGCAGCATGATCAGTATGAATGGTTACTTTTGAGTCCACAATATAGGGCCTAAACTTATCACAAGCAAAAACAACAGCTAGAAATTCCTTTTCAGTAGTAGCATAATTCCTTTGAGCAGCGTCTAAAATCTTACTAGCATAATGGATAACGTTTAGCTTTTTATCAATACGTTGCCCAAGGACATCACCTACAGCAAAATCACTAGCATCACACATTATTTCAAAGGGTAAACTCCAATTAGGTGGTTCAACAATAGGGGATGTAGTTAAAGCTTTCTTAAGAGTTTCAAAAGCTTCCTTACAATCATCATCAAAAACGAAGGGTACGTATTTTTGAAGAAGATTGGTAAGGGGTTTTGATATCCTAGAAAAGTCTTTAATAAACCTTCTATAGAAACCAGCATGACCAAGGATACTACAAATACCTTTGATGTCTCTTGGGCATGGCATCTTCTCAATTGCCTCAACCTTAGCTCTATCATCTTCTATGCCTCTTTCAGAAACTTTATGCCCAAGAACAATCCCTTCATTAACCATGAAGTGGCATTTCTCCCAATTAAGAACAAGATTAGTTTCTTCACATCTCTGCAAAACTTTATCAAGGTTGTGTAGACAATTATCAAAAGAAGTTCCATTGACAGAAAAGTCATCCATGAACACTTCTACAATTTCCTCACAAAAGCCATGAAGGATAGCAGACATGCACCTTTGGAAAGTAGCAGGAGCATTACATAAACCAAAAGGCATACGTCTATAAGCATAAGTTCCATAAGGGCAAGTCAAAGTAGTTTTTTCTTGATCTTGTTGTTTAACAGCAATTTGAGAGAAACTAGAATAACCATCAAGAAAACAAAAATGGGTCTTTTTATACAACCTTTCCAACATTTGATCAATAAAAGGAAGCGGGTAGTGATCTTTCTTAGTGACTTTATTGACTTTCCTAAAATCGATGCACATCCTATCATTATTTACCACTATTCTTTGAGGAATAAGCTCATCATTATCATTAGGGACAACGGTAATACCTCCCTTTTTAGGAACACAATGGACATGACTAGCCCATTCACTATCAGCAATAGGGTAAATAATACCAGCATCAAGGAGTTTCAATACCTCATTCCTTACCACTTCCTTCATCTTAGGATTTAAACGTCGTTGGTGCTCCACTACTGGCTTTGCATCTGGTTTTATGTTGATAGAATGCTGACATATAGTAGGTGAAATCCCTTTCAAATCATCCATAGTATACCCCATAGCTCCTCGGTGTTTCTTCAAAACTTCCAATAATCTTTCTTCTTCCTCCCTTGAAAGTTTAGCGCTAATAATAACAGGATATATCTTTTTATCATCAATAAAAGCATATTTAAGATCATCAGGGAGAGGTTTTATATCGAAAACCAGATCCTTTTTAGGTGGCATCGTGGTACCCAAGTCTTCTACAGGCAAGTCGTGCTTAAGCATCATAGGTTGATCACGGAGAATCAAGTCAATCTCATTCCTTTCTTCCATGAAGATTTCACTTTCATGTTCTTCCATAAATTGCTGCAAAGCATTGTTAGGAGCAAGAGAAATAGAAGCAAGTTGTTCAACCCTAAAATCCTCATTATGGGTTTCCTCTTCGCAAGGTTCTTTAGCAAATTTCGAAAAATTAAACTCATAGGATTCCCCATCAAACTTAGTCAAGATTTTCTCCCTCTTGCAATCAATAATAGCCCCACAAGTACTCAAGAAAGGTCTACCAAAAATGATAGGATAAGTTTTACAAGCAGCTGAACCAAGTACTAGAAAATCAGCAAGGTACTTAATCTTACCGTAAAGAACTTCCACGTCTCGCACAATACCAATTGGAGAGATGGTCTCTCTATTAGCAAGGTGAATAACCACATCAATCTCTTCCAACTCGGAATGACCGATCTCATGCATAATTTCTCTGTAAAGCTCATAAGGAATAGCACTGGAACTTGCACCAATATCACATAAACCATAATAACAATGATCACCAATTCTAACAGAAAGCACATGAACACTAGCCTTTTTAGTTCTATTGGGATGTGAAACAATATTAGAAGCATCTTCACAAAAGACTATGTGCCCATCTTCTACGCTTTTAGTGGCAAGGTCTTTCACAATTGGTACCACAGGTTCAATGTTTATTTGTTCATCAGGTTTTACAGTTCTTTTTTCACTTTTGGTGATAACATTAGTTATCATAGGATGGTCCTTTACCTTTTCAGGAAAGGGAATCTTCTCGATATAAGGTTCGGGTAAGATGGGATCAATAATGCAATACTCAGCACTTCCAATAGGAGCATAGTCAACAATATCTTTGTAAGGTGCATGGTATTTGTTCCATCCCCCTTTTGGAATTTCGATATAGGAAGCAAAAGCTCTAAAGAAATTCGTAATAACTTGCAAATCAAGACCATAAAGATTACTAATAATTTGAAAGTCATTAGTTCCCATAAAAGATTCAATGCATTCATAATCATAATCTATACCTGACTTTCTACCTTTGTCATTCTCCCAAGCTTCAGCATTGTCTTGAATACGATCTAGAAGGTCCCATTTAACTTCTTCTTCCATGCGAGTGAATGATCCAGCACAAGAAGCATCCAATAAATCCTTATCATGTATAGGGAGCCTTGCATAAAAGTTATTGATAATAATATTGTTGGGGAGCTCATGAATGGGACATTTGAGCATTAGTAACTTCAATCTCCCCCAAGCTTGAGCTGTACTCTCTCCATCAAGAGGCCAAAAGTTGTATATTTGATTCCGATCTTTATGAATCTCACTAGGAGGATAAAATTTTGAATAAAAGAGAGGCACTACTTCCTCCCATTCCAGAGCTTGACCATTCTTTAGCAGCTTATACCATTCCTCACCTCTTCCTTTCAGTGATAATGAGAACAACTTCTTCTTAACTTGATCTGTAGTAATACCTGCACACTTGAACAAACCGCATAATTCGTGTATAAAGAGTAAATGATCACCAGGATGGACAGTTCCATCCCCAATATAGTAGTTATCCATAACACGATCAATAAATCTTGTAGGTATTTTGAAAACATCTTTCTCAGCAGGTGGTGGCTTATCTACTACCTTAGCAGTGGTAGTAGCATGACCAAATAAGAAACTCAGTGAATTATCCATAACAAAAATAAAGCAACTAGCAGAAGTAAACAATACTCACAGTTGAAGTTTCCTTTACCAGTTCCACTCTCCAATAGCGCTTCACTCCCCGGCAACGGCGCTAGAAAATAGTCTTGATGACCCACAAGTATAGGGGGTGTATCGCAGTATTTTCGATAAGTAAGAGTGTCGAACCCAACGAGGAGCGTAAAGGTGGCTAGTGGTATGGATCAGGAATTCTCTGCAAATACTTAGCAAACGGATTTTTAGGGGTTTTCGATAAAGCAAGTAAACAAAGTACGAGTAAATAAAAGACAGTAGGAATAAATGCAGCAAGTGGCCCAATCCTTTATGCAGCAAAGGACAAGCCGGTTGTATTTCTATAGATGACCAAACGTTCTCGAGGACACATGGAAGATCACAAGTGCTTTCGCTTCATATAGTTGATTAATCTTCTTTAGCTTGCTAAGTGTTGTGTGGGTGAACCTGTGCTAATGTACCGCCCCATCCAAGACTAATACATACTTGTGATTATACCCCTTGCAAACATCCGTAAGTACAAGAAAGTAATTAAGGTAAAACCTAATCACAGCTTTAAACTCTAAGACCCTTACGTCCCTTGTGCAATGGTTTCCTAACGGGGGTTCAGGTTTCTGTCACTCCGGCAACCCCTACGATTAGTAGCCAAATACACAATGCATTCCCCTAGGCCCATATAGGTGAAGTGTCATGTAGTCGACGTTCACATGACACCACTAGAAGAAGTACACCACAACTTAAATAACAATCTATTGAATCTTTCTCAACACAACTCCACTACTAACAACAAGACTTCTCCCATGTCCTCAAGAACAAAACGAACTACTCACAAGACATCATATGGATCATGATAAGAGATGGAATAATGATGTATAACAATCTGAACATAAACAATAATTAAATGGTTCACTCAATAGCATCAACTACAAAGAGTAATCAACACCGGGAAAGTTTCCCCTATGAACTATGCAAGATTCAACAAAATTGTTACAGCAATATGGAGATGATGATGAGGGTGCTGATGGTGATGATGGTGGTGGTGATGATGATGATCCCGATGAAGTCCAGCTTGATGGTGGTGTTGATGGCGACGATCTCCCCTCTCCGAGAAGGAATTCCCCTGGCAGAAATCTGTCTGCCGGAGAGATCTTTCTCTATCGGTGTTTTCCGCCCCACAGAGGCGGCAGAATCTTTCTGTGGTAGCTCCCCGATTCTTAGGGTTTCGGGAGGTTGATATACGCCAGAGGGGAGAGGCTGGAGTGGGCCAGGGCGGCCACACCACTCCCTGGCGCGGCCTAGGACTGCCCGCGCCATGGGGTGGTGTGGGCCCCCTGTGGCCCACCTCCACTCCATCTTCTGGCATCCTGCATCTTCTGGAAAAATAGAATTTTCCGTATATTTTCCCGGATTTTCTGATCATCGCGAATTTTGCCTCCAAACAGCACCTTTTCCATCAGAATCCTGACTGCAGCGGTCCATGCTCCAAAAGTCATCAACCATGCAAAAATAGATGAAATAACATAAGTATCACCTCTCAATACGAAATATATCAATGAATAATAGTGAATTAAGACATAGAATAGTGATGCAAAATGGATGTATCAGTGACCCGACTAGCACTTGCTTTGACCGCGCCGTACCTCGGCTAACTCGGCCTTTATACCTAGCGTTACCCTACCCAGGGGTATCCCCCAACATTAGTCTTCGAGGCTGGTGTGGTCTTAGGAACTTTAGTTGTTAAGGGCACAGCAGGTTCCCATATCCGGATCCATGCCTCTTTGTCCGAGTTACCCCGTAACCCGGAATTTTTTCTCTAGCGATCCCTTGGCTCGTTCCAAGTTATTCCTCGTTGGCCGGGTCTTTTGCTCGCTTATCCGGTTACCTTTCCCTTCTCTCGTACGCTTCCCCATGTCCTACGTGGAGGGTAATCATTATTTCGCCTCATTTTAAGGGCCACACGCATTTAATGCTCTAGTTACTATTGCAATGTTAGGAATAACTGTTGCGCTTGTCCCTTCATTGCAACGCCTCGTTAACTGTAACATCACATCGTGTCATGGGATCTTCTGCTCCCTATGGCCCTTTCTGTGGCCATGCTCTGATTGGCTGACTGGGCTGCGTACACGCCCGTTGTGTGTGGCGTGGCAACCGCAAAGGATCCCACTACACGCCCTCTCGCGTGGTTAAGTAGGAGGCCTGGGGCAATCTTTGGGGAAGTTCCCAGCCTCCTTTCTCTCTTACTGCAACTCCACCGCCGTAGCTTCTTGGCCATTGCTGCGCCGCCGCGACCGCACTTAGCAACTCCTCGCGCCCTCATCGCCGCTTCTGGCCAAGGTCTCCACCACGGGGCTCTGCGCTTCCAGGCTCCCTGCCACCGGTTACTTCTACTCCGATCTTGTCCTCGAGGACCTTGATTTCACCATGACAGAGGAAGAAGCCGTCGTGGTCGCTCAACAGGAGGAAGAAGAAGAGGGCCGCAAGCGCGGCTACTGGGACGACGCGTTCGTGTGCAAGGACGACCTGGATTGGCTCCGTGCCTCGCACCGCATTCCTGCCGGCGTCGCCCGCCGCCTCGCCACCGACGAGATTTCCCCCTCTCCCAATCCTGGGGAGTATGTTGTCTTTATTTCTCACTTCTAGCGCGGCTTCGGACTTCCTGTCTCTGTCTTTTTCCATGATTTCATCTTCACATACCAGTTGCAACCACACCATCTCCCTGCCAATGCCATCAGCTCTCTATCCTCTTTCGCCTCCGGCATAGAGGGGTACGTCGGCCTCTGGCCATCTAAGGAGATGTGGATTAAATTCTTCGGTCTCCAGAAGAATGTTGTTTAGGCTAAGGAGCTTACTCCGGCGAAGAAGCACCTGACTCAGTGCGGTGAAGCCTCCATATCTCCCTGCAAGAATTCCACATTTCCCCGGGTCACCGGGCTCGAGTCTTGCAAAGGCTGGACTAGGACTTTTTTCTATGTCCGGAACACAACTCCCGAGGACTTGATCCGGCTCCTCCCCTTCAATCTTGGTTCCGGACACCTCTCTTTGGGAGAGTATCCCGAAGCGGCCCACAGCTCTGGCGAATTTGGTTGATCGCCGAATCAAGGAGCTGCTCAAGGAGAAGCTTCAGGGGAGGACATTATGATCACCTTTGTCCACAACCGGGTCTCCGCCCTTCAGAAGCGCGCCGACAAGATCTGCTACTTGAGCGCCCCCCTCGACCACCACCAGACTTCATCATTTGAGCTCGATAACTCGGTTGTTTACCGCCGGGTTAAGGCCATCTACAACATGGAGAAGGAATTCTCCGAGGCTTGGGAATGGGGGCGAGCACCATACACCTGGGACAACCCTCCTCCGAAGGTAAACTTAGTACTTATAGCCTTTCCGGGTCTTCTTGATATGCCGGATAACTTCCTTAGCTTAACCATTGCTACTTTATTCTCAGTGATTTCTCCAGCAGCCGCTGGAATATGGCGAGGTTCTTGCGAGCAAGTGGGTACCGAACCGCGCCCAAGAAGACGAGGTGGAGCCTGATCTGGAGACCTTCCTGCCCACTGTGGACATCGTCAAACGCAGCTCTAGTAAGGCCTCTTCTTTAAGGGATTCCCCAGATGACGATGACTCGGATATTGAGGTTCTGGAGGTACTTGACCCGGTTCCCATCTCTTACACATATCTGGTTATGTTCGAACTTTAGCTAACCCGTCCGGTCAGGTCCACAAGGTTCCCCCCCTCGCCATGGGTGATCCGGTCCATCCTCCCTCCCATAAGCGCACGGTAACCCCAGCCGCAGCTCCGGAGGCGCCGCCGCCCAAGAAGAGGCAGAGGAAGTCCGGGGTGAAAGTCTCGACTAAGCCGGCCGCCAAGATCACGGTCCGGAGGGCGCTGATGGCCCAAAATATATCGAGCTTGTTGGGGAACCCCAAGAGGAAGGTATGATGAGCACAGCAGCAAGTTTTCCCTCAGTATGAAACCAAGGTTTAATCGAACCAGTAGGAGCAAGGAAACACCCCAAAGGTGTTGCTAGCTGAACGTTGGCAGGGCGCACTACCGGTGCCAGCAACAACATGGAGACCTACACAACACAACCACAAAACTCTGTCCCCAACTTGCGATGAGGTTGTCAATCTCACCGGTTTTGCTGAAAACAAAGGATTAAACGTATCGAGTGGAAGAAAGTAATAGTTTGCAGAAAGTAAACACAAAGAAATAAACAGTTGATTGTAGATTGATAGTAAAAGAAAGGACCGTGGTCCATAGTTCACTAGAGGTGGCTCTCCTTAAGATAGATAACATGCTGGGTGAACAAATTACAGCGGGGCAATTGACAAACATCAAGAAATCATACAAGCATATACTACTCATCTTAACTCCTTTGAGATTCGATTGGGCATTACAACATTATACATAGACCGCCATCCAACTGCATCTATGACTAATAATCCACCTTCAGGTTATCATCTGAACCCCCTCCAGTATTAAGTTGCAAGCAACGGATAATTGCATTACGAATTGCGTGTAAAGTAAACAATATGATTGTTCTCTGAACAAAGGATTGTTGTTTTCTCCCTAGTACCAACAACACATCTAGTCCCTTAGAGATTTCTGTCACTTCCCCAGATTATCAAAGGCATGAACCCACTACCGAACATAAATACTAACTCTTGGAGTTGCTAGCATCTACTTGGCCAAGATAACTACTAACAACGGAAAGCATGCTAGATCACAAATAACAAAGACATGATAGAATCAATAATCCATCTGAAATAGCATCTCAATATCCATCGGATCCCCACAAACACAACATGCATAATTACAAATAGATGATCTTGATCATGAACGGAGCTCACAAGATCTAAACATGATAGCACAAAGGAGGAGATCTAGCCATCTAGATACTACATGGACCCGTAGTCCAGAGATGAACTACTCACGCATCACACCGGAGGCTTGCATTATGATGAAGAAGGCCTCCAGGGTGAATTCCCCTCTCTGGCAGGGTGCCGGGAAGAACTTCAGATCCCTCCTGATCTAGGGATGGAGATGACGGCGGCTAGAGACTCTTTCGTGGATTTTTTATCTGGTACTTAGGGTTTCTGTATTAGAGGTAATATATAGGCGGACGGAGAGGCCAAGGGGGTGCCTGGGGCGGCCATACCACCCCCTGGAGCGGGTCAGGCCTGGCCACGCGGCCAGGTGGTTTGGCCGGGCCCCAGCCCCTCTCCGTCTCGTATTCTGGCTCCAGGTGTCCATCGGTAAAATAATGACTTTGGCTTTTGTCCTGTCAAATTCCAAGAATATTCATTTTCTGACTTTCCTAGAACCAAAAACAGCAGAAAACAGGCAGCTGGCACTGTGGCTCTTGTTAAAAGGTTAGTCCAAGAAATCATATGAAAAGTACTCCAAAGTGTGGACAAAACATAAGAAAGTAGATAAAACCAAGCATGGAACATCAAAAATTATGGATACATTTGCAACGTATCAACATTCCCAAGCTTAACTCCTACTCATCCTCGAGTAGGTAAGTGATAAAAAGAAAGAATAATTTTGAGGTGACATGCACCATCATAAACTTGATCAAAGTATTTGTAAAACATTGAAAGCTAGGATCATAGTACTTCAATCATAACATGAAAGACAAAGTTCTAGCAATAAGACAAAGAAACTGTGTTGCAACATGAAAAGGAACAAACAAAATATTAACGAATAACAATGCTTTGCAAGACGTTTAATTGTTTCACATAAAGAAAACAGAGCATAGTAGTATTCAGCTTGTCCCTCATAGAGTAGCAAACATAAATGCATAGGACACCTTCAAAGTTCATAAGAGTGACTAGATACAAATAGTTTAAAACAAGCAATATCAAGGTATGCATCAATCAATAAGTCTTGGGACAATGCGCATAGAACTAAGAATGGCCACTATGCTCTCAAAGTAGGTGCATTTAGGTAGAAGGTGGAGACTCAACATAAAAGTAAAAGAAGGGACTTCATAGAAGGAAGTAGGGATTCAAGTCTCATAATGAGATTCCAAAAATTATGGTACTTAATAGCTTTCAGCTCTCATTGCCCCTATCATAAGCATCTTGAAGGTGATTAAGGTTAAAGTGACACAACCAAGAGGATATGCTTGACAAGTTATAAACCGAAATCTCATGCCCCTTACTTACGAAGACCGAACCTCATGCTACTCAACTTTAGTCACAAGTAAGATCTTGTCATTGTAAGTACACATGTATCATAAAGAACCGCCAATGGGGTACCCCTTGCACATTATACAGGAGCTATCCCATAATCAAAATGACAAGGCAAGCAGACAATGAGCGTCTCAGCGATCTTTTTATTTGCTATTTGCATAGGTTTTTATAGAGGATGCTTCATAGAGTGCTCATTATGGTGATGCTGCAAGTTTCAACCATGATTAGGCATGGCTTAGGCTAGTGGCCCAGGCGTTTCTCTAACACACATACAAACTCCATCATCTTACAAGTTCCACTTTTATTTCACACCACCGGGATCCATAAGCAAAAGAACATGATATCAACGGGGTACAAAGTACAAGTGCAATGTTGAAAGCGTTCCCCATGATACATGGTTCTGCTAACTTCAACTTATAAAGCGCAAGCATATACGCAAGGAAGATGGACGCAATGGTTCAAGTTTATTAAGGTAAAGAAAAGTAAAGTGTGCCATCAAGTTCGTGAGAGCTTTAATCACTAGGTTTCTCATAACAAGTTTAATTCGGAAGGTAGATAAAAACATGAATATACTTGGAATAGCATATGCTAGTAGGTAGGTATAGTGGACTCTTTGGAATAACTTGGTTTAAGGAGTTGGATGCATGAGTGGAACTCATACTTCGTTGCGGAGGCTAGCAAAAGACTGGGAGCGACAAACTAAGAGAGCAATAATGGCCATAATCATGAAGAGCGACAAAACACCATTGATCAAAGCATAAAGTGATACTACAAGTTGAAAACTAAAGGATCATCAAGGCTTATGGTGACTTGGGATAGTCATAACATGGTGTGAGCATGTGCCAAGTCAACCCAAATAAAGCATCAAAGGAGAATACCACAATACTATGCTTTAATATGCTAAAACAATGCATGATCCTTCCAAGGCACATTAAGCAATCTCAATTGTTTATAACAAGTCATGCTACAACAAAGAATACTAAGCATAAAGGCAAAACAATATCAAGCATGACATGACAAAGCATAGACCACAGTCAAAAACAAGCTCTCTTTACCACTTAAGCATGAACTTTTCCTACTCTTTTCCAATCCAAACCAAACTATTTAAAAACTAATGTATGGAAGAGGGGGTCAAATCAATTTATTCAGCAAACTAAGAAAACAAAGCAAACGAAAAACGAAAATGAAAACGAAAAAGAAGACGCTCCAAGAACAACACAACTGTGCACGAAACAATAAAAATGAAGCGTTTGGAAGAAACCTGAGATTTTTATTGATGAAGAGGGGGATGCCTTGGGCATCCCCAAGCTTGAGCTTTAGTCCATCCTTCATCTCATTACTCATTCCTTCCATACACCTGAAATTTTTCGTTCATACAAAACTTCACACAATATTCATTAGCAACATTAGTGCACTCAAGATAATAGATCTTTAGGTTCAGTTCCAACACCAATAAAACTTACATTAAACACACTAGCTACTGTAGCACTTCCCTCAAAAAGCTCAATTCCCCAAAAGAACTCAAAAAGGAACCAACAAGAAGCAAATGCAGAAAACGGCAGAAATCTGTCAAAACAGACCAGCAGGTAAAGACGAATTGTTTCGAAGACCTTATGTTGCTCAAATCAAAAAGTATTCAACTAAATAAAGTTAGATAACATACTGGGGAAGAATCACAAAACTTCACGCCTCAAACGGACGTATAGAGGTTTTACACGAATTTTTACGGTGAAGCACAGAAATCTGTTTCGGGACAGCAACTTTTCCAATCATTACTTCTCTCTCATTAGAGGTTACTCTTGGCACAAAAAGCAAATAAAAAGGATAAGGAGCGGTTATTACTGAAGTAATAACTTCCAAGACTCATCTAAAACTTTTGGGTTATCTCCCAATAAGTACTTTTCTTTAACGCCTTTAAGTTATTCATAAGAAGCAAGAAAAAGAATCAAGTGTTCTCAAATGAAGAAGCATTAAGAGCAAATTTTGTTTTCATAGGAGAGGCAAAAGAAATCTTCTCTCTCTTCTTAGGGAAGTGTTCTATACCTTTCTTGAGTGGGAGTTGATATTTAATGGTGCCTTCTTTCATATCAATAATGGCACCAACAGTTCTAAGAAAAAGTCTTCCCAAAGTAATAGGACAAGAAGCATTCCATTCAACATCCAAAACATAGAAATCAACGGGGACATAGGCATTGTTAACCATAATAAGAACATCATTAATACTCCCCATGAGTTTCTTTTTAGTATTATCATCAAGTGGGACATTCAAATAACAATCTTCAAGTGGAGGCAAATCAAGCATATCATAAATCTTTCTAGGCATAATGGAAACACTACTATCAACATCACATAAAGCTTTAAAATCAAAATTATTCACTTTCGTATTAATGATGGGTTCCCAACCATCTTCTTGTTTTATAGGAATAGAAGCTTTATGTTTCATATTTTCTGCTTTAATCTTTATGAGAGCATGAGTAATGTGTTTTGTAAAGGCCATGTTCATAGCACTAGCATTAGGACTTTTAGCAAGCTTTTGTAGGAACTTAATAACTTCAGAGATATTGCAACCATCAAGATCAAAATCATAATTATCATCTAAAGTAGTAGAACTATTACTAGCCTCAACACTAGTGGTAGTGATAATAGAAACACTAATGTTTCTAGCAATTTCATCTTCTCTTTCCCACTTAGCATGCAATTCAGCTAATAGTCTAACATTTTCATCAATTCTTACTTGTATGGCATTAGTAGCTGCAAAGGGATTATCATTTGTTTCAGGTTTAGCAGCCATTTTATTAATCAAAGAGGATTGAGCTTCAGACAAAGATGATATATTTCTTTCAGCATTAGAAACTTTCAATTGGAAATTAGGAATTTCTCTATTCAAATTATCAAGTTGATGACTAATATTCTTCAAAATGGTAAATTGTTCCTCCATAGTTTTAGTAAATAATTTATTTTGCTCATATTGCATTTGCATAAAGTTCTTAGTGGCTCTTTCAACTTCTAAAATTCTTCCTTCACTAGGTAATCTAGGTTTGCCATTATAACCATAAGTATTATTAGGAGGGTAAGGCCTATAATTATTATTACCATAAGCATTGTTGCCAAAATTATTATTTCTTATAAAGTTCACATCAACTTGCTCTTCTTGAGCAACCAAAGAGGGTAAGGGAACATGATTTGGATCAATATGGGCTTTCCCATTAACAAGCATAGACATAATAACATCAATCTTATCACTCAAGGAGGAGGTTTCCTCAATAGAATTTACCTTCTTACCTTGTGGAGCTCTTTCAGTATGCCATTCAGAGTAATTAACCATCATATTATCCAGAAGCTTTGTTGCAGCACCAAAAGTGATGGTCATAAAGGTACCTCCAGCAGCATAATCCAATAGGTTTCTTGAAGAATAGTTCAATCCTGCATAAAGGGTTGGATAATAATCCAAGCAGTCAGTCCATGAGTGGGACAATTCTTTACCAAAGATTTCATTCTTTCCCAAGCTTGAGCAACATGTTCATTATCAGATTGTTTAAACTTCATTATTTCACTTCTCATAGATATAATCTTAGCAGGAGGATAGTATTTTCCAATAAAAGCATCTTTGCATTTAGTCCAAGAATCAATACTATTCCTAGTTAGGGAATTCAACCATTCTTTAGCTTTTCCTCTCAAAGAGAAAGGAAACAATTTAAGCTTAATAATATCTCCATCTATATCCCTATGCTTTTGCATCTCACAAAGTTCAACAAAGTTATTTAGATGGGCAGCAGCATCTTCATTACCAATATTAGAAAATTGTTCTCTCAGAACAAGATTGAGTAAAGCAAGTTTTATCTCAAAGAAAGTAGCTTCAGGAACAGGTGGAGCAATAGGTGTGCTCACAAAATCATTGTTGTTGGTGCTAGAGAAGTCACACAACTTGGTGTTTTCAAGAGTAGTCATTTTTTTGTGTTTTTGATAAACAAAGCAAACTAGTAAGACTAATTTTTTTGTGTTTTTGATAAAGAAACAAGCAAACAAAGAAAAATTAAACTATGCAAAACAAAAATAACAAAGTAAAGAGATTGGTTATGAGGGACTCCCCTTGTGAAGATGTCCTTGACTCCCCGGCAACGGCGCCAGAAAAATAGCTTGATGGCCCAAAATATATCGAGCTCGTTGGGGAACCCCAATAGGAAGTTATGATGAGCACATCAACAAGTTTTCCCTCAGTATATGAAACCAAGGTTTAATCGAACCAGCAGGAGCAAGGAAACACCCCAAAGGTGTTGATAGCTGAACGTGGGCAGGGCGCACTACCGGTGCCAGCAGCAACGTGGAGACATACACAACACAACCATAGAACTCTGTCCCCAACTTGCGATGAGGTTATCAATCTCACCGGTTTTGCTGAAAACAAAGGATTAAACAAATCGAATGGAAGAAAGTAATAGTTTACAGAAAGTAAACACAAAGCAGTAAATAGTTGATTGTAGATTGATAGTAAAAGAAAGGACCGGGGTCCATAGTTCACTAGAGGTGGCTCTCCTTAAGATAGATAACATGGTGGGTGAACGAATTACAGCAGGGCAATTGACAAACATCGAGAAAGCATACAAGCATATACTACTGATCTTGACTCCTTTGAGATTCGATTAGGCATTACAACATTATACATAAACCGCCATCCAACTGCATCTATGACTAATAATCCACCTTCAGGTTATCATCCGAACCCCCTCCAGTATTAAGTTGCAAGCAACGGATAATTGCATTACGAATTACGTGTAAAGTAAAAAATACGATTGTTCTATGAACAAAGGATTGTTGTTTTCTCCCTAGTAGCAACAACACATCTAGTACCTTAGATATTTCTGTCACTCCCCTAGATTATCAGAGGCATGAACCCACTAACGAGCATAAATACTAACTCTTGGAGTTGCTAGCATCTACTTTAATGCTTTTGCTCACTGTTTCCTCTGCTCTGTTTCTTAGGCAAATTTCCAGAAGGTGATACTCTTGCTGCTGCTGCCATAGCCCGGTCCCGCGAACAACGTGGTATCCCCACAGGCCCTAATGCCGAGCCAATCCTGTATGATATAGAGGATCTGCTGGCGAGCTTCTTCACTCGCCTGGAGCTAGTGAAGAACTATGGTGCAAACATTATGCCGACGACAATGCGGATGTTCAGCTCCCTCTAGCCCACTGAGCCCACTCCCAAAGGTAATGCGGCGCTGATCGCCAAACTGATGGAGTGCGAGCATCAGCTGAATCTATGGCGTGAGTCGGCTGCACGAGCTGGGGCTGACATTGCCTTGCAGTTCGTCCTCTCGTGGTACGAAGGAATACATCTAGGGATGCTTACCCGCATGCGCACCGGATCCAAGTGGACCGAAGATCCGGCGTGGGTTGTGCGTCGCAAAGCCAGTGCTAAGAAACTTATCCAGTATTCCTTCTGCCACGCTTGGATCGAAGAGCCGAGCTACCTTGACGTTTTCGATGATGAAATTGCCTCTAAAGGTGAAGGAGATGAGGGGAGTGAGGGTGAGGCCTCCGAGCTTGGCGACGAGGCCGAAGACCAAGAGGATGGCGGGGCCAACCCCAAGGATGAGGCCGAGGCTAGCGCCCCGCACCCAAATTCCGAAGTACCTCCTCCTTCGGCCGATGATTCGGTTGCTCCCCCTGCTCCTTAAAAAACACTTGACCGAATTCGTCAGATCCCCAGAATGCCGGGTGAAAATGTATCTAAGTACCTTGGTTTGATTTTGCTACAATTTATACTATTTGGAATTGAGTTTTTAATGTTGGATTATCCTGGGCGAAGTCCCCGAGTTTCGTTTTCTGGTTCGCCCAATTTTTGACTCGGCTCGCGTCTACCTTGATTCGGTTTTTTGACTTACGAGTCCGAGGCTCAAAATAATCTGGCGTTAGATAAATACAGTAAACACAGGGTTAGTCCGAGTAACAAATGTCGGCTCGCTTAAGTTCCTTTCCTTAGTCATTTTTCATGTGTTTTGCCATTCCAAACTTGTTCTCTTACTTGCCATGAAGCCAATTAGACAACAGCAAAGTCAAAGAGTTAGGTTTTTGGGTCTCACACATTACTAATCTGGCTAAGATATAAGTGACTTAACCCAGCCGACATAAAAATACGAAAACAAGAAGAAGAATTATTCTAGCAGTCCCCGAGTTTCTGCTTGGGGTGCCAAAATTTCATTAATAAGCTCATTTCCGACATACATACTGACATATGAGTAGCTCGGATACATTCACCTCTTTGTCAGGTGTAAAAAGGACGAAGTAGTGCTACGTTCCACGACCGCTTAGATTCCTCTCCGGACCTATCCGTCTTGTTCTTTTCCTATGGTTGTGCATCAATAAGATAGTAGGAATCATTGTGCAAAGCTTTTCTTACAATGAAAGGTCCTTCCCATGGAGGGGACAACTTATGCATGCCAGCAGTGCACTGCACCAACCGAAGTACCAGATCACCTTCCCGGAAGACTCGGGGGTTTACTTTCTGGCTATGATAGCATCGGAGATTTTGCTGATATATGGCGGATCTGGACAAGACCAGTTCTCTTGCTTCTTCCAGCATATCAACATCATTTTGTCGGGCTTCACGCACTTCGGCTTCTGTGTATTCGGCGACTCTTGGCGAATCATGCTCTATGTCGGCTGGTAATATAGCTTCTGCCCCATATACCAGAAAGAATGGCGTATAGCTTGTTGATCGATTCGGAGTTGTTCTTAAACTGCATAGTACTGCTGGTAGTTCTTCTATCCAGCACCCCGCTGATCTTTGCAGCATCTCTATGAGTCGGGGTTTTATCCCGGACAATACCAGCCCGTTGGATCTTTCCACTTGCCCGTTCGATGCGGGGTGGGCCACTAAAGCTAGATCTAGCTAGATTTTCTTTTCTCTGCAGAACCTCGCAAATGCTCCTTCAATGAAATTTGTGCCATTATCAGTTATGATACTGTGGGGGTATCCGTATCTCAAGATTATATCCTTGAGAAATTTGTGCCATTATCACATTTCCTGATTGGTTTCATTTCGATCCATTTTGTGAACTTGTCGACCATAACTAGGATATGGGCCATTCCTCCCTTAGCCGGTTTAAATGGACCTACCATGTCTAGGCACCATACAGCAAATGGCCAAGTAATGGGGATAGTTTTGAGTTCTGACATTGGTAAATGAGTTTTCGTGGCGTATCTCTGATAGCCATTGCATTTTCTCACCAAATCTTCTGCTTGCTCCAAAGCATTTGGCCAATAAAATCCATGCCAAAAAGCTTTTGCCACCAATGCTCTTGAAGATGCATGGTGACCACATTCTCCTTGGTGGATATCCCGAAGTATGTCAAGTCCTTCCTCCGGATCAATGCACCATTGTAGTACGGTGGTTACACTCCTCTTGTATAGTTCGACATTGATAATGGTATAGGCCTTTGCCCTTCTGCGGATCTACCTTGAGAGTATCTCGTCATCCGGCAGGATTCCCTCTTTCAGGAAGTCAAATATTAGCTTGGTCCAAGTGGGTATAATTCGGACTAAGAAAGGTTACTCGTCAATTTCCATTGCATCCACCGTAATAACTCCCGCCGGGTCTAGTTGTCCAGTCCCCAGGTTTGCTGAGGCAGTCCCCGGGTTTGCCGAAGGAGTCCTCGGGTTTGCTGAGGTACCTCCCCAATCTATTTACATTGGTGTAGCTTCTGATCCGGAGAATGCCGGGATATAAATCGATTCGGATTCAGGTGATGGAGTAATAGCTGGTTTTCTTAAGTGTTCCAAGGCAACATGTGGCAGGATTGGTTGCTGGGATGATCCCAACTTAGATAGTACGTCGGCCGCCTTGTTTTTGATCCGAGGTATGTGGTGGAATTCACATCCCTCGAAGAATCCGCTTATCTTTTGCACATGAAATCTGTAGAGGGCCATATTTGCATCCAAGGCGTCCCAGTTGCTAGATACCTGCTACACCACCAAATCTGAATCTCCAAAGCATTGTATCCGACGGATCCCCACTTATTTTGCTACTTTGAGACCATGTAGTAGTGCTTCATATTCCGCGACATTATTTGAGGTAGTGAAGTGGATTTGAAGGACATATTTCAATTGATCCTTCTTGGGCAAGGTGAGCACTACTCCGGCGCCCAGCCCTTCTTTCAGTTTTGATCCATCGAAGTGCATTCGCCAATAATTGGAGTCCGGCAGAGGTGGCTCGTATTGCATCTCGACCCAGTCAACAAAGTAATCCGCCATAGCTTGCGATTTGATCGCATCTCTTCTGTCAAACTGCGGTGCATACGAGGCTAGCTTAATTGCCCATTTTGCTATCCGGCTACTTGCATCTTTGTTACTCATAATCTCTGATATGGGTGCCTCACATATCACTTTGATGGGATGTTCCTCAAAATAGTGCTTGAGTTTCTTGGCCAACATATACACGCCATACACCATCTTTTGATAGTGTGGGTAATTCTTTTTTGGAGAAGATAATACCTCGCTCAGATAGTAAACTGGCCTTTGCACCGATTTTCCTTCTTGTTCGTGCTCTACTACAATTACTACACTTACGACTCGGTTGGTCGCGGCTACATAGAGTAACATTGGCTCCTTGGGTAGTGGTGCTGCTAGGATTGGTGCAGTAGACAACATTGTTTTCAACTCTCGAAATGCGACATCCGCTTGTGGTGTCCATGTGAATTTATCTTCTTTTTTCATTAACTGGTAGAGGGGCAAGGCCTTCTCTCCCAGCCGACACACAAACCGGCTTAACGATGCCAGGCAGCCAGTAAACTTCTGCACATCGTTAAGACATTTTGGCAGTTCCATTCTCTCTATGGCTTGGATTTTCGATGGGTTAGCTTTGATACCTTGGCTAGACACTAGAAAACCGAGTAACTTTCCTGCAGGCACACCAAAGGTGCCTTTTTTCGGGTTAAGCTTCATTCGGAACCGTCTCAAGTTCGCGAATGTCTGCCGGATATCATCAAGGAGCGTATCGCTTTCCTTAGTTTTTATCACCACATCATCCACATAAACTTCCACGTTTCGACCTATTTGATCATGTAAACACTTTTGCATGCATCGCTGGTACGTTGCTCCAACATTACATAATCGAAACGTCATAGTGCGATAGCAATAAGCCCCATACGGGGTAATAAAAGCAGTCTTTATTTGATCATCCGGGTTTAGGGGTATCTGGTGGAAACCAGAATACGCATCAATGAATGACAATAGTTCACATCCGGCAGTTGAGTCTATGACTTGATCTATTCTAGGGAGTGGGAATGGATCTTTGGGACACGCCTAATTCAGGTTCGTGTAATCAATGCACATGCACCATACCACGGCCACGTTCGGATCATCCTTCTTCTTTTCCACAAGCACCAGATTAGAGAGCCAATCCAGATAGAGTACTTCCATGATAAACCCGGCTGCAAGGAGCCTAGCTATCTCATCCCCGATGACTTTCCTTCTGTCTTCGGCGAAACGCCGGAGAGGCTGCTTCACCGGCTTAGCCCTGGGTCTTACGTTCAATGAGTGCTCAGCCAATTCCCTCGCCACACCTTGCAGATCCTGTGGGGACCAAGAAAAGATATCCCGATTCTCACGGAGGAAGTTGATGAGCTCGCTTTCCTATTTGCTTCTTAACCCGGCACCAATGGTTACGATGCGCTCTGGGAACTGATCATTGATTGGCACTTTCTTTGTATCCTTGGTTGCTTGGAATGACACGCTTCCATGCGGGTTGGTCAGAGCCGGCATATGCTGCTGTGCGGATTGAGCCAACGCCGCCACTTCTAGTATCTTCCTTTTTTATTGAGCCATCACGACTAACTCGGCTAAGTTAGATCCAGCTAAGGTGCACTCGATCGAACGCCTGAAGTCCCCGAATACAGTTATCACTCCCCTAGGTCCGGATAGTTTAATCTTTAAGTAACTGATGTGAGTACTTGCCATGAACTTGTTCAGCGCAGGCCTGCCGAGTAATGCATGATAAGCGCTCTCCAGATTCACCACTTCGAACTCCAAATTTTCAGTCCAGCAATTATCCCTCATGTCGAATAATACATCAACCCGGACCTTACCAATTGTATCATAGGAAATACCTAGCACAATGCCGTGAAAGGTGGTCCTCATCGCTTGCAGCATGTTCTCTGATATTCCCAACTTGTGCATGGTATCCTTGTACATGATATTGATGCTAGTGCTGTTGTCAATTAGTACTTTGGAAAACCTCACATTGAGATTCGGCCCGATGAATGTCGGATCTAGGACCAGCACGTAGGTCCCTGGAGTAGGCATGACCTTTGGGTGATCTTTGATACTCTATGTAATCTCCTGATCTGACCAAGGCATATATCTCACTACTACCGGGATTACCGCATTTACCTCCATATGTCGGTGCTACAAGCTTTTCTGGTCAGTTTCTTCCGTGGTAAACACATAGTAGCTTTGATGATGCTCCCTGTATTCGTTTCGTCCCTAATTTGCGTGGTAACCTTGGTCTTGCTGTTGGTTGTTGTTCACTTGATGCACAACATCCCTCCTTTCTTGATTTTCATATCTCGGCGGAGGTGGAGGCAACATTAGTTGTTGTCCATTTCCTTCTGTCAGTAATGGCTGCCGTGGTACCTCAATCCGAGGTGCTTCATTCTGAGGTGCCTGAGCATTCCCCGAACTACCCTATTCTAGATTCCTCATCCACTCACATTGCCGGGTTGTATGATTCACATGACTATTCGGACTTGCTGGATGAAACTTGCAAGGTTGATCCAACATAGACTTGAACGTATACCTCGGTCGATCTTTTCGTTCTTGCCATAGCTTTTTCTGCTCCGGGGTCCAAGGCTTCTTCCCTTCATTTTTCTGTTGCCAGTTTTGCCCTCCAGTTTTCTAACGCTGGCTGGTGCCGGTACTAGGCTGACCCCGGTCTAACGCTGCCACCTGTTGCGAGTTATATTTGTAATATAGACGCTTGTCCCTTCTCTTTCCTCAGAAATCATTTCTCCTCGATGACCCGGAGCCATCTCGATTGTAATATTCCTCGCTTGCCTCACTTGACATTAGCCGGGGTTGGGTTGGATCTCCCAAAGCGTATGAATCTGCGATCCGGATCGTCTCAGCCAAAGTGGTTGGCATATCTCGCTGCAGTCTCTGCCACAACATACTTCCATATCTGCAGCCTTGGGCGAACCACGCAATTGCTTGTGATTCAATTACCCCCTCGCATGAGTTTCGCACGTTGCACCACCGAGTCAAGAAATCCCGATCTGGCTCATTCGGTCTTTGCCGGCATAACTCCAAAGTCTGTGGCCTGTTGGGCCTCCTATAAGTGCTTGAGAAGTTGCTAACGAATAACTCCTCAAAATCCAGCCAGCAGTTAACACTTCCTGGTGGCAAATTGTTTAGCCAAACTCTTGCTGGTCCTTCCAACATTTGTGGCGCATACCTCACTGCCCATCTCAAATTTTCAGTTGCGATCTTGACCGCCATGGCGTAATCAATCAGCCAATCCTCTGGCCTAGTACTACCATCGTAGGTTCTGGTTCCTCTGGCGAACTGAACGTTCGGCACCGGCGGCTCCTTCATGATCCGGGGCCCAAAGCATGCCGGACCAGGAGGACCTTGTACCTCGATTAGCTCCGACTAATAGATTCTATCCATTTTCAGCCTCGCATCATCTGGCTGCAAATTCCTGCTTCCTAACCTTGACCCAATTATATGGTGCTCCAGTCTAGGATACCCGTCGTTGATCGTAGCCTAATAACCATCATTATATCTATCCTAATCTGGACAAGCTTTCTGCTGTTGTGTTGCTTGTCCTGCACTTCTCTCTTGCCGAGGCGCACACAACTGCTGCTGCCGAGGTATATTTTGTCCTACCCACTGGATCACGCTGTCCGACATTGCCATTGGCAGCGTTCCTTTGACCGGCATTGCCTTGGTCGCGGTTACCTCGGCCAGCTTCACCTCGGCTGGTGCTGTGACGATCTTCATCTACTTGCACCGCTTTGCCTTTTCCAGCTCTCACCGGGTCGTAGGGGACCATCTGTTTGTCTCTTCTCCCGGAGTTCACCACCTCTTCTCTCCTAGGGTTGTGACCCGGAGATGACGCAGCTCCGCCGGACCTTGCCGGGTTATTTCTAACTGAATGAACCACGTATGATGCTCCCGTTTGTGCCAGGTTTGCTTTGTTCATTTCTTCATTTTGCTGGCAAGCGACCCTTAGCAAATGGTTCAACCTCTCTTGTTGCCTTTCCCGGGTCTCTCCGGTTAGACCTTCTAACTCGGACGCGACCGCATTTGCTTCCCTGAGGTTCTTTGCCAAGGTACTATACCTCTCCAGCCCTCCTGTTACTATCGTGGCGGTCTGATCCGGCCTAGGCTCGTATTCCTTGTCAATCTCAGTAATCAGGTTTCTACCTCGGATTTTTACTCCATCTATGCGGTTTGCCTTTACATATTCCCTCAAAGTAATGTTCAAGGACTGCTGTAACTCTGCTACTTTCTTTGCCCTAGCTAACATTTTCTGCCTAGTTTCTTCTAACTTAGCTTGCGCCTGAGCCGGATTTACCAATGGTGCTATAGGCGTTGCTAGGCTATCTATTGCCTGCTGGAGCACATTCTCCGGCCTCTCTATTGGGGGGAACCTAGACCTGGCCTGCTTCGGCGTGACTTCCGGCTCTGGCGCCGGGACTTTGCTTGCTCCTGCGTCCGGCGCGGTCATCAGGACCTCAACGCTGCTGGTGGGGCGAGTGATACGCACACCACGTGTCGTTGTATTGGGAACGGAAATACCTAAGGAGGTTAGATAGAGGTGTGGGGACTAGCAGGGAAACTATCGACGGCGTCCGCAGGTGGGATTGGATACAAGCAAGCGTAGCTAGACGCAGGAAGTACCCAGGTTCGGAGCCCTCGTGATGAGGTAAAGCTCCTACTCCTGCCGGATCTGACTATGAGGGATATACGAACTACAAGTGCTCCTTGAGCTGTATTCTCTCGCTACTGCCTTAAATGCACTGAGACCAACCCTTACTACTGAGGCCTTGCCCCTCCTTATATAGGCAGAGAGGCAACGGTCTCACTGGCTAGTCCGACTGGCAGGCCCCATAGGCGGGTCCCAACTGACTGGTCATCTACAGTATCCGGTACGGTATGTCCCATTGTAGTATGAGCGGTATGGCTGTCGTAGGCATAGTGGACGCCGTGCGAGCCTATCGTCAGCATCGGGCCACTGATCCTGCGTCATCCCCGCAAAGTCTTCGGTATGGCCGAGTAGTTGCCGGTCTTGTCATCGTACAGGGCGTACCGTGCACTGATACGCATGTCGTCCTGTCCCCTTGATTGGTTTTGGCTACGTCGCCGTGGTCGGTTGCTTCTTGTTGATCCGGCTACCGTGCGATAGCCGACTGCCTTGCCTTGTCCGGCTGCATCTGTTCAGCCGGACGTGATCCGACTACCAGTTTCTTGTCCGGTTGGGGTATCTGGGGGATCATCCACCCGACACTAGCCCCCGAGCGCGTGTGGATTCCGCCCTTAGGAGAAATGTGCGCACGCTCCCTCTTGGGTTTGAATTTGTGACCGGCTACGCCTGGCGGTTGCGCTACTTGTGACGTCAGTGCTGACGCCAGCCACGCGCGCACGCGCCATCATTTCACTGCGGCGGGCAGCGTAACCTCCCGTCGCCGACGCCGCCGAAATCGCTGCCCGACGCCGTTCGCTCCCGGATCTTCTGCGCATCCCGCGTCAGCACACGGGATCTGGGCGGCGGTTGGGGTGAAGGTCGCTTGGATACACGCCATGTGGCGTCGTGGATGGTTGCTCTTCCGGTCCTTTAAAGGGACGCCGCGGGGGGAGCAGTTCCCTTCCTTTGATCCCCTGCTCCAGTTTTCTTCTTCCCTTCCGCGCCTCCCCTCTGCTTGCCCGCTGCGCTCATTTGTGCCGCTCGCTGCCATCGGAGGTACGGGGCACCGCCAGTCCTCCACCGACGCGCCTTCTTGTCAACTGGAGATGGCAGCCGAACGCGGAGCCTGGTGTGGCTCCTCCGTCACGGAGGACCACATCCAGAAGTACCGCGCTACCCGCGTCCTTCCGCCGGGGAGGAAGTAGCGGTGCGGCTGGCGCCGGTGGGAGAGGTGTCGCCGCACCCGGCGGAGGGAGAGCGGGTCATCTTCCTCTCGCATCTAGCGTGGGGGTTCACGTTGCCGGTGCACCCCTTCTTCCTCACATACTTGGCCTTCTTCGACCTCCGTCTCCACCATCCCGGTGCCAACGCAATCGGAACGCTGGCGCACTTCATGGCTTTCTGTGAGAGCTATCTCGGGATCCAGCTGGATCTCGGGCTCTTCTGTCGGCTCTTCCGAGTCCGGCCGCAGGTGTAGTTCACAAAGGGGCCGCTAATCATCTGCGGCGGCGCCTCCATCTACTCCCGTGCGCAGACCGGCTACCCGATGTTCCTGGTGCACGACACGGTACGACTGTCGCAGCAGTCGTACTTCTATGTCAAGAACGTCACCAACGTCGACCGGATCAACCTTCCGGCTTTCCAGGATGTCGAGTCCAGCCGGCAGCACTGGGAGCTGAAGATTTACAGTGACAAGGTGGAGTCGGACGCAATGTTGCAGCGCATGCGCTCCCTCGTCACCTGCCGGCTAACCGGCCTGGACAAAATGTGCTTCTACTCCGGCCGGCTGGACCCGACCTGGCTATCGCGCCGTGATCCTCGCTACCACAACCTGAGGGAGTGGGTGTGGACAATCACGAAGGAGCAGCTGCCGGAGGGCTGGACCTTCAGCCTGACGCCCTACAACTGGGACAACCGCGCGCCCCGGGTAGGTCCTTTTAGCCGGAGCTTTCTTTCGTATTTCTTGCCTTTCTTTCTTGCTTTATCCGACTAACTTCTTGTATTCGGCAAATCTTCCCTTGCATCCTTCACGAGGAGGGTGAAGCCCCCCTCGAGGCATTTATGCCTGACTTGCCTGAGCCACGTGCTCGGTGGTCTGGCGAGGAGTCAGACGGGGACGGTGATGCCTTCCCCAGCCGGAACGATGAACCGGTTGCCGACTCCCACGCGGAGGTTGACGAGGAGGAGCAGGCTGCGCCGACCTCTGATCCGGCGCAGCGCCTTGCGACGGACGGCGAAGCTGGCGGGAGTGGCTCCAGCCATTCTAGCTCCAGCCGGCCTGCCGCGGAGGAGCCGGCCCCCAAGAGGAGCAAGACCAGCGCCCTTCCGCCGAGTCGCCTGGGCCAGAAGAAGGGGCCGCCTCCGCCGCCACCTCGAGCTAGACCGGCTGCCTCAGCCGGAGCGGAGGGTCCACAGCCGGACGTGGTGGCCCAGCCGAAAGCGGAAGGCTCTCAGTCGGGTGGCTCTTCCGCAGGCGCGCGGGGGGCCACAGCCGGCAAGGAACTTGTGGTTGTCGGTGACGGCAACTCCAACGACGAGCCGGGAGAAGAGTGGAGGACCGCAGTGGTTGCCGCGAAGTAGTCCTTGGCTATCAACGCCGTGGATGACGACGCCTCCTCTGCCGCATCGCTGACGGACCTCGCTGCCACCCTCGAACTGACGGTGAAGGAGATCCGGCTGCTAGAGGCCGCAGCCGGCGGGAACCGGTCCTTGGAGCAGAAGCTTGCTGCTGCCAACGGAACCTCCCAGAGTAAGTTTGCTTCATCCGGCTTTCCTTATTTTTTTGCTGATAGCCGGTTTTGTCGCAGCTATCCTCGTGTGCGCTCAGCGCGAGATCAATCGCTTGAAGAGAGCAAACGACCGGCTGAGCAAGTCCAACTCCACTCTACGGCTGCAGAACAAGGATTGGCACACGAAGGTAGACGGTCTGGAGGCCACCATCAAGGAGCGCGACGCCTCGCTCGCCAGCCAGATCGAAGCCTTCAACCTTCTCGAGGCCTAGAACAAGGACCAAGAGAAGGAGATCAAACGACTGGCGACAAAGGAGAAGGCTTTGGTGGAGGAGCTGATGCAAGTTGGCCACACGGCTAAGGGTGAGTTCCTATTTTCCGTCTCCCTTTCATTCCGGATCCGGTAGCCGGATCTGACTCTCTTTTTCTGACAGCATTTTATCCAGGCATAGACCTGCTGGCGTACAACCGACTGCAGGAGAACTGGTCAGGAGCGCATCCGACGACCCAGGAGCTCGTTGTCCTTCTTGGCGAGGAGGCTGCCAAGCTTCATCAAGTGGTGCGGGACATCTTCTCCTTCCTATGGCCGGATGCTCCGGTTCCAGAGACAATGGCGCCGCTGGCTGTGAAGGTTGGGGAGGTGCCGGCTGCGGTGGACCGGCTGCGGGACTTGGCGGCGCGAGCCGGAGCGGAGATGGCTCTGGCCCACATGCTCTCCTGGTACAAGGACGCCCGCATCGAGAAGATCGACGGAGGCTTCCGCACCGGCACCGACCTTGCTGCCATCCGCCAGGCCCATCCAGAGCTCCGAGGCTCCGCCATCAAGATTGTTGACTACATGGACCCCGACGAGGTGCTCACCGACTCGGAGTCCGTCAGTACTCCGGACGTGGAAGCCCCGACGCAGTCGGCTGCGGGCGCCGGAACTAGATCAAGCGTCGCGCCTCCTCCTCCGCCTGAAGCTTCCGCCAGTCAGGATGCTCTGCATGGCAAGGGTCCTGCTGCCTAGTCGCTGCCCCGGGATGCCGGGTGTATTTGTCTTGTTCAATCTTGCTTTGAAACTCTTCTGTCTGTACCGGCTATCTCTGGCGCCGGGTAAACTTATGGGAGCTTCGCCTCCTTTTTCCTTTTGTTAATTTTGAACTGGCTTGACTTTCCTTCAACTTGTGCGCTTTGCATTTTCTTTTAACATTTCGCCGAATGACTTTATTCATTGACTTCGCCTGCTACACGCTTTAGCCGGGAATCAGACTTCAGGGGCGCTAGCGCACCCACTAGGTGTAGGCCCCGAGATTCGTAGTAGCTGGCGTAGCCAGGTGCTTCGAATCTTCATTCTTTTCCCTAAATCTTCTAACTTTATCCGACTAGACTCGTCTTAGTCAGCTGCTTTCGCTGGCTGAACACCTTCAGCCGGGGGAACTAACATTACACTGGGGGCGCGCGAGCGCACCCACTGGGTGTAGCCCCCGAGATTCGGAGTAGCTGGCGTATCCAGGTGCTTCGAATCTTCTTTGTCTTCTCTTGATCCTGCCCTTGCCCTCACCTGGGCTCCGAATGGCCGGCTAAACGCCTTTAGCCGGCCGGGAACTACAAGATTCCACTAGGGGCGCGCGAGCGCACCCAGTGGGTGTAGCCCCCGAGATTCAGAGTGCTTGATGAAGGCAAGGACTTTGAATCTTCTTCTCTTTTCTTCCTGAATTCCGACTCAAGGTAGTCGTACCAGAATATACATACACATACATCCTCACATGTTAATAGGTTAGTCTGCCAAATTGTAGCCGGAAAATGGATTTGTTTTTTCGAAAACTAGCTTGCGCCTTTCTAGACACTTGGTCGCTTCCGCATCACTGCTTTTGCTGTTTTTGTGTCCTTGCCGGCAGTCAAGGCGGTCTGCAGCCAGAATCAAAGGGAGCTGACAGTACATCGCGCACGGTACTAACGGCTTAGTAACCAGATTGTCTTAAGCTAGTTGCAAGGCCGGGATGCCTGATCTGTTGCGTCTCCTCCCCGTCTTTCGTGTGGGATGCCTCGGGCTTTTGCTCTTGCTAGCCGGACAACCGGGTTGCGGTCTGTAGCTGAGACAAAGAGTGGGCCTCTGACATCGTCGCACACTACTCAGCCGGTTTGTTAACTTAGCAGGCCGGGCCAGCCGGCAAGCCCTCGGGTAGGGGTTGCCGGAGCCGGAAAACCATAACCAGAAAATAGGTACAAACACATTTCTAGCAAGGAGCCGCCGCGCATCTCGTGGGGGTCCGCATTTTCATTCATAGGGTTATACATACACTGTCTAGCGACTAGGTGTAAAACGGGCGCAGCAAGGCCGCATTCTAGGGACACTCGGTCTCCTCGTCTGATTTGTCCATCTTGTTCTTGCACGGCTGCTGCGCGTCGATGAGGTAGTAGGAGTTGTTGGGCAGCGCCCGGCTGATGATGAAGGGGCCTTCCCAAGGTGGTGATAGCTTGTGCATGCCCTTCGTGTCTTGCACCAGCCGGAGAACCAGGTCGCCCTCGCGGAACGCGGCTGGGCGGATCCAGCCTGAATGGTAGCGGCGTATTCGTTGCTGGTACAGGGCTGATCTGGACAAGGCTAGCTCGCGGGCCTCCTCCAGGAGGTCCACACCGTCCTCCCGTGCCTCCTGGTTGGCCTTCTCGTCGTATAGGAGCTTACGTGGGGAGTCGAACTTGATATCCGTGGAGAGGACGGCTTCCGATCCGTAGACCAGGAAGAACAGGGTGTAGCCGGTTGATCTATTCGGCGTGGTGCGAAGGCTCCATAGCACAGCCAGAAGCTCTTCGATCCAGCATCCGGGTGACTGCTCCAACGACACGATGAGGCGTGGCTTGATGCCGGCTAGCACCAAGCCGTTTGCTCTTTCGACTTGCCCGTTGGACTGCGGGTGCGCGACAGAGGCAAGGTCCAGCCGGATGCCCTTGTTGCTACAGAATCAGGCGAAGGCCCCCTTGGCAAAGTTCGTGCTGTTGTCGGTGATGATGCTATTGGGGTAGCCGAACCGATTGATGATGTCGGTGAAGAAGGTGACAACTGTCGCCTCGTCCAGCTTCCGAATGGGCTTGGCCTTGATCCACTTCATGACTTTGTCCACCGCCACCAGCAGATGGGTCATGCCCACGCGCGCTCGCTTGAAGGGACCGACCATGTCGAGGCACCAAACCGCCAATGGCTAGGTAATCGGTATGGTCTTGAGTACCAAAGTTGGCATGTGCCTGAGCTGCCTGAAGCGCTAGCACCCATTGCACACGCGGACCATCTGCTTAAGCGTCCTCGAGGGTGGTGGGCCAATAGAAGCCATGGCGAAACGCCTTGGCGACTATCGCCCTTGACGAAGCGTGGTGCCCGCACTCGCCCTGGTGGATGTCCTTGAGTAGCCGATAGCCCATGTCCACATCGACACACCTTTGGAAAATGCCGGACACGCTGCGCTTGTACAGTTCGCCGTTGATGATGGTGTACATGTGCGCGCGGTGCCAGATTTTCCTGGCTTCCACCTCGTCATCCAGAAGTTCCCCATTGGCGATGTAGTTCATGAAGGGCTGCGCCCAGGATGGCACTTCCCGAATGGCGAGGATGCTCCTGCTCTCCGGTTGATGGTTGTCTGGGGGTCGTCCCGGTGACGTACCTAGGATGGCAGCCCCCGAGCTGCTTGACGAGCCGGCTGCCCCCGGGTCTTGCGAACCGGAGGGCACTGCCTTGCCGGAGTTGGTGCGGGTCTTCTTCTTTGGAGGTTCTGCCTACTCCGCTTCTGCTGCTCCGTCTGCCGGAGCGCTCCCTGCCCAGATGATGGAGTTTGACTCCGGCGACGGGTTGATGGAGGGTTTGCATAGATGCTCCAGGGAGACCCCGGGTGGGTCTGCCTGGTGGATCCGATTCGGGAGAGCGAATCGGCTGCCTCGTTGTTGGCGCGGGGGACGTGATGGAATTCACATCCGTCGAAGGAGGCGCTGAGCTTCTAGATATGGAACCGGTAGAGGGCCATGTTTGTGTCCCTAGCGTCCCATTCTCCGGATACTTGCTGCACCACCAGATCCGAATCGCTGAAGCAAAGGATCCAGTTGACACCGATCTCCTTGGCCAGCCGGAGTCTGTGCGCTAGTGCCTCGTATTCGGCTATGTTGTTGGAGGCCTTGAAGTGGATCTGCAACACGTACTCCATCTGGTCTCCCTTGGGCGAGGTGAGCACGATGCCGGCTCCCAAGCCCCCGAGCATCTTCGACCCGTCGAAGTGCATCTTCTAGTGGTCCAAATCCGGAACCGGTGGAAGATACTGGGTCTCAGCCCAGTCGATGAGGAAGTCCGCCAATGCCTGCGACTTGATCGTGAGCCGGGCTCATAGTGGATGGAGTAGGCGGCGAGCTCGATGTCCCACTTGGCGACTCGGCCGGTGGCGTCTTTGTTTGCCGATGATTTCCGAAAGGGGTGCGGTGCACACGACCTTAATCGGATGCTCCTAGAAGTAGTGCTTGAGCTTCTTACATGCCAGGTACACGCCCGAGCACATCTTCTGGTAGTGGGGGTAGTTCTGCTTGGAGAGGGAGAGAACCTCGCTGAGGTAGTAGACGGGCCTCTGAACCAGCCGAGCCTTGCCTTCCTCGGGGCGCTCCACCACTAGGACGATGCTGACGACCCGGCTGATGGCTGCTATATAGAGCAACATCGGCTCCTTGCTAGCTTGTGTGGCTAGAACCGGCACTGTGGACAACATGCGCTTGAGGTCGTGAAATGCGGTGTCGGCTTGCGAAGTCCAAGAGAACTTGTCCGTCTTCTTCATCAGCTGGTACAATGGGAGTGCCTTCTCCCCCAGCCGACTGACGAAACGACTAAGGGAGGCCAGGCATCCGGTGAACTTTTGGACTCCAAGCAGGCTCCGGGTTTGCCTCGATGCCTCGTTGTGCTACGAGGAAACCGAGGAGCTGACCGGATGCCACTCCGAAGACGCACTTCTCCGGGTTCAGCTTTATCTGGTACTGGCGAAGGTTGCCAAATGTCTCTCGTAGATCTTCGAGGAGGGTGCGCTTCTCCTTGGTCTTGATGACCACATCGTCCACGTAAGCACGTACGTTTCGGCCTATCTGCGAGTGCAAGCACTTCTGCATGCAGCGTTGATAGGTAGCGCCTGCATTTTTCAGACCGAAAGGCATGGTTACATAGCAGAAAGCCCCGTAGGGGGTGATGAACGATGTCTTAATCTGATCAGCCGGGTTTAACCAGATCTGGTTATAACCGGAATAAGAATCTAGAAAAGACAATAAATCAGAACCGATCATGGAATCAATGACTTGATCGATACGGGGCAATGCGAAGGGGTCTTTCGGGCACGCCTTGTTTAGGCTGGTGTAGTCAATACACATGCGCTAGGTCTTGTTCTTCTTCAGCACTAGGACTGGGTTTGCCAGCCAATCCGGATGGTATACTTCCATGATGAACCCGGCTACAAGGAGCCGGGTGATCTCGTCATCGATTATCTTCCCCTTCTCCTCTGCGAATCGGCACAGAGGTTGCTTGACCGGCTTGGCATCCGGCCGCACATGAAGTGAGTGCTCGGTGAACTCCCTCGGCACACCCGGTATGTCCTTGGGGAACCATGCAAAGATGTCCCGATTCTCACGGAGGAAGTCGACAAGCACGCCTTCCTATTTGCTTCCAAGTTGGCACCGATGGGGACGAACTTGGTCGGGTCAGAGGGGTCGAGCAGGATCCTCTTCGTCTCCTTTGCCGGCTGGAAGGCTCCTTCTCCAGTCGGTTTGCTGCTAGCCGGTATGTCCTGCTGGGCCATGGCCACATTGCGCATGATCACGCGCTTCTCCTCGGCTATGATGAGGGCCTCTGCCAGTTTGGAACCGGCTGAGGCGCACTCCATCGACCGCCTGAAGCAGCCGGCGATGGCGATCACGCTGTTTGGTCCCGGCATCTTCGTCTTCAGGTATGCGTAGTGGGGGGAGGCCATAAACTTGGCGAGGGCGGGGCGCCCGAGGAGAGCCTGATAGGAGCTCGTCAGGTTTACCACCTCGAACTAGATTGGTTCGCGGCGGAAGTTCTCCTCGGTCCCGAAGATGACGTCTAGCTGGATTTTACCCAGCGGGGCGCAGGCTAGCCCCGACAGTACGCCGTGGAACATTGTGGTAGTCGGGCGCAGGTCGCATTCGCAAATGCCCAGCATTTCCAGCGAGGACTGGTAGAGGAGGTTGAGGCTGCTGCCTCCATCGATGAGGACGCGCGAGAATCGGCAGGTACACGCGTTGGAGACGATGAGGGGGTCGAGCACCATGGCGTAGCCCCCGGGAGTCGGCAGATGCTCCGGCTGGTCTGCACGGCTCCAGGTGATGGGGGTTTCTGACTAGTTCAGGTACTGGGGGACCGGAGAGACGATGGCGTTGACCTCCTTGGAGCGTCGCCTGCGGCTGTGCTTGTCGTCCAGCTCCGTCTCGAAGATGTGTAGGAGGCGTGCGACTGGGGGTAGCCATTGTTGTTGTTGCCGCACTTGCCGCCGTTACCATCATTGCCGACTCCCCTAGCCGGTGGTGGTGGTCCACTAGGAGGGGGCGGGGGGAGACGAGGCTGGTTACCCTGGTCTTTTAGCTGGCGGGTCCAGCTGCAATTCCGGGTGGTATCCGTAGCCGGTTTGAAGGGACCGCTGTGCCACTTGCACGGGCCGTCAAACATCTGGTCGAAGGTGAGCCGTGGCTTATGCCTTCTTGCATCGTTAGCTGGTGCCTCAGGCGCACCCTCCACAGCATTGACCTGCCGCGTGTGGTAGCGAGGCTTTTGTTGTCCGGCTTGGCGGTCCCCATGGAACCGGTTATCGTTGTCGTGGCGCCTGGAGGATCCGGCTTCGCCAACCAGATTGCTCGGACGGTCGCGAGCCGGCTCCGTAGGAGTCGGACGCCCGTCAGCATTTACTCGGAGGGGCTTCTTCATGGCAGCATCCGCCGCGGCGTACTGGTCCGCAATCGTCATGACCTCTGCCATGGTTTTCGGCTCGTCACACAGTAGCCGGTGGCAAAGCATGGTGCCTTCTCGGCAACCCTCGATGAAGAAACCGATGGCTTGGCTTTCCAGGATGCCCTCGCAAGTGTTGCGCAGCTCCGTCCACTTGGCGAGGTACTCGCGGTCAGTCTCGCGGTCACCCTGGATGCACAAGGCCAAGTTGCATGGGCGTCCCGGGCGCTTGTACGTGCCATTGAAGTTGCGGACGAACACCTTCTCGAAGTCTGGCCAGGCGTTGATGTTGTTGGGCGCGAGGTTGTTGAGACACGTCCTTGCCGACCCGGTTAGCATAAGAGGGACGTAGCGCACGGCTGTGCACTTGTTCCCATGGGCGATGCCGACTGCCGTAGCATAGTCGGTTAGCCAATCTTCTGGCTTCATGCTGCTGTCGTACTTGGGGGTGTCCCTAGGCAGGGAGAACTTATCCTGAAACGGCTCGTTCCGGATGCGGGGTCCGAAACAAACAGGGTCGGTACAGTCTTCTTCTCCCGTGACACGCGTTTGAGCGAGGAGCTCGATGCGGTTGTAGGCATCCGGGCAATCCGGGTTGGGCGCTCCCACCCGGCCCGAGAGACGGGAACCGGCGGGTCTAGGTGCTCCGGTTGGTGGAAGGGGAGGCGGTGGATTGCTGTTCACCGTTTGCTCCTAGCACGGCTGGCCCTTGTTGCCAGAGCTGCAACGCCTACTGCGGGCCTTAGCCGGCTGAGGGGAAGACGCCTGTTGGGTGTCATGTGGCACGCCCCTGCTGTTGGCAGGCAGCTTGCTCCTCCTGGAGTAGCTGGGGTCCTCCTGCATCTGCCGGTTGGCATCAGCCTACTCGTCCGCGATGCGGAGGACTTCCTACATGCGAGCGTGCTGGTGGACTCGCTCCTCGCCTCCAGACAGGTAAGCTCTTACGCGCGGCTCGCGCAAGGCAGGTTCTTGATGGGCGTGTTGTAGGTGGGCCGGATGAGGGCGGGCGCAGGATCCGGCTCCCCATCCTTTTGCATCCTGCCACCCAGCTTGCCACCCCGGCGCCGTACCTGGCCAAGCCGGCTCGGCTCCGCGGTAGCCAGAGTGAAGCCATGTGCGCGGTCGTACTCGCGTCGGGTGATCTCGAGTTGCTTGCGGGTTGCCGCCAGCTCCATGGCCTCCTAGAGGAAGATCTGTCTCTCCATGGCAAAGTTGGCTTCTGCCTCCTCTGGGTTATCCCCGAGGTTAACCGGCATCAGGAGCCGATCAATGGCATCTTCCACCGGATTCCGAGGCTACGGGGGCGCGGAAGTTCCAACCTCGTTCGCGCCTCGCTCCCGCGGTTGGCAGGGATGAGAGCTGGAGCCGGCCATCATGACCTCTACGCCACAGGAAGCGACGGAGGCGCTACCGCCCGGATGCGGTAGCTCCACGATAGAGACGATCTCCCTAGGGAAACGCTCTGGAACGGTGGCGATGTAGACGGGGAGGTCGCCGAAGAGCAGGACGGTGCCGTTCGCCGGGAAGGAGGTTCCGGCGAAGCAGGAAGCGTTGTCGATGATGTAGTCGAATTTGCCGAGCGCGAGCACCAGGCCGGAGTCCACGCGCTCACCAGCTGAAGTGTGGGGTCCCGTCCGGAACATGACTCTGGTCGAAGCCATCTTCCCCACGGTGGGTGCCAACTGTCGTTGTATTGGGAACGGCAGTACCTAAGGAGGTTAGATATAGGTGTGGGGACTAGCAGGGAAACTATCAATGGCATCCGCAGGCGGGATAGGATACAAGCAAGCGTAGCTGGACGCAGGAAGTACCCAGGTTCGGAGCCCTCGTGATGAGGTAAAGCTCCTACTCCTGCCGGATCTGACTATGAGGGATATACGAACTACAAGTGATTCTTGAGCTATATTCTCTAGCTACTACCTTAAATGCACTAAGACCAACCCTTACTACTGAGGGCTTGCCCCTCCTTATATAGGCAGAGAGGCAACGGTCTCACTAGCCAGTCCGACTGGCGGTCCCCACAGGCGGGTCCCAGTAGACTGGTCATCTACAGTATCCGGTACGGTATGTCCCATCGGAATATGAGCGGTATGGCTGTCGTAGGCACAGTGGACGCCGTGCGAGCCTGTCGTCAGCATCGGGCCACTGTTCCTGCGTCATCCCCGCAAAGTCATCGGTATGGCCGAGTAGTTGCTGGTCTTGTCATCGTACAGGGCGTACCGTGCATTGATACGCATGTCGTCCTGTCCCCTTGATTGGTTCCGGCTACCTCGCCATGGTCGATTGCTTCTTGTTCATCCGGCTACAGTGCGATAGCCGACTGTCTTGCCTTTTCCGGCTGCATCTGTTCAGCTAGACGCGATCCGACTGCCCAGTTTCTTGTCCGGTTGGGGTGTCTGGGGATCATCCCCCCGACACCACGAGCTGCACTGAGAGGTGGTTCACCTCCCTCGACAACGTGCCAAGGATGAACGCAGGATTCGTCCGTGCCGACGTAGACTCTGTGCGTGCCAAGTTTGATGAAGAAGCCGTTGCATGGAGGGGGGTGCCTGCCGAAGCTCCCTGCGTTGTCGCTGACGTAGTCCAGCGCTCCAAAGCGCTAAACCAGGCTGGAGACGACGCGCTCGCCGGTGTTGGAGATGCTTCCCGTCCGGATTTTCACCCCTGCTAGCACCACTAGCCCCACGGTGGGCGCCAACTGTCGTGGTGGTGGCACGGTAGATGCCATGGATAGGCTCAAGATGGGGCCAATGCGTGCTAGGGGAATCCAGGGAGGGAAAAGGTGGTGATTCCATGCATATATGTTCTTGTCTTTCCTCTATCAATGGTGGTTACAAGTGCTGCTCGAGCTGTTCGAGAGAAGGAGACCGTGTCTCTTACTCCCCACAATCTAGCTCTTGAGTTCTAACCTAGACAGTGAAAATGATCGATCCCCCTCTATGGAGGCCCCGGTGCTCCTTATATAGGGGAGACCGGAATACAAAATTAGGGCACACGTGGCAGCATATTCTCCTAACATGCCCCTTGGTTAAAGCTAGATGCTTCTTTATTCCATTTAACGCCTCGTCCGGGCTTTGGACTTAACCCGCAACGTAGTCCTTGTCTTTAAGCGTCACTAGACACGGGCTACGTCAGCCGAAATTGCCCGCGTCACCTTGTTCGCCCCTGACCTACTGGTCCTCCTCTCTGCTTTGCTTTGCTCATGCTACAGCTAATAAAGCCATCTTTTGACCAGCGGGAGATTCCTTCCTTCTCTTGGAAGCCATATGATAGTCCGGCTAGCACGTCGCTAACGCGGCTATGAGGGTACCTGCACAATAGACATTCAAACACTGTCGATATACGTTTCATGCCGGCCGGGCTAAATCTAAAGAGATGCCTCACGATCCGGGTTACTCCGTGGTTCGGCCTGCCTTGAGGTGCCCCAACCAGCACTTGCTTTGACCGCGCCGTACCTCGGCTAACTCGGCCTTTATACCATGGCATTACCCTACCCGGGGGTATCCCCCCAACAGTATGTGTGTTAGAGAAACACCTAGGCGGCTGGTCTAATCCATGCCTAATCATGGTGGAAACCTGCAGCGTAACCATAATGAGCAATCTATGAAGCATTCTTCTTATAAAAAAAGAGATAGAAACAATAAAAAGAATTGATAAAAGAGGAAAGAGAGAAAAAAGCACCATTTTCCCATGGTAAATAATAAAATGCTGAGATGCTTATTGTCTGCTTTCCTTGTCATTTTGATATGAGGATTCTTCCATATCATCGGGCAAGGGGTACCCCGTTGGCGGTTCTCTATGATACACATGTACTTACTATGACAAGAACTTACTGGTAACAAAACATGAGTAGCATGAGGAGCGGCGCTCGTAGTCAAAGGACATGAGATTGCTAACTTATACTTTGTCAAGCATATACTCCATAGTTTGTTCACTTTAACCTTAACCACTTCAAGATGCTTATGATAGGGGCAATGAGAGCTGAAAGCTAATACGTATCATAATTTTTGGAAGCTCTTTATGATACTTGAATCCTTGGTTCCTTCTATGAAGGCCTTTCTTTTAGTTTTATGTTGAGTCTCCATCTTCTATCTTCATGCACCTATTGAGAGAGCATAGTGGCCATTCTTAGTTTAATGTATATTGTCCTAAGACTTGTTGATTGATGCATAACTTTGATATTGCTTGTCCTTAAACTATTAGTATCTAGTCACCCTTATGAACTTTGAAGGTGTCCTATGCATTTATGTTTTTCTACACTGTGAAGGACAAGCTGAATACCATTCTCATTATGTTTTCTTTGTGTGAAACAAACAAACGTCTTGCAAAGCATTGTTATTCATGAATCTTTTGTTTGTACCTTTTCATGCTACAACATAGTTGCTATGTCTTATTGTTAGAACTATATCATTCATGCTATGTTAAAGTACTATGATACTAGCTATCAATGTTCTACAAATGCCTTGATCAAGATTATGATGGTGCATGTCACCTAAAAAAATATTCTTTCTTTTTATCACTTACCTACTCGAGGACGAGTAGGAATTAAGCTTGGGGATGTTGATACATTGCAAATGTATCTATAATTTTTGATGTTCCATGCTTGTTTTATAGCTACTTTCTTATGTTTTGTCCACAATTTGGAGTATTTTTATACACTTTCTCGAACTAACCTATTAACAAGATGCCACAGTGCTAGTTGCCTGTTTTCTGCTGTTTTTGGTTCTAGAAAAGCCAGAAAATGAATATTCTCGGAATTTGACGGGACAAAAGCCAAAGTCAATATTTCACCGAGGGGAACACGGAGCCAGAAGACGAGACGGAGAAGGGCCTCGAGGGGGCCACACCACCTAGCTGTGCGGCTAGGCCTGGCCCATGCCTGGGGGTGGTGCAGCCGCCTCGGGCACCCCCTCGGCCTCCCCTTTCGCCTATAAGAATCTTTCGATGCAGAAACCCTAAGTACCCGATCAAAATTCCACGAAAGACTCTGTAGCCGCCGTCATCTCCATCCCTAGATCAGGAGGGATCTGAAGCTCTTCCCGGCACCCTGCCGGAGGGGAGAGATCACCCTGGAGGCCTTCTTCATCACCATGCCTTCCTCCGGTGTTATGCGTTAGTAGTTCATCCCTGGACTACGGGTCCATGTAGTAGCTAGATGGTTGGTCCTTCTCCTTTGTGCTACCATGTTTAGATCTTGTGAGCTCCGTTCATGATCAAGATCATCTATTTGTAATCCCACATGTTGTGTTTGCGGGGATCTGATGGTTATTGAGATGCTATTTCAGATTGATTATTGATTCTATCAAGTCTTTGTTATTTGTGATCTTGCATGCTCTCCATTGTTAGTAACTATCTTGGCCAAGTAGATGCTAGCAACTCGAAGAGGGAGTATTTATGCTCGATAGTGGGTTCATGCCCTAGTAATCTGGGGAAGTGATAGAAATCTCTAAGGTATTAGATTTGCTGTTGCTACTAGGGAGAACACAGCAATCCTTTGTTCATAGAACAATCATATTGTTTACTTTACACACTTTGCTTAATGCAATTATCTGTTGCTTGCAACTTAATACTGGAGGGGGTTCGGATGATAACTTGAAGGTGGATTATTAGTCATAGATGCAGTTGGATTACGGTCTATGTATAATGTTGTAATGCCCAATCAAATCTCATAGGAGTCAAGATTATTAGTATATGCGTTTATGCTTTCTTGATGTTTGTCAACTTCCTCGATGTAATTTGTTCACCCAACATGTCATCTATCTTAAGGAGAATCACCACTAGTGAACTATGGACCCCGGTCCATTCCTTTACCATCAATGTACAACTATTTACTGTTTTCAGTTTACTTTCTGCAAGCTATTACTATATTCCACACAATACGTTTAATCCTTTGTTTTCAGCAAAATCGGTGAGATTCACAACCTGTATGTAAGTTGGGGGCAAAGTTCGGTGGTTGTGTTGTGCAGGATTCCATGTTGGAAACAACATCTTGGAGGGGTTTCCTTGCTCCTACTGATTTGTTAACCTTGGTTTCATAACTGAGGGAAAACTTGCTGGTGTGCTCATCATACCTTCCTCTTAGGGTTCCCCAACAAGCTCGAATATATTTTGAGCCATCAGAGAGTTGTAAGACAAAAGTTCTATATCACTCAGTTCATTATCAATGGGATGTCTAGTTTTGTTCGGGCTGAAGAAAGATAGTACCTCCTTCATGGATATATTATCTTCCACTGATTTGATTTGGGTTATCATCAAATCAAACTCAGCTCCCAGGACTATCTTTATGATGTTTCTACTTGTGATGTTTCACTTGAGTACATCCTAATGTCCTCTGGTCTGACCAATACTCTGCCTTGTTCATACAACATATAAATCCATCTCCCTGGAGTATCTCGATAAGTTTGATGTTGAGCCCATCGACAATATCCTTATTTTCTCCATGTTGAAATAGATTCATATGGAACCTTTGGCATTAATGTTGGAAACTTTCTGAGAACCATCTTCGAGCCATCTCGAAGTATGTGTTCTAGATGTCAGAAGTAACCTTCTTCAATTCACGTGCAAATGTTGAAATATGTCACCGTGGATTCGAGTAGAGTTATCTTTATTCCCTCTAAGGACATAGTTGTATTTCGTTGCAAGTACTACATGTAGGTGCAGTTGTCCTTCGACAATTTGCTAATACATGGGTTTTGCAATCTAGCTCATTTTCTTGGAGCTTAACAATGTCATCCATGTCTTGAGAATCTAGTGACTTTACCTTTGTGGTAAATGTTGCAAGTTTTCTATTTGAACACGTCGAGTCTGAGTTATCTCTTCACCTAACCAAGTCTGAATCTCAAGCAGATATGATGGTTGGTGTTCTACAAGGTTTTGACATAGGCCTCTTTAAATTCGGCAAGATTGGTGTAATGGTTGACATAACTAGCCAAAAGACCTAATGTCATATTCTCTTGATTCAGTAGTAACAACCACTATTGATGAGGCTTCTGCTATGATTCATTATAGGAGTGGTGCTTATGGTTTCCTTTGTCACCAAAGTCTGACCTTTACTTGATGTCCGCTTTCTTGAACATCAAGGAGAACATTTAAAGTAGTGTTGCTAAATCTCTCTCGGTCGATTCTCCAGACCCTTTATGTTGGCAAGCGCTCTATCGTGTCAAGTAATTGAAGTTTGAGAATGAAGTTTCATTTTCTCGTGTCATCATGAATCTTCTTGTCTATTCATCTTAGTGGTGTAAAGTGGTATCACGATCTTTGACAAAGATTTTGATAACCCTGGATGAATAAAGAGTTTCCTTCGTTTTTCAACCATGCTCATAGAGTGACTATGATTTTAGTAATCAGAAGTTTATCTTCTTACGTGTTCCTTGTGACTCTTAGGAGTCCTCGCCACAAAACACCTTTCTATCTTGACCTTCTGTTGAACGAAGAATGACCCTTATCAAAAGCTATTCAATAGCTTGGTTCTCTCGATCTATCTCTGTATCAATGAAATCTCTACTTAAGCCATTCAGTAGAGGTTCACTTATCAAAGTCTATGGTCATGCTCTTTCTGTTGTAATCTTTCCTTTTTAGAAGCTTAAGTTATTCTAAAGCTCTATGGTCTCAATCCTTATGAAGACCAACTATCTAACACCTTGAAACCATCTCCTTTTGTTTCCTCCGTTATCTTGATGTGTCTCATGTTTGTCGTCTCAGAGTCGTTTCAGAACACTCCTTCATGAGTTGACCATGAGATACTCTCTATGTTGTTAGTGTGTTTCCCTCTTTTCCTTAGAAGTGACCCTGTTTCTCTTCCTTCTTCCTACCTGTGGAATCTCGGGTCGAGATTCTCGTAAGGGGGATAGATCTGTAACACCCCAGTTTAGCTAATACTAATTAGGATTTTGATTGTGCATCCATGAGAATTATCCCATAAAAGTGCAAACAAGGAAATTCAAAATCCTAAAACCCTAATCTCCCCCCTCTTTTTGAAAACCTTTCAAATGGTTTCGATATATTTGAAAATTACAAAAGTGTGGATCCCAAATTGATTAAAGGGTCCCTACAATATTTCTATAATTTTACAAATCCTCTTGTAATTCTTGAAATAATCAAAACAGGTTTGAATTTTAAAATACAAAGAGAAAAGAAGAAAACAGATTTAGAAAATGTTTTGCAAATAAAAAAACAGCAGCAGACCCGCAGCAGGCCAACCCATCTCTTTCTATTCTCCTCCCTACCGCCTAGAGCGCCCGAAGCCAGCCCAACCGAAGCCCACCTCGGCCCAGTCCCAGTTACCAGCTCGTAATCTACCTGCGGTCATCGTCAACCTCTTGATCCACCGAAGCAGCTCGGTGTCGATGCATCGTTGGCCGCCGCGCGCCAAGATGCCCGCCCCGCCGATGAGCTAGGAATGGATAAGACCGCCATGACGCCCTCCCTCTCGGCCCTATCCTCTCACCGACTCCCCTGGCCTCTCTCTTCCTCTCTCTAGAGAGCTTCCCTGAACCCTAGCCTAGATGCCGCCGGCGTCGTGCCGTCTCCGGCCTCCCCTCAACTAGTTGTGGGTGCCGTCATGGTCCCCTTGCTTTCCTCATTCATTCTAGACAAGCATCAGAGCCGGAGAAGCCCCAGTTCGGGAGAATCGTGCCACCATGTCTGACGCCGACCACCGCCTCCGCCATTGATTCCTGTAGCACCCAACCTCGCCCTGCCTCTATGACCTCACCATGAGCATTCAGGTGAGCTGGCGGTTCTCCAGAGCCTCTCCACCCTATCCCTCCCTCTCTGTGTCGCGCTCTCGACATAGCTCCACCATCACTGTCGTAGTAGGTAGCTGGCACCGACGCTCTGGTGATCCAAAACTAGCGGCACCACCCTCTTTCGGTTCCCCTTGATGCCCTTGTTCGGGCGCGCCTAACCGCGCCATCCAGCAAGCCCCCAGCCGCCGATTCCATCGATGATCTGCGGCTCACCGCCGTTCTGGCGTCATGCCGATGTTAGCATGACGTCAGCAGCGCACCGGTCAGTGCAGTCAACCACGCCGGGTGCCACTCCACCCACATGGATGCTGAGGTGGCCTAGGGCCCCTCTATCAGCCACCGTGGCTATAAGTAGCCTCGATGTAAAACGTAGTTCCTAGTTTTGTTTTTATTTCAGAAAATGATATAATCTTATAAATACAATAACTTAATATTTATAAGTCAGAAAAATATGTATAATATGTCAAAATTTTCAGAAAAATGAGATCTATCTCATAGTATCAAAAGCATGCATTGTTCAACAACTTTTATTACAAGTTTAATTAGAAGAACAAACTACCCCCTCATAGGTGATTCTGGTGTTCCTCCTTTATCAGGGTTTGCAACCTTGGACCCTGTTTAAAATGGTCAAACATGTCTTAGGGGTTCATTTCAATAAAATTTAACTTGTCATATCAGCATCCTTGCTTGAGCATTGCATCTATGCCATGTGTTAATTGTTTTCCCTTTCTTTCTGGTGTTTGGTTCTTTCTGGTAGAATACAATATCAAGATCGAAGAACAAGGTTAACTCCATCGAAGATCGTCGAACAATACTTGACCAATTGTAATCAAGTCAAGTACAAGGCTTCCAAAGATCTATATCTGGGTATCAACAAACAAGGAAAGCATAGCCCCACACATGAAAGAATCCTATGCTTTCATAGTATTTCAATTCTTTCCATGATGCATACGATTCAACTGTGGTCTTTTATCGATAGATAGAGTATCCTATCTGTTGCATTACTCCCTTTGAGATTATATTACATGATCGACTTCTCCTAGCATAACTAGGTTTGGCTTGTGTGTATTGGTAGAGCTATTATCTGTGTCTTGCTTAGCCCTGCTTTGCTGTTAGTGCTAGTTCATCCGGAAGATATACCAAATACAGAGAATCTAGTATGACAGGAGAATAAGGTATACTGATGAGGTAAGATCAGTGGTAAATGTTAAACATGCTAAGAATTGTATGGGAGGCCATGGTGGGATGTGGTTTTTGTAGTCCCATGCTCGCCACCACTAGGACTCGAGTTCTATCCTCTTGAACCAAGACGAGCGTACAACCACATGGGGTCTGGAAAACCTAACGAGTAACTAACTTGCCTAGTAGATTCCATGAGTTACATAGTTCGGCGTTCCATTCGATATATGCATAGAAAATGTTTTACAAGATTTGGCGGGTGAAGGAGGTGCATCATAATAGGTAGGTAAGCGTGGCCGGGGTTTCTTGGGGTCGAAGGAGCCCCTAATAAACCAACCTCACCCACATCTCTAGGGACCGGCTTCAGGATTTGACCCATTATGGCGGAACCCTCCTTAGGGCGTGACTCATTGTCTCGGCGAACACAAGGTAAAGGTTGTGTCCAACCACCCTCCGATGGCCTTCCAAGGAAGAGGGATAATCATGTGGCATGAAGAGTCGGTTAGTACATGTGGGTAAAGTTGTACACCCCTGCAGGGTATTAATCTTTTTGAAAATCTACATCCACGATTATGGATGACTTGGGAACGAACGTGAAGATCATAGAGAACTACAACATAATCATAAAACTTGACAGTTCAACATGTTCTTAAGGATGCTTCCTCATGGGTACGAGGTAGTGATCCTAGTTGTGAGATGAGGATTACTTTGGTGGATATCAAAAGATGATGATAAATACTTTGGAGATGTCGCTCTCTTATCCCCTTTTAAAATATTCTATTTAGACGAGCTTCTTCTCTCTCTTGTTTTGTAAACAAAGATGGCTTTATGCAAAATAACGTCACCAGCCATAAGTCTTGCGGAGTACACCCTGTACTCACCCTTGCTTTGTTGATACTTTTTGTAGCAGAGTAAGTGTTCCCCTCAAGATGAGTTTGGTACGATGTCGACACTGATGAGTAGCTTGGGGTTCTCGGCCGACAGCCTAGAATCTATGGGCTAGGACATCATCGTTATGCTTCAGGCCTCTTAGGCCATTTGTTAAGTTTGCTATACTTAATAGCATAATTTTCCTTCCATTGTTTGATGTTTGTGGTTAGTGACCTATGCTTGTAATATTTTAGTTCTTTGCTCAGTTATGAGCTTGCTGTAATAATTTTTGTGTCGCAGGGTTACTATTGTGTTACCGATTTCTCATTGGATATCCTTGAGGTCTAGGTTAAGCTTATGTCAGGCTAAGGTCTGGATTTGTTTAACCCTGATCCCGAGGGTGTTACAGATACTCACCTCCACGGTCAGACCGTAGAAATTTAATCTTTCTATTACGATGATTTTCCACTTCACTCTCAAATTCCTTGAACTTTTCAAAGGTTTCAGACTTGTGTTTCATCAAACAGATATACCTGTATCTACTCAAATCAGCCGTGAAAGTAACAAAATAATGATATCCACCTCGTGTCGATACACTCATTAGACCACATACATCAGTATGTATGATTTCCAATAAATCTGTCGCCCGTTCCATTGAACCGGAAAACAATGTTCTAGTCCTCTTGCCCATAAGGCATGACTCACATGTATCAAATGATGCAAAATCAAGTGATTCCAAAAGTCCATCAGAATGGAGTTTCTTCATGTATTTAACGCAAATATGACCTAGATGGCAGTGCCACATATATGCAGATATATCATTATCAAGTTTAATCCTCTTAGCATCAACATTATGAATATGCATAACACTATTATCGAGATCCAACAGAAATAAACCATTCATGGCACGTGCATGACCATAAAAGATATCATTCATATAAATCAAACAACCATTGTTTTCGGACTTAAATGAATAACCACTTCGCATCAAACACGATCCAGATACAATGTTCATGCTCAGTGTAGGAACCAAATAACAATTATTCATATTTATAACTAATCCCGATGGTAGGTGGAGAGGTAGCGTTCTGACTGCGATGAGATCAACTCTTGATCCATTGCCGACACGCATCTTGACCTCACCCCTTGCTAGCGGTCGCTTGTTCCGCAGCCCTTGATTCGAGTTACATATATTATCAACCGATCTAGTATCAAATACCTAGGTGCTACTTCGAGTACTAGTCAAGTACACATCAATAACATGTATATCACATATACCTTTGTTTGCCTTGCCGGCCTTCTTGTCCGCCAAATACTTGGGGCAGTTGCGCTTCCAATGGCCAGTCCCCTTACAATAATAGCACTCGGTATCAGCCTTAGGGCCAACTTAGGATTTCTTTTTAGGCACGGCAACAGATTTGCCGCCCTTCTTTCCCTTCTGTTTACCCTGCTTGCGTTTCTTGAAACCGGTGGTATTATTGATCATCAACACTTGATGCTCTTTCCTAATCTCCACTTCTGCAGTTTTAAGCATTGACAGAAACTCAGTGAGAGACTTCTTCATGCCTTGCATATTATAGTTCATCACGAAGCTCTTGCAGATAGGTGGTAGAGATTGGAGAACATGATGTATGCTTAAGTCAATGGGAATCGTTATTCCCAAGGACACAAGCTTATCGGCGTACCTAGAAATTTTGAGTACGTGCTCACTAATGAAGTTGTTCTCTTACATCATGCAGCTACAGAACTTTTCAGAAGCATTATAACTATCTACGGCAACATGGGTATCGAAAATCATTTTTAATTCACTCATGGTATCAAAGGCATTGCCGTTTTCGAAATGCTCTCAAAGTTCCAGCTCTAGCCCATACAGTATGCCACAATGAACTAAGTTGTGTGGTCCTCCTGACAAGTCAAATAGTCATTCTTTTCCTCGTCAGGGGCATCAGGAGCTAGCGGCGCTTCTAGCACATATTTCTTTTGTGCAGCAGTGACGAGAATCCTCAAATTCATGGCCCAGTTGGTAAAGTTGCTACCATTTGCCGCAAGTTTCTCTTTCTCCATGAACACATTGGAATTAAAAGCAGGTGGTGCCATCTACAACATAATTTGTAAAGTTTAGACTAAGTTTATGATAGATCGAGTACAACTAATCAAATTACAAATGAACTCCCACTCAAAAATAACATCCCTCGTGTCCTTTTGGTGATTACATGAACCAAATCCACTACACCAAGTCCGATCATCACGTGAGTTGGTGTAGCTTCAAAGGCGAGCATCTATATGGGCATCATATCAACTATATGACTCATGCTTAACCTTTCGGTCCGTGTTACAATGCCATGTATATACATGCTAGGCTCACCAAGTAAGAACCTTAGTAATCGCGTGTGTAAAACTGTCTTAGACCCGTTTATGATCATGGATTCAAGTACACCCAACCATCACGTGATGTCTTGAAGCGACGAAACATAAAATGGTGCATACTTAAGGGAGAACAAATTTTTATCTTGATATCTAAATGAGGGATCGTCTTATAATGCTACTAAAATGCCAAACAAGCAATATAAGATGCAAACATCAAATGTGTAAAGTGAAATGATATGGTTCTTGCACTTGATCACTATCATGTGCATCGTGGTATGATCTTTATCATTCCTTTATGTGTATGGACAAGGTCTATGGAACTTACACGTTAGGTGTGTTGTAAGAGTATCAAATATACATCAACTTACAACATTACCATATCATGACACCAGCCCAGCAACGATCTGAACTAGACGCCTCTAATTTATCAATTGCATGTTTTACATGGCTCAGGGATTTAGAAGATAGAACCGGTCTTACCTATGAACATGGAACCACAACGATGATAACCAAATTATTAGAAACTCGTTGTAAATCAGATATTGACTATAGTAGGAGAGACAGACACCCGCTAGCCACTTATGCAAAACTAGTTGCATGTCAAGCGTGGAACAGGTCTCATGTGCGAGGACATGTGAAGTTAGTCCGGGCCATTTCATCCTACTATGCCACCAATATCCAAAATACTTATAAGATGTAATAACATGATCATCATCGCCCACATACTCTTATGTGTACTACCCATGCAAAGCAACTACGCATAGATCAAGCTCTGATACCACTGTTGGGTTCGCAACATAGAAAAGAAAAGTTCCTACGATAGGAACTATTATACGCCAAGATCTATCTACTAGATACAAGCAACATGTGGATATAAATCCATAGAAAACATACCCTCGAAGACCGACAAAGTGTGACGAGATGGAACTCGTAGATGATGTAGTCGAACGCTTGCCAATCTCAAGATCATGTGGAAGTCCTAGAGCCGCAAATCAGTAGCGCATCCGTCCTTGCACACATGTTCAGGCCACCAAACAACCTCCACCTCCTCGCTCCAGCGATGCAGCAGAAGAAGTAACTCCTTCTAGACGAAATGCCACTGGGAACATGTATCTCGCTAATCCGAGACCATGGGGGAATAATTCTAGAGGGGGAGAGAGATCCTTCATGTAACACCCTAGAATCGACCCTATGCAAGTTTTAGCGCTTCCCGCCAAACCCGCATAGAAACGATTCAAGGACGCCCACCAGGCACTTTGGTGCGGGTGGAAAACGAAGTAATACCATTACACAATAGTCCACGATGGAACCCACATAACAGATATATACAACACGACTCCATGAGTCAATAATACAGATATACTATACAAAGATTCAAACTACCTTGAAAATGATAGAGTGTCCGACTACGGACAAGATGCAAATGGGGCTAAGAGCCCTGAAGAATAACCAATGGCGTCCATAACCCTGCCCAGGCCAAGTCGAAAGGTAACCCTGCTAACGACGTCGATCTCAAACCTTCTGAAACAAAAGGGGTGCCGACAAAGGGCAAAGGAAAAAAGAGGAGCATCAGTACTGAGGCCAGTACACGACGAGGCTAGAATTCGGCGGCTCTCGCCTACATAGGTATGGTGGACTGAAGCGGCAGCGCAGCATGCACTAAACAACCTATAGAGAGTCGATTAACTGTCGGCTATTAGAGAAAGATAAGAAAGACCTATTCGGAACCAACCTTATACTAACACCAATCATTCCCATCCTGGTGTTCCCCCTCAAGACCAAACGAGGAAGTCAAACCGAGGAACTCACACAGTTGGTAGTTTTATCCATTCCATTATAGTTGAAGCACTTACTAGTCAGATATAGATAGTATGAGTCATCCTGATAGCATAAGTAGTGGGCAGTTTTAGTTAACCATTCAGTTGTAGTTGCAGTACTTACTAGTCAGATACAATTAGCATGTGACATCCCAAACCCAGTAATTGTTGGCACTTTTATTTCATTCCATTGGAGTTGCGATACTTACTAGGAAGGTATAACATGACACGATACACCCCAGTTCCATCAGTTGTTGGCACTTTTATTATCCATTCCATGATAGAGAAGCTGATTACTAGTCACATATTAAGTCAAATTTATAGCACTACTTTAGTTATGCTTGTCAATGATCGAGATACTGTGCTCCAAGTCGTCCATAACCACGGACACGGCTTTCAGAAAGATTTACCCTGCAGGGGTGCACAAATAGCAACACACACACGATCAACCTCGGAAAAACCAACTCAAAACCCAACGAGGCTTTCACGACAAAGCAATCACAGGATTCATAAATTATTTCAGGGGGCCACCCCACTAAGCTACCCGCGACGAAGTTGGCCGGCTCTGAGACGGACCTGTGGTTTGTGTGTGGACAACGATCGGCAACCCGAAAGTGTGACTGGGCTTGTCGATACAGCGAAAACGTGTCACGATCCAAAACAGTACAGGTGCTCCACGCACAATTGTAAATAAAGTGGTAAAGCATGGCATAAGTACAGGATAGTAATAAAACCCCAAACTAGTTTGTGGCCCCAAGAAATAAGAAATGAATCAAGCTCGGGCTAAGGGGATTCATGGTCCCATATGCGGATAGTGCGATAGTCAAGGAACAGGTATCAAGTACTCGGGGTCCTACAGGACACAAGTGAGCGTGGAAGAACCAAATAACATCTATTGCCCACCGATGCCTCTGCATTAGTTATATCTAGCAATTTAATATCAAGTTGTAATTAAAGCCATGATCATCTCCACCATTAAGCATGTGCCAACCTTCCAACAACGGTGGAACAACAACAACGCGAAGCAGCACCTGGGCAAGTAACTATGACTCGCAAGGCCGACTATCTATCAAACAACAGGCAATAGGGTGTGTCCAAGGAAATATAGAGGCTGCAAGGTATATAAAGCATGCACGGAAAGTAAAGCATCGCAACACGGATATCAATAGATCAACAGGAGGAAGTAAAGACTATAAATGCAAAATAGGTAGAAAGGGGGAGAATGCTCGCCTGGAAAACACTGCCGAAGGTTCATTATCCGAAGGACTTTCCGATACTCGCATCAAGTCATCGGCCTAATCCGCGAAGAAGCAAAGCACTAAAAGAATCATCGGATGCACTATTTAATACTACGGCAGAAGACCGGGCATGATGCATGTATGATGCATGCCATGGCACAAATGCTGTGCAATTAGGCAATATTAAGCGGAACCGGGGTCCCGATAATTAATTACACGGTTCAAGTTATCTACAACCCCCGCAATTTAAATGTTGTATTAATAGGGCGAAACATGGCATCAGTTCGCTACACCAATTTAAATGGAGTCCGGAATAAGACAAAAGTATCCCGCATATTGACTCCATATTTAATTATGAGGTGAATCGGCATAATGTCCCCAAACGACAACATATGAGTGCAAGCATGTACCATTATATGCAATAGGTAGATATCATATATTATAAAAATAGAGGTCTCAGATAGGGGATCACATTAGGGGCGAAGGTCTTGGTTCTGAGAGGGTCGGGTCCGGCTAGATCAGTCTTCGGGGTCAGAGCTTCAGGGTTTGGCCTTCGGATCTAGGATCGGTCTTCAGGTCCGGTCATCGGACCCATGTCGGCGCACTCGGAGTCTCGGCATATTCGAATCTGCAAAGGATATGTCTGAAGGTTCACGTCCGTGTGTGGGCCTTCGGGAGATCTTGGCGATGTCACAATGATCTTGTCAAGGACACTGATGCCCTTGCACAACTTCTCGTTCTGGTCCGGCAGGAGGTTCGTAATCGAGGTCGATACTCCACAACAACAGCGGTTGCACCACGTCACAACGCCTCCGGAGGCTACCACACAGTACCCTTCTCGCCACGCCGCATGAAGATCATCATCTGCAGCTCGTCACAGCGCTTCGATACCACACCATCTCGAACATAGCTAGCAGCATCTGAACGTACCATAGCTAGTTAGAAAGTCCCTAGCATCTGATACATCGTAACAACACACAATAGTGCCAAGAACTCACATAGTTGGGACCACCCGTGGTGGCGAGAGGGTCCCCGGAAGGCATGAGGCCACAGTCGTGGCTCGGGCAGAGGCGCGCGCGGGGGCTCGGGGTCGAGCAGGGCGAAGCACGCACGGGCGGCGAGCTAGGTGCCGGGAACATGGTGGCGCCCGGCCAGGGACGAGAAGCGGCGGTGGAGTTGGCCCACTGCTAGAGCGGGGCAGCGTCCGGCAGAGGCAGGGCCGACCCAGGACTACGGCGACATCCGGCAGAGGCAGCGGCGGAACAACCTCGAGCCACGGAAGGAGAAGAGGGACGAGGTGGTAGAGCTCTGCGGGAAGGAGAGATGAGCTGGGGCGACGATGTGGCGTGCTCGGGTCCGGCGCAGGCAGGACACGGTCTTGGAGGTCGATGGGAGGCACTGGTGGCGGCGTTCGTGGAGGAAGACGAAGCGGGCCGGCTTTTGGCGGAGGCTGCACGGGCCACAGGGAGGAGGGGTCTGTGGGCTCCGGTCGAGGAAGCCGACGGTGGGCTCTACAGCGAGGGAGAGGGCCGGGGCCGAGCTCTGATAGGGACGGGCGCTCACGGTGGAGCAGAGGAGCATCGGCGCCTGTGGCGCTCGATCTCGACCACGGAGACCGAGACAGTAAGGGCGAGGACGATGCTGCAGGGGGAAGGAGCCGAGCGGCGTCTCTAGGCGGGACCTCGTGCTCCTGGCGACGGACGAAGGAGCCCCACGGGTGGGGATGGGAACGAGGCAGAGAGGCGGCATGGGTTAGAGAGATAGGAGGTTGGTGGGGGGATCGAGGACGGTCTTGCAGGGGCGGGGCCAGGTGCGGGTATTGGGGACTGGCAGCGTGCGTGTCCCGTGTGCTGTCCGCGTGAGGCACAGAGGAGGTAGGTGGGGCTTGCGGGGATTGCAGCGGGGTGGGGCCACGACGGGTTGGGCACGGGTGTTAGCGTCGCATCGACATGAGGCTGTACGGGAGCGACCACGCGGGGTGGGGATCGAGGCTGGCATGGGGACTGGTTCGAGCAGGGGGTAGATGGGGCTGGGTACATGATAGAGGGCGCGGGGTGGATGCGCGCTTGGGCAGTTCGGTGCGGGTGTGAGGCACTGCACGCTACAGCTGCTGCGGGGTGGTTCTGTGTGCCGCACGCGCTACTGTTGTTGTGTGCAAAGCGGAAGGTGGCTTAGGGTTTGGGGTAGGTAGGATTAGGGTTTAGGTTAGATCTGGTTTAGTCTAGGGTTTTGGGTTTGGGCCGGACCTACTGGGTAGTAGGTAGCCTGGCCTACGGGCTGGGCTGCCTCCCCGGTATAACAAAATAGTTTTGAGTATTTATTTTATTTTATTTTAAACAGCCTTTGGTAAATTGTTTTTAGACGAAACAAAATATCCAGGAAAAAGGCCTGGGGTTTTGATTTGAATAAAGGCGGGGATATTTAGAAAACAAAGATATGCTTTTAGAAAATAGTTTTTGACGAACGTATGCATGAAGATATGACGATGCTCAAATGCAATGTGGCATGATGACATCAGCATGCGGTCATGATGATGCGCCAAACAAAAACACAGCGATTTTCTAGTAGTGGTTTTACCGGGGTGCTACACTTCACGAGGAGGTGTGCTTTGAGAGGGAGGAGAGGGGGTGCCCCCTTCCCATGGCTGGCGCCCATTGGGGGTGGGTGTAACACCCTTGAACCGGCCCTATGCAAGTTTTAGCGCTTCCCGCCAAACCCGCATAGAAACGATTCAAGGACGCCCACTAGGCACTTTTGTGCGGGTGGAAAACAAAGTAATATCATTACACAATAGTCCACGATGGAACCCACCGAACAGATATATATACAACAACGACTCACTGAGGCCAGTACACGGCGAGGCTAGAATTCGGCGGCTCTCGCCTACATAGGTATGGTGGACTGAAGCGGCAGCGCAGCATGCACTAAACAACTTATAGAGACTCGATTCAACTGTCGGCTATTAGAGAGGGATAAGAAAGACATATTCGAGACCAACCTAATACTAACACCAATCATACCCATCCTGGTATTTCCCCCTCGAGACCAAACGAGGAAGTCAAACCAAGGAACTCACACAGTTGACAGTTTTATTCATTCCATTATAGTTGTAGCACTTACTAGTAAGATACAATTAGCCAGAGATATCCCAAATCTAGCAGTTGTTGGCATTTTTATTTACTCATTCCGTTGTAGTGAAACTCATTACTAGACATGTCAAAGTCAAATTTATAGCACTACTTTAGTTATAGTCGTCTATGATCGAGATACTGTGCTCCAAGTCGTCCATAACCGCAGACATGGCTTTCAGAAAGATTTACCCTGCAGGGGTGCACAAATAGCAACACACACACGATCAACCTTGGAAAAACTAAATCAAAACCCAACGAGGCTTCCACGACAAAGCAACCATAGGATTCATAAATTATTTCAGGGGGCCACCCCACTAAGCTACCCACAACGAAGTTGGCCGGCATCGAGATGGACCCAGGGTTTGTGTCAATGGCTGTAAACGACTGGGAACCCGAAAGTGTGACTGGGCTTGTCGATACCGTGAAAACATTCCATGTTCCAAAACAGTACAGGTGCTCCACGCACAATCTTAAATAAAGCAGTAAAGCATGGCATGAGTACAGGATAGTAATAAATCCCCAAACTAGTTTGTGGCCCCAAAAAATAAGAAATGAATCAAGCTCTGGCTAAGGGGATTCATGGTCCCATATGCGGATAGTGCAATAGTCAAGGAACATGTATCAAGTACTCGGGGCCTACGGGACACAAGTGAGCGGTTAAAAACTAAATATTTACTATTGCTCACCGATGCCTCTACATTAGTTATAACTATTCCCAGCAATTTAATAGTTGTATTTAAAGTCATTATCATCTCCACCATTAAGCATCTCCACCATTAGCATGTGCCAACCTCCCAACAACGGTGGAACAACAACGACGCGAAGCAGCACTTGAGCAAGCAACTACGACACGCAAGGCCGACTATCTATCAAACAACAGGCAATAGGATGTGTCCAAGGCAATATAGAGGCTGTAGGGAATATAACTGGTGCATGGAAACTAAAGCATTGCAACACGGATAGCAATAGATCAACAGGAGGAAGTAAAGACTATAAATGTAAAATAGGTAGAAAGGGGGAGATTGCTAGCCTGGGAAACATTGCTGGAGATACATTATCCGAAGAACTTGTCAATACTCGCAACCACTCAACGGCCTAATCCGTGAAGAAGCAAACACTAAAAGAAACACCGGATGCACTATTTAATACTACGGCAGAAGATCGGGCATGATGCAGGTATGGTGCATGACATGGCAAATATGCGATACAATTAGGCAATATTAAGCGGAACCAGGGTCCCGACAATTAATTAGATGGTTCATGTTGTTAGCTACCCCGCAATTTAAATGTTGAATTAACAAGGCAAAGCATGGCATCGGTTCGTACACAAATTTAAATGGAGGCGGTATAATACAAGTATAGCCCGCGTATGTGCTCCATATTTAATTATGAGGTGAATTGACTAAATACCCCCAAACAACTGAATATATATGCGATCATGAACAATTTATATCCAACAAATATATAGATGGCATTTATAAAATAGGGGTCTTAGAAAAGGAGTCACACATCGGATCAACGATCTTGGTGTTCACCAGGGGCTCGGGTTCGGTCTTCGGACTCCGGGAACGGGGCTCCAGGATCCGTGAGGAGATCTTGGCATCCGGGGTCTCGGTGCTTCGGGTACGGGAGGAAGATCTTGCGTTCCATGTCGTCGGTTCCTTGTCGTGTACTTAGGTTCATCTCCTTTCATCGGCACAGAACTTGCCCTTCGGGGTATCGCCGAGTCGAGCCAAGGCATCATGCCACGCAGCGCTTCCGCGTGGCCTTCTCCCATTCAGGCATTCTCTCAAACATCTTGCAAACGGGAAGCAACGGCGGGGCGGCGAGTTGGTGGACATGCACACTGTGGTAGAGAGCTAGCAGAAAAGGGCGCCACAGGCGCTTGGGACGAGCTTGGCGGCAACGTGGCCTGCAACACAGTGAGTCAGATGCCCGCGTCGGGTAGGGCCGGTGAGATGAGGCCAAGCACGATGGCGGCAACATGTGCGTTGGGGTCGAGAAGGGCACCGTGGTTGGGACGAGCGGCGCCAGGGTCTACAGGTGCCGGGGAGCCCGCATGGGCGGCGACTGCACTGGAGGGGAGGGAGGCGCGCGACAAAGGCGTGAACCGGGCTCGCAGGGCGTGGCCGCGAGGAAGGACGACGGGCTCGGGAGGCCGCTGGTTCACGGCGGCGAGCAGAGGAGATCCCGGCAAGGGCTCGGGCGGCGGTGCAGCAGAGCTTGCGAGGGGAGAGGAGAGGAGCTCGGGGAGGGCGACGAGGGACGCGCGGCGGCGGGCTTCGCGCACGGCAGAGGATGCGAGGAGCGTCCTTGGCGGCAGCGAGAAGAGGCTCTCGTGGGGGTTGGTGGGTGAGGCCGAGAGGGCAGCGCAGGCAGCAGCTGTCTGGGTCCTGGCTCACGGGAGGCACAGGGCAGCGGTGCCACCGAGCCTTGGAAGGGCGACCAGAGGCAGCCAGGAAGCAGGGACAGCGGCGGCGTCCTTGGCGGCGGGGCTCTGGACGAGGAAGGAACAAGGGGCGAGGCGCAGAGCGAGCAGGGCAGGGGTGCAATGGGGAGCTCGACCGGGAATCACGGCGGCAGGTCCGCTACTAGGGATCGAGGTGGGCATCGTGTTGGGGAGAGGCGCGGCTCGCGCGGGGTAGGGAGGGAGGGCCGATGCAGGGAGGAGAGAGGTGAGCAAAGCGGGAGGGGCCGTGCGATGTGTTGGTCGGTCCCGCGGGTGGATGGGGTGGTTTGGTGGACGGTCACGCGCTGCACATGTGGGACCAAGAGGCAGCGAGCGGGAGGGTTCGATCGGGCATGGGGCGGGCAAGAGCAGGGAGAGAGGCGTGTCGTGCGGTGCACCGCGCGTGCGTACGCACATGGGGTGAGGTGTTGCAGCGGTGGTTCAGGCGGTGCGCGGGAGCGTGTCCATGTCGGGTGCAGGCGAGGGGTGGGTCGGGTAGGTCTAGGTTTAGGTTAGGGTTTGGAGGTGGCCGGCTGGGCCTTTGGGCCTGGCTGGCTTCCTCCCTATTTAAAATAAACTTTTTATTTATTATTGTTCTGCTTTATTTGAAAACCATTTATAAATAATTTTTAGACAAAACAAAATATCCGGACGGCCGGGGTTTTATATTTGAAATAAAGAGGAAGACAAATAGAAAACAAAAACAGGCTTTTGGGAAATAGTTTTAGGCAAAATATGCATGATGACATGACGATGCTCAAATGCAATGTGGCATGATGACATGAGCATGCGGTCATGATGATGCACAAAACAAAAATAGCAAGCGATTTTCTAGTAGTGGTTTTACCGGGGTGCTACAGTGGGGGGGTGCCCCTACCTCTTCCTCATTCATGTGGTGGAAGATCAACTCACATCAATTTTCCCTCCACTCAAAATCCCACTCACATGCATTAAATTTCCACCAAATTTAATGCAACTGTCATTTAATAAAACTCTTTTATTTATTTTATTCAGAATTTTGTTAATTGTTTTAATTAACAAACATTCACATAAAACCCCCTGCAACATTTCCATATTACATGCAGAACCAATTTCAGCAATTTCACCCGAAACAATTTTGGTGTCCATTGAAATAATTCCAGCGCTTTGCAATTCTTTCGTCTAGAACATATTTGCTCCAAATGGTGTTGGTAACCCTGAAGTGTGTCACCCTAAGGTTCACGAATAATGTAGACATGATCGAGACCCCTCTCAGATTAATAATCAGAAGCAAGACCTGGAGATCCATACTGACTCCCACACATTCAACGATGACTTCTGTGATCGAGAGAACCTTTAACGATAGTAACTAAATCCCTTTGTCTTGCGATATATTACATGTCCGAGATTCGATCATCAGTATCTCAATACCTAGTTTGATATCGTTACCAACATGCACTCTTTTCTCGTTCCTGTGATATAATATTCTAGTGATCACATTACTTGCTTGCAAGCTATCTTAATGTGATATCAGCGAGATGGCCCAGAGTATATCTATCCGTCATCGGGATTAACAAATTCCACTCTTGATCCATGAGCCTCAACATAACACCTTCGGAGTACCCAAACCCATCTTTATAGTCACCCTCTTACAGTGTGACGTTTGATGTTATCAAAGTATTCTTCTGGTGTTAGCAATTAACATGATCTCATGGTCTAAGGATAAAGATTACTTCGTATGATGTTATAGCAATATAAACATAATGACTTTGATCGTAATGCTGTACTTCAGATGAATGTTCATCACATCATTTACCAATGCTGTGATCTCGTTATTAACAACATCCAATGTCCATGATCATGATGTTAATCAACCAGCTAGTTTATAGAGAGGCATAACTAGGAACTTTCTATTTGTTTATTAAACACACATGTATTAAGGTTTCCATATTATTACAATTATAGCATGCAAAATAAAAATCTATCATATACTTGGAATACATATAATAACAACTTTATTATTGCCTCTCAGGGCATATTCCCTTCAAAACTACCCTTCTTATCCTATGGGTTGGCTTGAGCTCAATCAACACAAGAGGCTTCCAATGGCAGGGCAGGATTTCGTTGACCCTCTCGTAAGTTGGAATGCAACATCCATAATTGTGATTTCCCCTTCCCCAAATGTGAAGACATGACCGATATCACTAAATCCGCCTGGAAGGAGAGCATGAGTTGTTGGATTTCTCGTATAACAAGCAGTTGGCCTCTTCCTCTACAAGGAGTCGAGCTTTTCCTACTTGCTTTCTACCAGTTGTATATGTGGACTTGTTCTTACTTTTTGACATTCCCCTCGATGGTACTCATAATAACTGACTATATAGGTGTAAACCGTATTATTATAGAAAGGGGGACCTATTGAACGAAAACCTCAATGTAGAATCATGAAGTGATGCCAAAGGGAATGTAACTATACTACGCTTTTATTGACTCGAAGACACGGTACCGTAAAAAACTTCATGTGAACCAAGCGATCACTACTCACTTTTGCTACCTTAAAAATACTCACTCGAGTTAATCTTGCCAATTCTTTTCAAAGACAGAAGAAAGACGAAGCAAACAAAAGAAAAAGATGAAAATGCACTTTCTTTGAAGATGGAGTCAGCCCCACCAGTCATGGCAGATGACAGAACCTCGAGATAGGGATGTGATTGAAGCTACTTGGATGCCTCTCACGCAGAAAAGCCCCTTCGCCCAAGCAAACTAAATGAGCCGTAGCACTATCTTCAGTTGTATGTTTTTTCGATGTTGCACCCTCCAAAGATCCTCTTCTGAGAATCAATGATTGGTTTTGTACATGAGAAGATGTTTCAGGAAAGAGCAGAACCTCTTAAAGACATAATTCATTTAAGTAATCCCTGTTTCTAGAAATTGTTGAAGAACGTTCCACTTCATTGGGTTTGGAGCTTGCCACTCAACTAAATTGAGGTTTTCGTAAAGCCAATGTGAGTAATGAGATGTGGGATGCCCATCAAGGTGTTTCCACCTTCCTTATTGCTCTTTCTTATTCTTCCTATCGTCCAGATGTATTTGGAAGATACTTTTGTTTTCCTTCAGCTATCCTTTCACTTCCTTTCCTACCCTATTTGAAGAAGAGTGCATGTGCAACACCAACAAGTACCCTATTTGTGTACCACTAAGGGGAGATCAAACATCTCAATCGCGAGAGAAGCAAAGGTAGAAAAACAGCTATCCCGTGCAACGGCATGGACTCGTTAACGATATTGTCCCTCTAATCCGTCAATATCCACATTAGAAGGTCGGTTGCCTCCTTTAAGAAGGTCCTATACCATTATCTAGGAGTGAAACGAGGATTTTTGTATTGGATAACACTACCCTTCTCCTTCGTCTTGCTTGTTTACCGGCTTTCAAGAACTACGTCATCTGCGGTCCTGGTTGTACCCGACTAATGGCAAATACACATGAAAAAGGAGCTCATAAACGCCTATCAAGAAATTGCTTCTTCCTCAATGGTGTTTACCAGGGTTACCAGATTCAGTTTCTCTTCTTGGCTCTATAAACCATTGCTTTCCAACTTCACTACTTATTGCTCAGGTGTCGTAATTTCTAGGCGAGATTTGGCTTATCCGTCCTACCACATTTGACTCTAGCGTCTTGGGGAGCATCAGGATAAGGTCTGGTTAAGTGGCCAGCTGCCTTGTCAAACAAAAACAAGTATGAACTACTATCTAAAATAGAAGTTTTTAGCACATTTGCACATGATAGAACTTCCAATGATTCTAAATATGAATTAAACACAACCAAGGCCAAGAGCTTAATAGGTTCGATCCTCTATGGCCCTTCCCTGCTGGGAGAATACAATCCTTCGTTAATCGCTTTTCTTGAGTCTTGGGCATTTCCATTGGTTACTTCAGCTTCTAGGTGTTTATTGTGAGAAGGGGGTTGGCAGTTTAACGAAAGCGGAAACCTTCACTACTTTAGAATCGAGTTCATTAACAAAGATACCCACTTTGAACCGTCTATATATAGGGCAGCTTTAGAGTAAGAAAGCGACTTTCAGATCCCCTTTTTTGTATATTAGAATGTTTGAACCAATAAAAACATCTGATGGTGCCTTTTGAAATTGTACCCGCCTATTCACAGCTCGATCTATTTAAGCATGCATGGGAGTCGCCTTTAATGAGCTATGCTCTATTTCGATTTCTTCAGGGCTCACCTACTTATTATTTTTAGCTCCGGTACGATCCATCGCATAACCATTCATTGACCTACCAAGATCTCTTATTACTATTCATTCATAGGTAAAGAAACCTCCTCCCTTATTTTGTTTCATCCGTGCGCTTCGATCGCCAACTTGAGATGTGGAGAATGCAATGTTTGCCCTACCCAAGTGGATTCAATTCAGCGGTACCTGCATTCTTGTCTCGAGGTTTGTTATTCGGGAGTAGTGGCATATTTCTGGTACACATAGTGTTTTTAGCACTCTTGAGAGGCAATCTCATGTTTGATCATGTGCCTCACTCTCTTGCAAAAGGTGAAATCAATTAAACTATTGGCAGGGGTAGTGTCATCTATTTACGCTAATTCGAGATAGTAGAGCGAGAACATACTGATTCAAATCAAAAAGAATTTCCCTGCCTCATCTGGGTCTTGCTTTGCTTTGCATGGAACACTAAAATAGCCGTAAGGTAAGAGCCAAAATCCTGCACACAACTGGGTATTTCCAAGGGTACCGCCACTCCTTCAACTGCACAAAAAGTGGGCATTCATCATTCCATTCCTGCTCCTTAGAAGCACTAGAGCAGAAGTAACCCCTGGGGTGGGCGAAAGAAGCATCTCTACCAGCGGTTAGTGAAACGAATAGAGCTTTTGTGGATACAAACAAAATTAATAGCATCTCACGACCAATTTAGAAACGACGAATTCTCCGTAAAAGGACCAAGATCGGGTTCATCATTAGGGCTATCTTATCTTCTTGCCTCAATAAAAGAAAAGGTCCCTTCTCTAATTCCGTAGTTCACTCAATTCTAAAGAAAGGTGCTAGCCCATTTGGAAGAGAAGAGTACCGATTAGATCTAGAGTGCGGATACCATAGGTAGTAGCAAAGCAAGTCAATATGCAAATAATATATAAACAGAACAAGAGGAAAACCATTCGGTGGAACCTGAAGATGAATGTAGGTTGGTCGAAGAGGAGTGGGTGAATTCAAGGCAATAGGGCATAAAAGAAAGTATCAATTACGATAGAATCTAGTTCATGTCTACGCTTTAAGGAACGCTTTGTATTCTTCCGACCAATCCACTTCTTACTTCTTCTTCTATGTCAATAGGACCATCAGAAAGTATTAATTAGATAGGGCAAGCATTCTATCCATCAAGTATCATATCCTGCCACCAAGCATATAGTTATCTAGACAAGCTTATGATAAAAGCTGAGAACTTGTATAAAAAATGTGCTATTATAACTCAGCTGAAGGTTTTAGCTGGGTGTGTTAATGGGCAAATCCTTTGTAATACGGATGATGCATGCGATGCTATCCGACAATACGACATGAGTGAATTTAGTCTATCTACGCTAAAAAAATCTATGCTCAGCTTCAGAGTCCTAATCTATCCCATGAAGAAAAAGTAGTTTATAATCAATTGACAAATTATAGGCTGGATAGCATACCTCAAAAATTTTATAAGATATTACAGGCTGAAGATCTGCCCTTGGATTATGTGGACTATATTCACCACATCAACTTTGGGTGTCCTTTGGAGAACCTCCTCCCCTGATGAACTAGATCAACCTCGAGAGGAATCCTGGGGCGAGGAATGATAGGTTCATAGATGTGGAGTAATCAATTTTTCATTTGAAGAGTTAGTTGGCTGGCCTATCGGCCCGTGGATGTAGAGAGGTTGCCTCTTGATTTGCGTAATCAAAGTTGCGATCGATGGGAGATCTTTGGTTCGAGTCCATGTCGCAATTGGAAGAGAAGGCTTGAGCAAGACTGAAAAGAAACAGGTTTGAACGGTAGGCTAAACACACACACATATAGAATTGAAACCAGTTAGACACAAAACACCCCTCTTCCTACCTTAGGGGTCAACTAATACGAAATCTAGGGAACTTCCACTATTGATTTTCTTTCTTTTACTTTTTCTAGCGTCAGATCCATAGCCGTTACAGGTAGTCAACTTTCTATAAGCCATTCTTGAAAACAGAATTCGATACCCCAAGGTCCAGGTCCAAGTAGGGAACAAGAGCTTCGAGCCAATAAGCAAGGGCTGATTTATCTCTATCTTGACCGAAGGCCAATCCTTACCTTAATTCAGGGAGAAAGAGGGAAAGGCAGCCTCATCCGTGCGAAAATACAAATTCTAGCTCAACACGCACTAAAAGCGAAATCCTAAATCCAAATGAAAGCAAAGGAAAGCTTATGAATGAATTGTGTGCTTTGAGGAACCTATTTCCCGAACCATTTGCATTAGTTAGAGATTATCTCTCGATCGAGGACCCAAAGGCCCAAAGTGCATCATTCAGTCTAGATCAACAACCTCGGATATGGATCCTTAACTGGTAGTACACACTAAAGACACTAGATCATTTTGATAGAAATGAGGTAGACTGGAAGCTGAAGCCAATAGACCAATGGAACTAATCAATCACTTTCTTTCCCGAACTGGATAGCGGGATTTTATCAGCACTAGACTTGAATCGCGTCGATGACTCTAATCTTTAGAGACAAAAGCAGATGGGAGATTCTCTCCAAAGTAGACCATAAAATAGTATCGACTTATCCTTGGGGTCATTGGGCCCATTGTCAAATAGCTCTGAGGAAAAGGCAGAATTGAACTAGAAACCACTAGGTTTGCATTGCCCTCACAGACCATCAGACTTGATCTTCTTGATTCAGCTTCCCACGATCTGAAAAGAAGGACCGCAACCTTTCTCTTCTCCACAACTGGACGGTTTTAGTAGTATCTTGCACTAACCAATTAGAATCAAGAGCTATGGGCATACTTAACTAGAACTCCCTCTTACTCAACTTCACTAACCAGCCCTAACTTAATGGAACTTACCTTAGTACTCTATTTCTATTATACAGAGCAAGAGAAAGAAAACAATCTTATCGCAGGAAAGTCCAGTTAGTGAGTGTTAAACCAATATATCCGACTAAACTAGTCCTCATAGATTCAAGTAGTGGATCGGTACAATGGTAGTCTTCACCTTTTGTCTGTTCCTGGTCGAGACTGTACATGTAAAGGAAGAGACACTGAAGACTGCCTTTTCTTCATGAAAGATAGATAAACAAGATTTATTCCATCGTAAGACAGAACAAAATACTACTAGCCAAAGCCTACTTCGGCACATGAAGGAAGTGAGCAACATCCCTTGGGCATGAGGCATGTAAGATATGCCTAATCTATTGGGTCGAGAAATACTTCTTTCTCATGGGTACGATATTTGAAATCTTTGTTGCGAAAGAGAGACATAATCGATTTAGTAGGCGGAATGGAGCTCACATCTTATGAACGAAGGAAGCGAAATGTAGCAGTCAAGCGAAATCCTTAATACTTATGAACAATAAAAGCCATAAACACAGGGGCCTAGTCTACGAGAGATTGATCCGACAGGCAACTCCGGGATGTGAGGTATTTAAGCAATAGTGGAAATCTCAAGTACCAGTAAATGACTTGCTAGGGATCTGCTGAAATATGATCAGATCCCGATGGTGCCTCCCTTATAGTTCCCCCATCGGCTTCAGTTGGATCAAAGTGCCCGGACATGAATGCTCACTATAGAAAGAACTAGGCCTACCTTGGTAAACAAGCACCCCATCACTACCTACATAGTTGAAATCTCTAACATAGAACTCAGGTGCGTTCTAACATTACTTCTACCCATCTATGCGATTGTGAGATCCATCCATTGGAACAGAGAGATCCCCAGTTGTTTGACCTACTCAAGTAGGCTTTCTATTGAATATTCACCCATGGTAATTGCTTGACTGGTAGAAGCACCAATTGGTACTATAGTCATACTCAAGACCCAATTGAGAAGCTTAGTCTTATCCTTTCTTTGGCGGGTTTATTCTAGGTGGACTTGTAAAAAACTGCTCTTGCGCTCTGATCTTGATATTGATTGCCAACTCAGATAGTTACAGTAAGTTGTTCTGTTTGTTCTCTGTTCTATTGGATTTGACACTTTTGAAGATCTTAATGTACAATCCTCTGAAATCCGCTCTCTTTTCATTCTTTTGGTTACTTCCTATGTAACAAACCTAGCAATTTGAAGAATCCATACCTTGTGCTGCCCACCAAACCTATCTTTTCTTGAGCTTGAGCTTGCATTTAGAACTTCTTTTTCTGATCCAGCGTACCTGAGTGAAGGCTAGTCTTCTCCTCCAGGCCGAGAACAACCCAAATCAGTCTTCTCAAACAAAAGACCCGGACAAGGAAAGAACCCTCAAACAGAAGGTCAAACCGAAGGAGTGAATCAGTGCCTTGCTTGATATTTACTTGCATTGTTTTGTGCATTCTTGCTTGCAGAAATGGTCTAAATGACTTTCTTTGGCAGAGAATTTCTAACTACCTATCCTTCATTTGTTTGATTTTCTCCATTCTCAAAATGCTTTATGGATATGAACAAAGGTTGTGGGTCATTGAAGTTATGGATACAGAGGAGCCTCCTATTTTTGACGTTCCGAGTGGGCTGCAGGAGCGTCGTGCCATGACTGATAACCTGAAATTGCACCTCAACAGAGCTAACCAACAGATGAAAACGCAAGCTGACAAAGGCTTTTTGATCGCTCCTTCCATATGCTATCAAAGCTCGGTGGCACAGTGGGCTAACCACAACCCTTCCTATGCTTTGGGCCTTACAAGATACTTTGGGCCTTACAAGATTCTAGCATGTACATAGCTGTTCCATATTAACAAATGGAGCTACCTAAAACTACTTAAGTGCACCCTATATTTTTCACGTCTCTAAGCTTCGACATGTTGTCCCCCCTCCCACTTTCTCAGGTATCCTCTCGTTTACCATCTGAGACTGATAATCCCTCTGTCCCTATGCAAGTTTTGGTGAGTTGTTGATATAAATAATAAAGGAATACCAACTCCTTCCATAAGGCTTGATTTGCTGGTCCAAGACTCCGAGTCGATGGCACTGGACAATACTTGGGAGGACCTGAAGACTCATTTTCCTTATGCACCAGCCTAGGGTCAAACCCTTTCTCAAGGAAGGGGGAATGTTAGCACTTCTACTTCAACCCCGATTACAACACAAGACAACGTCACCCACGAGCCATACCTAGGAAGAATACGAAGTCTAATTTCCTCAACCGCGCACACGTATAAGATGCGAGACAGTTGATGAGGGATAGAAGTCTTGATCGGGCCAAGCCGACATAACAGTTTCTAGTTCGCATTACTTTCTCTTCTGAAGCACGCACATTCGAGTTTAGTATGGATGCACTGAGTGCTTAAGACCACTCGCTGGATTATATGGTCAATCATACTCCATAGTGGGGACATAATCTAAATAATATTCTCTCTTTATACTCTAGATGCATTGATATATATGTGCCTCACTCTAGTGAGTATTTTAGCTCCCCGATAGACGTAGGGCCCGCTCGGTACGCTGTCATTGTTTAGGTTTTAGATTCATTCTAGCATGAAAGTCCGAGTTGGAGGAATGATATTGAGCTATCAAAGTGAGCAAGGAACCTGACATAATATTCCTATGGTTTCTCTGTCCCGGTCTTGCACCACTTGAATATCCATCAATCAATTGAATAGATAGTTACTATGGTTGTTTCTTTCTAAAGCAAATGGAGCCTTTTCTAGTTCTGTTGCCACCGGTTTTGAATGCTTAGTAGCCTCAGCTTTAGCTTCCAGTTTTCTTGCAAGAGAAATTCTTTCTTCATTTGCTCCCTTTCACTTGTATTCTTGGATGTATTGGGTGTTCTTATATGGATCCCTGAAACATATCTGTCTTTCTTCTCAGCTTCTTTTCTTTGAGTCAAGGTCATCAGAGACAGAAAAAAGAAGAATACGCCTTAATTGGCCAGATGTTGTTCATCTGAGGAGATGACGAATGAGTTCTTCAACACATCTCTATATTGTTCCAGGTACTAAAAGAATGGAGGATGTTTGTTCTGTCGACAGAAAGGCAATGCAATGAATTTTTTTAGAAGTCAGCTGGATTATTATGGTATGGATCAAAGGAATCCTCCTATCTTCGAATTATGAGAACTGCCTTCTAGCCACAGCCAGGCCCACTAGAATTAAAGTGCTTATTAAAAATTCAATTTATTAAAGATTCAATATGCCCTTAACGGATCCCCGTGCTTTATCTCCATTTTAAGAAGCAAGATACTTTTCCTATCTTTTCTTTACAGAGCAATAGAATGATGGTTGCCCCTCGCTGCACTGACCAATGATATCTCAGAAGAGAGAAAGACTTACCTCACTTGCCAATGATATCTAATGGGCACTACGAACTCCGGGCATACTGTACTTGACCACCCTACTTTGCTTTCTCCCTATTAGGCGAAATCAATACTTACTTTCAATTGGTAGAGAGGAAGACTCAAACTAACACTTGGAATATTAAGATGACTTCTAAAGACAAAACTGCCAGTTGGAATATTAAGATGACTGAAATGACTTAATAGCTGGCCGAATTCTCTGAATGGATCACCGTTCTATATAGTTAGGCACAGCATCGCGTTTCACCTTTGTACCTTAATCAAGACTGTCCAACTAGTAGGACAGCTGCATACTTCTCGTTAGGTTTTCAGTTCCTATACTTATTTAGTCTTATCTATTATAAATAACTGTTTTGACACATAAGACTTTCCGCTTTTTGTTCTTTCACTTTCTTTTGGAAACTCATATAGTTGAAAAAGCTTTCATAAACTCATATATAGTGTAGTTTTTAGTAGTCTTTGTGGCGTGGACGAACTGGATTCGAACCAGTTAAGAGCCTTCTTTTCCAAGCATCCCTTGTTTTCGTAGTTCAGTTGGCCTTCCTAATATGCAAGTAAGGGGCAACCTTTTTGATCTTGTTTTCTACGATTAGATTCATTAGTGCAAACAATGCAATATATTCGGTAAGAGCAAAGCCCAAAATGGCATAACCAAATAATTGTTTAGCTAATGATGGATCTTGAGAATCTCAAACGGATTTCATTATATTATGCTTCCTTATCCATGTGGAACATGTGTGAGAATTATGTTTTTTGAACAAGTGTTACATGAGGACTTCAAGATCAAATAGAGAATCTACCTCTCCATTCCTCGTGAGCTACTTATTTCTCCGAAATCTGAGATCAGAGTGATTTTCTTCCTTTTTCCAAAATAGTCGACGGTCTTACACCATTGGGATACTTCGGAGAAACTGGAGTACATATATGAGACCGATGCCAAAACCTTTTCTCGAGATATTTTCCAAATTGTTAGGGTCCTTGCTCTTGATCTTGTTCCCCGGTGCAAAAGTAGTTGGTTCCGTAGTTTGAGAATTCTGCTATTTCCAAGTATTCCATTATTATTATTATTATTAAATAAGAGAATATAGAAAGTATAGAGGAGAATGCATAACCAGAATTTTTTTGAGAAATAAGTCAATTTATCAAGTTGAGGCATTTCGATTTGGATTTTCAATAAGTCACCCTAAAGACATAAAAAGATTAGGCAGACTAACATGAAACTGGCTTGATGGTAGATTTGCTGAACCACCCACACAATCTCGAATCGGGACACAAGTGGAGCTTATTTCTACAAAGATGAATTGAGGAGGGAAATTGGGAGAATAAAGAAGTATTACACGAGGGCCTCTTTCCATGCCTTCAAATCCATTTGCCACACTTTTAGATCTCGGATATACAATGATGAATCCCGACGATCTATGATCACAAAATGCAGTAATATGAATGTCTCTCACAAACCCCAAAGAGTCAATTCAATGAAGTATGCCTGCTTTGTTGGCACAGGGAAAGGTAGAATGACCTTCCGCCATGTCAACCGCTCACTAGGCTTCTTGTTGTGGTGAAGTTGCTTCATCACCCGGCTCAACATCAGCCTCATCCCCCTATTTTCAGCTTTGGTTATAGTGTCTTTTAATTCCACTTCTTCACCGATCTCTCCCGCAATCTTTCTTCCCCACTCCTCATCCAAGTGAAGAGCTACCCAAGATCACCAAAACCCACCACACAAACCCTAACTGGCAAAACCGATCTATGAACACCAAGGGCAGGTAGAGGGCCTCCCATTCAGGATTCGAGATTGAAGAAGAGGAAAAAAACTTATAAAGGGAACTAGAAGTCCTAGACCTAGAATGCAGGTATTGTTTCAGATTCCCAAGGATAACCAGATCACTCAACTGATTTATCCTTCATGTAGGGCCTTCTCTGTCTATGTATGACATTTTTGGTTTTTCTCCATGTGCAGATCTACTTTGTCGTGCAATCGTATCTCACCTCTTGCTCTCCTCATTCCACCTGTGAAATAGAATTAATTAAATAAGAATGCTAGTATCAAAGTAAAGTCAACCATTTGAATAGCTAACCATTCACTGCCTTCGCCTGGTAAGAAAGTGGAAACTGCCTGTCATGCTTCTTGCTTTCTTTTTGTAAGAACCGGAGTTGAAGGGGAGTGTGATGCCAGGGGAAGTCGACTCGGTTATATGGCCAGTCCTGTGAGGGATCGTTATCTCTCAATCATGATCATCACTTTCTATAAGAGAATTCTCATTGTTATTGTTCACTTTCCTGGCATTGACAGTGAAAGTAGGCCTTCTCGATACAACCTCTTGTCATGGAAAGCTCATCGGATTAATGACTCGGTCAGCATACCGTTCACAGACATCATTCTTGCTATCTCCTAGAATGGGCCTACCCCTTGCATTGTAATCAAAACTATTTGGTAAAGCCTTTGGTTATGATTTGGGTTGACCTGATCCTTGACTCGACCTTGTCCTCGAGCACCACCTTATTTGTTTGTTCGCTATGTCCTCTATTACTAGAATACTAGAGCTAGTGGATATCCACTACCAACAGAGAAGTGTATGGATCGTGGAGGTAAGAAAAGAGACTCTGTTTCAGACGGATTTCACAATCTTCCTTCTTCCTATCCTAGCACTACAGGATTTTATGATTTACTAGATTTTCTTCCACCTTATATTTTATGCTTACGCTTAGTAGAAATAGTAGCTAACTAAGTACGACCGACCTTCCGACACCATTTCTTATTCACCACGAACTAGCCTCGTTACCAGTAGGAATCGCCTTAAATTAAAGCCCTTTCACTAGCCTCGAATCGTGGACGACTGCCCTTTTTTAAGATAGAGAAGAGATCGAGGCAACGAGTGAATGACAAGGGAGACGCTATTCGATAGGAAGATCCCTGTCCCTTGTTATTTTGACCTAACCGTACTACCTTGACCTGCCTGCTACCTTCCCTTCTCGGTCGAAACTATTAGTTCACGATTCCATCTTTATGCTATCGCCTCTTGCCTTTCATGAGCTTTGAGCTTCAGTTATTGAAAAAGGAAGTAAGAAAAAACATTGGCTTGACCCATAGCCCCGTGCCAAGAAGATAAATGTTCTGACTTATCTGTGTTGATATATGCCCGGCTAGGTCAGCAGCAGGCTCAAAGTTTAGGTATCCACAACCGGTTGTACCAATCATTGACGATCTGCTTCTTTCTCGGTGACAAGCTCCTCGGGGTCACCCACCTTCCAGTATGCAAATTCTGAAAAGATAAGGTTGATACTAAGCACATGCAGTGAGCAAGGACCAACTTTAGAGCTTGTAAGTCAACCATGGAATATTAGCAAGGAAATATACATTCAAATAACATAGCCTCAAGGCACCCGCAGAGGGCATATCTCCCTTACCTCCACCCTAGGAAAACTTGAAGAAGAGCTTTTTTGGAGCTGAGCCAACAACAACTTTTTAGCAATACCTTCTTTCTCTACTGGGCGGATCCATAAATAAAGATAGACTAATTAAGTACTAAGTTGAATTGACCTGGCCTAGATGGTGAACCGTCATAACCTTTAGCTTTATTTAAAAAAATCGATCGAGTGAACTACGAATTGAAACATAGGTGAGGGTACAATACATGTTCGATTGTGAGATCCAACCAAATATGCTAATTCATTGGTGAATTGAGTGAGTCCTTTCTATACGTCAGTTGTATAATGTCCCTCGTCGATGGACAAAAAGTACCACTTTGTCACTAGGGGAGACACACAAAGAGGAATAAGCTACTCGGTCTAGGCAGAATCACTCTGAACTGAGTTACTCAACCAATATCGAGATAGTGATAGAACTTGTCCTGATCGAAGATATTAACACAGAATTTGGGTCAAGGAAACGCTTCCATGAGCTACGATACTGCTCTAAGATCAAAAGAATTTGCTTCAGGTTTCCTATTCCTCTTTTTACTGACCTCCTTGTCAAATCATGAATTCCCTTTCAAACTACTTTCTTGCCTTCCTTGACCAATGTTATGGATGGTGCGGTGCACTAGTTGATAAAATAATTGGCCCTTCCTTCTTATAGCAAGAAAATCCAATCTCCCCCTCATACGAACCTACCTCCATGAATTTCATGTCAAACTGAAAGGAGTTACCTTGCATTACCCATAGCATGCCATCACATTTGTGCTCACAGTAGATCTTAGCACCATTTGCTACCATGATTTCCATAGGTTTATACGGAGTTGAGTCATAACCAGCAGCCGAGTGAACAAAGCCAGCCACAGGTTCCCAAGTGGTACATCCGGGGTCAGTTTAATTATTGCGCTATTAGTCCAGTACCATTAGCTCTCCAAGGGTAGCAATCCATTCTTTTCGGGCGAGCTAGTTCAGTTCCTTTCTGGTAGCAATAGATCCCATATCAGATTAAGTAAAGGGATTACCTAGCTAGCGCATATTGAAGAGTTGGAGACTTTCTGCCACTATAGAAAAAAGGCTTTGATGGATCAATTTCTGTAGGTGGGTCTCCACTCGGATCAAGACATTCGGATTTGCTGATGAAGAATACTGCCTTGTAAGGGAAGAACCAACCTTTTCGGTTTACGGGAAGTCCTATCGAGCAACTAGATTAAAGCAAGAATCAAAAAGTAAAAACAAAAACCTACCAACCTAGCGCAGTGCCTATGAAAAATATTGAATGTAGACTGGATAGGAATAGGATTCTTTAGACAGAGTGGCTTTCTTGAGGCCTGTCATAATTGATTTTTTTAAAAGAAACAGGGCTATAGCCTTTAGAAGGCTAATTAACATTTAATTTTTCTAGTTCTAGTTTCTTACGAAGATCCAAGTCCAGCTACTTACGTAGAAGGGCAGACACACTACGCCATTCGCAACCCTACATACAGACTAACTAAGCATGGTAGTTGAGTGAACGGGCTATCAAAAAGATCTTGTTTTGTTGAGAGCTCCTTTCTCGAGGCAAGATAGTATACCTAAAAAGAATGGATTTGACAACAAACCATTCATGATACCCATGCAGGAGCATGCGGTGGTCACATTAATGGACATGCGCTGGCTTACTAGGGAAGGGGAGAAGGCAAGCCGCATATGTATTGATCCCTAATTCAATTCTTTTTTTCTTGGTTTTCTTTCCATCTCACAACTTCCATTTCTTGAGCCGACCTTGCCCGCTGGAGGTATGATTCCTATATTTGAATCGAATTGGATTTTTTGTCTGAAAGTGAGGGCGCTGAGTGGGGAAGGAAGCTGACGATTTTCTTAGTGTGTAAGGTGGCCCTGAGAGCTGAACCAAAGCTTTTATTTGAGACCAAGGAGTGTTAACAGTTTCTACTTAAACTATGTGTTTAGCTATGCGTTAAGGTTATGCTATTTTATTAGTAGCTTTTGGTTTCGATTCGCCCTTACCTCGAAGGGATCAACTACTACTTCGCTTAGGCAAAAGATTGAAAAAGTCTGTATCTGTCTACATGTGTCTCCGTCTATGTTACCCTTCCCCGGAAATGAGATTATACGTTTAGTAAAAAAACTCGAATAAAAAATCAAAAAGAAAGAAGAGAAAGAACTAGGAGTTGGCGCATACATAACAGGTAGCTTGCTTACCAAGCTGTCCTGGCAAGCTCCTACAACTCTCTTATTACTCTTGACTTGACTTATTAATAAAAAAAACTTCTCACTAACATAATGAAATACGATCTAGAATATACCCAAGAAGATAGAGAGTCCCACATACGAGAAAAGGTCACAAATGGAGTTGAACCAAGTAACACTTCAAAGGCATAATGATAGTAGGGTCAGGATATCCCCACCCTCCGAACCGGACGTGAGGGTCTCCCCTCATCCAGCTCTCTGCAGGGCAATCTCCACTCACTACTTCCCCTAATATCCTCCCTTTACCACATCATGGGGGTTACAGGAGATCCCAGAGACTCGCTCAGAAAGGCTGCTATACCAAACATTATTACTTAACTACAAAGAAAGAAATCTAGTAGTCACTAGACTTACTATAGTAGTCCGTCCGGCTACTCTTGCTTAAATCATTACTCTTCATTCTCTCGTTCTCTAGCAATTGAGCTCCCTAGACCACTACCATTTAGTTAGGTAGGGACAATGAATATATAGTTAAGGGAATAACGGAATGCATGGGGATAAAAAATAGAAAAATGCAGATTTTCTATGAAATCCTTTCTTTCCATAGATGTATCTGGTCTGAGACGGTATAGTACTCTACGAGAGGAATGAAATGGGATAGATGGTAGAGGGCTACCTGCGCCCAAAAGCGATGATTCACTTGTCTCCTTGTCTATAGGGACCTTGTGGCATACAACTGCCACGGCTCCTGCGTTATAGCCGCCCCTTGGTCTCTTTATTTTGATTGCCTCATGGACGGGCGAAAGAAGGGAAGTTACAGAAGGGGGCAGTGAAGGTAAAGCCATAAACCCGTCAGTCCTATGTTGTCGTAGCATCCCTACTTCTATAAGATTTTACCTCGCCGATTTCAAAGGGGATGGGATCAGATTCATTCACTTGCATTCTTGCTAGCACTACAAAAAGCTCTGGTCTTAACGCCCCTACGGAAGCTTTACAACCTTTCCTCGGGTTCGTAGAGTCGGGTTTCCCGTTTACCCACAACGGTAGGCGGCCACGGTTCATAACGCACTCTTCGCACAACATATCCACTTTGAAGTTGACTTATTCGCTCGGCCAATCGTCGGAATGTGTATCAGATACCATAAGGGCCCAATATCACCCGTGTCTAAAGCTTCGAATGACACTGAATATTCGAAACACAGGAATGATCTGACTAGAAAGTCATTCAAAACTTGATCAAAGAACCAGCATTTATTGAAGAAGCTATAGAGTCGATTACAAAACGTACTAGTTTGAAAGGCTCGTTGGAATTGATCCGCTACGAGATTGACATTATACGCTAGAGAAGCACCTGAAGTACTAAGCAGAATAGGTATTAGTTTTGTAATGGTTGGAGCAGCAAACTCGGATTCGGCAAGAATCTCATTTTTTGGTAGTACGAAGGGGGAATTGGCCCAAAAATTGGATAGGGGTAAAGACTGTCTATGAATTTCCTAAGGGGTGGGGCTACCTATTATTCGTAGGCGGGTACATACGACGCACGCAGGGCCTCGGTTTCCTGCGTGGACTGTCTATGAATTTCCTACAAAATGTAATGGAACCTACCTCAGCTCCACCGAGCCAAAAGAAAAGAACAGAACAGAAGGAGGAGAAGAGTAGAGTATAGCCCAGCGGCTTTGATCGTCCGTAAAGGACCTAACAGAAGACCGTGCTCCGAATTGTGCACTAAGAGTTTTGTTTTAAGAACACTTGGCCTTTCTTTGGAGTCTAGGTAGAATCGGCAAGATTGAACTGAGGCCCGCCTAGGCACCATCGGGGGACAACCAGACCAACCAGTAGGCTTTCTTTCTGAAGTTTCCTCCTTAAATCATTGAATTCATAGGCATAGGGGTGTCCCAGTAAGTGGTTCATTCAATGAGAAAGAAAGACATGAGGGCAGGATTCGTCTTGTCGGGCAAATTCATTCTGGGAAAAAAGGGGGAAGGGAGTCACCTGAGCTATGTGAAGGGAAGGAAGTCGTGGGCTGTGCCGGAGGTCACTTTTCCCGATCCACCCCGAAGATTTTTCCCTCTCTCACCCCATCATCGTACCGAGTCCTACTATCAGCTCATCCCTATCTATTCATCTCCTTTTTTGACATGGATATTTTTTTGGACCTCTCTTGTCCATAGATCTTGAAAGCAGATCAATAGAAATTTATCAAAGGATCTATCTATAGAAAGATCTAGATCTCTATCATCATCTATCTCCATATCTAGATATGGAAGAACCCTCAAAGCCTGTCCCCGACGATGATGACCCTAGGCAAAAGGAAAGGGGACGCCATTCTCTTTCTATCCTCAATCGTTCCGATCATTTCTCTCATTCCCTTTTGTTTGTTTGAGGCCCCTGGTTGGTTCCTTTCCTCCTCCTATGTACACAATTCTGTGTCTTTGTTCATGATCATCTTAGGTGAAATGATAGGTATCAATTTTGTGGAGGGGCCACTGTGAAAGGGTGATTCCCCCTTTTCCATTGAATTAGGGAGGTGGTGATTGATCTTTTTTTGAATCAGGCCTTACTGACCAAGTGATGGTATAAGCTTCATTGCGGATGAAAAGAAGTCCTGATGAGCGGAGCTACAAAAGGAATTTCAAGCTCAAGAAATCCTCTCAATAGGGATTGGGCAAGCAAGCTATTTGTTTATTTGATCTTACCCGATTGTGAGACGAGACGTGAAGTTAACCAAGTACATGTGATGTGTGTTCATAGTGTCCCCAACACCTTCATCCCAACTGAGAATTATGGATGCTGAAGTTAGTTGGAGTGTGGGGCGAGTGCGTGGTAGATGGAACTCCTATTTACCGCATTTCTTCTTGCACTTCCAACTTGAAGAGGCAGAAACATCTCTCTTTGCATCTTCAATAGATAGAAAAAGAATCTTGACCTGAAGCCTTCAACCAAAGAAAGGGAGTGTTGGTGAAGTCAGAGGTGGTTTTCCTTCCCTAGATTCATGGAAGGAATTTTTGATTCTAAGGTTTCAAATTGATCGAGAAATGAATGATGAGTTGCTTAAGCTCCTGCTGAATCCACTATTATCGATGTAGGTAGAAAGGGCATAAAGCCACGGAATGCAGAAGGGAGCAGCAGGAAATTTGGCAGGGAAGTGGGGCATAAAGCGATTTATCTGTGACAAGAAAAGGCCATTGAAGCCGATAAGGGCCCTGATAGAAAAAATGGAAAAACAGTGTCCTTTTATTCTCCCAAAAAGGCGATCATGTTTGAGAAGGAGATAGATAAGTTCCTTGTGGTTAAAGCTTCAGAGAACCTCATGGCGGCCGACCGACATGGAGTGGGAACTTCACTACTACTAGCGCGACGCATGGAGATGGCTGGTGAGGAGCATGGGGGAAAGTAGATTCTTGGTTGAATTTCAACGCCCTAGGCTCTTGAGATGGGGTCCATTGAAACAAATAGAAGGTTTCTTCACTTTGACCCTAGACCCCCGGAGATGGAGAACCCTAAGGATATGTTTGAGACATGGCTCAGGGTGAGAAGGTCCCCAAGTAAGGAGCTAGTCTCATATTCTATGAATGCCCACAATCGCTTGTGAAAGATTCTGAACTTCGATCACAACTATATTATTAGTACCGTTTCCGATTTCCTTACTTTATTAGTGCAAAAGAAATCATTGTTACATAAGTATTCACCCTTGCTTTCTCTCATAAGCGATGCTACATGTGGAATAAGAGCAGCTTGAGAAGAAGCTATAGTTGTGGTTGAGCTAGTGCTTCATACCTTGCTAGCCATAAGTCCCAACAAAGCACTCAGAAGCCTGGCACATTGAACAAGCTAGGTGTTGACATGCAATGAGATGGTTGACCCACAGTCTGCATACTTCTTGCCCTTACTTAATCTTCTAATAGGCAAAAGTCGGTGCTTGCTTGCATATTCCTTAGCTCAGCCAGCTGTCCAGTCTACGACACCCGAACTACTGGAGTCTTCTCCAGCAGCCGAGTGAACAAAGCGAACCACAACTTCTCTCTTCCTTCTTGCTCCCGGGGAAGGCAGAAAAAACTTTGATTATGAAAAGCCTGCTACGGGACAAGTGAAACTGGTTGTTAGTTCAGTGAGGATAGTATTTCCTACAAAGACAGTGGAATGCCTTGGTAAAGCTATTCATTCTCAACAGGAAAGGATTTCTCTATTGCAACAGGGCTAGTTTCAACAAGGTGAGCAAAGCTAGCTACTCCAGTTGTTCCACCAACCCTAGCTCCCGACCCGGGTACATTCTTCTTGGGAGCTCAAGACCTTGCTCCCATGGATCGATACTAGTTACTTACATTTAATCTAAGCTTAGTTTAAATATACCATATCCGTCGAAAGGTACCTGATAATAAGTCCCTCCCTTAAATCAAAGCCACTAAGATTGCACTCTTACCCATATCTTTGGTTTTTCATGGCCTTCCCGCTGCACACCTTGTCTACGAATTAAGAATGTCATGCATAACCCTCCCTTATCCACTAATAAAAGCCACTCTTGCTTCTGGCACAACTGGACTTATGAAACCAATCATGCTGGATAATCAAATACTTCTTCCCTCATACTTATCTACTTTGCTTTATTTAATATGTTTAGTGACCCGAAAATCAACGTTCTACTCTCTCATGGAAAACCTTCTTTGCAGTAATATGAAAGGTTATCACAAAGCATAGAAGTTCATAGAGCTTATAATATGGTTAGATATTCCACTTGCTCCTCGAAGTTAAGGTAAGGTGATCTATCATGAGTGGGTCTAATGGGCTTTGTAGGGAGCACACAACTTCTCTTCTTCCCTCTCTAGAAAAGCCCGCACTCTTGGTTTTCGCTCGCAACACAACAATTTGTTTGATCTATTAACTTAGTGAACATCACTTTTTATGTTATGTACGAGTGAATTCGTGCCTATTTTCGAAGAGAAGACACTGGGTAGCGATTACCAGTTTCTGTTGTAGACAAAGAAATCCATGACCAGTCAAAACTTCCATAAGAAAGACCTGCAAACCCTCGTGTTGATTGTACCAATCTTATCTCCCTGAGTCTGCGAATCTACTCTATTGTCCTTTCATCGGGCTTCGCTTGACTTGTTATTTCGTCCGTTCTCGAGCTCCGGAATGAACAATTAGGTGGCTAAAGTGGAGAGATTGCGTCAACATGGATTTTGCAGAGGAATGGCACACAAAGCATGCAATTACATCAAGAACAAGGCTACATGAGCACGTATTTGCATAAGCTCTTGTAATAATTCTGGTTTTTTGGCATCAACTATCTCAAATGGCATTTTGGAAAGCATATCTTCCCTTGGGTTCCTACCGTTTACTAATAATAAGAGGAGTGGTGCCTTTAGATTGATTTTCTTGCCTTCATGCATCTCTCTTATCACGTTACTTCTGACATCACCCTGCTCGCGAACATAGATCCAGCCCTTCCTATTGAGAACTCCACCTTGTATCCCCAACTTATTGTGAATAAGCAGGTGATACATAGGAGTGGAGAAATAAATTCCCCGTGCCGCTTGCCATTTTAGGTTCAAGGAATGGGGAAGTATTCTATTGATAAATGGAGTTTTCACTCATGGGTGCAATTCCCTGCATTGGTGTGTGAGAATTCTAAATCTAGCTTTATGGGAGAGCTGGTTAGGGCGTATCCCCGGTGGAGCATGTAGGTGGTGAAGGAGGATATCGTTCAGTGATGTTATAACTACTGACCAAGCTGATCAAGAGTTGTTTACGATGAAGATGTGTGTTAGGTTTCCTACATGTTATTATTGATAGTGGGGGATCTCTAGGAGAGAGGGTTATTTCTATTCTCAACAAATGGATATCCATTCTATATAGCCGAGGGATATATCCATAATGTAGGACGTTTATCCTTCTGGCCAAGGAGAAATAGACAAGTTTCCACCTCATCTGAGTCAGATCTCTCAGTGACTCCCCCCATAGCAACAGGAGATGATCATCCCATCACCCTAAAGGATAGGAAATTTGAAGAAATCAGGTATTTCAGTGAAATAAGCATCTACTAATCTAACTAGAAAACCAACATGTCTATCATTTTAGGGTTTTTTACCTTGTCTTGACTCTTCACCGAGTGAAAGTAATACACTATGAGTTTTAGTTCGAGTGATACACTACGGCATGTTACAAACATTAAGGCACCTAGACTTGAAGAAGGAATCAATGAAGAACGTCCAACAGAAGTTCAGACCGATATGACTATTCCTATCCTTAAACGAATGCTGCAACAAAAGTTTGTATACCCTAGAAGTGAAATAAAAGCAAAGGGTATTGAAAATCAACTAATTGTTCTCTAATACCACGTCCTCCTGTATCTACTATTGGTTGACTGAAAAAATAAACCAAAAGTAAGGGTATCCTTTGTTGCACATCTTCTGAAAATAAAAGGGAACGGTATCGGCTAAATCGAACAAGCTGGGGTATATTGGGAATAGTAGAACATATTGATTATCCTATTAGATTGGTTACGCTCAGTCGAGATATGTTGACTCGATGTGCATTAAGAGTTTCGATTCAATGTGGGAATGACTAGGACAAGTTAGGTAAAACAGATATGCATGCACCATAGAGGTTTATCCAGCATAGGTTTATACACAAGAATAGTTGTCACACCGAGGGATGCACATAAATCAGGTCTGCACTGGTATAAGTGATAGGTTTTGGAAACAACATAATGAACATAACGCACAGAAGGAATAGAACTAAATAGAAAGTTGCTGATCACCTTCAAATCAATTTAAAGATGAAAATGGGATGAAAAATAAGTGCAATAACTTAATTCTCAAATGTCAGGCTTATACCATTATGACATGTGATTTGTTTACGGTACGTACTATTGAACAAGTAGTTTTATGGTGATAACAATAAGAAGAAAAGTTTCCAGTAATGAGCGAAGGTAGCCATCACTCAGTAATTCATGTTATCTCACTAGGAAAGTCATCCCAACGCCAATTTCAGTTGGCTACCGGGATCAAACTGCTTCGCTTGCACTAAAGAAATTCTAACAAGAACAACTCCCTATATGACATCTTAACCAACTACTTCGTAAGAGCCCTAGATGCTATACCGGGAAGACCACATGTATAACTTAGAAAACAAGTCTTTTTTATCTGTTGCGCCTGGCCTTTGTTACTCGAAAGCTGTTTGTTGGGTTACTCGAAAGGCGTTCACGCGTTAGCACGCAAGCCATTTTCTCGCTTGGAATGAATTTGCATCGATTTTCATCGATAAGTTTTTTCCTAGAAGTTTTTGGAGTCCAGTTAACACATTTTTTAGTACGAGATGCCTTGGAATCGGTCCTATCAAGGACATGTTTTGTTGTTCATATGTCAAGGGCTAAAGAGTCAAGAAAGAAGTGACTTCTTACTTAACTTATTGAGTAATTCTATTGCCTCAGCTAACTTCCTCGACGAAAGAGTTAAATCAATCTCGTTTTGTCCTACTTTCATTAATATCCATATTCAACATGGAATACCAGAACCTGTGACTGAACTGCTGAACCACTTAATTCTTCTCGTGATAGTAAGATCAAACATGATTAGTCCCATTTTTTGATATCAGTTACAATCTGAGAGTGAAGGTTACGCAACGGAAGCGAAAGTGGAGGGAACGACCAGTTCATCAGAAGAACAAGAAGAAACAAGAAGTAGCCACTTTTAAGCAAGAAATGAGAGGAATTCGGCTGATCAAACTAGTATCACTTTATTCACGAATCTTAGGTTTCTGACATGACCGATGTTGAACTACCAGATTCTTCTTAGTGGGAGCTAGTGCCTGTGAACCTTTGGAGTGATTCATAGTAATATAATAAAGGTATGGGTCGCACACGTTACCATCTGTTTTGTCTTATCTCTGTGCCTTTTCTATCCATTTCATAATTGGATATCATCATTCAAATCTGTTATGAAATTTTTTTGGTAAGTAGGGATTCAAACCAAACAATAAATACCAACTCTAAGTGTGATGGATAGTACCTGGTGCCTAATTGAATGGTATCTTTCTTGGCGCCTACCACATTAGCCTTGCGCCTCCTTCTTTTGGGGAGGAAAGCAAATGAGTAAAGTTTCCGCCGACTCCACTCAAGGAACCAGTCACTACTCAACTTGAAACCACGGACCTACCTCCTGCTTTTGACTTTCTTCATTGTCCAATTCATATTGAGCATGTCTTTCTCTATCTATAGATGGAGACAATATAGGATAGGGGCACTCAAAGCAAATATGATTATGTATCTAATACTAATAGGTACTAACCACATTCAAGATTGACTTTAGCTCTTATTTTGTATAGGTAGAAATGCTTACGCCCTAGGGGTTTAAAGGGCCACTCCCTTTGGTTGAATCATCAGGCTCATCACCTCTTGGAGGTCATCCAATAGTCACTCTACTTAATCATAATCATAATCAATCCATTGATATTGCTATCTATCGCCGTACCCATAAGAGGGTAATTTATCCAACTCCCCGTGCGAAAGAAAGTCCCGCGTCAACAGTGATTCGAGTTGTTCCTTGAGAGCAGGCTTATGGCATTCCAGGTAAACAAAACAATATGAGAGAGCGCTCCGTTCGGCTTATAAGTACCCAATTGAACCAATTGTTTTTTATTTCCCAGTAGGTCACCTTGGGCCAGCTGCTGACTTTTTAGAAAGAGACAAGGAAGTCGATTCAAAATAAGGGAAGATAGAAAGACCCCTTCGGCGTTTGGTACCTTTTGAGATAGCTGCCTTCTATCATTATGCTTTGGAAGAGCTCTTAATAGAAGAAAAGCATACAACAGATAGTTTGGTACAATGCACTTTATGCCATAATATAGAAGTGGATACACCGAACGAAGGAAAGAAGACAACTTTTGAGTAGGCCGTCAAGTGGATTATAAGAAGATTCATCGCATTTTGATCATATATCGTACCTTAGTGGGTTCAAAACCAGCTCTTATAAGTGGCTACTGTAGGTCCAAATCCAAAGAGAAATAGTTTTCGTCCTTAACGCGTATCTATCTAGAAAGTATACCGTGTACTATAAAAGCAAGCAAAAGCTCCTTCGATAGCAGGTACGAATCGATAGCTTTGGAAAATTTAGTTTTGAACGAAACCGTACTTGAAAGTAGCAGACCTAATGATGGTACGTACACCGGACGGACAGGCCCTATAACCTTTATTGAATGACTAAACCCAGCTGTAGATAATAGATGGGATCTTCACTCGCTTAGCGACATACGCTCAAAAGAATATTGTCATGTCACTTCGTTCCACCTTTTCTAATTCAATGGCAGATTAATGTTTTAAGAAGCAATTTCTTATTTCAAATATAGCTGATCTGATGTATGTTTTAGTTATCTTTTCAATCGTTTTTCAAAAGTTTTGAGTCCTATGCGATTTCTTACCAACTGAGCTATCTCACCCATTTTCTAACTGACTCTGTTTTCCAGTGTAGTTCTATTCTCTTTGTTTTAGGGCGGTCATGGTTACCGGATTTTTGATGTTGAAGTACTATTACTCCCTTTTTGGTCCAGCCAGGGTAGCACACTCTGGATACCACTGGCTTCTGTCTAATTCCCGATGGAGCGATGTCTCCAACCTTCCATCGCATTTAGCATGTCGTGTGTGTCAACTAAAGAGAGAGTTTGAATCGCTTACTATAAGCCTAGATGTAGCTGGCCGTAATGTTTCAGCTTAGGATGGATATGCGGAGAAGAAGCTCCTAGCATCTTTCAGGATGACTTTCGTTTCCTATTCTAGTATTGCAAGATCCGAATAGGATTGAAAGGCTATGAATGTTGAATGGTTCCATAGGAATTTTCACCCGCCCCTGAATAAGCAGTAAGGCGTGGGCGCGTTGGAATGATCCTTCTTTGAAAGCTCAACCTCGGAGGAATCAGTTTCGCCGGTCCAGTGACTTGGCATAAAAAGGCGAGTTGGGTTCTCCTCCATGTGGTGCACTCCTGCTTCTTCATACCCAGAAGACGTTTGAGCTGATCGAAGGGAAAGCTTTTTGCTGCCGGATGAAGGTCTTACATCGGCTAAGAAGGTAGAAAATGCCATCTATTTTGCGGTCCTGGAGATCAAGGAGATAAGAGTTCGCCCTCCCTATATGGAGTTGGTGCTCGCAAGATCAAAGTAGAAAATGTGATTCTTTCATTAAGATACGGATAGGGTAAAAAGTGGAATTGATTTACAACTCGAAGTAGAGATGTATTGGTCGAGTCATTTGCTAAACAACTCGGATCGAGACCCAACCCCTAAAGTAGATATGCGGGTACTGTAGCTAATCTATAGTACATTTGTTGATTTAGCATGCCTAATAGACATCTAAGTACACTCCCTTTAATATATGGTTATATTAGCACTTGCAGTAGAGATGGATAAATATAAAGGATTTGGTAACTGGTATGTAGCCTACATATTAGTGATAGAAAAACATGTCAAATTCTCCATGAACCAATGCAGGCAGAATTAAATCGAAACAACGATGGCAATCATTGAATTACAGAAAGATAGATCAGTATCCACCAACAATATCCTCATGTCCTCTCATTTAGCTTCATGCTATATTGAAGTGAAAGCTGGTTGAGCGTGGTTGTTTTTCTAAGAACAAGTAGCCCACCCACCCCAACCCCGCGTCACTCCCGCTCGGGGCAACTCGGGGGAAACCTAACTACTGCCTGCAGGTGCCCCTGCTCGAGTGCCCCTCGTCGCTGCCACTAGCCGTTGACACGGTGGTGGTCAGTGCTCCCGCTACCAAAGATGTTGGGGGGATCTATCGTGGAGTCGCAAGGATGCTAGGGTGGCATCTCGGTCCAGGTGGTGGCGCGGTGAGCTCGCATGTCACGGAGGTGCTCGGCGGAGCTGTGAAGGCAGAGAGGTTGGAGAAGGCGTGCAACACTGTGTTGTGATGGCACCTGCTGTAGGAGGCCCTCCATCTGGGGGAGCGTCGGGGATGGCGGGTGGTTGTGGTCTGGTGTCAGGTTCCTGTAGGGCATTGGGAGGGAGGCTGGTGTTGGTATGGAGGTTGTGCTGCCGGACCCTCCATGCCCTAGAAGTGGCCAGGAGGCGAGGAGGTGGCACGTTTGTTGGCTGATGTGGTTGCTGATGGGTCTCCCAACAGGTGGCAATGGAAGTGTGGTGGCAGCTTGCAGTAGACCCTCTTGGATTGCAGGTGGTGGAGATTCCCAAGGAGAAATTCTTGTTCTGTCCTTTGGTCGGAACCGGTAGCGACGACACCTCTGGGTGCCGTAAAATTTCTTGGAAGCATTGTTGAGGGATCCTCCCTCGTTCCGTGGTCATCCAGAGGGAAACCTCAGATCCTCATGGTCAGACGATGAAGGCGCTGCCCATCTTTCACCTCCTTGGGGGCATTGTTTCGGAGTTGACTAGACCTTGGTGACTAGAGGATGGCAGATGGGATGTCGTGTGGGTGCTAAGATGGCTCCTCAAGGGCGCTAATGTACAGTTTGGCAACGATTGTGTTGAGCTGAGCTTGGGTCACGACTAGGGCTATGGTAGTGGGTGTTTCTGGCGTGTCTGATGGGTTCTTTTGTGCTCGCTATGTTGGTATGGAGTCAGAGCTACGGTAGAGCATGTCGAGGTGGTGACGATAACCTATGACTGGTGGTCTTTGCAGAGGACTCAGCCGGCGCAAGCCCCGCATATTTCTCTCGGGATGCTTGTCATCAAAGTCGGAGCTGTCTGTCGTTGGTGTGTGTGGACGATTGTTGGCATGGGCCAACACTGCTTCTAGCATCACTTGTAGCGAAGCTTTGTTTGGGTCATCAAAAGTGAAGTCAGAGCCACTGGCTCGAGGAGGAGTGATGATATTGGGGTGGCCAGGAGTGATGATAATGCTCGGTGGCAATCTCATCGGTGTTTGTGCTCCGTGTCGGTGGCCAGATCGGCCGATGGTCCGAATGTGGTCGTATTCGATGACGATATTGGGGTGTTTGTAATGGTTTTTGGCTTGTGCCACGTAATGAGCCGGTCAATTCTCTTCTGTTTTTTAAATAAAATGAGGCAAATTTGTCCGTTTTGTTAAAAACGAAATAAGTGAAAGCGATGCTAGCACCATACCTCGCAGGCTCACACGCCTCTCACGACAGTTAAGAGCATCTTAATCACCTCCAAGCCAAGGCTTCAATGTTTTCACTGTCCCCTTCGACATAGAAACACTACTATGCATCCCTCCGATGGGCCCAGATGGGCTGGTGGGATTGGGAACCTTAGAGGCATACAACCAGCGGTGGCCCCAGGACAGGAACAACTAGCAGCTAAATGCGCACCGCTAGCGGCGGAGCTTGGGTGTGTGTCGGGGAGAACTGACAGCGTAGTACGAGGGAAACGAGCATAGAGAACAAAGTCGATCGAGGATGAGCTTGGGCGGTAGAGGTGGGGACGGCGCACGGACGGGGCCGTGGCACAAGACTGTGCTATCTAGGGCACGTGCCCATATTAGCATTTCATAAGCACAGATTTAATATAGCAACTCAGGCATGCACGCATGCACGTATTCAACCTGTCACGTTGGATTCGTTTTCGTTTCTAAACCTTAAAATGTTTTATCTCTTGAACCGTAATTCGAAATTTAGATCCGTTTTTGTGATTGACTTTCTTATGATGAGATCTTCGAAAGTACATCTCATGTTGATAGATTTTGACAATAATTTTTTTCGACCGCTAGTTGCCAAATTATGTTCACTTGGTTACCAGGTAAAGTGAAACTGGTTACCAGATTAAAATCAACTAGTTACCAGAGGTTTCTAAACTTTCTTTCTCAATAATATAAAACTTATATAATGGTAATACAGTATTTTACGTGTTTAGAATGGATGAAGTGCCTGCTTTCTGTATATACAAATCATTATTATCATTAGAAACATGTAAACATTATATGGTGACTATGTATTATTTAGCTGGTAACTGTTAACTATAATTCTGGTAGCTATAGTATAGAAATCTGGCAAATGGCGACGAAAAAAATATCATCAAAACATATAAGGACGGGGTCTTGGTTTGAAGTACTCGTCGAGACGAACTCAGCGGTAAAGACGAATCATAAATCGAATTAATGGTTTCAAAGATAAATCATTTTGAATTTTCAGATTTGGAAAAGATTTCCTGCGTGCATAATATCGTCAGCTCCTGTTCCCTTATAGGCTGAGATGCTAATGACATGGCGCCGGATGGGAGCTATTCCTGGGCCACGTCCCTTTATTATCTAGGGCACGTGCCCCTGATTAGTATTCCGTGTGCACGAATTTAATATGGCAACTCAGGCATAGACGCATGCATGTATTTCACCTGCCACGTTGGACTCCTCTTTGTTTCTAAACTTCAAAATATTTTATCTCTTGAACCGTAATTCGAAATTCAGATCCGTTTTCGTGATTGACTTTGTTATGATAAGATCTTTGAAAGTAGATCCCATGTTGATAGTTTTTGATAATATTTTTTGAACCCCTAGTTACCAAATTATGGTCACTTGGTTACCAGGTAAAGTGAAGCTGGTTACCATATTAAAATCAACTGGTTACCAGCGGTTACTGAACTTTCTTTCTCAATAATATAATACTTATATAATGGTAATATAGTATTTTACGTATTTAGAATGGATGAAGTGCCCACTTTCTGTACATACAAATCATTGTTATCATTAGAAACATGTAAAAATTATCTGGTGACTATGTATTATTTAGCTGGTAACTATTAACTATCATTCTGGTAGCTATAGTGCAGTAATCTGGCAACTGACGAAAGAAAAAATATCGTCAAAACATATTAAGATGGGGTCTTGTTTGGAAGTATTTGTTGAGACGATCTCAACAGTGAAGATGGATCATCAATCAGATTAACGGTTTAGAAGATAAATCATTTTGAACTTTCGGATTTGGAAAAGATTCCCTGCGTGCATAATGTCGTTAGCTCCTATTCCCTTATAGGCTGAGATGCTAATGACATAACGCCGGACGGGAGCTATTCCTAGAGCATGTCCCTTTATTAGAATAACCGGTGACTAAAACCACCTTAAGCAATTTATTTAGTCCATGTTCGGCTAATCCCATGCCAAAGAGGATCATAGTGGATTGAGGTGAAATTTGGGGATTTCGACTTACTCAGGATTTAATCTCCCTCAATCTCTTCCAATAGACTTCAATCCTGTAGTGATCTCGGATCGATAAAGATCTTAAGTCCCTGTGAATAACATGCTAGTCCCTGGATCAATAGCTAGCACTCACAGTCGATGAATATCATGTAAAACACAAGTCATTATTACACGAATAATCCAGAGTATAAATTATTACAACTTTGCATATCTTATAGCTAGCTCAAATAAAATAGCGGAAACATAATAAAATTGAGTCCATCAACTCCCTGGGCTAGTTGAGTGAAGATCCGCGATCCTAGCGCACCTTTCAACGATGATATCCAATTTCTGCACATAAAACGTGCAGCCAAACGAGTTGGTCAATACTTTGAATGTATTGGCAAATTACACCATGAAGGAAAAGACTTGGCTATTTGTATATGCAAGGCTAAGATAAGGATTTGTGGTTTATTTGCATAAAGCCAATTTTCACGAAGTAAAATAGAAGTAGAGAGAGGATATTTTATCCTACTTTGCAAACTTTTAGTAAGTAAAATAAGGTTGAGTGGATCGCACTGGGTCCTCCAGGCTATCAACTATCAACCCAAGACATGGCACCCAAAATAATCCCACTAAGTCTGAGTTCACAGAGCCCACATGATGCAACTCACAACTTAGGTTTCCAACCATTTTATTTCAAAAAGATAGAGGAAAATCCTTCAGAGGCTTCATCCTTCAGACGCTCAATGTTGTTCTGTTTCCGTGAACGTGGCTGATCGATCAGATTATTACTCTCGAGAGTTTGTGCACTTTACCCACAATCCATGATCAGGTCCTTTTACAGACAAGACCATGACGAGGCTTTCCCTTAGTAGCACCTCTACCTTCTGGATACAACCGTGCCAAGAACCTCCAAATGTTGGTACCCAGGTGAGGTTTCCCACTAAGTACTAGGCGAAGACAGAGTCCATATGTATTGTGGTTGCACTAGAAGCTTCTGAATTCTGAGACATGGCATATTCCTTTGATTCTTGGGCGGTCGTCCTCCACCAAATTCCACTCGTTGACCGGACAACCATTCCGCCCAGAAGAAAACTTAGTTTTTATTTTGAAGTGGATTTGAGAAGAAAAGGTCACTCGGGAGAGCCTTTATACTTAGAAAATTTCTTGTCTTTTGAACCCCCCAACGGTACTTTATATATATAGCATAGCAAGCAAACACTTAGCAAAAAATGGGTAACCTATTAGGAGGGATTAATCCTAAGTATAGAGATACTCATGGCATACTACAAAAGCATCACACTTGCAAAATAATACTAAGAAATTCTACTAGAACATCCTACACATGCATTCCACAGAATTTGAAGGTCAAAACATGCATAGTTAAAACTGGGAAAAACATAAACAAGTGGTGTAATTTGCCTTATGTTGAATATATGGATTACGATTGAATTCCTTCGCAGCAACCACACTCTTCGAACAATCTAAGGTGAGGACACAGTAATTCTAATCCAAACAATTGCAAACATAGCAAACACAACAATGATTATCACAACCATGCATCATGATATAATGAAACAATGGTTGTATTTAATTCTCTAAAACGTATTAGATCATATAATGCATGCAAAAAAGTTTTTGATGTAATAGGACATTTATTATTAATTCTGATTGCCATTAAAGGGGTTTTTAATAGTTCTACTGCAACTTCTGTCCTAATTGTCTAATAAAATTTGGTTCTAAGTTTTACTAGATAGAGGACATTAATACAAACCAGTAGGATTTGGATTCACCCTAATCGAAGTTGTAGATCTTTTCTATGATTTATTTACTATTTAACAGAGGTTAAATCATTTAAAATATTTACTTAGTGAAAAATTATATCTAAGACCATATCTCTATTCTATGTGAAATTTTGAATCCAGACACATATTATTTATATTTTTCCTATCTACAAACAATTTATTATGAATTTAATAATCTAAATGGCCATTAAAACTAATTAAATTACTACAGTAATTATACACCATGAAAGTTAGATCTAACAGCATATTAATGTCGTATATTAAATTACGAATCCATTGATACCTTATTTGTATTTTTTGGATCTTCGGATAATTTACTATGATATATTTAGTCTAAATTATTTATTAAACCATTTAAATTATTACAGTAAAACTATATAGTAAAAGTTAGATCTAATCTTGAATTAATATTCTACATAATTTTTTGAATCCAATGATATATTATTTTTGGACATGTATACAATTTGGTATGAATTACACAAGATTCATTGTTTTTTAGATTTCAAAACTATCACGATTAATCTGGTTCTTTGGATCTTGATCTGGCGACTGTGACGCGTCGACTTCTCCTGCGACTGCTCTCGGCTACTTGGCTCGGCTTGACCACATGGCAACGCACGATTAGCCCGTACCTATTCGTTGCTGCTTCTAATCTACGGCGTAGGTTCACGATCGAATGGTCAAGGGCGATGGTGGCTTACCAGCGGCATCAGACAACGGTGACGAAAGTGAGAACGGCAGCGGCACGGTCGTGTGGCGGTGCTCTAGGGCGCTCCGGTGGCTTCCCGAGGAGGCTAAGTGGATGACAAGAATCAGCGGGAGACGGAGATCACTAGAGTGACCTCTTCGAGCTCTCGTGGATAATAGAGCGGTGGCATGGGTCCGACGGTCTCTGCTATCTCCGACGGAGCTCCGGTGACAAATTCCGCGTGCTCCCGTGATCTACGAAAGGGGAAAAGCATGGGGAAACGCGATGAGAGACGGGGTGAAGGACTAGAGAGAGTAGAGAGCAAGGTATGGTCGGAACCCTCAGGTACAAAGTTCGATCTGAGCTTCTTTGGCGGCGGCTGGTGGCAGAACTTCGACAACGAATCTCGCAGCAGCCCGGCGGTGGGGGGCTAGGGTTGTTCAGGGGGACCGTTGATGGAGTAGAGGACTATTTATAACAAGAGGACCTTGGGGAGGGGTAACGAATTCGTGCTGAATTCTGCGGGATTTTGCATCGGTGGTTCGAACTCGTGTTTGATCGGGAGTCCTGGCCGGAGGAAGGGGATGAGGCGGTAGGGCCCACTTGTCAATGAAAGAAAGATAGAAGCGGGCTAGGGTGCTCCGCTTGCTAGGCTGCTGGCGGGCCAGCCGCTATGCGTGCTGCGCGGGCACGATAGAGAGGGGAGGGCAGCTTTGCGGCGGGTAGCGATGGGAGGTATGTGGGCTGGGCCGTGGGTAGGTTAGGCTTTTTTTGTATTCTTTTTTGTATTCTTTTTTTCTGTTTTTTTATTTCTTTTATAGATTTTGCATTTAAACTCCAAAAGACTTGATTCTTGTTTCTAAAAATCCGAGGATCATTATAGGATGATATTTATCACTACTTTCTGCTTTACAAGTAATGGATTCAATAATTCATTTTTAGTTCCTTATAGGAACCTCTTGGAATAATAAATTTGCAAAAAGGGTTAGGGTTTTCTTATTCGGATTTTGAATATTTTGCATGAATGCAGTGAAATGCTCATGAATGCAATGTTAAAAGTTTTTTTTAAGCCCAAGTTTCTATAACTTGGGATGTTACAGACTACCACCCTTAAAACGAATATCGTCCTCAAGATTCGAGAAAGATAGAAAGAAATAGGTTCAGGGTACATTAGGGTGCTACCACCCTTAAAAGGATTGTCTTTGTTCAATCTGATTTGAGGTTTATCGTCAACTATCTCGATGTGAAGATCCGTGTGCTTCATCCATGGAGTCATGTTGCACATTCGAATTAACGGGAGGGTGAATCTTGTCGTTCCCATTTCCATTTCCATTGTGTGGTCCCAGGAAGTCAATGGCATAGTGTCCAGGCTTGCGATAGTTGAAACAAAGGACTTTAGTCTTGTCCTTCCTTTTTCTACCATTGGTTCCATTTCCTCCATTCCCTTTTTGGTTCTTATGACCGTTGTGTTCATTGTGCTTGTTCAAATGGGTGTCATCATGCTCATGGCATGGTGGAGAAGTAGTACGATGCTTCTAGTATGATCCGGAGTTGTGCTTATGGAATGTAGACTTCCTCTTACGATTCTCCATGCTCTTTTGTTTGGCTTCCCCTTCAACTTCCCTATCCAAGAGTTGTTGGTAGTTATCAAACTTTAGAGCCACAAGTTGGATGGATATCTCGTCATTAAGTCCTCTCATGAACTCTTCCTGCCTCTTGGCATCGGTGGAAACATCATCAGGAGCATAGCGTGCTAATTTATTGAAAAGGTCTCGATATTCAGAAACAAAGTGGTGCAATTTGCGTAACTCACAAAACTCACGTCTCTTCAATGATAGAACTCCAGCAGCCACATGATGAGTGCGGAAGGCTCCTTCAAACTGATTCCATGGAATGACATCTATATCAGGATGGGTGACCTGGTAATCATCCCACCATTCAGCAGTAGGCCCCTCAAGATGATGTGTGGCAAACCTCACCCTTTCTGCTCCATTAGCTTGAACAGTGTCCAACTTCTTGTTGACTGTGCGGAGCCAGTCATCTACTACAATTGGTTCAGTGCTGCTTGAGAAGGTAGGAGGGTTTAACTTCAAAAATCGAGTCAAGCGATCTTGTTGAGGCGGCGGGGGTGGCGGAGGCGGCGGGTTATTGTTGTTGTTTTGCATATTCCGGGTGAGGAGTTGGATTAGCTGATTCTGAGAGGCCAACAGTTGTGCAATCTCCGGAGGTAGAACATAGTCCTGATGTCTTGGCGGCATCTGAGGTTTTAGACAAAAGGTAAGACATAGATAGAAACACTATGAAATATACTCTACCCCTGTGCATTATACATGGAAACACACACCAAAATTTAGTAACCAAGTTTCAATCACACCGAGTTTTATTACAACCAAGCATACAATACCAAGAAATTGGTAATGGTACTACGATATTTGGTAGGCAACTACTCTAATCCATTTTCTCTTCAGGCCTAAGTTGGGATGTGCATGTTGTCGCTCTTCAAGGCTTGATGCATCCACTAGGGGTCATCATTTCGACATTTCTTCTATGGGCAGTTGATAGCATAATGCCAAATGTTAAGGCACTTAAAAATAAGTGACATCCCTAAGATCCTTGTTATGCTTCTCGCCGTAGTTGCCATTAATCCCATTATCATAACCCTTTTTATGAGAACAATTATATGCATAGTGTCCCATGTCTCCACACTTATAACAGAGAACTTCTCTTAAATCCTTCCTCTGTTTTGGTCTTTCCAAGGCCAACAAGTCTCGTAGATCTTATTCCACCTCAAAATTTGGAACTCTTACTCTTTACTTGAGCAAGTTTTGGGAACATGGCCCCTCTTTCCATAAGCTGAGTATTGCGAAGGGATGACTTTGCGTGTGGTGTCTAGAGTCTTGAATCCATCCCTTGCCTTTGCCGTAGACCTTGTGTCCTTCTAGAGCTTCATGAGGCCTTGTCGCATTCCGTCTCTGACTTGCTGATTCACTTGTTGTACCACCGGATAGAGGTGACATTGAGCAGGGTTGTGATTGGTTCCTTCACACAATAAACATGTAACTTGAGAGGTGGGACATTCTTCAGATGGGTGACTTGCTTCATAGTAGGGGCACTGATCACGATGCTCCTTGGAGGTGTGGTCCATCTGTTGAGTTGACCGAGGTTTAGAGTAGAACGAATGGATTGTAGAAGAAGAAGAATAACCCATACAAGCAACTTTAGCTTTGGGAGAATAGGTTTTATTTTCTATCCTAACAACCATAAAAGAAGGCAAACAATTCGTCGCATCTATATTATAGCAAAATCTATCTGGATTTGGTTCCTAGTAGGTCAATCTTCATGATCTTCATAATCTTCATTGTCTTTGAGGTCTTCGGTTAATAAATTTTACTTAAGGCCTTCGATGTCTTTAGTACTTGTATCTTTGAAGTCTTCAATTCTCGTAGCTTCAGTCTTGGACATCTCCTACAAAGGTCTTCAAGTGCTGACTTGAGCGAGATGGTCTTCTTTGAAAAGGTAGTCTTAAGAGAAGTTTCTTCTTGAAGTTCATAGTGGTCATTTCTAATGTTGAAAAGAAGAGACTTAAGAAATTTTAGAACTCCAAAGATAGATGATGAGAAGTATGAGAATTTTCTGAAATAACTTAGAAAATATTACTCCTAAGGCTTTTTCGACGCTAGGGTCATGATCTATAGTCAACTTATGCTCTGATACCATCTGTAGTGACCTCGGATCGATAAATATCCAAAGTCCCTATGATTAACATGCTAGTCCCTGGATCAATAGCTAGCACTCACTTTCGATGAATATCATGTAAAATACAAGTTATTATTACACGAATAATCAGGAGTATAAATTATTACAACTTTGTATAGCTTATAGCTAGCTCAAACAAAACAACGGAAACTTAATAATATTGAGTATATTAACGCCCAGGCTAGTTGAGTGAAGACCCGCGATCCTAGCACACCTTTCAACGATGATCTCCAATTTTTGCACATAAAACATGCAGCCAAACGAGTTGGTCAATACTTTGAATGTATTGGCAAATTACACCATGAAGGAAAAGACTTGGCTATTTCTACATGCAAGGCTAAGATAAGGCTTTGTGGTTTATCTGCATAAAGCCAATTTTCACTAAGTAAAAGAGAAGTAGAGAGAGGATATTTTATCCTACTTTATAAACTTTTAGTAAGTAAAATAAGGTCGAGTGGCTCGCACTGGTTCCTCTAGGCTAGCAGCACTCAACCCAACACATGGCACCCAAAATAATCCCACTAAGTCTGAGTTTACAGAGCCCACAGGATGCAACTCACAACTTAGGTTTGCAAACATTTTATTTGAAAAAGATAGAGGAAAATACTTTAGAGGCTTCATCCTTCAGACGCTCAATGTTGTTCTGTTTCCGTGAACGTGGCTGATCGATCAGATTATTACTCTCGAGAGTTTGTGCACTTTACCCACAATCCATGATCAGGTCCTTTTACAGACAAGACCATGACGAGGCTTTCCCTTAGTAGCACCTCTACCTTCTGGATACAACCGTGCCAAGAACCTCCAAATGTTGGTACCCAGGTGAGGTTTCCCACTAAGTACTAGGCCAAGACAGAGCCCATATTTATTGTGGTTACACTAGAAGTTTCTAAATTCGGAAATATGGCAGATTCCTTTGATTCTTGGGCGGCCGTCCTCCACCAAATTCCACTCGTTGACCTGACAACCATTCCACTCAGAAAAAAATTTAGTTTTCATTTTGAAGTGGATTTGAGAAGAAAAGATCACTCGGGAGAGCCTTTATACTTAGAAAATTTCTTGTCTTTCGAACCCCCCAACGGTACTTTATATATATAGCATAGCAAGCAAACACTTAGCAAAAAATGGGTAACCTATTAGGAGGGATTAATCCTAAGTATAGAGATACTCATGGCATACTACAAAAGCATCACACTTGCAAAATAATACTAAGAAATTCTACTAGAACATCCTACACATGCATTCCACAGAATTTGAAGGTCAAAACATGCATAGTTAAAACTGGGAAAAACATGAACAAGTGGTGTAATTTGCCTTATGTTGAATATATGGATGACGTTTGAATTCCTTCGCAGCAACCACACTCTCCGAACGATCTAACGTGAGGACACAGTAATTCTAATCAAAGCAATTGCAAACATAGCAAACACAACAATGATTATCAGAACCATGCATGATGATATAATGACACAATGGTTATATTTAGTTCTCTGAACAGTATTAGATCACATGATGCATGCATAAAAGTTTTTGACGCAATAAGACATTTATTATTAATTCTTGATTTCCATTAAAGGGGTTTTTAATAGTTGTGTTGCAACTTCTGTCCTAATTGTCCAATAAAATTTGGTTCTAAGTTTTACTTGATAGAGGACATTAATACGAACCAGTAGGAATTGTATTCACCCTAATCGAAGTTGTAGATATTTTTCTATGATTTATTTACTATTTAATAGAGCTTAAATCATTTCAAATATTTACTTCGTCAAAAATTATATCTAAGACCACATATGTATTCTACGTGAAATTTTAAATCCAGAGACATATTATTTATATTTTTCCGATCTACAAATAATTTATTATGAATTTAATAATCTAAATGGCCAATAAAACTAATTAAATTACTACAGTAATTATACACCACGAAAATTAGATCTAATAGCATATTAATGTCGTATATTAAATGACGAATCCATTGATACCTTATTTGTATTTTTTGGATCTACGGATAATTTACCATGATTTATTTAGTCTAAATTATCCATCAAACCATTTAAATTATTACAGTAAAACTATACAGTAAAAGTTAGGTCTAATCTTGAATTAGTATTCTACATAATTTTGTGAATCCAACGATATATTATTTAAGATTTTTGTACATGTATATAATTTGCTATGAATTACACAAGATTCATTGTTTTTTAGATTTCAAATCTATCGCGATTAATCTGGTTTGTTGGATCTTGTTCTGGTGACTGTGACGCGTTGGCTTCTCCTGGCTCAGTCGCGGCTCTAGTTGGTACTTGGCGCGGCTCCTAGGCTCCGGCTCGGCTTGTCCACGTGGCGACGCGCGATTAGCTCGTAGATGTTCGCTGCTGCTTCTAATCTACAACGTAGGTTCACGATCGAACGGTCAAGGGCAGTGGTGGCTTACCAGCGGCGGTGGGCGACAGTGACAAAAGTGAGAATGGCGGTAGCATGGTCAGGTGGCGGTGCTCTAGGGCGTTCCGGTGGCTTCCCGAGGTGACTAAGTGGATGACGAAAATCAGCGGGAGACGACGATCACTTGAGTGACCTCTTCGAGCTCTCGTGGGTAATACAGCGGTGGCGCGGGTCTGACGGTCTCCGCGATCTCCGGCAGAGCTCTGGTGACGAATTCTGCTTGCTCCCATGATCTGCGAAAGGGGAAAAAGCATGGGGAAACACGATGAGAGACGGGGTGAAGGACTAGAGGGAGTAGAGAGCAAGGTATGGTCGGAACCCTCAGATGCGAAGTTCAATCTGAGCTTCAATGGCGGCGGCCGGTGGCGGAACTTCGGCGACGAATCTCGCAGCAGCCTGGCGGCGGCAGGCTAGGGTTGTTGAGGGGAACCGGTGATAGAGTAGAGGACTATTTATAATAAGAGGATCTTGGGGAGGGGGCAACGAATTCGTGCCAAATTCTGCGGGATTTTGTGTTAGTGGCTCGAACTCGTGTTCGATCGGGAGTCCTGGCCGGAGGAAGGGGTGAGGCGGTGGGGCCCACTTGTTAGTGAAAGAAAGAGACAAGCGGGATGGGTGCTCAGCTTTTGTTATCAAGGGCCACAAGCGCGTCTTCTTGTTGACAGAGAGGGGAGGGCAGGTGTGCGGTGGGTAGCGATGGGAGGTAGGTGGGCTGGGCCATGGGTAGGTTAGGCCTACTTGTTTTTTTTGTATTCTTTTGTCTGTTTTGTATTTCTTTTATATCTTTTGCATTCAAACTCCAAAAGACTTGATTCTTGTTTCTAAAAATTTCTAAAAATCCGAGGATCATTATAGGATGATATTTACGACTACTTTCTGATTTAAAAGTAATGGATTCTATAATTCCTTTATAGTTCCTTATAGGAACCTCTTGGAATAATAAAATTTGCAAAAAGGGTTAGGGTTTTCTTATTCAGATTTAGAAAATTTTGCATGAATGCAGTCAAATGCTCAAGAATGCAATGTTAAATGTTTTTTTAAGCCCAAGTTTCTATAACTTAGGATGTTACAAATCCTAGATGAATCAAAAATGCCCTTAATAGTATTAGGAAAAATGATCGTGCGTTGTGACGGGATAAAATAAATTAGATGAAAAACTGAAATAACACAAATGTTGCCAAAATTTATTGACCAATGAAAGCATCAAATTAGACGATCTGTATGTCAACTATACATGAATGGTTTTGACCGTGCTTATCAGGTTTTCATCAACATCCTAAGCATTGAACTTCTCTTTTTGTTGTGTGCCTATGTGAATAAAATTTGAACACGACAACCAAATTATGTAGTACATTAGAAGTGTACAAATCGAGCGGAGGCATTGCATGAATGCCTTCATCATGTTTATTGATTTACAAGTGTATTAATGTACACAACTGCGTTGCTAGAATTTTAGAAACCTATGATTTGTCCCCTAAAATATATTGGTCAAATTTGTTCCATTGCAGTTTGCAAAATCCAAGTCATTATGATATCTCGCAACTTATTAAAGACATAACTGCTCATGTGCTACCTAAGAAGGAAAGCACTAAAGTATGGACCTATTCATATCGGCTTTGTTTCCCATGTTCTAGCCATAGGCAATTGGTGCTTTGCCACGTTTGAGCATGTGTAATGTACGCTACTGCATTTGGTTTAATTTTGGCTTTGTTATTTGCTAATATATGTTGACTCATTGAATTTGATGCATACTATGATTTGCAGTTTACAGGTAATTCATGTTGCTCATGGCATAATGGTGTTGCTCATTACAAGGATTTGATGACTGCACATCTCTAATAAAAAGAGAAAGCTCAGTCTCATATGATTTCACACCTTCAAGGGAAAGAGGGACACCAAGACAAATAGATTAGGCTTCTCAAAGAAGAAGTGGCCACATCCACCAAGCGGATAGCTGGTTTGACTACATGATGGAATACATCAATTTCAGTTTCTTATGATGATGTTGTTGGTTTTCGAAAGTTTGTGGCTGACAACTTAGTTCCCAAGTCATGTGATGTGGATGGCCAAGCGTTCAACTGGTTCTTGGAATAGGTGGAAATGCGAGCTAACAAACTTTTGAACTCTGCTCCAGAAGAAGATGATACCCTAACATAAATTCAAGATTCCCCATTGACATAGGTATGATTACTCAGCTCCCTATGATTTACTACCTAGGGCCTGCGGAAAGGATAATGGCCCATGAAGAGTCAATATGAAGATCCAAAGAATCAACCGACAAAGAATATAGTTGTATTAGGAAAGAGGAACAAAGACCGACATAGAGTTGGCATTGTAATCGTGTAACCTATCCGCATCCAGCTTTGAGACCCGACCTATTATATATAGGGCGGGAGAATCCTAGGAGACACACCAAACAATCCCCAAGCGATTTGTAACCAAGTAATCTCTCGTAATATTCAGGCGACTTTGATCCCATTGTTTCCTGACTTCCGACAAAATCCCCAGCGTTCTCCTTCCATGAAACCCTAAGTCCTTCTTTATGGACATTGCCGAGATCTCCCCTTGTCAATTGACGCCGTCTATGGGAAACCTGAACACTGGAACCATGGATCCGGCGGAATTCTTTTCGCCAAGCAGCAACCCCACAAAAGCAGAACCACGCCTGCCCACCCCTGTGACAGTACCCGCCGATTTCAACGGCAGATCTAATCTGATCATCGGAAGTTTCCACTTCCAAATTGAAAACCCTCAAGAGCCACGCTCTTTGGCCGTGGTTACATCAGAACCGTCGGCAGGGCAAACTACGTTTACAATGATTCTAGCATCATTTGTCGGATCTTCCATGGATGTCACGGCGGAAATCAAAGCACCCGACAAAAACAAGCAAGATGCGACAAATCTAGGGGACCTTGATGGTCTTTATGATAATCTCTCCTTTAGATCAGATTCCCCACCAACTCCACCACGCGAGGCAAATACAGCAAACTCCGAACCTGAAGAAAGCAGTGAAAGCATCAACTTTGGAATAAGGACGTCAGAAATATACCCAGAGAAAAAATTTATGGACTTCGCTGATCCACCTAGTGTCTCCCCAATTCGGATGACGATGCCACAAGTTCATATATAACATGCCACCAAGTGTGCATGATCAATGGATCCACCTCGACACCACGCAACTCTAATGGTAACCCTATCCTCGACCCTAATGATATTTTGTCGGATGATAATACAGGAAATCGCGGCAACTTAGAAAATCCTGGCAACGAAGGAAATCCTGACAACGAGGGAATTCACAGAAACGGAGGAGGTGCAGTGGATAACCACATATTCCCAGGAGGAAGAGCGGAACCAGGCGGGGAAGAGAGACGAACGCTTCAGCTACTAGAAATGGCATGGCGAAAGGCCAGAGAAGCAATTTCGAGTGCGGTACCAATGACATCTGACGCCTCACACGAAGATTTATTAGCATATCAATACCTGCTTCACCAGAAAAAGAGAGACCTACTAAGGATGCAGAGGAAACTAGACGAAAGGAAAAAAGCTATCCGACGAATCCAGCCTACGATAGGCACAACTCAGCTCGACCTGAAGGTCCGGAAGCGTAACAGGAGGAGTACCACCAGGAAGGGGAACATATCGGCTGAAAAATATCCCTGAAGCGGAAAGAAACGAATTGATCCAAACCTCGATCTATCATTCATGTAAGTAGATCAAGTAGAAAATATCAAAGCAAAAATGGCCCAAGCAACAATTGTGGCCGCACAAACATACCTAATCACATCACAATCTGCATCCGACGATCCTCGTGCAGCTCTTCACCGCTCTTCCCCAATGAACCTCGATATGGCGCGGGTAGCACTCGCACAAGTAGAACAAGGACCTACGCATCAACCCAATAGATCACCACGTCGTCGCAGCAGCCCTAGACACACGGGCCGTAGTAGGCGATCAGAATTGCCACATCAGGAGCGTCTTTTAGGACTAGAGCCACGAAGCAATATAAGAGAAAAAATTGTAGACGAAGAGGGCGCGGCAATGAAAACAAAGACGATCATGAATTATGTGGAGCGAGTTGTTTCATTCAACAAATTCGAAAAGCCACAGTACCAAAGGATTTTAAACTTCCACATGACCGCCAAAAATACGACGGACTCCAAGAACCTGAAGCTTGGTTAGCAGATTACCTGACCACTGTCAAGCTATAGGGCGGCTTAACAGCCACAACAACACAAAGTTTACAATTGCACCTTACTAACGCTGCAAGTTCATGGCTCAGAGAGCTACCCAAAGATTCTATTCGCAGCTGGAACGACCTCGAAGATATATTCATACGACACTTTCATTCCACATTCAAACGACCCGCGTCTTTAGAGAAATTACGGGCATGCAAATAGAAGCCCCAAGATTCAATAACAACGTTCATCCAGTGATGGAACATCATCAAAAATACAGTAGAATCCATATCCGATGAAAGAGCAATTGGTGCCTTCAATGACGGCCTCCGTCGCCGAGAATTCATAGAAGAACTGGGGCGAGTCAAACACAAGACAATCTCACAGCTAATCGACATAGCAAATCGATGGGCTGATGGAGAAGGTGTGCTGCATAACAAGCGAGCATGGTCACCCAAAGAACACAGGGATAAACGCAACAATGATAGGAGGCGATGAAACAATGATGGAAACACTAGACCAAGATACGTCGCGGCCAGTTTTTCGGGTGAAGTCAACACCAGGGATAATGACTACAATAGCGGGTACCGCCGCAACAGGGACAAAGGCGGAGGAGGTCAATCAGCACAGCGATACTAGACAAGAACTTAGGACCCACCCTTTTCCGCAATGCAAATACTAGAAGGGCCCTATAATATGCACTTCTACATCGATTCAGCAGGAAGAAGACAATTCAACCACCTCATGAAAGATTGTCGAACATTCTTAAAGATGCAAGAGTTGTGCAATGGAAAAGCAACCGAAGCAACAAGAAGAGGATACACATCCACGCCTAGCACGTTAGCCATCGGTGCATCGCCCTCGCTAGCAGGGTAGGCACAAAACACAACCAATCAAAATGACGATTACCCTAGGTAAAAAGGGGCAATGTCGATGATTCAAAAAGGGCGTCCACCCAACAAAATTCAGAAGCTAATCACAAGACAAGTCAATATGGCGGAAATGGAGCCACCAACCACATCCGAATATCTCCACTGGTCAGAACAGGAAATCACATTCAGCATAATTGATCACCCTCATTGCGTACCAAGACCAGGCTATTCGGCCTTGATAGTAGAACCACAAATTGGCGGATTTGACATGAGTAAGGTCTTCATGGACGCAGGAAGCAGCATAAACTTGATCTACACCAAAATGGTTAGGGCAATGAATTACCCTCTGCCAAATTTGGCACCTACAGAAACATCCTTCCATGGCATTGTACCAGGTAAATCCGAAATTCCTTTAGGTAAAATTTTCCTTGATGTTGTGTTTGGATCCAAAGAAAATTTCAGGCAGGAAAAGCTCAAATTCGAAGTCATGGACTGGCCATCATAGTATCACGCGATCCTGGGACGCCTGGCTGTCGCACGATTCATGGCAGTTCCTCACTATGCATACCTAGCCATGAAAATGCCAGCACCAAAGGGAATCATATCAATAAAAGGGAGCTTCATATGTTACGATAATTGCGATCCATAATTCAACAAAATTTCTGAATCTTTCGGGATGGCAACTGAGTTTGAGCAGATCAAGACGACAACAACCGCAGAACCTCTCACAATAACATGGGTCAACCCCGACCAGGCCTTTGACACTTCAAAGTACACTAAGGAAGTACAGATCCACCCCATCGATCCGAAGAAAACAACAATTGTGGCCTCCAAAATTGGTCCCGCATAGGAAAGCGCGCTCATCGAGTTCCTCCGTGAGCACTGGGAAATCTTTGAATGGCTATCTTCTGACATGCTGGGAATGCCCAGGAAACTCGCTGAGAATGCACTAAATTTGGATCCAAAAGCAAAACCAGTCAAGCAATCACTTCGTCATTTCGCGGAACCAAAGCGCAAAGTTATTGGCAAAGAGCCACATCACCTCACAGACCCTAATTTCATAAAGGAACTAAAGAAAGCAGAGTGGGTCGCGAACCCAATATGCGTCCCAAAGAAGAACACCAAAGAATTACGGATGTGCATCGACTTCACAACATTAAATAAACACTGTCCAAAGGATCACTTTCCACTACTATGAATCAATCAAATAATCGATGCAACTACAAGATGTGAACGTCTTCCCTTTCTGGATGCATACTCAGGATACCACCAGATTCGAATGAAGGAGGAAGATCAGGAGAAAACAGTGTTCATCACACCTTATGGTGTATTCTGCTACACAACAATGTCGCGTTCGGCCTCAAAAACACCGGGGCAACATATCAATGGATGATTCAAAGATGCCTGGGAACCCAAATTGGCATAAATGTGCAAGTGTATATTGATGATGTTATAGTTGCATCAAAACAAAGCTCGTCACTTATTAAGGATCTCAAATAAACGTTCAACAACCTAGACAAGTTCTGCATCAAGTTAAACCCGTGTACCTTTTGAGTCCCAGCGGGGCAACTCCTCGGATACCTGGTGTCGGCAAGAGGAATTGAAGCCAATCCCAAAAAATAGAGGCAATCTTAACAATGAAAAAACCAAGAAATTTACGAGATGAAAAAACCAACAAATTTACGAGAAGTGCAATAGCTGGCCGGGAGAGTGGCAGCGCTTAGCCGTTTCATTGCTCGATTAGGAGAAAAAACATTACCATTCTATGCCCTCATGAGAAAAACAGATAAGTGAATGGACCGAAGAAGCTCAACATGCCTTTGAAGACCTCAAGAACACACTTTCGACGCCTCCTGTCGTCGTGTTTCCACGAGGAAAAGAGCCACTACTTCTTTACATAGCCGCCACAAATCAGGTGGTCAGCACGTCTTAGTTGTGGAGCAACCCGAAGAAGGAAAAACCCACGGTGTTCAGAGGCCAGTTTATTTTTTGATTAGGTCTTGTCACCATCCAAACAAAGGTACCCACATTACCAAAAATTAGTATATGGAGTATTGATGACAGCATGGAAACTACGCCATTATTTTTCGGAGCATCCGATCATAGTGGTCAATGAGGCACTTGTGTCGAACATCCTTAATAACCCAGAAGCAACTGGGCATGTCTCCCTATGGGGCATCGGATTATCCCCTCGGGACATCACATATGAGAAGCAAAAAGCCATCAAGTCGCAAGTTCTGCCAGATTTCATCATAGAATGGACCGAGTTACAATGTGTGGGTCCACCTAATCTTTCAAGCACCTGGACAATGTACTTCGATGGATCAACAAGAATAGAAGGAGCAAGAGCAGGGGTCATATTAATATCACCACAAGGCGACAAGATGCGATATATATACTTCGTATGAGTTTTGTGAATGCATCCAACAATGAAGATGAGTACGGGGCCCTATTGCATGGCATGCGAATGGCAAAGGCTTGCGGTGCAACTCGTCTAAAAATCATCGTTGACTCTAACCTAGTAACACAACAAACAATGAACAAGTGTGATGATGTTAGCAACAAATGATTGCTTACCGAGATCTCTACAGTGTCATGGAAGCTCGGTTTGATGGATGTGAAGTATCGCACATAGGAAGACCAAGTAATGAAGAAGCCGATAATTTGGCAAACATCGGGTCCTTATGCTTACCAGTGCCACCCGGGTTTTTTTGGGAATAAATATCCGAGTGTTCTATCAATACAAAAAGAGTCTCTGAGGTCATAGCTCCTAAGACAGGAAAAAATAATAAACCAAAAAAGGATTCGGTGGCTTCATCATCCAGTACAAGGATAGAGGAAACCTTCGAAGAAGAACTAGAAATCGACGAAGTCATGATAATTGAACCTACATGGATGTAACCATACATAGCATATATGACTCAGGGATAACTACCTGCAGATGTGATAGAAGCCCGAAGAATCACTCGGAGATCCAAAGCCTTCAGGATAATCAAAGGAGAATTATATAAAAGAAGTATCTCGGGTGTGTTATAGTGATGTGTCTCACCCGAAGAGGGAAAATCTATACTCAAAGATAAACATGAAGGCGTCTATGGTCATCATACTAGCAGTCGGGCAATTTCCACCAAGGCATTCAGGGCCGGATTTTATTGGTTTACAACATTTTAAGATGTAAAGGATATAGTCTAAACATGTGAAGCATGTCAACGATTCGCAACAAAACCAGGAGCACCTGTAGCCGAATTAAACCCTAACATCTAGCTTGGACTTTCACTCAGTGGGGGCTTGATATGGTGGGAAAACTTCACAAGTCATCTCCAGGAGGACATGTCTTTCTGCTCGTAGCAGTCGACAAATTTACTAAATGGATTGAAGCAATGCCAGTCACCACTCAAGACGGAACTTTGCCTGTGAATTTCATAAAATCCATAGTATTTCGGTTCGGCGTACTAAACAGCATCATCATAGACAATGGAACCAACTTCACCTCCAATGAATTTAAAAAATACTACGAGGAGATGGGAATCAAAGTAAGCTACACTTTAGTGGCTCACCTGCAAACCAATGGACAAGTTGAAAAGGCTAATGGCTTAGTAACTGCTGGCCTCAATAAAAGATTGCTTGCACCACTCGATAGAGCGAAGGTAGCATGGGTTGATGAGTTACCTTCTGTTTTGTGGAGTTTGCGAACCACCCCCAACACTGCAACACAAGAAACACCTTTATTTCTGGTCCACGGTGCTGAAGCCATCATTCTAGTCGAAGTTTCACATGGATCTCCCAGAGTGAATGCATATGGTGAAGAGAAATCAAGAGAAGCGCTTGAAGATGATGTTGATGTACTCGACGAAGCTCGAGATGAAGCCCTACAAAGAGCCACTATATATCAGCAAAACTTGCACAATTATCATGGGCAACGATTACGTCCAAGATCCTGCGTAGTAGGGGATCTAGTTCTTCGACTAAAGTAAGATGGTCACCGCAAACTAGAATCACCTTGGGAAGGACCCTATATAGTTACAGAAGTTATTCCTATAGGAGTGTATCGCTTACAAGACAAATAGACAAGAGTATAGTATTTCAATCCATGGAACGTTGCATAGCTACGGCGCTTTTTATGCTTAAGAAATCTCATGTTTACTTGAAAATTCAATAAGGCCTATGTCCCGGCTTTAAATAAAAGCCAAAAAACTTCGGCCTTCGGCCAGATAGCAAATCTGCCAGAATAATTTATCCTTGGTTACGCCGTATATGTATAAAGATAAGTTTCTTCATACATTAAATTTTTGTTCATACAAACTCGAAAGGATGACTTATATATGCTTGCTTGATTTAACATTAATTATGAGCCTATGTCCAGATACAGGCATCCGGACATAGATTCGGGGGCTACTCCTATCGGCAGCGCTGTCGTGCACCTGATAGAAAAATAATGCATGCCAAGAAGAAGAGAAATCATTGCCTAAAAAAATATATTTGAGAGTTTTACATTTATGTATCCTCCGAAGGTTACTCCCATCAGGAGAATTCATGGAATATCAAAATATACTACAAAAATTCAGAAATATTAGCAGCCCAGCAAGGCAGCCGACAAAAAAAATATAAATCTCAGATCACAGCTAAATGCGACAAAACTCTAAATGTCGTGTTCAGAAACATGATGGTAAGACCCTGGGATTCGTCATGTGTGGCCTGGTAACTGCACAAGAATGTGCTCTACCAGTATTTTATCCGTATCTACGATACGATAAAAAATCCTGACGAACGCGTTGGGTATCTGATAAAATAAAACTAGAATTCAGTATTCGATAAGACCTCAGCGGCCCGAAATGAGTTACACCAGCAATAAATTCCGAGTTCAGGCCTAGGGACATGAATTTGATGTAGGACAACCTTGATTTTTCCTAGGAGCAATTAACTGATTACCGATCCGTCGGATGCATCAGGCTTATTGTACCGAATACCTATAAAGCAGAAAAAAGTGAAAGCAAAAGAAAAAGAACTAAACATTTTCTTGAGACTCAACCCGAATCCATGGTTCGGGTAGAGTCTCGAGGGCTACTGACATAGGTATGATTACTCAGATCCCTATGATTTACTACCTAGGTCCTGTGGAAAGGCTTATGGCCCATGAAGAGTCAAAGATGAAGACGCAAAGAAGCAACCGACAAAGAATATAGTTGTATTAGGAAAGAGGAACAAAGATAGACATAGAGTTGGCATTGTAATCATGTAACCTATCTACATACACCTTTGAGACCCGACTTATTATATATAGGGCGGAAGAAGCCTAGAAGACACACCAAACAATCCCCAAGCGATTTGTAACCAAGCAATATCTCGTAATATTTAGGCGACTTTGATCCTATTGTTTCCTGACTTCCGACGAAATCCCCAACATTCCCTTTTCTGCAAAACCCTAAGTCCTTCTTTATGGACATTGCCGAGACCTCCCCTCATCACCCATGCTCATGCATTTCTGATCCTGCAAAATATTAGGACATATGTAACCAGCGTGACCACACTACTTTCTGATTTGAAGAGTTTGGGATCTCTTCCTGGGATGACGTTATACTAAAACTAGTGTTTTGTGCTATGCTGGTGGTAGTACTATGTGTATTGATGACTCTATATATTTGATGTACTATTATGACATATTTTGGACCCGGTTTTATGTGATGATATTTGGCAACACCAATCATCTTATTTGAACTCGCTCTGTTATTTTATATTTCAATAGTTGTCCTTCTAAGATATGTTAATTATGATCGGTGTATGATGAGTGCAATATGTTGCATATTTAAGCATACAAAATATTCATATTGTCACTCATCTCATTCTCCGTCTTGCTACAACTATGCCTATTATGCATGTTTATTGTTTTTTTCCATTTTTAAGTGAGCTTTGCACACATATTATTTTTTATTAGAATTTTATTACTTTTCCTTGTCTTCTGCATGTGTGTAGGTGTTATGGATAATTATGCATACAGAAAGGCAAGATGAACCAAGAGAGGGCAATATGGAGAAGCTGCATGCACTAGACCTATGAGGTGTGGAAAATTCATATTTTTCCATACGAATCCAATGAGGCAAAGAACACCTCAATCGAAGTTTATATGAATAAATTGTGTCCAAATTAATAAACAACAAGAAGTATTAATAAGCACGTACTGTCCGCCCGTACCACTCTCTATTGACACCGAAACGTCAAACAGAACCCCCTTTGTGAAGGGGCAAAGTGCATATTGGCCATAGATCGTTCCAGAATCGCCTCACGACCCCTAGGATGCCTATTTTAATAGGGAAACCCTATCCTCGCAACCCCTAGGATCCATTAAAAAACGCCTGAGGGACCGAGCCCTGCTGCTCCGTCGTCTCCATAGCCACGACACATCCAAGATCAAGATCTTCGTTAATATCGCCACACCATCAAAGCAAGAGGAGGAGAAGGAGGCGCCTCACCTTCACCGTGTCCACTATTGACCATCGTCATCTCCAATGGCGTCTCCATCTCTCCCCTTTGTTCTTGTATTTGTAAGATTGAACATGATACTGATCTCATTGAATTATCCTTTGTGCTATTATTCATATATGTGTGAGAAATTGATCCGGTTCTAGTTGAGGTATGATCTAGTATGCAACCCTAGACTTTGTGGTTTTATCTATTATGTATTATTATATCTTCTAGTGACATAGAGGAGATATATGAGTTCATGTGATCCTTTAGAGTAGAGTATATTACCGACTTGCATAATGACAACCACGAGGCTCTAAGTAGTACACTCTTTGTGACAAGCCGGTACCCATAGGGGGTCGTTTATTTGTCTAAAGAAGTATCTTGTGTAATTACAAAGGATGGATGCATAGTTTACCCTCTAGTACTTGAGATATCGAAAGCTTAGACACTGTCTTTTATTCTATTCAATCCTATAATTACAATCTCTCTTGTTTACTCTGAATTTTAGGTTACTTTGTTATTTATTAGTCCTTTGTTATTAGTTACTTTAAACCTCTTTCAATTATCATTGTTCTAGTAACTTATAGAGTAGGATATTTCCAAACCACGGTTTTAGTGCGAACGTGGACACACTGACCACATGGCTGCGGGATTGTGTTGTTTCCATTTTAAAAGCTTACATGGGAAAAGCTTTCTAATAAATATGTGTTGCTATAGGTAGTGCAATAATCCTGTCATCAAATTAGCGTCGTTGTCGAGAGCATAGCACTTGGTTATTACCTTCCCACTAACACATAGTTTATTTCCATTTGTTTCTATTATCTTACTGCATTTATTTATATTGAAAAGAACAAAAAAGTTTATAAAACAAAAATTTATAAAAACTTATGCTACTAATTAGGTCTTCCGAGATTATGCTCTTTGAACAGATGAAGCTCGCAATGGAGGAGAAGAAGTTTGGGACTTTTGGATACCTTTTTATGAGGCAGAAGAAATTGGAAGAATGTTTGAATTGGTTGAACGATTATTCATTCATATTATGTTCCTCAAACCATTTTTTTTATTAACACTACAGATCCAAGGATCATATTAACTATTAATGTGATTATAGCGTTGATACCATATTGGCATCTTATAATATAAGTGATAAATGCTATGTTGATATGGAGGTTTTGGAACAAGTGATTTTTACCGTTTGGTGTGATTTGTTAGCTCGCACGAGTAATATGGATGTAAAACATAAAGCACTTGATAGAATCTATGGAGTAGTATATCCTATATACTTTTATTATTATGATAACTTCAGTAGTAACGCATTAGTGATTACTTCTCATGAGCTGATCTCTACCGCGTGTAAGAGACTAACCTTTTTTAGGACTGGCGAGAACATACTACTGCCTTTGAATCCTATTGTCAAGAATGTCTTAGTGAAAATCCACTTGTGATAGAGAGTAAGGCACGATGTAAAACCAAAGCGCCCGAATATAACCATTTGCAGGAACCACAAGATAAAGACGAGGAGCACCAAGAAGGTTAGGTTGACAAAGAGCAACACGTTGCAAATACTATGTTTGTTTATGATGTCTCTCTCTAGTAATGATTCTTATAATGCTAAAACTAATGATAATTTATCTACGGAGGCCTTGTGCCTAGACACTCGTATGGAGAGCATTAATAATGATGAACTAGATATAGAACCTTGGTATGAATCTTTCAATGATAATATGCAGGGACCTGAGTTACTCCCTATTACAAAGGAAGAATACTATAAAGTGTTCCCCTACAATGGTAACCAAGATAAAAATTTAATGGTTATATATGAATCTTCAATCCTCTCATTGTAACTATAGAAGGATACATGTTCACAAATCTTGGTGCATCAACACTTGCTTGAAAGCGATAACCTATTCATCTATATGATGGCGATGCACCGAAGAGGGTATGAATCTGACCGTACTCTTCTATGAGATGCTCCAACCCTCAGCTAGAGGTTAGTACCATTACACCTAGGGTTGTTATCCCTTGGGATCCAGGTGGATAATAATGGAGCACCGAAGTCTGGCTATATGGCTTTAAAGAAAGCGCGCCCCGGGAGGCAACCCGGAAGTCATCATGTGTCTTTCTTAATTTTGTGTATTGATTCTAGTTGCACTCATGTTGCATCGGCACTTTTATCTTTGTATGATTTCCTATTAGAGTTGTCTTGGGACTAATCTTCCAAAGTAGAATTGTTCATTGCTCTAATCATGTGTTCCATATATTGGTCAAAATTTCTATACAAAAATAAATGTCTGCTTTATTTAGATGTTGGACTAATGTTTCAGATCCTTAGAAAATTCTCGAAAGGAATAAACTATTTTAGAGTTTCTAGAAGTTTTAACGAGCAATAGTATAGGCACACACGCCCATACTGCGAACCCATACCAGCTTCGCTCTTGGACAGAAGGAAATAGAAAATTTCCTAGAAAGGTCACTTCAAGGTTAACGAGCATCGGTACGAGCTCATCCGCCCATACAAACTTCTTCAATAGTTGCAAAAATGAAAATGAAGAGGAGGCAATGTGCAGTACATGTATATATCCATACATCACACCCATACCTAATATCAATGCCGAGAAGCAAGTCCATAGAACACATTACGAACATCCATATGGCGGAAATATGCCGTACCACGCGCCCGTATTGAAGGCTATAACCCCTCAATCTTTTTCTTTCAACATTCTACGATCAGTGGGTTACCTTCTAGTTGTGCTATTTCACTTCATTTTTTTTATCCACCCCCGAAACTCCCTAGCCTATAATTCTTTGCAGTGTTTCATGTTTTCTTTTTATTTCTGTTTCTCGGTTGGGTGAACGTACTCCATTCGTACACTGACTCATTTGATTTTATTTCGTGTGTTATTTTTGGAGGGACTTGAACCTTTTGTGATGATGTGCATGGTTTATGCCAATCGTGCAAATACTCGCCTAAGCCATTTGGTTGTTTTAACTCAAGCTTCAACGACAAGTGTCAGGTAAAACCTTCCAAATCGAACCTCTCTCAATAAAATCCAGGTTCTCTAGGAATACAACCACTGGACCACATCAAGAAGTATTCATTGCACCAAAGGTCCATGACCATCTTGGGGAGGTAACCACTTATCACACTCTATTTTGATAACTGCATTTTCTTTTTTTTTTGGTGATCAACTCGATTTTCGTTCTTAAAAGTACTAAGCTTAGGGAAGTTACTTTTGCATCTGTAGAGTCTTGTGCAATGTTCTCTATATCTAAATGGTTTTTGTGAAACTATGTATCCCATTATTTTCATATGCTTTCTTAAGTAAGTTTTGTTTCATATTTATATAAGGGATACACTTGCTCTCGTTAGGCCCTATAAGAGTTTAGTTAGAACTTTGATGCGGTTTATTCAAACCTTATCCATTTTGAGAAAGATATCGTAATCCTCTATCACACATTTCCATGATTTCTACACTTGATATGATTAAAATTATATTGATGAAGCCTCTAAATAATTTCTTGGGTGATGTATATAATTTCCTTCAGAGTCTAGCCTTAGAGATATTTAACACCATAGATTTAATGATAGTATTTTTCGGAGAGTAGCATACCGCGAAGGAACAAGGAGTCAGGCGAGCACTGAGTTCCTGAGGGGATGAATACGCGTTCGGGTCCTGGCAGCTATGATGACGATGGCGGAGCTCGCACATGACAGAGAGGGACACAAGGTTTTTTACCCAGGTTTAGGACCCTCATGAGGAGGTAAAGTACCTACTCATGCTTGGTCTTATTACTCGCGTGCTTCGTGAGGGTACGATGGAAGATGAGTCTCTAGGGTTTGAGACTTCAAGGATCGATCTTTCCCTAAGGTCAAGGTACCTCCCCTTTTATATGGGCATCGGGCCTCTTCCCTCAATCCTCGGGCCGGAAGGGTCTCCACATTGTTGCCCAAAGGTTCTTCGGTCTACGAGACTACTTTGTGTGGATGATGACTGCAAGTGCACAAATCGATTGTAACTAGTTTTGAAATAAGAGTATTGAATCCACAGAGAGCTATTTTGTTAAGGTCTTTATGCCCCTCTCACTGTCTACCAAAGGATACTTGTAAGCCGCCTTTGATTTCAAGTAAAGGGTGTTTGAAAGGTTTTTGGTTGAATGCAGAAAAATAACTAAAACAAGTAAAAGGAAGCAAGTAACAAAAGCATTTGGGAATGTGGTGGAACTCAATAGGGCTAAAGCGTTCTCAGGGGTGCAGGATACACCTCTAGCATCATATTATTAATCATAATTAGGATAACCTATTTCTTGTGTCATAACATGTGTGGAGAGAACTCCACAATAAGATGTTCACTACAAGGCTCATAGGAAGTCACTTTGTTAAGCGAAGAATGAAATCACCTCTAAATAACCACTGTAATGTCTGAGAGCAGTCACCCATACTGACCACCGCAATTAAGGGTCATCGAACCCACCGAGAGTTATTTGGTTAGGGTCTTTATGCCCCTCATCACTGTCTACCAAAGGATACTTGTAAGCCGCCTTTGATTTCAAGTAAAGGGTGTTTGAAAGGTTTTTGGTTGAATGCACAAAAGTAATTATAACAAGTAAAAGGAAGCAAGTAACAAAAGCATCTGGGAAAGTGGTTAAACTCAATAGGGCTAAACCATTCTCGGGGGTGTAGGATACACCTCTAGGATGATATTATTAATCATAATTAGGATAACCTATTTCTTGTGTCATAACATGTGTGGAGAGAACTCCATAATAAGATGTTCACTACAAGGCTTGTAGGCAGTCACTTTGTTAATCCAAGAATGAGGTCACCTCTAAATAACCACTACGATGTCTAAGAGCAGTCACCCATACAGACCACCGCAATTAAGGGTCTCCCCATGGATATCGTAATTAGCTTAGGGAATCTCTCTTAATCCTCCTTTGACCGTGCAGTTTGCTAGTCGGAGCTTCTAGTCACAATAGCTTCGGGAACACTTCCAAACACATCCAAAAGATTTCACCCTCTTCTTTAGTCCCGAAGGCAAATTCTATGTGGCCGACTACACATACCATATAAAGAGAGATATCAAACACACATCATAAATATATCATGAACACAAGTATAGATCATCTTTATTTCAATTCATAATAGTGCTAGGGTTTCTCCATATCCCTAAGAATGAGGGAAACTACTCACACATGGAAGCAATCAATGACATCATCATAACCAAATGGATGGATAAAAGTACGGGGATAAATCTAGTGCAAACCACAATTGAATCTGGACTTACAACAAGATCTAATAAATGAAAGTTGGGGGTAATAATGGTGATGGTGATGCAACGGTTGATGATGAAGGGGATGTTGCGATGTCCTCCAATGATCCGTGAAGCAGCAAGGACTTGCCCTTCTCCAAGTTCCTCCTTCAGATCCCTCGCTGGTGTGGTTTTTTGTGGCTCAAGGTTGTTGTGAATGTCGGATCTGTGATCCGTCTTTGCCAGGAGAAAGTATTTGACGAGGCGATTGACGCCTTAATGGGCAAGCAGTACGCATCTCACGTTAGTCTAACATAGTAGCTTTCCTTCACATTTTGCAAATCCCCAGGTGCAAAAGTTAACACTGTAGTAGCTTTCCTTCACATTTGCAATTCTCCCAGGTGCGAAGATAAATCAATTTAATGACTTTATCACCTAAAAATATCAAATTACAACATAAGATGCTAGTTCCAACTGATATGTTCATAAGAGACTTAGTGATTCAGGATCCTATTTGAACAAGGACAAAAAGGTGCGTGCAAACGCAGTAAAATACCAAAATCCATATTCTACTTATGCAAAATGAAAGGTAAATATGATTCAATTTTGGACTCATCAGTGGACTAGGTACAGGACTGCTTGCTTCCCTTCGACCCTTCGTAAAGCTGAGGCTCCTGGCACCGTCCTCCACTGCATGATGCTTCCCGCGTCCCTCCTTGCACCAAAGTGGAAAGGGATAGCTCTGCTGGTGCTAGAGTCACCCATATCATTTTTTACAACGAATAGGGCAGACTGGCTCCTCTTTATTGATGTGGTCTATGTAGCCCTGGATCTGCGTGCCAGGCTTTGTCGTCTTCCCTCCTTTTTTTGTGGGATTACGAACATTCCCCTAGGGCATGTTCCTAGGTATCCGAGGCCCGTTGGGGATCAGGATAAGGCTAGGGCCTCTCCCTCGCAAGGCGACCGTTGTGTATGCCATCCAAGTGAGGCTCTAGAACGGTTGGCCAGCCCATACCCAGCTCGTGAGGCAATGCCTCGGCATGTCTCAACTTCTTGAGGGTGCCGTGGTTCAAGTGGTGGGCCCGACGACCGTTGGAATCAGGGTACCCCGGTATTATGACTCTAATAGTAGCCCTCGAGCATTGGCGACGCATGTGTCCCTTCATGGACACGAAGGGGCAAGAGCTCAAATGGTCAATGGGTCCTACCACTATCCTGTTTAACACTGAACTGTTGTTGTGTGCATCGTGGCCGTGCATGCGACACGACAGCGTGCTCCTCGCTGTTGGATGTTGTAGGGCCCATCTTGGCTTGGAAGTTGCTCCCCACGATTTGACAACGCGTGGGGAAGACTAGCGGTTTCTACCACGCGCCCGAGGCATCGTGTCATCTCGCCCCGTTAAATAAGGGCACAGAGAAGGTGCCTTCTCCCCGATGCCACCTCCCCGTATCCTTTCCTCCTTCTTTCTATATTTTCAAAACCGAGGCCTCTCCCCTCTCCATGGAGTCTGAGCGACCTTTCGCTGTTGAGAAGGGCAAGTCAGTGATGGCGTGGGCGGGCAAGGTTCCACCAGCAAATCGCATCACAATGCCTAAAGTAATCATGAGCATCCCTAACCAAGTCGGTGATTGCGCAAGTCGGTGATGGAAGTGGATGCATCTGCATGGGAACTGGGTCTTGGTAACATCATGACACGCATCATAGCTCCTAACATAATCATGAGCATCTCTAACCAAGGTTGTCCAGTAAAATTCTGACTGTAAGACCTTGACTGCTATACAGTCACTAGCGTGATGTCCCCCATAAGGACTATCATGGCAGGTCCTAAGAATAAATCTCACCTCGTGGTCAGTTACACATTTCCTAATTATCCCATCAATACTATGCTTGTATAAATAACGGTCGTCCCAAAAGTAATGCTTTAAATCATTAAAGAATTTCTTTCTTTGATTGTAATTTATTCCTTTTGGTAGAAACTTACCTACAAGAAAATTAGCATAATCTGTAAGCCAAGGATCACGTGACTCTCTAGAAGCAAGATATTCTCTTGGCAAAGATTTGTTAAAAGGAATGGGATCTTCTATAATACCCTACATATGTGAGAGATGATCAACAACGGGATTATCCTTACCTCTTCTATCCACTATTCGTAGGTCATATCCCTGAAGTAATAGGACCCATTTAATTAGACGGGGTTTAGCATCTTTCTTAGCTATAAGATGTCTTAAAGCCTAATGATCCGTATGAACTATTACCTTTGAATTGATAATGTAGTCTCTAAATTTGTCACAAGCGAAAACCACAGCTAAAAATTCTTTTTCAGTTGTTTCATAATTTCTTTGATCTTCATTGAAAACTCGACTAGCATATTGAATGATATTTAGGTTTGATCCATCTCTTTGTCCTAGAATGGCCCCAATAGCATAGTCACTAGCATCACACATAATTTCAAATGACTCATCCAATTTGGTGGTTGAATAACGGGTACAGAAACTAGCGTTTTTTTCATTTTTCAAAGGAATCAATGCAATTTCTATGAAAAACGAAAAGGGTATCTTTATTTAGGAGATGGGTTAAAGGAGCAGCCACTTTTGCAAATCCTTAATAAAACGCTTATATAAACCAGCGTGCCTAAGAAAGTTTTTACCCCTTTTATGACTTGAGGAATTGGAAACTTTTCTAAAGTAACAAGATTTGAACTGTCAACCTCAATCCCTTTTTCAGAAACTTTATGAATGAAAACTATACCTTCTCTTACCATAAATCGACAGTGCTCCCAATTGAGAACCATCTTAGTTTGTCTACACCACTGTAAAAATCTACAAATATTATAAAGACACTACTCAAAAGCAGTTCCGTACATAACAAAGTTGTCCATGAGAACTTACATAGAGCTGTCTACAAAACTGTCAAATATCTTCAAACACACTCTTGAAAAGTAGCTGCTACGTTACATAAACCAAAAGTCATTAGTCGGTAAGCATAAGTTATGTAAGGACAAGTGAAAGTAGTTTTCTCTTGGTCTTCGGGTTGAATAACAATTTGAGAGTTACCAGAATAGCCGTCGAAAAAATAGAAGTGAGAGTTACCAGACATCCTTTGCAGGATGCTATTCATGAGAGGTATTTGATTGTGATTTTTTTATGGTTTCCTTGTTTAATTTCCTAAAGTCTATACACATTTTATACCCTACTATAGTTCTAGAAGGGATTAATTCATCCTTATCGTTATTAATTATAGTTATATAGCCTTCCCTGGGTATACAATGAGTTGGGCTTACCCATTTGCTACCAGAGATTGGATAGATAATACCATTGTCTAATATATGTATGACTTCTTTTCTTACTACCTCTTTCATTCTAGGATTCAACCTCTTTTGATTATCAACACATGGTTTAGCATCCTCAACCATAGGTATTTTATGAGTCACTATGGAAGGATCTATCCCTTATATGTCACTAAGAGTGTATCTAAAAGCTTCACGCTGTTTGACAAGTACTTCTAACAATTTCTTATTTTCTTCAGGAGAGATCTTATCATTTGTTATTATAGGGCAATTACCTTCCTTGTCTAAGAATTCATACCTGAGCCCTGGAGGGAGAGGCTTCAAAATAAGTGGTGATGGATCCTCATCTCCTTTTCTTTCAAGTTCTTCAAATTCGTCTCTAAGGAGATTCTCAATTTCTGGTGCAGCATTGAGGATTTGATCCAAATCTTCTTTTGCAAAGTCATTTGGGAGTGAATCATTATCTGTCAAACTCCTCTCCAACTCATATCGTGTAGTGCCAAAATAGATTGCCTGCAATTCTTCAATTGTTCTTTCATCCTTAACCTCAATATTCTTCTCATAAGGTAACTTTGTAAATTGGCTGCAATCAACTTTTAAAACTTCTTCCCCAAACTATAGAGACAAAACTTGTTTCTTGTTATCAATATCCATATACATAGAGTTGTAAAAACGATTACCAAAAATGACAAGGCAAATGAAGTCAAGGGAATTTCAATAGTATGAAAATCAACTGGGTACACAAATGCTCCTACAGAAACGCAGGCATTGCGAAGAATCCCATGAGTCCGCTACAAGGTTCGGTTAGATGGCACCGCATAAAGGTAATTTTGGACGGTTCAGGATCTGGTTCATCAAGATGGCACCGCAACTCTTAATAGATTGTGTAAGGCATAATGTTAATGGAAGAGTTTAAGTCACAAACCCTACATAAGTAACCCCCCTAAACAAAAGGGGATTTTCTGTTGACTTTTATTCTTACCATCAAACTTTCCTCTAATCATATCAGAAGATTCTCTACCTACCACTATTACTTCATCCTTAAATACCCCAGGTTCTAGAAGTTCTTTTACTATGCCAATGTTCTTTTTGATAGTTCCCAGGTTTCTAGCTAACACCCCTATCCTTTTATTTCTTTCACCCTCACTCTCTATTCTTTTCGTGAGGATATTTTCCTCCTCATCTAGCATCTTTTTTGCATTCTTGAGTATTTGTCCTTGTGACTAGATCTAGGGAGCTTCTCCTTACCAGGTGGTGTGTAGCGTTCCCATTCTTTTGGGATCTGCAAATATTCAGCATAGGTTTTAACAATTTGAACAATCATATGGGGGTCAGGGTTGAAATTATCAAGTAGTTTTTCTACTTTGCCTGAAGCTAGAAATCTTCTTAAACAGTTATACTCTATAGGATTTTCTTCATCAAGTTTGGCTGCACAATAAGCTTTCTCTATCCTATGCACTATGTCTAAAAAATTCCAAGCTCTTTTAACACTAAATTTGGTAAATGCCCATTGGTATGTGAGTCTAATTCATTTATATTATTAGTTCTCAAACCTGCGTAGAAAGTATGTATTACCAACCAAGGCGGGAAGTCGTGGTGGAGGCTGTGATCGAGCAGTCGCCTAAATCTTGTGTATCCTTCATGCAAGCTTTCTTCAGGTTTTCCTTTAAAATTTGTGATCATGCATCTACCTCCAAGAGTTTAGGTCCTGGGAAAGAAATCAACTAGTTATGAAGAGGATAAACTCTCCCAGGAGTTAGTAATCTCTTTAGGACTTTGAATATACCAAGAACGGGCCTCATCAATAAGATTTTGAACAAAAAGAGCAGATTTAACCTCATCCTCAGTGAGTATATTAATACAAAAAGTCCCGCATGTATCTTCAAAGAATCCTACATTCTCATACAGATCTTCCGTACCGTCCCTTGCAAAAAAATTAGCATGCAAAATATCCAAAAGCATGGGTTTAATACCGTAACCTCTAAGGTTGTTGGATTTTAAATAAGCATCCATGGATGGACCATAATTCTTTATAGCCTCCAGCTGAATTATATGTCGGTACTCGCCCATGGTGTTAACCTGAAACTAGTGAACAACTTTAGTAAAAAAAGTAGTATAATAAGAAACTAAGAGAAAAGACCAAAAGCGCTTAGCTCCCCGGCAATAGAGCCAGAAAATAGCTTGATGACTGCAAGTGCACAGATTAATTGTAGCTAGTTTCAAAATAAGAGTATCGAACCCACAAAGAGCTATTTGGTTAAGGTCTTTATGCTCCTCGTCATGGTCTACCAAAGGATACTTGTACGCCGCCTTTGATTTCAAGTAAAGGGTGTTTGAAAGGTTTTTGGTTGAATGCATAAAAGTAGTTAAAACAAGTAAAAGGAAGCAAGTAACAAAAGTGTTTGGGAAAGTGGTTAAACTCAATAGGGCTAAAGAGTTCTCGGGGGTGCAGGATACACCTCTAGCATGATATTATTAATCCTAATTAGGATAACCTATTTCTTGTGTCATAACATGTGTGGAGAGATCTCCATAATAAGATGTTCACTACAAGGCTCATAGGCAGTCACTTAGTTAAGCCAAGAATGAGGTCACCTATAAATAACCACTACAATGTCTAAGACCAGTCACCCATACAGACTACCGCAATTAAGGGTCATCGAACCCACAGAGAGTTATTTGGTTAAGGTATTTATGCCCCTCATCACTGTCTACCAAAGGATATTTGTAAGTCGCCTTTGGTTTCAAGTAAAGGGTGTTTGAAAGGTTTTTGGTTGAATGCAGAAAAGTAATTAAAACAAGTAAAAGGAAGCAAGTAACAAAACAATTTGGGAAAGTGGTTTAACTAAATAGGGATAAAGCGTTCTCGGGGGTGTAGGATACACCCCAAGGATGATATTATTAATCATAATTAGGATAACCTATTTCTTGTGTCATAACATATGTGGAGAGAGCTCCATAATAAGATGTTCACTACAAGGCTCGTAGGCAGTCACTTTGTTAAGCCAACGATGAGGTCACCTCTAAATAACCACTGTGATGTCTGAGAGCAGGTACCCATATAGTCCACCGCAATTTAGGGTCTCCCGTGGATACCATAATTAGCTTAGGGAATCTCTCTTAATCCTCGTTTGACCGTGCAGGTTGCTAGCCAGTGCTTCTAGTCAGAATAGCTCCAGGCACACTTCCAAACACGTCCAAAGGATTTCACCCTCTTCAGTAGTCCCGAAGGCAAAAGATATATGGCCGGCTACACATACCATCCAAAGAGAAAGATTAAACACACATCATAAATATACCATGGACACAAGTATAGATCATATTTATTTCAATTCATAATAGTGCTAGGGTTTCTCCATCTCCCCGAGAAAGAGGGAAACTACATGGAAGAAATCAACGACATCATCATAATCAAATGGATGGATAAAAGTATAGGGATAAATCTAGTGAAAACCATAATTGAATCTAGAATTACAACAAGATCTAATGAATGAAAGTTGGGGTAATAGTGGTGATGGTGATGCAACGGTTGATGATGAAGGGGATGATGCGATGTCCTCCAATGATCCATGTAGCAGCAAGGATTTTCCCTTCTCCAAGTTCCTCCTTCAGCTCCCTCTCTGGTGTGGTTTTTTGTGGCTCAAGGTTGCTGTGATGTCGGATCTGTGATCCATCTTTGGCAGCAGAAAGTATTTGACGAGGCGGTCGTGCTGTCGGGTGGTATGAGCGGACATGCCCGTACCACTGGTCGTTAGCGCTTCATTAGCTTTCCTTCACGTTTGCAATTCTCCGAGGTGCCAAGATAAATCAATTAAATCACTTTTATCGCTTAAAAAATATCATATTACAACATAATATGATAGTTCCAATTGATACATTCATATGAGACTTAGTAATTTGGGATCCTGTTGAAACAAGGACAAAAAGGTGCATGCAAATGCAGTAAAATACCAAATCCCTATTCTACTTAGGCAAAAATGAAAGGTAAGTATGATTCAATTTTGGACTCATCAATGGACTTGGTCCAGGACTCCTTGCTGCCCTCCGAGCCTTCGTAAAGCTGAGGCTCCTGGCACCGTCCTCCGCTATGTGATGCTACCCATGTCCCTCCTTGCACCAAAGTGGCAAGGGACAGCTCTGCTGGTGCTGAAGTCACCCATGTTGTTTTTACTGCGAAGAGGGCAGACCAACTCCTCTTTACTGATGCGGTCTACACAACCTTGGCTCCACCTGCCAGGATTTGTCGTCTTCCCTTGTTTTGTTGTGGGATTATGAACATGCCCCTAGGGCATGTTCCTAGGTATCTAAGGCCCGTTGGGGATCAGGATAAGGCCAGGGCCTCTCCCCCGTGAGTCGTTGTTGTGTATGTGATCCAGGCGAGGGTCTAGAACGGTTGGCTAGCCTAGACACAGCTCGCGAGGCAACGCCTAGGCATGTCTCAGCCTCTTGAGGGTGTCGTGGTTCAGGTGGTGGGCCCGATGACCGTCGGATCGGGGTACCTGGTATCATGACTTTGATAGTAGCCCTCGAGCATTGGCAACGCACGTGTCCCTTCATGGACACGAAGGGGCAAGGGCCCAAACGATCGGTGGGTCATGCCGCTATCATATTCAACACTGAGCTGCTGATGTGCACATTGTGGCCGTGCACACAAAACGACAGCATGCTCCTCGAATTGGATGTTATAGGGCCCATCTTGCCTTGGAAGTTGGTCCCCACGATTTGACAATGCATGGGGAAGACTAGCGGTTGCTACCACGTGCCCGACGCATCGTGTCATCTCTCCTCATTAAATGAGAGCACATAGAAGGTTCCTTCCCCCCACGCCACCTCCCCGTCTCCTTTCCTCCTTCTTCCTGTATTTCCAAAACCGAGGCCTCTCCCCACTCCATGGAGTCTGAGCGACATTCCGCCATCGAGAAGGGCAAGTCGGTGATGGCTGGGGCGGACGAGGTTCCACCGGAAAAGCGCGGGTGCTGGGGCCGCATGGGAGCGGACACGGGAGGCACACCGGTTGCACACTGGCCAGGCTAGCGCCTCTTATTCCGGAGCCGCGTCGGCTGGTGGGGGAGGCACCAATAAAGAGCGATTGTGGCCATCCTCACAGCACTGGCCCGGAGCCCGCTGTACTTCCCCCCTAGCGCCTCCGGTGGTCGTGATCAAGGTTGAAGATGACCGTGAGCTGGAGAGGGTCATCAATTTCAGCATTATGCTCTTTGATGCAGACTGTTATGCTCGGGTGAAGCTTCCCAGATGCTTCGCTCTTGGAGTTGCTAGCGACATCCCCAGAGGTGTGCTGATGAAGCACTTTGGTGATGGTGACAGGTGAAACATGAATGTCCGTCACCACAAGATCGTGCATGGCTCTATTCATCGGTTCGTATACCTTGGCATGGGAGGCTTCTCTATGTCAGTGTTTCATCCCCTGATGTGCCACGTCGAGTACCCACGACACTTCCAAAGGGTCTGAGCGGGGCTTCACCAAAGGATCGTAGTTACTTTGATAGTGTAGATGTGTCGTAGTGCTCTTTTAGCCTTTTGCCTTGTGGACATGACTGCAATGAACTCCTTTTAGCTGATCTTTCTGCTGATTGTCTCTTTCCTGTGTGTTCTGTTGATACCACGCGCCGATGGTTTCTAGTGGGTCCTTCCGATGCGAGTGTCCATCCACCAGGACTCTTAAGAAGGAGAACCGCAGGGCCTCGCGGGCTCTTTAGCTGCTCCGGAAACGTTCTCTTCCAGACACGCCTTTGTCCCATGGCCCCATCATGGGGCTCGTGAGGTATCTTCTAGCTCCGGTTCTCTAGGGGAGATGACCGGGAGTCTCATGCCTTCCCTTAACCTCAGGTAGAGGCGGCTTTCCGAGGCATCTCCATGTCCACTATGAGGAGGGCGGGGGGCAGATTTCCCTCGACTTTAGCGACTGGAGCGGTTCACTCTTAAGGGTCCTCCTGCATGCTCCGTTAGTTATCGTAGGGCGGATCGATTGGTTTTGTGTGGATCTTGGCTACTGAGGATAACGCCCTCACGAGCGCCCTATAGGCTCTCGAGGGGGAGCTGTAGGGCAAAAGTCCATTCGTTAGGCCCTCAAAGAGGGACCATAGGTATAACATAGAATGGTGGCCGCCGTAGGGGAGTACCCTCATGAGCCGCCCCATAAGACTCTCGAGGAGAGAACCATAGGGCAAATGTTTATCCTGTTGGGCCCTCATAGAGGGACCGTAGGTATAACATGAAAAGTGGCCGCTCGAGAGGAGTACCCTCATGAGCCGCCTCGTAAGCCTCTCAAGGAGAGAGCCATAATGTTTATCCAATAGGGCCCTCGTAGCGGGACCGCAGGTATAACATGAAAGGTGGCCGCTGGAGAGGAGTACCCTCAAGAGCCACCCTCTAAGCCTCTCGAGGAGAGAGCTATATGGCAAATGTTTATCCTATTGGGCCCTCGTAGAGGGACCATAGGTATAACATGAAAAGTCCCCGCTGGAAGGGAGTACCCTTAGGAGCCACCCTGTAAGCCTCTCGAGGGGAGAGACGTAGGGAAAATGTTTATCCTATTGGGTCCTCATAGAGGGACCGTAGGTATAACATGAAAGGTGGCCGCTGGATGGGAGTACCCTCACGATCCACCCTGTAAGCCTCTCGAGGAGAGAGCCATAGGGCAAATGTTTATCTTGTTGGGCACTCGTAGAGGGACCGTAGGTATAACATGAAAAGTGTGCATTGCTTAGTTTCCGTGTGTATGTCGCACGAGGATTTCAAGCACCAATGATTGTGGGTGAGTTAACTTATCACAGGAGCTAGGCCGCAAGTTGAGAGCTCGACACTTTATGCCTTGGAGTAGGACACCAAGAACCGTGGGTGAGGTGACTTATCATGGGACCTAGTTTGCTAGTTTAGAGCTCGACACTTTAGGCCTTGGACATGATGGGATTGGCCGGACAATCAGCACCGTGCCTAGCCCCCGCTCGCGTGACATATGCAGGAGAGCTCTTGGAATGCATGGCCAAAATGTTTTCCCAGTGAAAGCAAAGGCGAATATCAAGGTTGGCACAAGGCGCAATATCCAAACACAACTAGGAAGGTTCAAGCTTATTACGATGCCATCGTGATCTACACGGGGTCTTATGAGAGATAAAGTTGTACAGGGTAGGAGTTAGAAGTCACCTTCAAAAAGGGGCAGGGTAGACCATTGCGCTACTCGAAGAGGCTTCTCCAACTCTCGAGTGCCTCATATATCCCCCTAGGACGCACCCATCAAATGTTGTCGGGGAGGCGGTTGTAGTTGCTCGCGCGCTGGATGCAGTCCATAGGGAAGTCGGGAGCCCCCTTCTCCCCACCACCCTCTTGAGCGCCCTCTATGCCGGTGGGGCCGGTTGAGGCAGCACTGGTCTCCTCGCATGATCGTGGGCACCCAGGGCGACCAGATCTTGGACGGGTGGGTACCAAGCGGTAGCAGCCCTCTTGTCCTGGGCATTTTCCTGGGCTTCCATCATCTTATTCCTTGTGGTATCCCCAATGTAGTCAAGGGCATACACATCTTCTGGGTATGCCGTGGCTGCGGTCTTGTAGGTGTGCTCGAGGGAGCACAAAGCCTCTTTTACATCGCAGCGGATTGTGACGGTCTCGCTGCTCCCCCTGGCATGTTGAAAACATTGTAGGCATGATGGGTGACCGCCGTGAACTTGGCCACCTTCAAGTACCCTAGGATGAAATTGTAGGGTAGGCCAATGTGCACCACGTTAAAGTCGATGATCTCTGTTTTGTAATTGTTGCAAGACCCGAATGTTACCTTGAGTCGCACCCGACTGATAGGTATGGTGGTCCCATTAGTCACATTGGTGAATGGCATGGTCAGCATCTGCTGGTCGTAGGGCACTTGCATCTTGGGGAAGGTCTCAGTGGAGATGACGTTCAGACTGACACCGTCATTGACGAGCGTCTTGGAGACCGCAATGTTGTTGATAGTGGGGGTGCAGATCATGGGTAGGGTTCCCGCGACCCTGGTGGAGCTAGGGTGGTCATTGGCGTGGAAGGTGATGGCGTATTGGGACCACCTAAGCTCGAGGACAGAGTCCCTGGTCGGGCGGCCGCGACCTCGAGAGTGAGATGCTTGAAGTTCCTGTTGGACACCGGGGCCTGGGAGCTGCCAAGGATACACGCGATGACCCATGTGGGCTCCTGGTAGCCCCCGGTGTTCTTGTCGGCCTGGCCTTTTTCTGCATTGTGGTGATGCTGCTAGATGGCGTTGGCCTGGTGGCCCCCTAGGGCATATTATTACCCCCGTAGTCATTGTACCAACGCCCGCCGCTCCGGTGGCTGCCATGGCCGTTGTGCCTCACATCGCCTTGTGACATAGGTATGGTTACTCGGATAACTATGATTCGCTACCCTATATTGGGTAAACGGCTTACGACCCATGAAGGTTTGAGATCACAGCCCAAGGAAGCAACCGACAAAGACTTTGATTATATTAGGAAAGAGACTATAAACCGACATTATGTTGGTATTGTAATTACGCGTGTATGAAACCTATCCGCATACAGCTTAGAGACTCGGCCTATTATATATAGGACGGGATAAGCCCAAGCGAGGGTACCGAAATCTAGAGGACAACTTGTAATAGTGCGTCTACTCAATATTGAGGCGACTTTGATTCCATTGTTTCCCTGACATCCCACGAAATCCCCAGCGTTGTATTTTCCACGAAACCCCAAGTCCATCACCATGGGCATTGCCGAGGTTACCCCTCGTCAATTGGTGCCGTCTGTGGGAAACCTGAATGCTAGAACCACGGATTCGGCGGACCGCTCTCCACCAAGTATCAACTTGACGAGAGCAGATCCACGCCTGTCCACCCCTGTATTGGTATCCACCGATTTCAACGGCAAATCTAATATAATCATCGGAAGATTCCACTTCCAAGTAGATGACCCGCAAGAATCGCACCCTTCGACCCTGATCACGTCAGAACCGTCGGTACAAAAACCTGCGCCTACGGCGGCACCGGCATCTTCCATCGGATCCTCCACGGATGTCATAGCATAGATCGAAGCAGGCAAAGAAGGCGAGCAAATCGAGATGGATCTGGGGGATGTTGATTGCCTTCATGGTAATCTCTCCCTCGGGTTAGGTCATCAGCCATCACCACCATGGGAAGCAAACCCGACAAACTCAGAACCCAAAGAAGGCATTGAAAACATCGACTTCGAAGAAAGGATGGCGAAGATCTATCCAGAACTACAATCTCGGAATACTATCGACACATCCTTTGAAGTAGAAGCTGATGCCATTATGCCACATAACACGCCACCAAGTGTGCATGATCAACGGGGATACCTTAACACCACGCAAAGAAAACGGTAATCCTATCCTCAATCTTGATGATATTTTATTAGATGACAATGCAGGAAACCACGAAAATGAAGGAGACCACAGAACGGAGGAGAAACAGTAGATAATCGCATAGTCCAAGGAAGAGGCGGAGAACCGCACGCAAGAGAGAGACAAGGACTTCGACTACCATCATCGGCATGGCAAAAAGCAAGGGAGGCAATTTCGGGAGTAGTCCCGATGACAGCGGATGCTTCACATGAGGATCTATTAGCATACCAATATCTGCTCCAACACAAGAAGAGAGACCTACTTCAGATGCAGAGGCAAATTGACGAAAGAACTAGATTAGCCGAGAATCCAGCTTATGACGGGCATAGTTAAGCTCTACTCAAGGATCAAGGAGCGTGACAGGAGGAGCACCACCAAGAAGGGCAACATCTCGACTAGAGCATATCCCTGAAGCAGAAAGAAGTGGAATCATCCGGGATCTCGACCTATCATTCATGTCGATTGACCAAGCAGGAAACATCAACGCAAAAATAGCTCAGGCAACCACTGTGACCGCGCAAACATATATGATCACCACTCAGCCCGCACCCGACGATCCGCGTGCGGCCTTCCACCGCTCTGCCCTTATGAACCTTGGCATGGTGGAAGCCTCTCTCGCAGAAGCAGAGCAAGGAATCACGCAACAAACTGATAGATCCCCACGCCATCATAGCAGTCCTCGGCAAGTGGGACACACCCGATGATCTTGATCGCCACACCAGGCACATCTTGTAGGATCCGAGCCACAAAGTAACACAAGAAACGACAACACGCAACACAGGAGCGATGGATCAAGGGATGAAAACCGTAGCCAATGATATCATGATGGATCCGACGAAGACGATCACGAGCTATGTGGGGCCAGCTGTTTCACGCAGCGGATTTGCAGGCCATTAGTACCCAAGGACTTCAAACTTCCACACAACTGCCACAAGTACGATGGGCTCTAGGAACCCGAATCTTGGTTAGCAGATTATTTGGCCACTGTCAAATTATAGGGCGGCTCCACAACTACCGCAATGGAAAGCCTACAACTACATCTCACCGACGCCGCAAGGTCATGGCTCAGGCGGTTACCTGAAGATTCCATCGGTAGCTAGAACGACCTGGAAGACAAGTTCATCCGGCACTTCAAATCCACGTTTAAATGACCTGCATCCTTGGAGCAGTTGCGAGCATGCAAAAAAAATCTAGGCAATCAATGAGAGCATTCATCCAGCGATGGAATATCATCAAAAACTCAGCTAATTCCATATCCGATGAAAGGGCCATCGACGCCTTCAATGATGGCCTCCGTTGCCGAGAATTCATAGAAGAACTGGGATGGGTTAAACCCAAAATAATCTCCCAGCTAATGGAAAGAGCAAATCGCTGGGCTGATGGGGAGGACGCGCTGCATAATAAACGCGCGCGATCACCCGAAGAAGACAGGGATAAGCGCGTCAATGATAGAAGAAGAAGGAACAATGATGGAAACAAGGGACGAGGTTACATCACAACAGGTTTTTCTGGTGAAGGTAACAACAGAAGCAATGACCACAACAGCGGATACCGCCAAAACAGGGACGACGTCGGAGGAAGCCAGTCCGCACAACGATATCATCCAAGAGCAAGAGACCCACCTATGTCCATGATGAAAATGCTGGAAGGACCATGTAGTATGCATTTTTACGTCAACTCGGCAGGAAGACAACAATCCAACCACCTCATAAAAGACTGTCGAATGTTCCTGAAGATGCAGGAACTATGTAATACAAAGGCAACCGAAGTGACAAATCGAGGATACGCATCCATGCCTGGTACACTAGTCATCGGTGCACCACCACCACCACTAGCGGCACCGCCACAAAACACCAATGATCAAAACAACAAGTACCTCAGGTCAAAAGGAGCAATGTCCATGATTTAGAAAGGGCGTCCATCCAACAGAATTTAGAAGCTCATCACAAGACAAATCAATATGGCGGAAATAGCAACATCAACCACACCCAAATATCTCCACTGGTCAGAGCAAGAAATCACATTCAACAGAGCCGGTCACCCGCTCCGGGTCCCATGACCAGGTCACTCAGCCTTGATAGTCAAAGCACAAATTGGCGGGTTCGATATGAGCAAGGTCTTCATGGACGCAGGAAGTAGCATAAATCTGATCTACGCAAAAACACTAAGAATAATGGGTTACCCCCTAGACAATCTCGCGCCAACAGAAACATATTTCCACAGAATAGTACCAGGTAAAGCTGAAATCCCTTTAGGCAAAGTATTTATTGACGTTGTTTTTGGTTCCAAAGTAAATTTCAGGTGAGAAAAACTCGAATTTGAAGTCATTGACTGGCCATCACAATATCATGCAATCCTAGGACGACCAGCCTTCTCACGGTTTATGGTAGTGCCGCATTATGCATACTTAGTTATGAAAATGCCAGCACCAAAGGGATTTATCACGGTAAAAGGAATCTTCACATGTGCCGACAATTGTGATCGGGAGTTCAACAAAATTTCTGAATCTTTCGGGATGGCAACGGAGTATGAACAACTCAAAACTTCAGCAAATGCACAACCACTGGAAGTAGCACGTGTCAATCCCGATCAGGATTTTGACACAACAAAGGACACAAAAGAAGTACAAATCCACCCTATCGACCCGACGAAGACAACATTTGTGGCTTCTAACCTTGACCCCGCATAGGAAAGCACGCTCATCGAGTTCCTCCGTGAGCACTAGGAGATCCTCGCATGGCTACCTTCTGACATGCCGAGGATTCCAAGGGAACTTGCTGAGAACGCATTAAATTTGGATCCAAAGGCGAAGCCAGTAAAGAAACCGCTTCGTCACTTCGCAGAACCAAAGCGCAAAGCCGTTGGAAAGGACCTCCATCACCTCATTGATGCCAATTTTATAAAAGAACTAACAAAATCATAGTGGGTCACAAACCCAGTATGTGTTCCAAAGAAAAATACTACAGAACTTCAGATGTGCATCGACTTTACTACACTGAACAAGCATTATCCAAAAGATCACTTCCTATTGCCGCGAATCGACCAAATAATCGATGCAACTACGGGATGTGAACATCTTTATTTCTTGGATGCTTACTCAGGATACCACCAGATTAGGATGAAGGAAGAAGATCAGGATAAAATAACGTTTATCACGCCTTATGGCATATTCTGCTACACAACAATGCCTTTTGGCCTCAAGAACGCCAGAGCAACATATCAGCGGATGATGTAGAAGTGTTTGGGAAGCCGGATAGGCTCAAATGTGCAAGTATATATCGATCACGTCATAGTTACAACAAGCCAAGGATCTGCGCTGATCAAGGACCTCTAAGAAACATTCAAAAATCTCGACAAGTTTAGCATTAAGCTGAACCCAAAAAATGCTCCTTTGGAGTCCCGACAAGGAAACTCCTCGGATATTTGGTATCAGCTAGAGGAATCGAGGCTAATCCCAAGAAAATACAAGCAATCCTAACAATGAAGAAACCAACAAATCTACGTGGCGTGCAACAACTGGTAGGGCGAGTAGCAGCACTCAGTCGTTTCATTGCAAGGTTAGGAGAAAAGGTACTGCCATTTTACGACCTCATGAGGAAATCAGAAAAACTCGAATGGACGGAAGAAGCTCAATGCGCCTTTGAAGATCTTAAAAGGACATTTTCGACATCTCCTGTCGTTGTGTCGCCAAAATAGAAAGAGCCTTTACTACTTTATATCGCTGCCACAAATCAGGTGGTCAGCACGGTCTTGGTCGTGGAGCGACCCGAAGAAGGGAATACCCACGGTGTGCAGAGGCCAGTCTACTTCCTGAGCGAGGTTTTATCTCCATCCAAACAAAGGTACCCACACTACCAAAAACTAGCATACGGGGTATTTATGACAGCATGAAAACTACGCCACTATTTTTTGGAGCATCCAATCATAGAGGTCAACGAAGCACCTTTGTCAAGCATCCTCAACAATCTAGAAGAAACTAGACGTGTCTCTCTATGGGGCATCGAATTATCCCCTCGGGATATCACGTATGAGAAGCGCAAAGCAATCAAGTCACAAGTTCTGCCAAATTTCATCACAGAGTGGACAGAGTTGCAATGTGTGGGTCCACCAGACCTTTCTAGTGCCTGGACAATGTACTTTGATGGATCAAAAAGAACGGAAGGAGCAGGAGCAGGAGTCATACTAATATCACCTCAAGCCGACAAAATGCGCTATATACTTCGGATGAGCTTTGCAAACGCATCCAATAACGAAGCAGAATACGAGGCCCTGTTGCATGGCATGCGATTGGCTAAAGCTTGCAGTGTAACTCGCCTCAAAATCTTTGGAGATTCCAATCTTGTGGCACAGCAAGCAATGAATAAGCGCGACACCGTCAGTGAAAATATGGTTTCTTATCGCGATCTATATGATGTTATGGAAGCTCAATTTGATGGGTGTGAAGTATCACATATAGGGAGAGAAAGCAATGAAGAAGCCGACAATCTAGCAAACATCGGATCCTTGTGCTTACCAATACCACCCAAAGTTTTTTGGGAATAAATTATGGAGTGATCGATCAAAGCAAAAAGAGTCTCCGAGGTTGTAGCACCAAAAACAGGGAAAAAGAAACATCCGCAAAAAGACTTGGGGGCTCCTTCAGAAGCCAAGAACATAGAAGAAGCCATCAAAGAAGAATAATAAGAAATTGGAGAGGTCATGCTAATTGAGCCTACCTAGATGCAGCCGTATATAGCATATATGACTAAGGGAGAGCTACCCGAAGATGTGATAGAAGCCCAGCGAATCACCCGAAGATCGAAGGACTTTATAATAATCAAAGGGGTGCTATATAAGAGAAGTATTTTGGGAGTGTTGCAGTGTTGCGTAACACCCGAAGAAGGAAAAATCATACTCAAAAATATACATGAAGGAGTTTGTGGTCACCATGCTAGTAGCCGAGCAATTGCTGCAAAAGCATTCAGAGCAGGATTTTACTGGCTCACTGTAGTTCAAGATGCAAAAGACATTGTCAGAACATGTGAGGCATGTCAATGATTCGCAACAAAGTCTGGAGCACCCGCCGCTGAGTTGAATCCTATACCTTTGGCCTGGCCGTTTCCTCAGTGGGGACTCGATATGGTGGGAAAACTTCACAAATCATCGCCAGGAGGACACGTCTTTCTGCTAGTAGCAGTCGACAAATTTACTATGTGGATTGAAGCAATGACTGTCACCACCCAAGACGGAACTTCGGCTGTGAATTTTATTAAATCCATAGTATTTCGGTTGGGCATACCAAACAGCATCATCACGGTCAATGGGACCAACTTCATTTCCAATGAGTTCAAGGAGTACTGCCAGGATATGGGAATCAAAGTAATCTACGCTTCGGTAGCTCACTTGCAAACAAATGGAAAGGTAGAAAAAGCCAATGGACTAGTTATTGCTGGACTCAAGAAAAGACTACTAGCACCACTTGACAGAGCAAAAGGATCATGGGTTGATGAATTGCCATCCATGTTATGGAGTTTACATACAACACAAGAGACACCTTTTTTTGGTCCACGGTGCAAAAGCCGTGCTTCCTGTTGAGGTGTCACACGAATCCCCAAGAGTAGCTGCATATGATGAATAGGAGTCAAGAGAAGCACTTGAAGATGATGTGGATGCACTTGATGGAGCTCGAGATGAAGCCCTCCAAAGAGCAACTATGTACCATTAAAACCTGCGCAATTACCACAATAGAAGATTGCGGCCTATGTCCTTTGCAGTAGGGGACCTAGTTCTTCACCTCCAGCAAGATGGCCACACGAAGTTAGAATTGCCATGGGAAGGATCATACATCGTCATAGAAGTTATTCCTGGAGGAGCATATCGACTACAAGACAAGAAGACATGAGTAAATTACTCAAATCCATGGAACGTAGCACAACTACGATGATTTTACGCATAAGACTACTTACAATATGATAAGAGTTCCAGTTCAGCTTTTTAAGCCAGAATATCTAGGTCAATGGCTAGATGCTATCCGCCCAAAGAATAATGTATCATCAAATTTTTCGCCTTATGTATATAGAGATAAGTTTTCCGTGCCTTAACAGCTCTTTATTATTGTTCAAAAGTTCTATGCTTTCCATCAAGCTAACAACAACTATGAGCCTATATCTAGATACAGGCATCCGAACATAGCCTCGGGGGCTACTCCCATAGGGAGCACTGGCGCGCACCCGATAAAAATACAATTGTGTGTAAAAAAAATATTTATGATTAGAATGTACCTTTGAGTCTTACATCAATGTATCCTCAAAAAGGTATCCTAAAAAGAAAGATTACTCCCATCGGTAGCCAGTATAAAGCATTAAAACTATTTGGTAAATCGGCCCAGTAGGGCAACCGCCAAAAAAGGCAAAAATCTCGGATCATGCTCAAACGCGACAAAAATCTGAATGTCGTGTTCAGAAACATGAAGGTAAGACCCAAGGATTCATCCTATGTGGCCTGGTAATCGCACAAGAATGCGCTCTGCTAGTAAAATATTTATATCAATGATACGATGAAAAATCCCGACAGACGCGTTGGGTACCCGATAAAATAAGAAGCTGGAATTTAGTATTCGGTAAGACCTCAGCGACCCGAACTGAATTACACCAGTGACAAATTCCGGATTCGAGCCTAGGGACTTGAATTTGATGTAGGACAACCTTGTTTTTGCCCAGGAGGAATTACCTGATTCCCGGTCCGTCGGAAGCATCAGACTCATTGTACTAAATCCCTATAAAACACAAAAAGTGATAAAAAGAAAAGGAAAAGAAACTTTGAGACTCAACCTGAAACTATAGTTCAAGTAGAGTCTCGGGGGCTACTGACGTGGTATGATTACTCAGATAACTATGATTCGCTACCCTATATAGGGTAAAAGGCTTATGGCCCATGAAGGTTTCAGATGACAGCCCAAGGAAGTAACCGACGAAGACTTTGACTATATTAGGAAAGAGACTATAAACCGACATTATGTTGGTATTGTAATTACGCGTGTATGAAACCTATCCGCATAGAACTTTGAGACCCGGCCTATTATATATAGGATGAGAGAAGCCCAAGCGAGGGTACCGAAATCTAGAGGACAGCTTGTAATAGTGTGATTACTCAATATTCAGGCGACTTTGATTCCATTGTTTCCCTGACATCCGACGAAATCCCCATCATTCTCTTTTCGCGAAACCCCAAGTCCATCACCATGGGCATTGCCAAGGTTACCCCTCTTCACCTTGCCTCCCTTTTCTCTGGCTATTGTGCTGGTCGTGCATCCTCTTGAGCTTGTAGCAGTCATCTGTGGGATGCCCGTGCTTCTCGTGGAAGAGGCAATACGGGTAGTCCTCACTCTCTCGTTCTCCGTCGCCCTCGCCAGAGCTCTTCCTATCCGGTTCCGTGGCAAGAATGGCGGTGGGCTTCCTCTTGGATTCCTTGCTCTTGCTCTTGGAGGAGCCTATGGACCGGGGAGCGACCTCCTCCTTGTCGAGGCCGAACATACGATCGGCCTAAGCCTTGGCACACTTTTTGGCCATGATGAAGAGTTCTGCCGCCGTGGTGAGGTTTCCCCTGATGCCGATATTTTCTCTCATCATGAAGTCCTTGACTCCCTCGGAGAAGGCGGTGCTGATGTTGGAGTCCGAGATCTTGGGGATCTTGTTGCGGACCTGGCTAAACTTTGCAGGAACTTGAAGAGGGTCTCACCGGGCTACTAGTGCTCCTAGAGTATGTTGTAGTATGCGAGGGGCGCTTGTAGGTTCCCTTGAAGTTGGTGATGAAGAGTGCACAGAGGGCAGGGCACGAGCCGGTGGATTCCTCGGGAAGGTTCATCAGCTAGGTGTGTGTCGCCTCCTTTAGAGCCATGGGGTACCAGTTTGCCATGACATGGTCGTCACCTCCTACGGCCTTGATGCCGGTGGTGTAGAGCTGTAGGAACTCGCACAGGTTGGCGGTTCCATCATAGCGTGTCATTATCTCTAGGCAGAAGTTGTGCGGCCACACCACACAGCAGAGGTCCTTGGTGAACATGAGGCAGCTGCACCTCCTTCTCTTTGGCAAGGGCCAAACGGTTCTACTGGCCCACCATGACTATCTCCTCAAGGATGCGGTCCTCTTGCCCTCGTGGAGGCGCGATGACTATACGGGTGGTATCGGGAGGCTGGATGATTTGGCAGCGGATGGACAGTGGCAGGGCAGTGTCGTTAGGCATGGAGGCGTCGCCGGAGCATGAAGGTGGGCATGAATCCGTAGCCCCCTATGCTGGATTCTCGACAGGAGCACCTTGGGCCGCTTGGTTCAGTGTGGCGATGTAGAGAATATCGGCCATGCGCTCGCACCACTTCTCCTACCCGAATTCAGCGGGTGAGTGCTGTAGTAGCTCCTGCCCCATGCGCTTGGCTGTCTCCGGTGTGGGCGAGTCAGTCTTGTCGCGAGAAGACGCGGTGCAGGAGAGCGACGTGTTGCCGCGCGTCGAGAGCAGCTTCTCCCGCGACAGGCAGAAGGAGGATCCCTGCTCATCTTCCATCCATGGGGTCTGCTTAGTGGTGGAGCATTGAGGCATGAGCTCCGTCTGAGCCTTGCTCGCTGTGCGGCAGGGGGCACGCTCGTCCCAAGTCTCGTTGCAAGCCGACATGCCTACGAGGTTAGTGAAGACCTTGGAAGCACGGCTCAGCCCCCTACCTGGCGCAGAGACTAGTGTCCCGCGAGGGAACAAGGGGTCCGACGAGCCCTGAGTTTGTGAGGTGGCTGAACACACATTCGGGTCTAGGCGGCGACGATGACAACGACGGATCTCGCACACAACAGAGAGGGACACAAGGTCTTTTACCAGGTTTAGGACCATCGTGAGGGGCTTGTTGTTTGCAGCCTGAAAGTTCCTGGGCGAGTGCATCGCGGTACCCAAGTTTCCTGAAATTGCCACATTTCGCAAAGTTTGGCTGCCAACTACCGAGAGGGGCCATTTCGAGGCAAACTCATCTCACCCCTACCAAATTCAAACATTTCGTTAAACTTCCCCGTAAAGTAGACGGTCGGGACCCACATGTTAGTAATCTGTCCGTGACGGGAGCGCCAAGGGGGCAACCTCTTAGTAAAATCGATGAACTAAGTGGGTTGGTGCGTTGACCAATTTCACAAATCCTCTCCCTCACTTCCCCTAGCACCAGTGGTGTCAAAATCCACCCTCCAAGAAGAACGATCCCTTCTGACATTTTACTTTTGGTGCCAAGTTGCTGCACCCATTCACTATTCCTGAGCTCCAATGCCGCACGCCTCCGCCTCTGTTGTGAGGCTCTAGCCCGCCTCCGCCGCTCATGAGCTGAGCAACACGAAGGATGGAAGATCCTACTACTAAGGAAGAAGTAGCTATGGCTAATTGTGGGTGAGTTACCGCTGTTTACAGTAGGTGTGATCTGGGTTTAGATATTGTTTAGGCTGGTTGTAATTTCGCTTTTGTTTAGTGCGAGTGCAAATTCTATGCCTCATTCTATTAGTGTCAAGTTTACTGAGGATTGTAATAATCTGCTATAATTTGCACTTGTAAGTTGTTTGAGGATTTGTTACAAACCCAATGATGAGTGTGTATTTGCATCGTGTTTTCCATTATTATTTTGCATTGTAGATGTAGGATCTTGGTATTTTACGGCGCTCACGTGCACATTTTATGCCTGTTTTCACCAGGATCGGGACAGATGATGGATCCAATAGATATAATTCTTGGAGCAGTTGTACTGAGGAGAAAAGGAGTCAAAAACAACATAAATCACTTATTTGGAAAATATTGATAATACCAGAAGAAAACCAGAAGCGAACAAAGGAGATAGAGGGTTCAAGGACCAACTATATGACCGGAATAAATTTTCTGGCCGTATAGTTCCGACTGTATAGTTCCTGCTGTATAGTTGGCGTCGCCTCCGCCTCCTCAAATAGTTTCACCCCATGCAATTGGATCGAGGAGACGACATACATAACACCCAGAAATCGCTGAAACCTCACCTACGGAAGGCATCTGGAGGGGGAACTCATCCATCAGGGATCCATCTTCGCACTGCACAGATCCGGGAGGCTAAGGCATCGATCTTCATCATCCACCGCTGCATCACCACCATGTCCATCCATCCCATCTACATCTTGTTTAGATCTTGTTGTAATTTCCATACACGTTATGGATTTATACAAGTACTATTCATCTATGATAGATTCCATTGATATTGCGATGATGTTGATTGCCTGAATGTCTAGGAAACTCATGGAACACTATCCATGCCATGGGATACGTCCTACGGGATTACGTCCCTTAATAGCACAGTAATTCTATTGATGTCGATTGCTCACTGTTGTGGTTATGAGGATGATGTGAGCAGCGGTTGCTGCATATTTGTCCAAATACGGAGTGCCTCCCACACATCCATAGTTGAGAATGTTCCTGATAATAATCTTTATCTTAGCTCCTTATAATGCTAGTGGTGTATCCGCTACTCCCTAAGAACGCTTTTTTTCCTATTGCAATTCAAATCTCTCTTACATACGCAATACTTACTTTCTCCATTCAGTTGTTTTACTTTACTTTATTGTTGCTCTTATACCTAAAACCCAAAAACACCCTTTTACACAATACTCGCATTTTATCTTGTTACTTAGAACTTTATCTAGCATCTTCATCGTAATATTTATTTCAAGAGTTATTAAACTTCAGATCCTGCTCCCTATGGGATCAATATCTTTATTTTGAAACTAGCTACAAACGATCTGTGCACTTGTAGTCATCGCTATTTTCTGGCACCGTTTCCGGGGAGCTAATTGTTGTAGGTATTTTAGTTTTTGCTTATTTATTTTTGTCTTGCTAAGTTTTGTTTTGAGTTATAGGTTTCCACCAGTATGATGGAGTTTGAGCATATGACTAGTGCTAACCCACTCAACCACTTTGGGAAGACCTATGATATTTATAAAAGAGACAACTCCAATGAGAAGACAAGGGGATTTGAAATAAATCCTCTACTACCTGGTAGTTTACACAAGAAGTAGTTTACTGTAGATCAAGAAGATCCTGATCCATATGAGCATATTGCATGTTTCAAAGATATACGTGGCACTTTTCAACTGAATGGATATACCGCTGATGAGGTAAGGGTTAACATTTTTAGTCAGACTTTGAGTAGTACATCTCTCTCATGGTATAGATCTCTACCCCCTGAAACCACTACTACTTGGGATAATCTAGCCTATGAATTTCTAGCAAAATATTATCCATTATCAAAACCTTTTGGATCAGGCGTCTTATAATGACTTGGAGGAACTGTTCTAATGAGGGACTAGTAAGAGCTTGTATCAGATTTAAAGATTTACTACGTCTATGTCCTCATCATGATTTACCTGAATGGTATTTATTGCATATCTTTTATGGTGTTTTAATTGAAGCTAATAAAATTGAACTAGACTCTTTCGTAGAAGGAGCCTTTATGAATCTTCCTATAACTAAATCTTGGGCTTTACTTAATAGAATTCGCGATCATAGAGTTTCATGGAATTTTGGTCTAGGAAGTGAAGGAGGCCTAGAACTAGAACATGATTGCATTCATGAATATAATAAAAAGGCCCATGTTAAATAATTTTCTAAAGAACTTTATTTGTATTCAGATCTTGTGTTGTAAGTTGTTAAAGCTTCTACAGAACATATCAAAGCTCCGAAAGAGGGTGCGGTCAACTATGACCCACCACCTGAACCTGAGAAGAAAAGAGAAGATAAAGCAACACTGGCCTCCCTGGAACCAATATATGAGATGTCTTTCCCTAACACTACACAAAAGCATATTCTTGAATATGAACATGTCAAGGAAGTACAGGAAATTAAGGAAGAAGAAAATATGCCAGAAATCGTGGAACACCTAGAAGAAACCAAATATGAAGAGGTAACCAAGGAAGCAATTATGGCTATGTACACACATTGTAACATAGTTGAACTTGATGAAGAGACTTCCGTATTGGTTGAAGGTAAAACAAACGTAAAAGATGTGAGTAAGCTTATTCTTCCTAGCATATTTAAAGAAACCTTGCATTATGATTTATGGGATCTTGGCACCAAAGTTAATGTTATATCTTATGATTTCTACTTAAAAATAAAAGAAGAAATAGAACCGGCTACAATTAAAAATACTTATATGACAATTATGTTAGCCAATAAAAATGTTAGAATTCCAATGGGAGTAGTGGAAGATGCACCTGTCACAATTGGCAACAAAAAATTTCCTATCGATTTTCTAGTTGTTGATATGCTAGCTGACACTCTTTGACTAATTATAATTGGAAGAAACTTTTTGAGTGATATAGGTGCCAATGTTTATTTCAAAAAGGAGATTGTGTCCCTAAAGCTTAAGGGAGCATAAAATGAATTCCACTTTTCCAAATTTAAAGACAGGCCTCCACAAATACAAGAAGAAGAGGAAGAGAAAACTATTGAGGAAATGATAGCTCTTTTCTTTAGTAATCAAGAAGAAATAAATGAAGACTCAAATTACGAAGAAATGGTTATGAAGGACAAGTCCCTAGAAGAACTTTAAGATGAATTTGATTCACTTCCCATTATAGAACCTGCTACTAACGAGGCTTTTAAAGAGCTAGAAAAGAGAGGGGACGAGGAATTACCACCCCAGAGTTGAAGACTCTACCAGATAATCTTAAATACAGATTTTTAGATGAAACGAATAAATTTCCTGTTATTATTAGTGCTAAACTTTCAGGAGAAGAAGAAGAACTTATGAAGACTCTTAAGGAGCATCGGAAAGCTTTTGGGTATTGATGGATGATTTGAAGCGCATTAATCCCATGATAACCGTCCATCAAATATTCATGGAAGAAGGTGCTAAACCAGTTGTAGAATTTAATAGAAGATTGAAAACTGAAATGAAGGAAGTGGTAAGGAAGGAAATTGTACGCCTACTGGTCGCAAGTATAATTATCCTGTTAAAGAAAGTGAATGGGTAAGTCATGTTCATTGTGTCCCTAATAAGGGCAGTTTTACTATTGTTCCTAATGAAAACAATGAATTGATACCTACTAGAACTATTGTTGGGCATAAGATGTGCATAGACTTCAGAAAATTAAATAAAGAAACTAGGAAATATCACTATCCTTTACCATTCATAGATCAAACTTTAGAAAGGTTAGCAAACCATACTCATTTTTGCAACTTAGACGGATACTCTGGTTTTTCTCAAATAGTTGTTCATCCGGATGACCAACTTAAAACAACTTTCATTAGTACTTATGGTTTACGTGATTACCGATGTATGCCTTTTCATTTATGTAATGCCCCATCTACTTTTCAAAGATTCATGACTGCTATTTTTGCGGATTTTATAGAACTGATAATGGAAGTATTTATGGATGACTTTTCTGTCCATGGAACTTTGTTTACTAGTTGACTGGATAATCTCAAAAGAGTTTTGCAGCGTTGTGAAGAAACTAATCTTATTCTAAACTGGGAGAGGTGCCATTTTATGGTCAAAGATGGAATAGTCCTTGGACACAAGGTATCAGGTAAGGGAATTGAAGTGGATAGAGCTAAGGTTGAGGCAATAGAGAGAATGCCACAACCTAGGGATATTAAAGGTATAAGAAGTTTCCTTGGTCATGTGGGTTTTTATAGAAGGTTCATTAGAAATTTTTCTGGAATGTCTAAACCTTTCACTAACCTCCTGCAAAAGGGAGTAAGGTTTAATATTCATGATAAATGTCTTGAAGCTTTTGATAAACTCAAAAATGCTTTATCCTGTGCTCCTATTATTAAACCACCTATCTGGGATACAACCTTTGACTTAATATGTGAAGCTAGGGATCATGCTGTAGGAGTAACTCTAGGACAACACATTGGTCGTAGATTTAATATTATACATCATGCTAGTAGAACTCTAAATGGTGATCAAAAGAACTACCCTAAGGAAGAAAGTGAACTTTTTGATGTATCTTGCTCTTGTGATAAATTTTGTTCTTACATAGTTGATGCAAAGGTAAGAGTCCATACGGATCATGATGGTTTAAAAGAACTCCTTGAGAGGAAAGACCATAAGCCAAGATTGATCCCTTGGATTCTTTCACTTTAAGAACTTGAGTTACAGATTATGCAGAGGCAAGAAATAAAGATGTTGGATATAGTGTCCATGTTTTCCCAAGAAGACACCAATCTTATTGAGAGGAACTTTAGTCCTAGTGATTTTTGTTTACAAGAATTATTCAATGAACTAAGGTCAATTCCTCCCAAAGAGAAGAAGTCTTTTTTGTTGGAGGAGATTTTTCATCCCCTAATAAACAAAAACTAAGTTCGAGGTAAGTATTCTTACTTAAATAAGTGATTTGTTTTCACAAATTTTACTTCTGAAATTTTTGCCTTTGAATTCCTTGTGTTTTTCTGATCTTTTTGAGGGCCTTTACCAACTATATAGGTGGAGCTATACGACCGGAGAGGAAGCTCCTGCCATATAGTTGGTCATTAAACTCTCTGTATCATCGTCGTGAAATTGTTTTCGGTATCTGAGCCTATATGGTCGCAACTATACGACCGGAGCCAAAATTTCGTCTGTATAGTTGGTCGTTAAACTCTTAGATACTTTTGATTTTTGGTGTCTGTATCTATACGGTCGCAACTATACAACCGGAGCCAAAATTCCGGCCGTATAGTTGGTCGTTAAACTTTTAGACACTTTTGATTTTTGGTGTCTGTATCTATACGGTCGCAACTATACGACTGGAGCCAAAATTGTGGGGCCCCCAGATTAATCTTCCAAGAATCCCTCCTATGCATACACCACGATCCCATGATCAGTTAGTCATGGCACATAACCAACGAGTATCAAAGTAAACATCCATTACTTAAGCGGATACATGTCATACCTTACATGCCTTTATGGCTACATCAATAATCATCAGTGGAACTTCATCAAGCGTAGAGCCCGAGCCATGCCTTAACCTACAGGAAACTGACTGGGAGAACGTCCTAGCTTGCATAGCCGTCACTTTCATCCTATTCTTGATATCTGACCAGGTTAATAGCCAGGGACAATGCCAGTGATACTTTGAATGTACTCGCAAACCACCTTAAGATAACAATAATAACAAGAGGATATGCATTATGGCTATGGTAGTAGGAGGGCTCTAATGGAGTTTCTTTTTCAAATAGTTTCTCTTGTAGATATAGCATCTACATATCTTGTTGAAAACTTTTGTAAAACATTTTGGAAACCTTTCTGAAAAGTTTTGGAAAACACTATGATTGGGTCACCCATTTTTTCCTCCATCTGGTCATCCCCTGACCAAACTCCTTTCCTTCAGTTCTGACCATCGCATCATCAAAACATGTATCCTTCCTGACCATCCCATTGTCAAAACATTTCCAAATCCATTGCTTTTCTGAAATCCTTTTTGAAATAAAAACCAACACCATTCTGCAGTAGTTTCTACAACCCGTCCATGACCGCGGACACGGCTATTCGAATAGATTTATATTCTGCAGAGGTTGTACACTTTATCCACACCATCCGTGTACCCTACCCTGATCTACACCGATCGTGGGTCGAGTAACCGATCAAGACTCTCCGGATGCCCACTCCAATATAACTTCCTACCCTATGAGTGTTGTTTCCCCTCAACACCGTGATGCCCTATATAGTTCCCAAGCCAACCAGGGCGCCTGTAAATCTATATAGTTCCCAAGCCAACCATTTCACAAAGTGTGTGCTTTCAACGAGGGGATCATAGTAACACGTGGAGGCCCGTAGACCCTTAGTTCCTTCTTCAGGTCGATGTCTCACATGGACCTTTACACGAGAAGGCCCACCCTCCAAGATTTTTAATTCCCCTGTAGTAGTTTTAGGAAGCTTATACCAGAGTAAACAAACATCAAGCCTAGCCCTGTCCCATTCCAGAGTAATGTGGTTGCACGTGTTAAGTTGTTATAGCTAAAGCTGCAAAGAACTGGGTGCGTTTTCGTAAACATTTTTCCTACCTCTTTCTTTTAGCCTTTTTGTAAAACAAAAACCCTTTTTCCTTTCTCAAAATTCTCTTGGTAGGTAAAACCTCACCAAGGTTTTGCCATAAATATTTGTAAAACTTTTTCACGGGTCTTTTGATTATTGGATCAATATAGCAACAAGTTTTCCCTCAGTTATGAAACCAAGGTTATCGAACCAGTAGGAGCAAGGAAACACCTCCCAGGTGTTGTTGCCAACTCGGAGTCCTGCACAACACAACCACATAACTTTGCCCCCAACTTACAGTGAGGTTGTCAATCTCACCGGTTTTGATGAAAACAAAGGATTAAACGTATTGTGTGGAAAAGAGTAAAATCTTGCACAAAGTAAACACAAAATAGTAAATAGTTGTAGATTGATGGTAAAAGAAAGGACCGGGGTCCATAGTTCACTAGTGGTGGTTCTCCTTAAGATAGATGTCATGTTGGGTGAACAAATTACAGCGGGGCAATTGATAAACATCGAGAAAGCATACATGCATATACTAATCATCTTGACTCCTATGAGATTTGATTGGGCATTACAACATTATACATAGACCGTAATCCAACTACATCTATGACTAATAATCCACCTTTAGGTTATCATCCGAACCCCCTCTAGTATTAAGTTGCAAGCAACAAATAATTACATTATGCATTGCGTGTAATGTAAACAAGACGATTGTTCTATGAACACAGGATTGTTGTTTTCTCCCTAGTAGCAATAGCACATCTAGTACCTTAGAGATTTTTGTCACTTCCCCAGATTACTAGAGGCATGAACCCACTATCGAGCATAAATACTCCCTCTTGGAGTTGCTAGCATCTACTCGGCCAAGATATCTACTAACAACGGAGAGCATGCAAGATCACAAATAACAAAGACATGATAGAATCAATAATCAATCTGAAATAGCATCTCAATATCCATAGGATGCCCACAAACACAACATGTAGGATTATAAATAGATGATCTTGATCATGAACGGAGCTCACAAGATCTAAACATGGTAGCACAAAGGAGAAGAACCAACCATCTAGCTACTACATGGACCTGTAGTCCAAGGTTGAACTACTCACGCATCACACCGGAGGCTTGCATGGTGATGAAGAAGGCCTCCAGGGTGAATTCTTCCCTCCGGCAGGGTGCCGAGAAGAGCTTCAGATCCCTCCCGATCTAGGGATGGAGATGACGATGGCTACACACTCTTTCGTGGAATTTTGATCGGGTACTTAGGGTTTCTGTATCGGGGGCATCTTATAGGCGAAAGGGGAGGTCGAGGGGGTGCCCTAGGCGGCCACACCACCCCCTGGCGCGGGCCAGGCCCGCTGCCGAGTAGTGTGGCGCCCTCAGCCCTCTCCGTCTCGTATTCTGGCTCCGTGTCCCCCTCGGTGAAATACTGACTTTGGCTTTTGTCCCGTCCAATTCCGAGAATATTCATTTTCTGACTTTCCTGGAACCAAAAATAGCAGAAAACATGCAGCTGGCACCGTGGCATCTTGTTAATAGGTTAGTCCAAGAAAGTGTATAAAAAGTACTCAAAGTGTGGACAAAACATAAGAAAGTAGATAAAAACCAAGCATGGAACATCAAAAATTATAGATACGTTAGCAACATATCATCTTCCCATCCTCTAGTTTTGCTTCAGCTAAATCGGGGTCTCCAAAAGGGGTATGTGTTATACACCATCTACCATACTAGGGACAAGTAGGTGTCATCAATGGGATGTACTTAGTATTAAAAATGTGTATTGGGTTGGAGGAGCCAAGCCACTACCAGATATAGCTCATCATATATTAAAACAATGCAATTTCATAAACAATAGGTAAAACGTGCATAAGTAAAACAATAGGGCAAGGCTTATGAGCAAGAAGGTGACTTGCCTGAGATTAGAAAACTAGAAATATATGTCCCTAGACTTCTTCTTTAGATAACCAAGAATACCAATGCCAACAATAATAATAAGATCTCTTCTTCTCGTCGTCAAAACAATCGCAACTATCGCCGTCATCGAGTATACATGCAAACAAGCGATTCCACAATCAAAACAATTCATACAAGTATCAATACATACAGTGAGCAATGAAAAATACAAGTTTACAATTCAGTAGGTTTTGAGTGGTTGGCTTCTACACAAGTGGAATTACTTGAAATGCCTTTGTGGGTTTTCTTTAATGATTTGGATGCCAAAACTACTTAATTAAGGGGTTTAAATATAAGGTCCAAGTTCTGTAGGATACCTTTTTATAAAAATGTTACCATCAGATAGGTAGCGATAATATGAAACCAACAAAAGTGGTTTCACTATTTTATCATTTTCCTTTGATTTAATATGAATTTTCTAGAGATAAAAGCTCTAGTTTTAGGAAATAATTCAGCAGAAAAGTTATGTGTGTCCAAAAATTATTTCCTTGGATTGTTAAGTAGGAATTGATGTATTGGTTGAGTGAGTGTTGGAATCACTTCAAATTATTTAACAGAATGCCCTTGGGAAAACCCAAATTCAGTTCTACATAGTATTTGTCTTTTTAACCAGAATTAGTTTACAGGTCCAAACAGTATGAGGTCAAAGGCATTGGATAGGTATTACAAATACCTTTATTTAGGAATTTGAAACACTATTTTGGGACTTGTATAACTATAGATGTGATTTATCTAGTGAACCACATACAGAAGTGTTTAATTCATTAAAATTCAACAGAGACACAAAAATCATGAACTATTGTGTTTGATATATCTTGAAGTACTACATCACAGAGAGTTGGATTTAGCCTAATAGGTGTTGTATATATGCCATGGGAATTTTCTAAAGTCATATCTGCATTTTTTTGTTATTTTTGTTACAGGCAAAACATAGCTCAACAAGGCATGTTATAAAGGACCAATGGTAGGTACCTAAAAAATCCATCAGAGAAAGTTGGATACACATTGTTTGGAGTTTTAAAACTCTTTGAAATGATTATTGAGTTGTTTAGACACTTCTTGGTAAATTAATTTATGGGAAAAACCTGGTTATAGGTTGGCCCAGGTACTTGGTATGCATGTTTTAAAACACACACAGTAACATGTGGGGATTTGGATCTGTCCAGAATAGGGTGTTTTCCATTTTTATTTTGAATTAATCCTTACAGCTATTTAACCAAATCTGGAATATTTATTATATGCAAAAGGGGAAACTGGGCCGAATTCCAAAGGGAACTGGGTTGCACAGGGGGCATACCTGCCCACCTGGCTGAGCGGGAGGGGCGGGATCCACGGTTTGAACTGGCCAGGGCGGGCCCGATGGTCAGTGGCACACGGGCTGAAGGGGTATCCGAGGATCCCGGCCGCAGGATCAAGCTAGATCGGACGGACGCGGGTCGTCCTCAACCTTTGGCAAGCCAAGGTGAGGGGAAACCCTAGATGCGATGGGAGATGAGCGGGGAGCTCACTTGGGGGCTCGGTGGAGGTTGAGGAGATGCTGGGGCGATGCGGTACTTCGCGCCGAGCTCAACAAGGGGCGGCAGTGGGGTCTTCTTCCTCGGGAGGACGCTCACGCATGAGTCCCAGCAGCACAAGCTTTGGTCTCGACGGGGAGGCCTCCTAGGTTTGCTGCATGGGGATAAACAGGGCATAGTCAGGTTCAGAGAGGCGAGTAGGTTCTGAAATAGCAGCATGCAGAGGGTGGGGAGCAGGGTTGAGAGCACCACGAGCAGATCTTGGCAATGGCCAAGATGCTCTTTTTCTTCTTCTCTCGGGCTAGGCAGAGCAGGAGACGAGGGATGGCTCTCTGGGAGGGTAAGTTGGAGGTTCGGGAGCAAATGAGCCAGGAGCTGGGGGCTGCGGTGGCTTGTGGCCTTATCAACCGAGGGGACATGCCTTTGGTGGACCATGTGCATGGGGTCTTAGGGAGGCGAGCTAGGGTGCTGGTTGGGTGAGCTAGGCGGTGTTGGGAGGTGGGGTGGGCCTGGTTCTCGACCAGAGAGGGAAAAGAGGGTTGGGGCTACTGCCCATGGCTTAAGTTTCCAAGATAGGTAATAAGGGCTTCTCTCTCTTTATTAGTCTCTCTTTCCAAGAGGTAAGGACAAGGGCAGAGGGTGCTACAGTGAATCTTGACCATAGGGGGTATCCTGGTGCTGGGGGTAGTCAACCAAGAGATGTGGTGGTGGTTTGGTCGGGATTTGCTTAATGAATTTGAAATAATTCATATCATGGCCTTATTAATGATCATGAAGCATCTCTTGGTTTTAATTCTTGGCATTATGAGGCAATGCTACTGATAGCTAGGTATGGTCAAGAGATACCTCCAAGAATTATTTGGGGTTTTTCAGACAATTCTAGATCCTCTTTTTAATAATTCTCCAAATAGTGCCGAATGGGTTATATTGAGTTCGTTTGAGATATTCGCATTGTACAAGGTTGGTTTTTGATGGGAGATGGTCCCAAATACCATATCACATATTGGGGAATTTTCTCAAGATTTACTGGGGCATTAAAGTGTTTAACACATTTATTTTATTGTTTCTTCCATTTCGGTAAAAGGGAAAAAAGAATTATTAAATCTCTTCAAAACTATTTATTTTTGAAGTTGGAGGATAGAGTATGATATATAGGCCTCAAATGTGCCTTAAGATGGTGATGTGTTTTGTATAAAGTCAAACTTTCTTTTATAGATTAGGTTTTGGAGTTTTTGTCAATTTAAGAGATTAACTAGGTTTTGTTCCATCATAATAAGGGATAAAATTTGGTAAATCTTTATAAACAAGGTAGATACTGTACACAAGGGTATCTATCCATTCCAACCTTTGGTGTTGAAAATCGAAGTTTATTCTGGTAGGAAACAAGGGTTAGAGGATCTAGGGTGATGTTATTTTCATACCATCAAAATCTTGTTGGGTTTTGGAGCTCAGAGCTCCCCTTGGGGCATGGAATATATGGATGGATATTCCAAGTGATGTAGATCACCATGGTATAGAGGTTTGAGCTTGATCATGCTTGAGCTCTCCAAGGATTGATTCCAAACATTGAATAAGATAAGGGTGCCATAACATATTGTTAAATAGCCTTCAAAACCATGTGGGTTTTGGAAGCACAAGGATCCAATTGGAACAAGTAAAGTAGGTATTGCACGACCTTTATGAGTAGAACACAATCATGCAGGGAGTTGGTCCAAGGAAGATAGCATGAAGCGGTGAGCTTCTTCCAAAGTAGGCTAGTTGATAAGATTTGCAGAAGTTATTATTTTCTTGCCTGCAAAACCATCAAGAACAAGTGGTTTGGAGGATGATCTAGTCAAGGGAAAAAGTGGTCCTTGGTAGTCCTTATGATGGTTTACAAGATGGTTCAAGTGTATCACCAAAAAGCACAAGGATTGAGAAAGAGAGGCATTCAAAGAAGTGATGTTGAAACGGTTTCTAGACTTGGTCAAATTTAGCAGATTTAGGGTTTTTTGACTAGAATATGAGTGGGGATGTTTTTTATGCGTTGCAAGGTATCAAAGCATCATAAAGTGGATGATGTTTAAGTTTAGATTGAGAAGAATAAATCCATGCTTGATATTGGTATTCATTGACTTGGAAACTTGTAGAATGAATAACTACAGAAGTGATCCGGTTAATGGTTTTACATGATCACCTAGTGGCTATAGATTAGATCCAGCTTGGTTAACTTTCTTAGGGTTAACACTCTTGGATTACCTAGAAGATATATGATGATCCCTAGAGTAGTTCCTACTACTCCTAAGCAAACAAGTCAAACAGCAGATCAAGGCAATTCATCAGACAGCAGATCAAGGCCATTCATCTTAGCAGATCAAGACAACACATCTTACAAGCAATTCAACTACTACTAGGGTTACCATCAATCTTAGCTTGAGGTAAGGATAGATACTTTGAAAGTTTAGGGTTTGAGTAAGGTGAGAGTCCTTGGTATTTCCACTAGGAGTAGCATTCAAAAGTTTTATAACCAGGTTTTTGAAAACCTAGAGGTCAGAGTAATTGAAGTTCTGTCTTGAGAACATAAGGAGATTATATTATATAGCTCTCCATAGATTGATCAATAGAAGCTAATAAAATAGTTTGGGTTGCAAGGGCATCTTGGCTCTGGTTTTTAAATGCGAGAACATTTGATAATATGAAACATAAGCCAAGACAATTTTTGTTAAATAGCTTTTGTCAACTGAGGTTGAGGTAAGGAGTATATCATCTATTGCACATTCAGAGGCATAAGAACAGACATGCAATCAATAAACACTACATCAATCAACAAGAAAAAGTTTTTGTTCGCCCTGATTTTTGCATTCTGGATAACTAATCAGGGTTGCTGAAATTTGGGATGTTATAGACCTTTCCCCCTTAAAAGAATCTCGTCCCGAAATTCAGGAGAGTAAGGTTAGGGGATTTTGTGTTGGAGATAGTGCAATGTGTTTCTCGCGTACTAACTTTGTTGGCTTTGTCTTTGAACAGGGTCATTGCAATGGTGAGGTTAAACTTCAATCATCTTGGATGCACGAGTGTTGAGCGGGATTCAATCGGGATTGTGAGGAGTGATCTTCCTTCTGTAAGGATTTACGGCATCTCTCTTAAGGGATTATCGTATCCTAGTTTATGTCTTTAGGTCTAACTACTGGATCGCTTGTGGAAGAGGGTTATTCTATTTTGTGGGAAAGACACAGTCTTTCCCTGTAACATCCCAAAACTCTAATCCAAGGTTATTAATATCCAAATCATCAAAATTTAGGGTTAACAAAAACTTTCCCAATTAAAATTATTAAAGCATTCATATGTGGGTGCATTTAAATAGGAGTTGATTTGAATTGCCATGATTAAGTGATCCATTTGCTTGTAAAATGATTCTTAGGTGAAGTAAACATCATCTAGATCATTCCCAAACAAATCCCAGAGAAAAACAAATCAAAATGAATAAAAGAAAGAAATGGTCATTTGTGCCATTTTAACTACCATGCCTACTTTGGCTATTCCTAGGACTCAAAACTTAACAGAAACAAATGTGGATCTTTGCACCTATTGCTAGTACATGTAATGATGTACCAAGGCCCACTTTGTTATATGCCAAAAACTTTCAAACACTAATTTTAAATGGCAATTGAAAATTGAATGTAGTTCATATGGGAAGATCCCACTTATTCAAAAACCACTCAAATGAGCTCCATTTTGAAAACCCAAGCAACCACAGAGGCTTAAGCATGTGTCTAGAAAGTCCACCAAAAATCATCCAAAAATTCAACACTTGAGTTCTTGCAGCCATTTCTACAAACACCTGGTGGGGAGAATTCAAACAAAAACCAAAAACACTATTTGGAGCAGTGTTTGGACCAAATTGGTCTCCCATTTTGCAACCATAGCCACCTAGTGCACTCCCCTACCCCTCTCTAGCTCGGCCACCCACTGTGCCACGACCAAATGGTCATGGCCATTAAGGCCAAGCACCATTTGGGCACCCCACCGGCGACAGCATGCCACAGCCGCCGCCAACGTTGTCCACCATGTCCAGGAGGTCGCCTGTGGTCCACCTCCACCGCCCAACCAGCCCCAGCCCGATGACAGCGACCAGAGCAGCCAGGAACCGCCATGCCTAGAGACTGTCGACCATGCTCCAGCTAGACCCCGCCTCGCTCTAGCCGCCTGTCTACACGATCACCACCATACTAGGGAGCTAACGGACATCTCCTTTCCCCCGACCGTGCCCCGTAGTCGCCGGCCGCCGTGAAACTCGCCGTAGGCAGAGACATCGTGTGTGCCATGCCACTCACCTCTCCCGACTGCCATTCACTGCACACGCACCTCCGTGACACTCGCCAGGGCACCGCCCACCATCGTAGTGCACCGCCCACACCTCTAGCTCGTTGTGCCGTCGTCACCGGCGAGCACCGCCCATGCTTCTCTGCCGCTTCGCCGAGCCTATAAATAGAGGCCTCCCCAGCACCATTTCATCACACCACCCTCATCCCCTACCCCTTACAGCACTCCCAGAGCCCCACCAGAGCAAGCTGCCGTTCGCAGCGCCGGAATTTCGCCGGAGTCTTCCGCGGAGGAAGGAGAAGGACGCCATTGATCAATCCCACCTCTCGAGACGCCACCGGTACCAGGAGAACCGCCGTCCTCGACTTGTTCGTTTGCCTGCCTCACCGACCCTCGCTGGAGCCCCGGTAAGCCGCCACAGACCCCCACCGAGCCGCTAGGGTTCCACCTCGCCGGCGACCTGTCCGTCATCGACGACAAGCCACAGCCGTAGATCATCCTTTTAATCTAACGACCCACATCGCCCCGTACCTCTTCACGTGTAAAGAGACAATGACATGTGGACCCCCCTGTCAGCTGTTCTCTGCGCCACGGAGTGCCACTGGGCCAGCCCATTTCCGTTCCCGCGCTAGCCCACGATTTCAAATTTAGGTTTTTCTAATTAGGTTTGAACTTAGTTCTGTCCCCTAGTTTGAAAATCATTTCAGAGAGATTTACAAATCCAAATGGAGTGATTCAAATTGTGTTAGAAAGCTACTGGAAAGATCTATCCAAGCCGGTTGGATTTAATTCATTTAGAGTTAGAGATCTCTCCTAGTACCAAAATAATGCTATATAGGCATTTCTAGTCACTTTAAATCATTAAATTCTAAACTTAAACCCATTAAAATGTGATCCAACCCTTAAATCACATTCCCACATGTTAGAATATGTGGTGAGGACATGTGTTCACCTGATCCCATATTTTAAGTGGTGAATATTAAATCTTAGTTATTTTCAATGAGTAGAAATTACTTTTCTTAAATAAAAGGAATGAAACTAGTTAATAAAATCTTGTGATGCTTGTGATGATAATAGATCATCAAATGTGTGCCTTAGAATGCTAAGTAGACTAGTTAAGCATTGTTTGGTGATTGTGTACTTCGTTTGTATTTATAGACGATAGTACCGACCAAGCTTTCGAGGAGGAGGAGTTCTATCAAGAGGAGGAAGAGTAAAACTGCAACCACTGCACTAACCAAGGCAAGCTATTGTTAGCAAGCTAGAATTAAGCTACAGAAATTAAGCAAGATGCATTAGGCATGCTTTGGTTATAACCCTTGACTAGTACCTACCCCAAGTTTTATTTCCAAGCTTTACTTTCTTTACTTTACCAAAGTCCTTTACTTGTTTTGAAGGTAGCATAAAGAGTATAAAACTTGACCTATCTAGATAACTTTAGATGTCATTCTATGGCATGAGATTGGTCTTAGCATCCCACTTTAGTGAACACTCTTAACTTAGTAGTTTAGAGTTAAACCAAAACTTGAGTCACTTTAGATGGGAACACTTGGTGAAAATGAATTATGAAAACCTTGGAATGATGAGTCATTCTATTGAGATGTTTTGACATGTGTTGAGAAACACAAATGGTTTATGATGATGAAAATGTTGAGGCATGAGCCATAACCCTTTTACAAAACTGATGGCTAGATTAGGATGCGATACCATTCCAAATTTACCGTACAACCACAATACCTGAATTGGGTAAGGCTTAGCCGGAAGTTTATATGCATTAGTATTAGTTCCCTCGCGGGAGAGGTTTGAGATGAGGCTACCTCTCAATGTTGTCCACCTATGCAGTGCCCAAGATGACAGATGGCCATGGTTGGGAGGCCATGCTCATAGGAGAGGTGCTTATACTAGGGTGTGAAAAGGAAAGGTTATGTTTGATTATCTGCATACTAAATATGATGATTCAGGTTATCACGTGGATGTATCGAATCTTGTGGTGAAAGTGTACTACCTCTGCAGAGTGTCAAACTATTCGAATAGCCGCGTCCGTGGTTATGGATAGTTGGAGTGGCCATACTGTTTCGTTGTCAGATATTTTCAAAATGACTTATGAAATGAATGATGAACCTTGACTTGACCACAACAGGGTTGTGACTATGACACTAGCTTCCCAACTTAAGTGATTCTAGAACTTTGTTTTATCTTTCTTGGTTTCAGAACTCAGCTTAGGTTTCAAACTTAACTTTATAGTTAAACCTAGAGTTAGCATTTTTACACTAGAACTATACTACTTGTTAGTGATAGTTTCCGAGTTCTTAAAGAGTACTCATGACTTTTGTCCCTGGCTATTCTCATGGCCAGACTATGAAGGAGACTACCAAGATGATGGTCAGTAGGACGGCTATGATAACTAGGACTATCTGCCTTCGTCAGCATTGCCTGTGCCCTTGAAGATGGACCCCACCGCTACGCTTATTATTTATTCCACTTCTTGTTGTATTAAGACTGGATCATGAGATCCTTATTTGTGTAAGACCTTATTTATGGTTTGTAATGGATGATGTACTATGATATCCAAACTGTTATGTCTCGCAAAAATGGTAATCCTGTGATTGCGATGTATGACATAACAGGCATCTGGGATTAAAAATCCGGGTGTTGACATTCCCCCTTAGGGTTAAGCTAGGGTGGCTCGGAGTTAACACAATCCTTCCTTCTTGGAGTCGTCAGATGATGTTAGGTGGATATTGCAATCTTCTGCCCGGAGTTGAAACCTTCAGATGACATCCGCAAACTAGGTGTTATGAGGCTTATATACTACTTTTATTCGTACTTAGCCGATCGGAGTAGTTGAAATAGCGGATCATCCAAACTGTTTAGAACTAACGGGGTTAGCGAATCTGCGGTCCCTTAGGGTGGTCTTCAGCTGAAGTAGCCGAGGTCTTCGTAGAATCTTTAGTTAGTTTCTCCTCTGATGACTCGCGAGTTTCTGTTTGGCGAAAAGGCGTCAGATCTGGAGATCTTTTCCGGTAGACAATCTTTGGGATTTGAGTAGGAAAGACGCAGACTTTTCCACTTTAGAGCTTCACTAAGGTTCTTTGAGAAGGGTGTAGATCTTCTATCTTGAGGTGCCGACGTGATGCTAAAGAAGGTTGTATCTCCTTGGGTTTTGAGTTGAGGTCCTCGAGTGACGTTCTATTGCATAACCTTGTTGGGGTGGGTTCCTAATTTAGCCTTAAGGAGTTAGCTTAGGACAAGTTAGCAGTTACGGCTCTTCTAGTTAGTCTTTAGTCAGGTTAGAGAAATCCAGCTTCAGATAAGTTGTCTTCACTAGAAATTTTGACGTTTCTTCTGCACGATGGTGGAGTAGACTCGTTGTCTTCAGGAAGTCCGGTCTTCAGGATTTTGGAGAATTCTGGCCTTCTGGTAAGGAACTTCTCGTCGTTTGGGTAGGGTCAACTAGAATAGTTAGTCTCTTGAGGGGGTCGGAAGCTCTAATATATCGAAGGTTGGTAGAGTTAGCTATTTACTTCTTGTCTTAGTTAGTAAGTCTTGTGGTTTCTTGTGGGTCGTGAGGATCCTCTGATGGTAGACTTTCGGCTTCAACGGGGTTCTTGCCATAATAGACTAAGGGATAATGGAGTGTTACGCTATCGACGAGTCTTGAGTGGTGAGTTTGGCGGGGTATGCCATCCTGCTATGGAGGAGCCTTCGAGTGGTTCTAACTTGATGATGTCGAAGTCCTGGTTCCTGCAATACTCTTCCTCTCATAACTCCCGAGGTTAGTATGGATCCTTGTTAGCGACAACTATTGGGGTTTCTGAGTTACGAGGTGGGGTTTGGATCCCAGAGTCATATTTGACTAAGGTTAAAGCAAACCAGAACAAACATACATGGCTAACAGAGTGAGGGGATCGCAATGTCCTTGGCAAACAACACACATCAAGCAGCACATGACGCACTTAGGCAAGCAAACACGGCCAACTAGGGGGACCAAGGAGTTAACTACTCGCGAAAAAGGAATCCTATCTTATGACTAGTTATCCTAGACGTCAGTGTTCTTAAGGACTGAGTCTCTATCTTGTGTATGAAGCCTTAGCCGAGTCATTAGACGCTTATCAATAGTGTAGTACTTGATTTCTTTTGATTAGGAGGATTCCGCTGGTAGGGCGATCTTGTAGTCTCCTTGTGTTTGCTGGTAGTTGCTTCTCTTCATCTCGTCCTCAACGTCTTCACCGGTTTCTTGGTCCTAGTTAGTTGAAATTGGTAGATTTGAATTTTGGATAAGAGATAGAGTAAACTAATTTTTGAAATCATTTGAATTTGGAGAGGATAAGAACTAGAACTTTTCTAAATGATTTTGAGAAAGTAGTTTTTGAGAGCCGGTGTTTCCAAAATAGTTTTTCTTTCTAACGACCGTGCTAACTAAGATTCTCCTACAGTCCGGATGGCTCTGATACCAAGTATGTGGGGCCCCCGGATTAATCTTCCGAGAATCTCTGTTATGCATACACCATGATCCCATGATCAGTTAGTCGTGGCACATAACCGACAAGTATCAAAGTAAACATCCATTACTTAAGCGGATACATGTCATACCTTACATGCCATTATGGCTACATCAATAATCATCAGCGGAACTTCATCAAGCGTAGAGCCCGTGCCATGCCTTAACCTACAGGCAACTGACTAGGAGAACGTCCTAGCTCGCATAGCCGTCAACTTCATCCTCTTATTGATATCTGACCAAGTTAATAGCCAGGGAGAATGCCAGTGAGTACTTTGAATGTACTCGCAAACCACCTTAAGATAACAATAATAACAAGAGGATATGCATTATGGCTGTGGTAGTAGGAGGGCTCCAATGGAGTTTCTTTTCTCAAATAGTTTCTCTTGTAGATATAGCATCTACATATCTTATTGAAAACTTTTGTAAAACATTTTTGAAACCTTTCTGAAAAGTTTTGGAAAACACTAGGATTGGGTCACCCATTTGTTCCTCCTTCCGGTCATCCCATGACCAAACTCCTTTCCTTCATTTCCGACCATCCCATGCTAAAAACATGTATCCTTTATGACCATCCCATGGTCAAAACATTTCCATAGCCATTGCTTTTTCCGAAATCCTTTTTGAAATCAAAACCAGCACCACTCTACAGTAGTTTGTCCAACCTGTCCATGACCATGGACATGGCTATTCGAATAGATTTACACTCTGTAGAGGTTGTACACTTTACCCATACCATCTGGGTACCCTACCCTAATCTACACCGATCGTGGGTCGAGTAACCGATCAAGACTCTACGGATGCCCACTCCAATATAAGTGCCTACCCTATGAGTGTTGTTTCCCCTCAACACCAGGACGCCCTATATAGTTCCCAAGACAACTGGAGTGCTTTTTGCACTGCACAAAGTGTGCGCTTTCAATGAGGGGCTCATAGTAACACGTGGAGGCCCGTAGACCCTTATTTCCTTCTCCAGGTCGATGTCTCACATGGAACTTTACAGGAGAAGGCCCACCCTCCAGGATTTTTAATTCCCCTGTAGTAGTTGTAGGCAGCTTATACCAGAGTAAACAAACATCAAGCCTAGCCCTATCCCATTCCAGAGTAATGTGGTTGGACGGCTTAAATTGTTATAGCTAACGCTGCAAAGAACCGGGTGCATTTTCGTAAACATTTTTCCTCCCTCTTTCTTTCAACCTTTTCGTAAAACAAAACCCCTTTTTCCTTTCTAAAACTTCTCTTGGTAGGTAAAACCTCACCAAGGTTTTGCCATAAACATTTGTAAAACTTTTTCACGGGTCTTCCCATCCTCTAGTTTTGCTTCAGCTAAATCGGGGTCTCCAAAAGGTGTATGGTGTTATACACCATCTACCATACTAGTGACAAGTAGGTGTCACCAAGGGGGTGTACTTAGTATTACAAATGTGTATTGGGTTGGAGGATCCAAGCCACTACCAGATATAGCTCATCATATATTAAAACAATGTAGTTTCATAAACAATAGGTAAAACATGCATAAGTAAAATAATAGGGCAAGGCTTATGAGCAAGAAGGTGGCTTTCCTGAGATCAGCAAACTGGCAATATATGTCCCTAGACTTCTTCTTTAGATAACCAAGAATACCAATGCCAATAATAATAATAAGATCTCTTCTTCTTGTCGTCAAGACAATCGCAACTATCGCCATAATCGAGTATACATGCAAACAAGCGATGCCACAATAAAAACAAGGAATACAAGTATCAATACATACAACAAGCAATGAAAAATACAAGTTTGCAATTCAGTAGGTTTTGAGTGGTTGGCTTCTACAAGTGGAATTACTTGAAATGCCTTTGTGGGTTTTCTTTAATGATTTGGATGCCAAAACTACTTAATTAAGGGGTTTAAATATAAGGTCCAAGTTCTATAGGATATATTTTTATAAAAATGTTTCCATCAGATAGGTAGTGATAATATGAAACCAACAAAAGTGGTTTCACTATTTTATCATTTTCCTTTGATTTAATATGCATTTTCTAGTGATAAAAGCTCTAGTTCTAGGAAATAATTCTGCAGAAAAGTTATGTGTGTCCAAAAATTATTTCCTTGGATTGTTAAGTAGGAATTGATGTATTGGTTTAGTGAGAGTTGGAATCACTTCAAATTATTTAACAGAATGCCCTTGGGAAAAACCCAAATTCAGTTCTGCATATTATTTGTCTTTTTAACTAGAATTAGTTTATAGGTCCAACAGTATGAGGTCAAAGGAATTGGATAGGTATTACAAATACCTTTCTTTTTGGAATTTGAAACACTATTTTTGGAGTTGTATAACTATAGATGTGATTTATCTAGTGAAACAACCACATACAGAAGTGTTTAATTCATTAAAATTCAATAGAGACTCAATAAACAATGAACTATTGTGTTTTGATATATCTTAAAGTACTACATCACAGAGAGTTAGAATTAGCCTAATAGGTGCTATAGATATGCATAGGGAATTTTCTAAAGTCATATCTGCATTGTTTTTGTTATTTTTGTTACAGGCAAAACACAGCTCAACAAGGCATGAGATAAAGGACCAATGGTAGGTACCTACAAAATCCATCAAAGAAAGTTGGAAACACATTGTTTGGAGTTGTAAAACTCTTTGAAATGATTATTGAGTTGTTTAGACACTTGGTAAATTAATTTCTGAGAAAAACCTTGTTATAGGTTGGCCCAGGTACTTGGTCTGCATGTTGTAAAACACACAGTAACATGTGGGGATTTGGATCTTTCCAGAATAGGGTGTTTTACATTTTTATTTTGAATTAATCCTTACAGCTATTTAACCAGATCTGAAATATTTATTATATGCAAAAGGGGAAACTGGGCCGAATTCTAGAGGGAACTGGGCCGCACAGGGGCATACCGACCCACCTGGCTGACCGGGAGGGGTGGGATCCATGGTTTGAACTAGCCAGGGCGGGCCCAACGGTCAGTGGCACACGGGGCTGAAGGGGTATCCGAGGATCCCGGTCGCAGGATCAAGCTAGATCGGACGGACGCGGGTCGTCCTCAACCTTTGGCCAGCCGAGGTGAGGGGAAACCCTAGAGGTGACGGGCGATGAGCGGGGAGCTCACCTGGGGGCTCAGGGGAGGTTGAGGAGACGCTGGGGTGACGCGATACTTCATGTCGAGCTCAACGAGAGATGACAGTGGGGTTTTCTTCCTCAGGAGGATGCTCGCGCACGAGTCACGGCGGCGCAAGTTTCGGTCTCGATGGGGAGGCCTCCCGGGGTTGCTGCACGGGGATAAACAGGGCATAGTCAGGTTTAGAGAGGCGAGTAGGTTCTAAAATAGTAGTACACAGAGGGAGGGGAGCAGGGTTGAGAGCACCACGAGCAGATCTTGGCAATGGCCAAGATGCTCTTTTTCTTCTTCTCTCTGGCTAGGCAGAGCAGGAAAGGAGAGATGGCTCTCTGGGAAGGGTAAGTTGGAGGTTCGGGAGCAAATGAGCCTGGAGCTGGGTGCTGGGGTGGCCTGTGGCCTTATCAACCGAGGGAAGAGGCCTTTGGTGGACCATGTCCATGGGGGTCTTGGGGAGGAGAGCTAGGGTGCTGGTTGGGTGAGTTGGGCAGTGCTGGGAGGTGGGGTGGGCCTGGATCTCGACCAGAGAGGGAAAAGAGGGTTGGGGCTGCTGGCCATGGCTTAAGTTTCCAAGATAGGTAAAAAGGGCTTCTCTCTCTTTATTAGTCTCTCTTTCCAAGAGGTAAGGACAAGGGCAGAGGGTGCTATAGTGAATCTCGACCATAGGGGGTGTCCTGGTGCTGGGGTAGTCAACCAAGGGATGTGGTGGTGGTTTGGTGGGGATTTGCTTAATAAATTTGAAATAATTCATATCATGGCCTTATTAATGATCATGAAGCATCTCGTGGTTTTGATTCTTAGCCAGATGAGGCAATGCTACTGATAGCTAGGTAGGTCAAGAGATACCTCCAGGAATAATTTGGGGTTTTTCAGACAATTCTAGATCCTCTTTTTAATAATTCTCCAAATAGTGCCGAATGGGTTATATTGAGTTGATTTGAGATTTTCGCATTGGACAAGGTTGGTTTTTGATAAGATATGGTTCCAAATACCATATCACATATTGGGGAATTTTCTCAAGATTTTTTGGGGCATAAAAGTATTTAACACATTTATTTTATTGTTTCTTCCATTTAGGGAAAAGGGCAGAAATAATTATTAAATCTCTTCAGAAATATTTATTTTTGAAGTGGTAGGATAGAGTATGATATATAGGCCTCAAATGTGCCTTAAGCTGGTGATGTGTTTTGTAGAAAGTCAAACTTTCTTTTATAGATTAGGTTTTGGAGTTTTTGTCAATTTAAGAGATTAATTAGGCTTTGTTCCATAATAATTAGGGATAAAATTTGGTAAATCTTTATAAACAAGGTAGATACTTTACACAAGGTGTATCTATCCATTTAAACCTTTTGTGTTGAGAATCTAAGTTGATTTTGGTAGGAAACAAGGGTTAGAGGATCTAGGGTGATGTTATTTTCATACCATCAAAATCTTGTTGGGTCTTGGAGCTCAGAGCTCCCCTTGGGGCAAGGAATATATGGATGGATAGACCAAGTGATGTATATCACCATGGTATAGAGGTTTTAGCTTGATCATGCTTGAGCTCTCCAGGGATTGATTCCAAACTTTGAATAAGATAAGGGTGCCATAACATATTGTTAAATAGCCTTCAAAACCATGTGGGTTTTATAAGCACAAGGATCCAACTGGAACAAGTCAAGTAGTTATTGCAAGACCTTTATGATTAGAACACAATCATGCAGGGAGTTGCTCCAAGGAAGATAGCATGGGGCTATGAGCTTCTTCCAAAGTAGGCTAGTTGATAAGATTTGCAGAAGTTACTATTATCTTGCCTGCTAAACCATCAAGAACAAGTGGTTTGGAGGATGATCTAGCCAAGGAAAAAGTGGGGCTTGGTATTCATTATGATGTTTTACAATATGGTTCAAGTGTATCACCAAAAATGCACAAGGGTTGATAAAGAGAGGCATTCAAAGAAGTGATGTTCAAGGTTTTTTGACTAGAATATGAGTGGGGATGTTTTTGATCGGTTGCAAGGTATCAAAGCATCATAAAGTGGATGATGTTGAAGTGTAGATTGAGAAGAATAGATCCATGCTTGATAATGGTCTTCATTGACTTGGAAACTTCTAGAATGAATAACTACAGAAGTGATTCGGTTAATGGTTTTACATGATCACCTAGTGGCTATAGATTAGATCTAGCTTGGTTAAATTTCTTAGGGTTGACACTCTTTGATTACCTATAATATAGATGATGAGCCCTGGGTTATCTCATACTACTCCTAAGCAAACAATTCAGATAGCAGATCAAGGCAATTCATCAGACAGCAGATCAAGGCCATTCATCTTAGCGGATCAAGACAACTCATCTTACAAGCAATTCAACTACTACTAGGGTTACCATCAAGCTTAGCTTGAGTTAAGGATGGATACTTTGAAAGGTTGGTTTTTGAGTAAGGTGAGTGTCCTTGGTATTTTCACCAGGAGTAGCATTCAAAAGCTTTATAACCAGGTTTTGGAAAACCTAGAGGTCAGAGTAGTTCAAGTTCTGTCTTGAGAACATAAGGAGACTATATTATATAGCTCTCCATAGTTTGATCAATAGAATCTAATAAAATATTTTGGGTTGCAAGGGCATCTTGGCTCTAGTTTTGAAATGCCAGAACATTTGAGAATATGAAACATAAGCCAAGACAGTTTTTGTTAAATAGATTTTGTCAACTGAGGTTGAGGTAAGGAGTATATCATCTGTTGCACATTTAGAGGCATAAGAATAGACAAGAAATCAAGAAACACTCCAGCAATCAACAAGAAAAAGTTTTTGTTCGCCCTGATTTTTGCATTCTGGATAACTAATCAGGGTTGCTGAAATTTGGGATGCTACAAAAATTCTAGCCATATAGTTGGTCGTTAAACTCTTAGACACCTTTTCATTTGTCTTTTCGTTGTTATTCATGAAAACAAATAGTATTATCAGTTCCAAGTTGTGATTTAGTCGATCTAGACTCGAAATATTTGGAAATATCTGCCGGGAACCAACTATACGGCCAGAGCTATACGGGTCGCGCCCGTATAGTTGGTCGTTACGCGGCAGGACACTTCCAAATACGTGATTTCTTTCCCTTTTTTGTTAAGATTCTTTTCTTGGGCGACAATTTGGTGTTTCTCTCGAGTTTTACCGACCTCTGACCCCCGTATATACTTCCATTGTCTATCTCTCTAATCATAATCTCCAGGAACCAATATAGCGATGCGCTATCCCGTCCCATGCCATGGGAAACCCATGGGGCTCATTGCTCCTTCCATGGACCGCTCTAGCAACCCGTCCATGGAGGACAACGACAAGGAGGTGGAGAGGTTTAGATGGAGGTACAAGGAGTACGTCGAGCCAAGATACTACAACAACGATTTCGATGATGATGTGGTTGACATCTACATCCTCCATGACGTCTATGATCCACCGGAGATCGATTGGGCGGCAATGAAGAAAGCTCAACAAGAGAGAGAAGATCACAAGCCGCATGGAAAAGGGCATGTGGAGACGATCAAGTTCATCACCATGGATCCAAGACCACACAAGCGTAATGAATTATCTAATATTGGTGTAGGTGCTAGCAAGGGAGCGAAGGCACAAATCTCGAAGCCAACCATTGGTGCTCATATGAAGGTTAAGCCTCAACAAGAGTGGAGGTACAGTTTCCATTTCCTCGATCCATCCATTATGGATGAGGAAGAAGAAGCTGTCCCTAGGACCAAGGATCGTGTACGGGCACTGGAGATATATCAAAAGAGGGAGCTACTCCATCGTGTTGAAGTTTGTCACCGTACCAATGAGATGGAAAAGAAGGAAGACCTCCTTCCATTGGTGACTAAGCTCGTAGATAGAGTGGACACTCTGCAATCTGATTTGCGTAGGTGCTACAGCCGCATCACTAACCCTGGAGGATACCAACAAGAATCTACGCACTTCGGTGTTACATGCCATGGTGCCACAATTATCTACAATAATCATGGTATCAAATAATCGCAAGGGATTATTTGATCCCGCCTGGCTTGATTCCAAGCTTGGGGAGATCTTTAATACCTTGTAATCTATCTTATAAGTTTTTATTACTATTTTTGCATTAGTTCAAACTAGAAATAAAGTTTGCATCATTAGAATTCCCTTCAGGAATAGTCAATCGCTTTTATGAAATTCCAAGTTTATTATTATGTATGGAGAAATATTGAGTTTGTGTTTGTTTAATTGGATATATGAATGGCTTGAGTATAATTTTACTTGCACTTGATGATAGCAATAGGAGTCTTCCACACCATTGGTATTAATGGAACATATAAAGATAATTTGGTCAATATGTTGTAAGTCTACAATTTGATTTACAAAGAAAAATTATCAATGCAGTTAAGTTGAAAAAGAAACCTTGAACAAAGGAAAATGAAAATGCTATCAAAATAGAGTGATAACAAGTCCAGGTAGAATCTTTAAGTCATAAGAATGCTTCATATACAATTGGAATTTGATAATTAAGATTGTTAAACTTTGAAATCCTACATGAAGTGGATTGTATGGCTAGCTCCTTTACACAACACTTAAACAAAAGTGTTATTATATATACAAAAAAAAAGAGAAGAAATAAGGAAAAGAGTGAGTGTGCAAAGAGCAAATAGGCATATACCACTATATTGTAGTATGACAAAGAGACACTTTTGAGATTTTGAATCCCAAGTGAATAAGTTGATCCTAAAACACTTGGGACTACCTCGCTAACTCATTTGGTTGAATCGGATACTTTACATTATGTTGAGATTCATCTTTTATGAACTGTTGATCACTAAGGTGTGGAAACCTTCTAATACTATTCAGATGGTTCGAGTAAGGTACTATTCATGAACTTATTCCTATGTATCGTATATGATAAACACATGTTGCAACTGCCTCATTTATTTTATCGACTCAGCTTCATGAATATGAGGATCACATCCATTAAGCTAAACTTTCTCGAGATGAGAAAGAGTCTAAGCCTGTTGATTTTGATGAGTGCGTATTTGCATCATGTTTTACATTATTATTTTGCATTGTAAATGTAGGATCTTGGTATTTTATGGCGCTCGCGTGTACATTTTATGTCTGCTTTCACCAGGATGGGTACAGATGATGGATAAAATGGATATAATTCTTGGAGCAGTTGTACTGAGGAGAAAAGGAGTCAAAAACAACGTAAATCGCTTATTTGGGAACTATTAATAATACTAGAAGAAAACCAGAAGCAAAATACATTTTCTGGTGGGTTCAACGACCAACTATACGACTGAAATACATTTTCCGTCCGTATAGTTGGCACCGCCTCCGCCTCCTCAAATAGTTTCACCCCGTGCAATTGGATCGAGGAGACGATACACAGAACACCTAGAAATCACTGAAACCTCACCTCCAGAAGGCATCTAGAGGGGGACCTCATCCACCGAGGATTCATCTTCGCCCTGCATAGATCCGGGAGGCTAAGGAATCAATCTTCATCATCCACCGCTGCATCACCACCATCTCCATCCATCCCATCTACATATTGTCTAGATCTTGTTGTAATTTCCATACTTGTTGTGGATTTATACAAGTACTATTCATCTATGATAGATTCCATTGATGTTGCCATGATGTTGATTGCCTCCATGTCTGAGTAGATAATTAGTTCTTAGGGAGATGGAAAACCCCTATTATGAGACTGAAATAAGATAAAGTCTATTATGATATTCGTCATTGTGAGCATGTGTTAGATTGTCTTCATCTTGATGTTGAGAGAAGTCGACCTCTCAATATTTGTCTCTCATGGGGACTTGATGGAGGGAACTACTTGTTGGTAGACGAAGGCGTGTTAGCACTTATAATGACTATAAATCTGTTGGCACTCCTTACGTATCAACTTGGGAACCGAGGAAACTCACGTAACACTATCCATGCCATGGGATACGTCCTACAGGATTACGTCCCTTAATAACATAGTAATTCGATTGATATCGATTGCTGACTGTTGGGGTTATGAGGATGATGTGACCAACCGTTGTTGCATATTTGTCCAATTACGGAGTTCCTCCCACACATACATAGTTGAGAATGTTCATGATAATAATCTTTATCTTAGCTCCTTATAATGCTAGTGGTGTATCCACTACTCCCTCAGAACGCTTTTTCCCTATTGTAGTTCAAATCTCTCTTACATACGTGATACTTACTTTCTGCATTCAGTTGTTTTACTTTACTTTATTGTTTCTCTTATACCTAAAACCCCAAAACACCCTTTTACACAATACTCGCATTTTATCTTGTTACTTACAACTTTATTTAGCATGTCTATCATAATATTTATTTCAAGAGTTATTAGACTTCAGACTCCTGCTCCCTATGGGATCGATATCATTATTTCAAAACTAGCTACAAACAATCTGTGCACTTGCAGTCCAACATCTATCGGAATTACTACACTAACATGAAAAAATAGTTCAGTTGTAAGAGGTACAACACATGATCTTCTGGAAATAGGGAGAACATCCATTGTATTACACGGGCACTGCATAGAACTTGCATAATTCATAGACGTTCACTATAAAAAACTAAACACAAAAAGAGCTGAACTGAAGAGAATACATCAGGAGCAGACCCACACGATCCATCAATCTGACGGATAGCCGTTGTAGTAATCGTAGTGGTTGTTACCATCCTCGTCATAAGGCGACACCATTTCTAGCTTAGAATGCTCGTAAATGCTACAATACTCCGCGAGCAATATTACGTGTTCGAAAGGATGGTCATTGATCCGTAATCCTCCTACTACATACCGATATACAACCCTTGGCTCCTCTTCCCACGCAAGAGCCTCAAATTTGTAAGATCTAATCTCGGATAGGTCCGCATAGTATATGCTGCCTGCCTGCACCGTGGGTACCCTGGCACTGTCGACACAGACGCACCGATTGTCAGCAACAAAGAGAGCACGACTTCCGATGCCTCTGAGTGGCTGAAAGACATGGTTCTGGGTATCATCCCGGTAAACCACCGGCTTACAACTTTAAACTGGTCCACTCACAACAAACAACAGCTCTCCATTGGACTCGACGAGGTAAAAATGATTCTCTAGTAACTGGCAGCCCGGAACAGGGCCTGCAACGGTGGGATGCATCTCCAGGGTCCGTCCGCAGTGCTGTAGCTAGACATCTCCATGAGCAGCACCACACATAGTCGAGAGGACAGACTCGTATCTGTCTGCGATGAAAACAACACTGGCATAAGAAGTCATGCTCCGGAGTTCCGCGAAGTCATACGGCGAGTACGACCCTTTGCCAAAGACGGGGCATCTCCCTTCCTCCATGCCCTCATTTGCCCACCTATTGTTGTTGTGCAGATGCTTTGATGTAAACACCATCAACGACAGGAACATCGTCACAGCGACAGAAGGCACCTGCTCGATCGGTATCTCCACCCTTAGGAGCTTGATAGCGCACGAGAAGGGGTTGTACAACTGGGTCTTGTATGGTTGCACCCTCTGTCCAAGCACAAGCAGGCTGGCGGATGTGCTACCCACATAAAACTAACTTCAAGAGGAGATATAGAGATTCAGTAAAGGTAAACAGACTGAGATTCAATCAAAGTAAACCAACTAGTAGACAAAGAAACAGAACTTGAAAAACAGATAGTATAGGAGGTGAATGCAAAAAAAGGATCACATATATACAGATGAATATCAACAAAGTACCTGGGAATAACCCGGCTAATCTTCTTCTCAAGGTGGCTGTCAGTTCTCACATTCAGCACCGTGATGGCGGCAGCGTCTACCGGATACTCCTCCGACAATTGGTGCTCTAGAAAACTCCAGTTGGCTGGCATAAAGCGCTCCTCTGTGCAGTCGCGCTAGGCATTGCATACTCCCCGGAAGGTGGCGTAGTAGTTGAAGTCGTCCGTCCAAAGGAATATGTTGCCTATCTTCTGGACGAGTCCCTTAGGGAGACTAGCCCACGGTGAGTCCTGCTGCTTCTTGCCGACCATGGATAATGGCATTCGTGTGGTCTCGGTCCCGTTAACTCGCAAATCAAGCGGTTCCAGAGACACGCATTTAAAAAACGCCTGTGAAAGCCTAGCGAAGCATCTGGAAATGAGACGATGGCCTCCAAACAGCAACCGCAACTGTGTTTCATCAAACTGACACAGACACACGCCTGTGCCTGTGCATGCACACTAATTACGGACAATGGACGTGCACACTAGTGTATGACCCCTAGGAGCAAGCGAATGTGTAGGATGATACTAGTAGTACAATCATAACCTCATTGTATATAATTATCCCTGGGAGCACGTGAATGTGTAGAGAAAATTGCAGGTAACACCAACATTCGTGGCATTTGATGCACAAAACACAGAAACACAGTTTGTGGATTAAATTTTTGCACCTAGCCCAAATGAACTTCTTAACTTAACAAGATGAATAAGAGATAATCTAATTGTTCATACAACATTATTCATACTTGCAAGCTCCATTTATTTATTCATAGATATCCCGCATGCTGGTCGGGGAAGGCAGCGTGTCGGTGGTAGTCAGGAGGATGGGGGACAACAAATTGTGTCTGTGCCATTTGCATGCAGGTGGGGAAAGAGGCTTCCAGGGGAAAGAAGAGAAGCAAATTGGACGTGACACTGGAAGGTGGGCCCAATGAACACATCATCCTAATAAGTGGGAGCGCGTGGTATTGCCAGTTTGTCCAAAACCGCGTGGCCAATCATGTCACAGAACAGCCTACTCACGGATCGCTCTAACAAAGAACCATTGCAACCATCCAAGCGCCCTGATCGAACGGTATGTAACAATCATGATACAGAACAAGTGTCTTGGGGCGTGCCTTCTAGAAGACTCGATCCAACAGCCACCATTGGGGGCTAAGGTTAGGGTTATCCTAAGGTTAGGATCCATGTGGTTTATGAAAAGAACACACATGCAAATGGCCCGGGTGGATCCATGTGGTTTATGAAAAGAACACACATGCAAATGACTCTAGTGGATCCATGTGGTTTATGAAAAGAACACAAATGCATTGAACTCTAGTGGATCCATGTGGTTTATGAAAATAACACACATGCAATGATTGTAGTGGTGGTTTAGGAGAAGAACACACATGCAATGACTCTAGTGGATCCATGTGGTTTATTAAAAGAACACACATGCAATGACACTAGTGGTGGTTTAGGAGAAGAACACACATGCAATGACTCTAGTGGATCCATATGTGGTTTAGAAAAAGAACACACATTCAATGACAGTGGTGGATCCATGTGGTTTATGAAAATAACACACATGCAATGACTCTGGTGGATCCATGTGATTTATGAAAAGAACACACATGCAATGAACTCTAGAGGATCCATGTAGTTTATGAAAAGAACACACATGCTGTGGTGGCATCCAATGAACCCCAATAATACACACTAATACACTCACACATCCAATGAAAAGAACACACATACAATGAATCTGGTGGATCCATGTGGTTTATGAAAAGAACACACATGCAATGACTTTAGTTGTGGTTTATGAAAAGAACACACATGCAATGACACTGGTGGATCCATGTGGTTATGAAAAGAACACACATGCAATTACTCTAGCTATTGTTTATGAAAATAACACAAATGTAATGAACTCTAGTAGATCAATGTGGTTTATGAAAAGAACACACATGCAATGAGTCTAGTGGATCCATGTGGTTTATGAAAAGAACACAAATGCAATGAACTCTAGTGGATCCATGTGGTTTATGAAAAGAACACACATGCAATGACACTGGTGGATCCATGTGGTTTATGAAATTAACACAAATGCAATGAACTCTAGAGTATCCATGTCGATTATGAAAAGAACACACATGCAATGACTCTGGTGGATCCATGTGGTTTATGAAAAGAACACACATGCAATGACTTTAGCTGTGGTTTATGAAAGGAACACACATGCAATGGCACTGGTGGATCCACATGGTTTATGAAAAGAACACAAATGCAATGACTCTCGTTGTGGTTTATGAAAGGAACACAAAAGCAATGAACTCTAGTGGATCCATGTGGTTTATGAAAAGAACACACATGTAATGAACTCTAGTGGATCCATGTGGTTTATGAAAAGAACACACATGCAATGAACACTAGTGGATCCATGTGGTTTATGAAAATAACACACATGCAATGAACCTTAGTAGATCCATGTGGTTTATGAAAAGAACACACATGCCGTGGTGACATCACTGCATGTGTTCTTTTCCTAAAACCCCACTGATGCACACTAATACACTCACACATCCAATGAAAAGAACACACATGCAATGACTCTGGTGGATCCATGTGGTTTATTAAAAGAACACACATGCAATGACTCTAGATGTGGTTTAAGAAAATAACACACATGCAAATGACTCTAGTGGATCCATGTTGTTTATGAAAAGAACACAAATGCATTAAACTATAGTGGATCCATGTGGTTTATGAAAAGAACACAATGCAATGATTGTAGTGGTGGTTTAGGAGAAGAACACACATGCAATGACTCTACTGGATCCATGTGGTTTATGAAAAGAACACACATTCAATGACACTAGTGGTGGTTTAGGAGAAGAACACGCATGCAATGACTCTAGTGGATCCATATGTGCTTTAGAAAAAGAACACACATTCAATGACAGTGGTGGATCCATGTGGTTTATGAAAATAACACACATGCAATGACTCTGGTGGATCCATGTGTTTTATGAAAAGAACACACATGCAATGACTTTAGCTGTGGTTTATGAAAGGAACACACATGCAATGGCACTGGTGGATCCACATGGTTTATGAAAAGAACACAAATGCAATGACTCTCATTGTGGTTTATGAAAGGAACACAAAAGCAATGAACTCTAGTGGATCCATGTGGTTTATGAAAAGAACACACATGTAATGAACTCTAGTGGATCCATGTGGTTTATGAAAAGAACACACATGCAATGAACACTAGTGGATCCATGTGGTTTATGAAAAGAACACACATGCAATGAACCTTAGTAGATCCATGTGGTTTATGAAAAGAACACACATGCCGTGGTGACATCACTGCATGTGTTCTTTTCCTAAAACCCCACTGATGCACACTAATACACTCACACATCCAATGAAAAGAACACACATGCAATGACTCTGGTGGATCCATGTGGTTTATTAAAAGAACACACATGCAATGACTCTAGATGTGGTTTAAGAAAATAACACACATGCAAATGACTCTAGTGGATCCATGTTGTTTATGAAAAGAACACAAATGCATTGAACTCTAGTGGATCCATGTGGTTTATGAAAAGAACACACATGCAATGATTGTAGTGGTGGTTTAGGAGAAGAACACACATGCAATGACTCTACTGGATCCATGTGGTTTATGAAAACAACACACATTCAATGACACTAGTGGTGATTTAGGAGAAGAACACGCATGCAATGACTCTAGTGGATCCATATGTGCTTTAGAAAAAGAACACACATTCAATGACAGTGGTGGATCCATGTGGTTTATGAAAATAACACACATGCAATGACTCTGGTGGATCCATGTGATTTATGAAAAGAACACACATGCAATGAACTCTAGTGGATCCATGTGGTTTTTGAAAAGAACACACATGTTGTGGTGGCATCCAATGAACCCCAATAATGCACACTAATACACTCACACATCCAATGAAAATAACACACATGCAATGAATCTAGTGAATCCATGTGGTTTATGAAAAGAATGCACATGCAATGAATCTAGCTGTGGTTTATGAAAATAACACACATGCAATGACACTGGTGGATCCATGTGGTTATGAAAAGTACACACATGCAATTACTCTAGCTATTGTTTATGAAAAGAACACAAATGTAATGAACTCTAGTAGATCCATGTGGTTTCTGAAAAGAACACACATGCAATGAGTCTAGTGGATCCATGTGGTTTATGAAAAGAACACAAATGCAATGAACTCTAGTGGATCCATGTGGTTTATGAAAAGAACACACATGCAATGACACTAGTGGATCCATGTGGTTTATGAAATTAACACAGATGCAATGAACTCTAGTGTATACATGTAGTGTATGAAAAGAACACACATGCAATGACTCTGGTGGATCCATGTGGTTTATGAAAAGAACACACATGCAATGACTCTAGTTGTGGTTTATGAAAAGAACACACATGAAATGGCACTGGTGGATCCACATGGTTTATGAAAAGAACACATATGCAATGACTCGCTTGCGGTGTCCATGTAAATTTGTCTGCCTTTTTCATTAACTGGTAGAGGGGTAGTGCCTTCTCTCCCAGCCGACATACAAACCGACTTAACGATGCCAGGCACCCAGTGAACTTCTGCACATTGTTAAGGGATTTTGGCAATTCCATTCTTTCTATGGCCCGGATCTTTGTTGGGTTAGCTTTGATATCTCGGCTTGATACTAGGAAACCGAGTAATTTCTCGGCAGGCACGCCAAAAGTGCATTTTTCTGGGTTAAGCTTCATCCGGAACCGTCTTAAGTTCGTGAATGTCTGCCGAATATCATCAAGGAGCGTATTGCTTTCCTTAGTTTTTACCACCACATCATCCACGTACACTTGGACGTTCCGACCTATTTGGTCGTGTAAATATTTTTGCATGCATCGCTGATACCTTGCTCCAGCATTACGTAATCTGAATGGCATAGTGCGATAGCAATAATCCCCGTACGAGGTGATAAACGCAGTCTTTATTTGATCATCCGGAATCAGGGGTATCTTGTGGAAACCAGAATATGCATCTATGAATAGCAATATCTCACACCCCGTAGTTGAATCTATGACCTGATCTATTCTTGGCAATGTGAATGGGTATTTTGGACACGCCTTATTCAGGTTCATGTAATCAATGCACATGTGCCATACCACGACCACGTTCAGGTCATCCTTTTTCTTTTACACGAGCACCGGATTAGAAAGCCAATCCAGGTAAAGTACTTCCATGATAAATCCGGCTGCAAGGAGCCTAGCTATCTCATCCCTGATGACTTTTCTTCTGTCCTCGGCGAAATGTTGGAGAGGTTGCTTCACCGGCTTAGCACCGGGTCTTACATTCAAAGAATGCTCGGCAAACTCCCTCGGCACACCTTGTAGATCCTGTGTGGACCAAGCAAAGATATCCCGATTCTCATAGAGGAAGCTGACGAGCTCGCTTTCCTATTTGCTGCTTAACCCGGCACCAATGGTTATGGTGCGCTCTGGGAACTGATCGTCGATTGGAAATTTCTTAGTATCCTTGGTTGCTTGAAATGACACACTTCCATACGTGTTGGTCAGGGCTGGCATATGTTGTTGCGCGGACTGAGCCAATCCCGCCACTTCCTGTATCCTCCTCTTTTCCTGAGCTATCACAAGTGACTCGGCTATGTTAGATCCGGCAGAAGAGCACTCGATCGAACCCCTGAAGTCCCCTGATACAGTTATCACTCCCCTAGGTCCAAGTAGTTTGATCTTTAAGTTACTGATGTGAGTACTTGCCATCAACTTGTTCAATGCGGGCCTGCCGAGCAACGCGTGATAGGCGCTCTCCAAATTCACCACTTCGAACTCCAAATTTTCAGTCTGGCAGTTATCCCTCTTACCAAATAGCACATCAACCCGGACCTTACCAATTGGCTCACAGGAGATACCAGGCACAATGCCATGAAAATTGGTCCTTGTAGCTTGTAGCATATTTTCTGATATCCCCAACTTGTGCATGGTATCCTTGTACATGATGTTAATGCTACTACCATTATCTATCAGCACCTTGGAAAACCTCACATTGAGATTCGACGCAATGAACGTCGAATCTAGGACCAGTGCATAGGTCCCTGGACTGGGCATGAGCTTTGGGTGATCCTTGATACTCCACGTATTCTCCTGATCCGACCAAGGCATATACCTCACCACCATTGGCATCACTACATTTACCTCCATATGTTGGTGCTTCAAGCTCTTCCGGTCAGTTTCTTCCGTGGTAAATACGCAGTAACTTTGGTGATGCTCCCTGTGCTCGTTTCGTACCTCATTTGCGTGGTAACCTTGGTATTGATGCTGGTTGTTATTCACTTGATGCACGGCATCCTCCTTTCCTGATTTTCATACCATAGCAGAGGTGGAGGCAACATTAGTTGTTGTCCATTCCCCCCTGTGAGTAATGGCTGCAGAGGTGCTTCGTTCTGAGGTGCCGGAGCATTCCCCGAACTACCCTGTTCTAGCTTCCTCATCCACTCACACAGATGGGTCGTATGGTTCGCCGGGCTATTCGGACTTGGCATATGAAATTTGCATGGTTGGTCCAACATAGACTCGAACGTATACCTCGGACAATCTTTTCGCTCATGCCATTGCTTTTTTCCTCTGGGGTCCAGGACTTGTTGCCTTCACCCTTTTGCTGCCACTGTTGACCTCCAGTTTTCTGGCGTTGGCTGGCTCCGGCATTGGGCTGATCTCGGTCTACCGCCACCACTTGCTGCCAGTTATATCTATAATCCGGACGCTGGTCCCTTCTTTTTCCTCGGAAATCGTTTCTTCTTGATGACCCGGTGCCATCTCGGTTGTAATACTACTCATTCGCCTCGCTTGACATTAGCTATGGTTGAGTTGGGTCTCCTAGAGCATACGAATCTGCGATCCGGATCGTCTCAGCCAAAGTGGTTGGCATATCTTGCTACAATCTTTGCCACAACATACTTCCATATCTACAGCCCTGGGCGAACCACGCAATTGCTTGTGATTCAATTACCCCCTCACACGAGTTGCGCACATTGCACCACAGAGTCAGGAAATCTCGGTCAGGCTCATTTGGTCTCTGCCGGCATAAGGCCAAAGTTTGTGGCCTATTTGGCCTCTTGTAGGTGCTCGAGAAGTTGCTAACTAATAACTCCTCAAAATCCAGCCAGCATTTAACACTTCCTGGTGGCAAGTTGTTCAACCAAACTCTCGCGGGTCCTTCCAGCATTTGAGGCACATATCTCACTGCCCATCTCAAATTTCCTATTGCGATATTGACTGATGTTGCATAGTCAATGAGCCAATCTTCTAGTTTGGTGCTACCATCGTAGGTCTTTGTTCCCCTAGCCAATTGAAAGTTTTGTACTCGTGGTTCCCTCATAATTCGAGGTCCAAAGCATGCCGGACCTGGAGGTCCCTCTACCTCGATCATCTCCGACCTGTAAATCCGGTCAAGCTTCAGCCTTGCATCATCTGGCTGCAAGTTTCTGCTTCCCAGCCTTGACCCAATCACATGATGATCCTGTCTTGGCTATCTGCCGTTAACCATCATCGAATAACCATCATTGTATCTTCCCATATCTGGATGAGCATTCTCCTATTGTACTATTTGGCTAGCACTTCTCTCATGCCGAGGTGCGTATTGTTGTTGCTGCTGCCAAGGGGCATTTTGCCCTGCTCCCGCCGGATCATGCTGTCTGGCATTGTCGTTGACAACTTTTCTTTGATCGGCATTGCCTTGGTTGCGGTTACCTCGGCTTGTACTATGGCGATCCTCGTCATCTTGCACTGCTTTCCCTTTTCCAGCTCTCACTGGGTCATAGGGGACCATAGGTTTGTCTCTTCTCCTAGAGTTTACCACTTCTTCCCTCATGGGATTGTGACCCGGAGATGATGCGGCTCTGGCGGACTTGGCCAGGTTATTTCTAGCCAAATGGACCACGTGCGACGCTCCGGGTGGTGCCAGGTTTGCCTTGTTCATTTCCTCGTTTTGCTGGCAAGCCACCCTCAGCAAGTGGTTCACCCTTTCCTGTTGCCTTTCCCGGGCCTCTCCGGTTAGACCCTCTAACTCGGATGCAGCTGCGTTTGCCGCCCTGAGGTTCTTCGCCAGGGTACTATACCTCTCCAACCCTCCTGTTACTATTGTGGCGGTCTGATCCGGCCTGGGTTCGTACTCCTTGTCAATCTCAGTAATCAGGTTTCTACCTTGAATTTTCACCCCATCTATGCGGTTTGCCTTTGCATATTCCCTCAAAGTGATGTTCAAGGACTATTGTAACTCTGCTACCTTCTTCGCGCCAGCTAGCATTTTCTGCCTAGTCTCCTCCAACTCTGCTTGCGCCTGAGCCGGATCTACCATAGGAGCTATTGGCGTCGCTAGGCTATCTATTGCTTGATGGAGTACATTCTCTAGCCTTTCTATAGGTAGGAACCTAGACCTTGCCTTCTTTGGTGTGACTTCTGGATCTGGCGCCGGGTCCTTGCTTACTCCTTGGTCCGGCGCAGCCATCATGACCTCAATGCTGCTAGCGGTGCGAGTGATATGCACACCACGATCTGCACTGAGAGGTTGTTTGCCTCCCTCGATGACGTGCCGCGGATGAACGCAGGACTCGTCCATGCCGACGTAGATCTTGTGCGTGCCAATATTGATGAAGAGGCCGTTGCGCGAGGAGGACGCCTGCCGAAGCTCCCTGCGTTGTCGCTGACATAGTCCAACGCTCCAAAGCGCTGAACCAGGCCGGAGACGATGCGCTCGCTGGTGCTAGAGATGCGTCTCGTCCCGTCTGGATTTTCACCCCTGCTAGCACTGCTAGCCCCATGGTGGGCGCTAACTATCGTGGTGGTGGAATGGCTGATGCCATGGATAGGCTAAAGATGGGGCCAATGAGCGCTAGGGGAATCCAGGGAGGGATAGCGTGGTGATTCCACACACAAGTGTTGTTGTATTTGCTCTATCAATGGTGGTTACAAGTGCTCCTCGAGCTGTTCGTGAGAAGCTTACTTGGTCTCTTACCCCCCACAACTAAGCTCTAGAGTTCTATCTTAGACAAAGAAAATGATCGATCCCTGCTATTGAGGTCCTGGTGCTCCTTATATAGGGGAGCTCGGGTTACAAAGTTACGGCATACGTGGAGGCATATTCCCCAAATAGGCCCCTTTGTTAAAGCTAGATGCTTCTTTATTCACTTTAACGGTTCGTCCGGACTATGGCCGTAATCCTCTGCCTTCTCCTTGCTTTTAAGCGTCACTAGACACGAGCTACGTCAGCCGACATCACCCGTGTCATCTTGGTCAGCCACTTTCCACTGGTTCTTCCCTCTACCTGCTTTGCTCACGCTACAGCGCAAAGAGGTCACCTTTTAACCAACAGGAAATTCCTTCCTTCTCTTGGAAGCCAAATGGTAGCCCTGCCAACGCTTTGCTAACCTGGCTATGAGAGTACCTGCATATTTAGTGGATAGACATGGCCGCCATATATCTTATGCCAGCCGGGTTAATGTTAGGCAAATACCCAATGGTCCAGGTTACTCCGTAAGTAGGCATGCCTTGAGGTGACCCGGCCAGCACTTGCTTTGATCTGCCGTACCTCCGCTAACTCGGCCTTTATACCCCGACGTGACCCTACCCAGGGGTATCCCCCCAACAACACTGATGCTCCATTGCATTCCAATGTTGCATTCCAACATGTTCTAGGGATTTCTGACCATGGTTTCACACAATGGAGTGTCATTGCATGTGTTCTTTTCCAAACCACGATGATCCACATGAACACACACACTCAAGTGGGTGTGGTGATGCAACCTCTGTCAGACTGGTGCTCCATTGCATTCCAATGTTGCAATCCAACATGTTCTAGGGCCTTCTGACCATAGTTTCACACAATGGAGTGTCATTGCATGTGTTCTTTTCCCAACCACGATGATCCACATGACCACACACACTCAAGTGGGTGTGGTGATGCAACGTCTGTCACATTAGTTCTCCCTTGCATTCCAACATGTTCTAGGCCTTTCTAACCATGGTTTCACATGATGGAGTGTCATTGCATGTGTTCTTTTCCAAACCATAATGATCCCCATGACCACACACACTCAAGTGGGTGTGTCGATGCAAACTCTGTCACCTTGGTGCTCCATTGTATTCCAATGTTTAATCCAACATTTTCTAGGCCTTTCTAACCATGGTTTGACACAATTGAGCATCATTGCATGTATTCTTTTCCAAACCATAATGATCCACAAGACCACACACACTCAAGTGGGTATGGTGATGCAACCTATGTCACACCAGTGTTCCAGTACATTTGAATGTTTCATTCCAACATGTTCTAGGGCTTTCTGACCATGGTATCACACAATGGAGTGTTATTGCATGTGTTCTTTTCCAAACCACAATGATCCACATGACCACACACACTCAAGTGGGTGTTGTGATGCAACCTCTGTCACACTGGTGCTCTATTGCATTCAACATGTTCTAGGTCTTTTTGACCATGGTTTGACACAATGGAGTGCCATTGCATGTTTCTTTTCCAAACCACAATGATCCACTTGACCAGACACACTTAAGTGGGTGTGGTGATGCAACCTCCGTCACACTGGTGCTCCATTGCATTCCAATGTTGCATTCCAACATGTTCTAGGGCTTTCTGACCATGGTTTCACACAATGGAGTGTCATTGCATGTGTTCTTATCCAAACCACGATGATCCACATGACCACACACACACAAGTGGGTGTGGTGATGCAACCTCTGTCACAACAGGGCTCCTTTGCATTCCAATGTTGCATTCCAATATGTTCTAGGCCTTTCTGACCATGGTTTCACATAATGGAGTATCATTGCATGTGTTTATTTCCAAACCACAATGATCCACATGACCACACACACTAAAGTGGGTGTAGTGATGCAATCTCTGTCACACTGGTGTGCCATTGCATTCCAATGTTGCATTCCAGCATGTTCTAGGGCTTTTTGACGATGGTTTCACACAATGGAGTGTCACTGCATGTGTTCTTTTCCAAAACACAATGATCCACATGACCACACACACTCAAGTGGGTGTGGTGACGCAACCTCCTGTCACACTAGTGCTCCATTGCATTCCGATGTTGCATTCCAACATGTTCTAGGGCTTTATGACCATGGTTTCACATAATGGAGTGTCATTGCATGTGTTCTTTTCCAAACTAGAATGATCCACATGACCACACACACTCAAGTGGGTGTGGTGATGCAACCGCTGTCACACTGGTGCTCCATTGCATTCCAGTGTTGCATTCCAACATGTTCTAGGGCTTTATGACCATTGTTTCACAGAATGGAGTGTCATTACATGTTTTCTTTTCCAAATCATGATGATCCACATGACCACACACACTCAAGTGGGTGTGGTGATGCAACCTCTGTCACACTAGTGCTCCTTTGCATTCCAATGTTGCATTCCAACATGTTCTAGGCCTTTATGACCATGGTTTCAACAATGGAGTGCCATTGTATGTGTTCTTTTCCAAACTACAATGATCCCCATGACAACACACACTCAAGTGGGTGTGGTAATGCAACCTCTATCACACTGGTGCTCCATTGCATTCCAATGTTTCATTACAACATGTTCTAGGGCTTTCTGACCATGGTTTCACACAATGGAGTGTCATTGCATGTTGGGAATATGCCCCAGAGGCAATCTTGTATGATGTTATTCCCAATACATTCAAAAGTTATTGTCCTTGTATGAACTACTGATATGTATCATTGAATATGTGATTCGATTGTGGAATTATATATTCATGTTGTTCATACTAATTGTCCTTGGTCGTTGAGGTTGTGTTGGACACACAACTTAGACTAATATGTAAGTCGGTTGATGACTCGGTTCCACTTGTCATGGGCATGGAGATGCTATTCCGACTTACACATATTTGGCTAAAGAGTTTAGCGAGTCGGACTGACCCACAGTTGAGATGCAACGAGCATGTTGTCATTTGAAGTCTCAAGCAATGGAATCCTTTGACCTGAGGTGATCTCATGATCCGAGTTGTGGATCGCTAGCTTAGGTTCTATCAAATGTTGTTCCATAAATGGGCAGTTATAAAGGTAGTTCGAGTTGGTTGTGAAGCAAGCTGCGTGATGTGGATTACCAAGATGGGATTTGCCCCTCCATAATGGAGAGATATTCTTTGGGCCCTCTCGTGTGATATGATTTGGAAGTATGGCCATGCGCGACTTGGTTAAGTGTTAACCAAGGAGTTGGACTAAGTGTTAGTCCAATGAATCGTATATCACGGAACAAGAAGAGAGAGTCGAGCTATTAAAGGGATGGCAACAACTCGCGTATAGCTTGACAAGATATATCATGAGGCAAAGGGACTTAGACGAAAGTCACCTTGAGTAGGTTTGTCTTCTGACTTTACGGCGCTTGGGAGTTGGCACATCTTGCTAGAGGCTTCTACCAAATATCAACTCGGAGTGGTGAATCGTGTCGTGTCCAGGTGTACGTGAACCTACAGGTTCACAAACTTAAGGGTAAGGAGCCCATGTGAATTAGATCCATATAGAGATTGGTTTACGACCTAGATGGGCCTCAAGCATTGAGCCCATCTAGGAGTGTATATAAGTGGAGTGACAAGGGATTGTCCCTGACCTAGCCGTCACTTTCTCCACTTCCATTTCGGGTTAGACAGGATCTAGCAGTCCTCTGCCTGGAGCTCCTTCCTGTACGTGTGGATACCGGTAGAGGCATTTCACGTGAGGCGCTGGAGACAAGGAGGTCCGTGGGGATCTAGACATGCTATACAGGGATCATTCGGCACATCATCAACTGACGCGATTCATCAATAATCCGCACCTGCACGTCTAGTGGTAAATCTCGTGGCCTATCATCTGAGCTAGATCTTGGGTGTACCGCGTAGGGTAAAAGTTTTGTTTATCTCTGCGTGGCCCAACCGTGGTATTAGAGCATTAGCTTCTAGTTTTAGGATCGAGATCGTGCATATGTGATATGCGGTTGGCATTAGATTGGATCTAATTGCAGTTTTGGTGGTCGATCTATGAGATAGATTGGTTTTGTATGAAGTTGATTGGATCAACTGTACTCGAGGAATGGATGATCTGGTTTCCGTGATCTAACTGCTAAGGTCGTGGAACGACATACCCCTACCGGTCGGCTTCTGCCATCAGGGTAGACCGTGACATGTAAATCCAGATGCAATGATCGAAGATCAAAGAGTTTGGTCAAATTGGAGTACGGATCGGATTTGGGTAAAATTGTTTTATCCGATGAAGAAATCCATGTTCAGAATGCAGATGAGATCTGTGTTTTTAGAAAAATCATCAAGCGTTGCCCGCACCCGCGAGGGGCGCTACCCCTTCGATCCCTGCCTGCTATCCGGCTAGCGGGATGTAACACCCCAGCATTAGAGATTAGAAATAAGCTAAACACACGTGTGTGCATTGCATTCATGCATAGAAAATCCGCATAATTTTTGCGCTTTTAAATAAAATTTGTCAAAGTGATTTAAGCTTCTCTTAACTTGGTGGAACCGAAGTAGATCATCAAGTTAACTGCGATAAGTTTCAATATGACCTTTGCTAACACCTTATCTTTGGGTAATATAATTTGATCTAAGGTTAGATCAAATGTAATAAAACTAAGTCACAACACACTACTTAATAAGGAGTACTAGATCTTCTAGAGATCATTACATGGTATTCCATACAACAACTCTAGGATGAATACTTAATATTCCAAAGATGATATCAAGGTATTACCTACAACAAATCCTGAATACCAAGTTAAGTATGTAACTTAAGTAAAGAAAACTCTATAACTAAATCTTGATACACTGCTTGTCATAGTTATTCCTACCATGGGTACCATGGTAGTTCTTAAACATTACCTCTTATTACAAATAGAGTAGAAAGGGAAGTCAAAACAAGACCATCCATCACATACCCTTAGTGTAATGTTAATAGATGATAATCCTATTTAACCAAGTCCTAGTGTCTATTGATCATGAAGGTGTGTGATCAATTCTTGACCTAGCACTTATTGACTCATAGCCTTTGACCTATTATATTGACCTTTCAAAGATTTTAAGTAAATTAATCAGAAGGAGGAACTAGCTATGGTGAAGTATGACATCATCAATGTAATGAGATCCTTAGTGGTGATCAAACCATTTGGTATTAGAGGAGTTAACTCACTCATGAGTTAACTAGAAGCAGTACCGAAACCCAAGAGTTAAACTAGTAATTGAGGAGCCATGAAAAAGCTAGTAGCATTTGTGTATCAAATAATAATCTTGTTAAGCCAAGTGGGTATAAACTTCAAGTAAGTATCCTTAGCAATATAAGCCTTATAGAAAGACTAGTACAAGTTTACTACTAAGTGGATAATATATCTTGATCAGAAAATTAGAAGCTTGAGCTTAGTTTGATCAGATGATGGTGGTCATTATTCTCATGTCACTTGAGAATAGATGACTAGGTGTTGAAGAAGAGTTGTGAGTATACCAAATTATGTAAATCCCTAGTAAGAAGTATAATCTAGCTTGATTATGAGAAGTCAAGCTAGAGTATAATGAAGTATATACCATAAGTTGTCGCATTAGTTGGAAGTATAATAGTTTAACCAAGGTAATACAAGAACAAACTTGTATTGTGGAGAGTAGTACAATACCTATTCCAGAGGATTGATATCACTTGTGATATAGAGAGAACTATAATCTTGCAAGCCTTAGAAGTAGATGCAAGGTAAATATGAAGGAGTTTATGGAATGAAGTTAGTACTAACTACTTTGATGGATTCGGTAAGGGTAATATATAAATTGGAGTTGTATATATTACTAGGATAAGAATGAAGGAGTAATGTTGAAGTGGCATGACCATGTCATCATATGTTGATGGATATGGTGGAGTCAGATGATTGACTTATTCAGGAAGATGTGATCTTTGTGATTAAAATCAGAGAGATTTATAGAGTATATTTAGGAAAGGAATTCATTATCTAAATATAACCTTAGTGAGGTATTAAGGTAAGGATTCTTTAGAAGCCTTAACCAAGAGCATATCAAACCATGACAGAACCATGTCTACCTCTTTGTTTAAAATCCTAAAATAAAGAAGGTAGTTAAACCAATTCCTATTTTTAGGCAACTAATGGATAGTATATCTTAGCAAAATGAAATGTCCAAGAGATAAGTAGAATACCAGTTGTGAGTGTATTAATGGAAGCCGTATCCACCTGATTGTCTTAAACCCTAATAAGAACCTAGTCTCATAGAACCATCAAGATCACATTAGGAAAGTAATCTTTATAGCTCACTCTAAGTTGATATATCACCTTGGTCACCAAACATGATAGTAATATGTCTTAGCCTTAATACTTATCCATATCTCTAATTGAATATGAGTGGTTAAATCCTCTCAAAACCCATATACCTATATTTGATTCAACGTTGGCATTTCTCCACCAATGATTATTATTGATTCATCATTACCTAACCAAAAGTGTTCTATGGTAATTCTAAACTCTACAAACCAAGTAGAATTGGATTTCACAAATCACCAAGTATGGAGGACAATGAAACTTATATCATCCCATTATGAACCACAAAGATTAATACCTTATAATGTATTTAGATAAATCCTTTATGAAGATAAGTAGGAACAAGATTCTATATACATCAATAAATATCTCAAACCAGTAACATTAAGAGTATCAAGTGAAAACATAATCATTTCTATGAAAACTTATTATAAGAAACCAATTCCTAAAACCCCAATCCTTATTAATATTTCTTAATGAAAAGAACTTTTCATATAATTATGAATATATTTTAATGCACAATAAGAAATCAAGAGAAGAGAGTCATACTTGCTTTATACAATACTATTCTTGACCTATAAATTTTCTGGATATTTAAATCCCTGAAGAAGTTCAAATTTAAAAAGAATAGAAGCAGAAAATGTAATTGAAAAAGAAAAAGGATAGAAGCAGCGTAGTAGCTCGGCCCACGGCCTGGGTCGTCTCAGCTCTAGTTGTCGCTCACGTGCAGCCCCAAGAACAAACCGCTCGCTCTGCATCGGCCCAGTACCAGCCCGGCCCAGATAATGTTTCGTCCAGCTTATCATTGTCGTCCACCGTGCGCAGCAGCCGAAGCAGCTCGCTGGCGCCAGCACCACCATTTCCGGCGCCGAGATACTCGTTGTGGTCGCCAGGGAAGGATAAGAACACCACAACACCCTTTCCCCTCGACCTCATATCCATTTCCTTCCTTACTCTCTCGCTGCTCTCTCTTTTCCTCTCCATAGAAAGGGGTCGAAACGCTAGACAGAGTTCAACATTGATCGCCACCATCCTGACCTTCCCCACGGCTGTCCAAGCCTGCTACAAGCATCACCATGATCTTCTACATCTGCTCGCCGAAGGAATTGAGCCGGTGTTCTCAGAATCGAGCCCCACGACATCGTCTTCCCCACCTCTGGCCAAGATCCACCACCGCCATGGTCATCATTGCAGACCTTGTCTCATCTCATCGAACGCACCAACAACATCCTGGTGAGCCAATGGTGCTTAAGCACCTTTCCTTTTGTCTTCTCCCACTTTGAATCGCTGTAGCGATGTGCAGCGCCATCGGCCGCCGCAAAAAATGGTCGCCGGAGTAACTCCGGTGAACAAAAAAGGGCGGCGACACCACCCCTAGGTCTGCCTTGGTATCCTCTATCATGCAGTGCCCTCGATGCAACCTATAAAGACTTTAATTGATTAACAATCTTGTTTAAGAAATATTTCAGATACCATGCTTCATTTGAATGCTTTAGTATTGTATACTACTTGTTTATACCTGCAAGTTGTTTCACACACACTCACAAGCCTTAATAAGAAGCATAAGTGTGAAACTGGCATAAAAATGCAACACACTCCAAAGAGCTCATCACAAACTCCAAACCCTAGATCATATACGACTATTCCGGGGTTTCGCGTTTATCAAACCGCATTACATTACTTATGCATAATTGCATCTTGCTTCTTTAAACATTATTCCTTACTGGACCAATGATGTTGTTTACAAAATTTGGATCTTCTATTATCTCGAAGACCGTGAGTGCATAATCTTGCAATCACAAAAGGCAAGTTCACAACTTGCTCATGTCCTTTGATTATTTTCTATGCTTGTAACTCAAATGTTGTCATCACCTGCATTTCAAAAAGGTCAGAAAACACTATTTTCCTAATAATATGATTGTGGATTATTTACCAAGTGGTAATAATCTATTAATACAGTTCCAGTGGTAAAGGAACATAATATCTAGGACTTAACAACCAATGTCGCCAGTGATTCTAGCGCCGTATATTACACGTTAACCATGAGATTTGGAATGGGACAGAGAAGTCAGCTGGACCTTCTTCCTTTCATATGCAGGCAAGATGACCTTATCGTGATGCTGTGATTCCTTGTGCGGATCCAGCATATGGGTGGGCACCCTTAGGCCCCACGGTTTTGGTATCTAGATTATCTATGAGCGGCTGTCGGAGGTATAGTCAGACCTTTATGGAGCTTTCCAGGGGCATGACCGGCTCATAGAGTCTTTGGGAACTCATCATGGTTGTATCTTGCCCAAAAGGGGGCTTAATGGAGATGTAGCTTGGCCCGGAGGATCGTGCACACATATGGGGTCGTGAAGAGGGGCAGTGATTGGCTTGGATCTTAGTCTAGGCCTCATACCAAGGAAGTATGAATGGGTTGGCCGCTCGGATGTGCAACAAAGCTAAGGTCTCTCATGGGTAAAGTAACGCACCTCTGCAGAGTGTAATAATTGTGACATGTTACTCCCTGTTTCGGGAAGGAGCTACGAATGCGGCAGGAAAGGAACCCCATGAAGGTTCTGGTCAACCTGTGAAGGTTGTCGGACATAGTTTTCAGAATAAAAGCAACCTTTGAAGAAATGTTTATGAAAACCTGCATTGCCTACAACCTATGGTCTATGACTGTAGAGATAGTGCATCATACACTCCTTTTTAGTGAACTTACTGAGTACGCTTGTACTCAACCATACCTTCTTAACCCTTGCTAGGTTTTAAGCCATTGAAGACGACGTCAACATCAATTTATGCTCAAGAAACCATCATCGGCAGCTCAAATGCTTCAATAAAGTCAATGAAGTCAACATATACATCAACCAAAGTGAAGACAAAGTTCTTAAGTAGATAGGAGTAGATATTCTAGCCATAAAACCTACTTCTATAGAGCATTGCATTAGTAGGAATTGCAAGAAAAATAGTTTAGGTGTTAGTCTTATTAGCCAGATAGTTCTGAATTATTATTTCTAGTTCTTCCTTGTAAGAAGTTCTTTCTCTCTCTTTAACCTAGAGTGTTCTCTAGATCTTTTGTAAAGAGTCGAGTTGTCATCTATAGTCATGTCTTGGACCTGCTGTGTTTATGTTGTACCACTCTGAGGGATGTAATACTAGTGAACGGTGTTTCATTGGTGTTATGTCAATGACTATAGTGTACTACATCATGTAGTGGTATGATGGGTCACCGCACGGGACCGCCGGCTTTGCCCTGTCGTAGCGCCTTAGATATTGTTGTGGGTTTCACAACTCCGATAGATATTGTCGTCGAATTGATGATAAGTACGCCATGAGGGGTTCCTCGGGGCATGGAGAAGAGAGGGGTGTGAGACGTATGGTATTCCGAGACGGTGAGCACACAAGTTTACACGGGTTCAAATCCGCCGGCTTTGGACGGATCCTATTCCTGCTAGCAATCCAGTAAGACGGCAGAGCCAGAATATGGGTTACAAGGGTTTCGCCTGTGCGAGTTCAGATTGTAGACTATTGTGGGGTGTCCTAAAGGCTAGTCCCTAGGACGGCTTATATAGATACCCGGCCTAGGGTTTACAGGAGAGACCTATCCGGCTACGACTAAGAGTCGGTTACAGAGTATATCTTGAACTACAAGTAACACTACAAGCCTATGTCGGTAAGTTTTCTGAGCCTTCCCGTAGCTGGACTAGACTCCGTCTCTTCTCCCTGACTGGGTTGCTCGTGAAGAAAAGATCTAACCCAAAGTAGGCCACCCTGGTCAGTGAGGCACAATGAGGATACCCGGAAAGTATATCCCCAACAGCAGCCCCCGGAAGCCTCCAAGATCTAGAGTCGGATTTCATCATCATCTAGCTTGATCCATCTTCGGCTTGTAGAATCTTGAAGGGTTCCTAAAACTTCAAAAGAAAGGATTGGATCCGGGTCTCAAAACGAGTTGGACCTATGAGTACATTATTCGAGTCTCCAGCTTGAAATTCAAACTAAACCAGAACTTGGCCTCTGACGTAACCTGACATCAGTCAAGGTCAAGTCATGTCACTAACAGACATTCATGTCAGCATGACTGTTGGTGGGTCCGCGTTTCGTGGAACTGAGGCGTTGTTTTAATGCATGCACGGAGATCGAGGTGGCATAATCCTCGCGAGGAGGTTACCAAGCTCCTTCCACGATGTCTGGCATGGTTACTATTTATCTTGCACGAATCTTGGTGCAGGCAAAGGATAAAAGGGGTCAAGATCTCTTCCTTCCTCCTCACCAGCGCCAGTGCTTTCTCCTTCCCCTCGACACTTCCTGCGAAAAAACTCTTCTGCCTCCCCCAAATCCCACACCACCGCCAATCCTAGGTCACCGACGCCCAGAAAATGGCTGAGGCTTCGTCTTCTGCCTCGGCGGCAACGGCAGCGATGGCTCCTGCGACAAAGAAAGAGAAGTTTCGTGGCGTCTGGATCCCCTGTTTCCTCGACGACGTCAAGCTCCGAGTCATCGAGAAGGAAGGCCTCCTCCGTGCCGGCGACTGGCGGAGCGGCTTCGGACAAACCATTCATACCCCCAACACCGACGAGTGAGTGCACTTCGGCACCCACCTCGACAGAGGTTTGAGTTTTCCTCCCTCAGATTTCTTTTCAGAGGTTATATATCACTATGGAGTGCAACTCCACCATCTCCCCCAAACTCTCTTTTAGAAATGAGCGCTTATGTGTCTTTATGTTAGGGGTATCTCGGTATTAGGCCGAGTCTTATTCTTTTCCGATATTACTTCCATACCCGGAGAAATTCCATCACCACCGGTAATCCTTACATTACTGGAACCCTTACCTTTTCTGTTAGGAGAGAGCGAGTCTATCCTAGGATTAAGGCTAGCGAGTCGGTGAAACAGTGGCCATCCACGTTCTTTTACCATAAGGATAGACCGACTCACGGCAAAGCAACTGCTTTGCCGGTTTTTTTACGGTGCTGCCACGCCCCAAGAGTCCTAGGACGTAGATGCTCCGGCTCTTACTGGCGATCTACTTCTTGCTAAGAGGCAGATCGAATATTTGATGAAGCACAAGGGTATGAAAGGATCCGACTTGATCCACTACTGGCTGGTGCGCCGGATCCAGCCTCTCCAATACCATGATGATCGGCTAATGCATTCAATCACCAAGAGTAAGACAGACTCTCTCTAGATCTTCTCCATTCCTTACTCGAAAAAGGACTATGAGTCCCAGATCAAATGGTTGATTAGGCAGCGGATCGAGAGGAGGATCCTGGAACTTTCCTTGGATATGCATATAGCTGACGATACTATGACACGAGTAAGTTTCTAGAAGTTTACTCGAATATGTGATCATCGATACTTTGTTATATCTTTTGCAATACTGAAGTAATCTTTTCTTCTTTCAGCTTGCTGACCTCCCCGAGTTGGAGATTGCTCCTCTTGAGGGATATCCTCCTGAGCTTTCTCAGGATGATGGAGAACTGGTTCCACTGCCGGAGAATCTTACCCGAAAGCATAAGACTCTGACTGTTTCTATCGGCACCAAGGAAGTGCCCATTGTGAACAGGTAACTTTCCTCACAAGGTCTTTGTATTTTATTTCTTACTCTTTTTGAAGCATAACAATCTGTTCTGTGACTTTCTTCGAAGCTAAACAGCTCACCAAGGGCAAGGGGAAAGGCGCCTTGTCGAAGCCCATGCGCCAGTTAAAGTTAAATTTGACTTCTGCTGCCACAACCCCTCTGACTCCTACCCCATAGCCTTCTGCAGCACTCGAGGTTACTCCATCCCCATGTGTTGAAGAAGATCCGGCTCAGCATTCTGAGCCAGAGAACCTTGGTTCATAGACCGACGTTACCATGAGTGACCCGGCAACTAATAAGGGTGAACCCGTAAAGGGTAATGATCCCTCGGTAGAGGTTTTCGCTGATAACCTTCTCAGTAATCTGGGTATCGCCAAACTTGGCCTTACTCAGAAAACTGCAGAAGAGATATAGAAGCTGGCTCAGCAATGCTTGGAGAGCCGGAACATCATCGCCGAGGAAGAGGCGCAAGAAGCTGAAGACGTAAAACTCTCTGATATTCTTGATCAAGTTCGTCCTCCTGACAAGAAACTGAAGGCCGGCGTGGCTCCACCACCACCAGTAATCCCACTGGCTCTTGCTGAGAAGGTTACAACTGAAGTGAATATGAGTCTAAGCAAGCTTACCCACGAGCAGCATGTAAGTCGGAATTCCAACTCAATCTTTTTACTTTATTTCATATCATATCCTCTAGCCCCAAGCATGAAGTGTGATAGATAATCCAGATTTATGCTTTCATAGGATGCCAAAGAACGAACTAGTGTAGCCCCCAAGGCTCGTCCTGATATTAGTAAAAATATTAGCCCGAGTCTTTAGTAGACTTCTGACTCTGGGTACTATTCTGACTTATAGAAAGTTAATGCTTATAACCAGGAATTATTAAAGAATATTTGTAATAAGCAGAGAGAGATTAGAGCTCTCCAACTTGAAAATGCTCAATTGAAGGTTTCCAAGGATGAGGCTGAAGGTAATCATTTCAATCCTTATCCTTGTTCTTTTTTGCTTTCATAGCCGAATTTCTTATTCAACTGTTATCTTTGGTTTACAGAACTGGTTAAACATTCATGTAAAATGATTGAAGAGGCTGAGAACTTCAAAACCCTAGAGGTGGAAAACGCCAACTTACGGCGGGAGCTTAATGAGCTTAAGGTGGATCATGAGTGCAGCATTGCCAATGTTCTTGCATCCTCCAGCATGGCCACCAAAGAACATGTTCGAAAGATCACCATCAAGGATCAGAAAATCTCGGAACTCAGTGATTAATTGTCCAGGGAGAAGGACATCACCCAAGCACTCCGGGATGAACTCCAGAGCCTTAGGGCAGAGAAGACCAATGTTGACGATGTCATCTTCGGTATGTTTCCTGTCTTCTAACTTTTCGTTCTTCCAACTCTAGGAGTTCGGATATATTTTCTAACCTTTGCTTTATATGCGTAGGTCCTCTAAACTTGCTGGATTCCTCCTCCACCGAGTCTCACACCAGCTGGCTTACCAAAGTCGGTGACTTGTTTCATGATTTCCGCCAGTCACTAGAGGATATTGGCGATGTTCTTAAAGTTCCGGACATGAACAAAATATCCGCCTTTGAGGTAAAGATAAGGTGAAGGAGATTCCCCATCTCATCCAGGACTGGAACATGTCCTATGCATGAACCGTAGCACAGAATGCCCTCACCGTGGTTATGAGCCACCATGGAAGCATGGAGATTTCGCAAGTAACCAGGGGTTATTCGACTATGGACAAAGACGGCAAGGAGCAAGATATCAAGGCTATCGTGGACTCTTGTGCCGGCTATGGATGTCACGTGACTGATCTGACTAGCTATGACACTCCATTCTTCACTCACATGGAAACACCTCCTCCGCCTCCTGAAGGAACAGCTGAAGTTTTCGACGACGAGCAAACCGAATCTGATTTGCATGTCTTAGAAAGATATCAAGTTGAAGGCGATGTCTTCAGTGATTCGGCAGCTCCTACATCTCCTCCTGCATCATAGAGTAGCAGAAAAACAATATGTTATTCTGAAACAATCGGGTTATAAATAAGTAGTGTAATACTTTTGCTAGTGCTAAGGTTTGCAAGAACTGATACTTTTGACCTCTTTTTAGCACTTTGGCTTTATTTTATCGTGCCTGAATTTGTACATAAGCACTTTTATGTTTTTTCTATACTTATCGCTTTTGCCGGATTTCCGCCTCGTCCCTTTCATGAGCCAGCAAACCTTCAACACGGAAACTTTGCCGAGCAACAGAGCTCAATTGCTAAACCAGTTTAAACTCGGAAACAAAGCTAGCTTCTAGTACCAACAATTCACTACTCGGAAAATGCCCGCATTCGGCAATCAGATAAAGAACCAAAGTATAAACTAGAAAATTTAGACTTATAACGAAAGGTAGCATTTTTGAGAATAGGAAATCTAACAAGAACAAACATGAGCATAAAGTACTTTCAAGTATTCTGGGATTTTCGAATGTTACATGATCATTCAGAAATAATATGGTAATATAAAACTTCTCAGAAAAATATTGAGGCAACCAACACTTTATTTCTCATTGAACATGTACACATATATGATTACAAAGAAAGAAATTTTAAGAATAAAACGGACGTAGCTGAGCAATATTCCACGGTCTCTCTATTTCTTCCGGGTCTGTACTGCCTCCAGCTCTCTTTATCTTCTTAGTAGCAGGTGTTTCTTTGACTGGCCACATATCAGTTAGATAGTAAGAACCATTGTGTAATACTCGTCTACCTAAAAAGGGCCCTTCCCATACTGGGGAAAGTATGTGCTTTCTTTTCTGCACAAGCCGGAGAACCAAATCGCCTTTACTGAAAGACCGGTTTCTAACTCTCTAGCTATGATACTTGCGTAACTTCTGTTGATAGGCTGTTGATCTCTGCTCAGCAATGACGCAAACTTCTTCGATTAAATCAAGATCATTTTGTCGAGAAATTTCGGCATCCTCTTCTATATATGCAACACCTCAGGGAGAAGTATGAATTAAATCACTAGGAAGAATTGCTTCTACGCCATAGACCAAGAAGACAGGTGTGTATCCGGTTGACCTATTCGGAGTTGTTCTTAAGCTCCATATCATAGACGGCAATTCGTCTGCCCAAGCCCCCGCAATACGACGAAGTGGAGCTTCGAGTCTTGGTTTGAGGCCTTGTAGGATTAAAACATTTGCTATTTCAACTTGTCCATTAGCTTGTGGATGTGCGACTGACGCAATGTCAAGCCGGATATTTTGTACGTCGCAGAACTCGGCGAGTTCTCCCATACAAAAATTGCTCCCCTTGTCCGTGATAATACTATGAGGATAACCGTATCGGATTATAACATCCTTGACAAATCTTCTAGCTGTTGATCCATCACAACTTGTGACGGGTTTAGTCTCAATCCATTTTGTGAACTTATCCACCATCACTAAGAGGTGAGTAAATCCACTTGGAGCCATTTAAACGGTCCTACCATGTCAAGCCCCCAGACCGCAAAGGGCCATGTTATCGGAATTTTTCGCAGCTGATCAGCCAGAACATGAGCTTGTTTGGCGTACTTTTGGCAGCCTTTGCACGTCTTGACCAGCCGTTCGGCATCTGCCTTGGCTGTGAGCCATAAAAATCCGTGTGTGAAAGCTTTTGCCACTAAAGATTTGGCTGCAGCATGATGGCCGCATTCACCTTCGTGGATCTCTTGTAAGCTTTCCACTCCTTCCAGAGATACACAACACTGAAAACCCCAAAATACACTCCTCTTATAGAGCTCACCATTTATTATTGTATAGGTTTTTGCTTGTTGGACGATTAGCCGGCTCAGAACCTCATCTTCGGGTAATTTTCCATCTACCAAGAAATCAAGGTAGGGTTGAGTTTAGCTAGGAATCACAGCCTGCTACTAGAGGTGAGTCGGATTTGGCCGGATATTCCTCATCTACTTCTTTTATAGAGGAACTTTGTGGTGCTCTAAACAAGCGCCATCCGGAACCTGTTTCCGTGCATAGCCTATTCGAGATAATGCATCTGCTTCCTGATTTTCTGTTCGAGGGATATGTTGAACTTCAAACCCTTCGAATGATTTAGATAGTTCATCCACGATAGCCCTATATGCGGCCATGTTTTTTTTTGCATTACAGATATCCGACACTTGTTGAGCAACAAGATCCGAATCTCCATAACACATAAGTCGTCGGATGCTGATATCCTTAGCAATCCAGATTCCATGCAGTAGTGATTCATACTCGGCAGTATTGTTTGTTGCTATGAAGTGAATCTGCAACACATAGAAAAGCTTATCTCCTTGGGGTGATTTGAGCACCATGCTAGCCCCCGAGCTCCCGAGCACCTTAGACCCGTCAAAATGCAAGGTCCAGTATTGCGACTCTGGGAGGGTCATATTTTCTGTCGTCTCTATTCAATCAGTGACAAAGTCAGCGAGGACTTGGGATTTGATTGCTGTACAAGGTTTGTACTCAATGTCAAAAGCTAAAAGCTCTATTCCCCATTTTGCGACACGTCCTGTAGCGTCGCTATTGTTAATTATATCTCTCATGGGAGCTGTGCTCACCACGGTAATTTGATGCTCCTAAAAGTAATGTCGTAACTTCTGAGATGCGACAAACACACCGTAAGCCAACTTTTGATAGTGTGAATACCGTTGTTTTGATTCCGTTAGGATTTCACTGAGGTAATCAGTCGGACGCTGCACTAGGTGTTCCTGTTTTTCCTCCGGTCTTTCCACTACCGTGACCACACTGACGACCTTGTTTGTCGCATCGAGATAGAGCAACATCAGTTTGTGAGGTTCCGGTGCTGCAAGGATAGGAGCGAACGAGAGTACTGCTTTCAGGTCTTGTAGTGCAGCTTCAGATTCATCAGTCCAAACAAACTTTTTGGTCTTCTTCAGGAGCTTGTAGAGTGGTGCGGCTCTTTCACCGAGCGGGCTTACAAACCGACTGACTTCAGCATTGCAACCAGTTAGTCTTTGAACGTCCTTCAGGCAAATCACTGCTATGTCGTCCACATATGCATGTACATTGCGTCCGATTTTATCGTGGAGGCAACACTGCATATTGCGTTGGTACGTAGCTCCCGTGTTATTGAGCCCAAAGGGCATAGTAATGAAACAGAAGGTTCTGAATGGGGTTATGAATGAAGTTTTTAATTTGTTTGGTTCCTTCTTCGGGATTTGGTGATAACCGGAATATGCGTCGAGAAAACATAGGAGTTCCAAGCCTACGGTAGAATCGATAACTTGATCAATTCTAGGCAGAGCAAACGGATCTTTGGGACAAGCCTTGTTCAAGGCGGTATAATCAACACACATCCTTAATTCAGTGGTGTCCTTTTTAGGGACCATTACAGGATTGGCTAACCACTCAGTGTGGATGACATCTTCTATGAATCCGGCTAACTCGAGCCAGGATAGTTCCTTAGCTATTGCTTTTCGCTTTTCACCGCTGAAACATCATAAGGACTTTTTGACAGGTTTAGCGTTCGGGTTTACATTTAGAGAGTGCTCGGCAAGTTCCCTAGGTACTCCGATCATGTCAGATGGCTGCCATGCGAAGATAACTTGATTTGCTTGGAGGAACTTGATGAGTGTGCTTTCCTATGCGCTATCTTAACCTACACCTATCTGGGTCACCTTGGAGGGGTCATCATCCTTCAACGGCGTCGTATTCGTCTCTTCCGATGCCTTGAACTCCGGAGTCGGCTTGGTCACCTCCTTCTTCATCGCGGGCATCCCGGACGGGTCGATGGTCTTCTTGATGTCCTGGTACTCTTGGGCATGCAGTACGCCTTCAACAAACGCGGCATTATCGTCCTTGGACTCTCGTGATTTCTTCGGGTCTCCCCTGATGGTATCACGCCCTTTGGACCTGGAATTTTCATCATATTATAAATGTAACACGGATGAGCCATGAAAGCCTAGTAAGCTAGCCGTCCGAATATAGTGTGGTATGCTCTGTTGAACGTGACCACTTCTAAGGGAAGTGCTTCTGTCTGGTAGGTATTTTGAGTTCCAAAAGTAACATCCAAAGTGATCTCTCCTAGGGAATTTGCCTATCTTCCTGGGTCAACTCCGTGGAAGATCATGGAGCTGTGATTCAGCTGAGTTTCCGAGATCCTCATCCGATGCAGCATTTCGATGTAGAGGATATTGATACTGTTGTCGCCGCCATGAGGGTCTTGGAGAATCCATAGCCATCAATAAGTGGATTAACGACTAACACGTACTTTCCTTGCCTGTGCAACTTAGGCGGATGATCATCACGGTCAAAAGTGATTGTCACTTCCGACCAATCCAAAAATTGAGGGACATCCAGAACAGTTGCATCGAGTTCATGCAAAACTGCCTTCTTGACCTTAGCTGGTTGAGACCCAAGGAAAGTGACATAAGTGTCTTTCTTCATTGGGAAGTTCTTCTTTCCATCTGACTTGGGGTTGGAAGGCTCTGCTTCATCCATGTCAGAATCTTCCTTGGTCTCCTTTTCTTTTTCGAGATTCTTCTTTCCCTTCTTTCGCTTGGCCATGTAGCCAGCAGATTCGTCTTGCTTGATGTCGTCATTGAAACGACACTCGGTGTTTGTGTGGGACAAGCCCCCTTTGGCATCCAAGTGATGCACACACGGATTGTTGGCAATGTCGGCCCAAGAGTAGGTTTTGCCAGGTTGCTGGTCTCCTCTACCTTGGACTATTGACGTCCCACGAGCGCGTCTACGGCCGCCTCCGCGCCCTCCTCGTCCTCCAAACCCGAAAGTAGCAGTGACAATTGTTGTTTCCGCGTTGGGCTTTTCTTCTGAGGTGTTCTTGCGCTTCAGAGTTTATTGCTTTGGCTATTTTGTCGACTGTGGTATAGCCAGGACGTTCAGTAGTGCTTCGGCGTCATCATTGGCATCTGCATACTTGCTTGCCATCTCTATCATCTCTCCTAGATCAGTGACCTTGTCGCACTTTAAATGGTGACGTAGCAAACTAATTGGGAGTCCTGCAATGAAAGCTTTAATCGCAGTTTGGTCGTTTACTCCTTCACAGGATTTTTTAGTGTCTATCCATCGTCTGAGATAGTATCGACAAGTTCCTCCGGCTTTCTGGGTGCAACGCTGTAGGTCTCCTTCCGTACAGGTCCTCCAATATGTGCCTTCGAAATACAGAAAGAACGTGTTTTGCATGTCATACTCGTTGTGGATGGTGTTTTCTGGAAGTTCATTGAGCCAGGATAATGCCATTCCTCAAGACAAGTGGGACATACCGGGTCACGACCAAGCTATTTTTGTCTTTGGCGATGCCGCAAGCCTAGAAAAAATCCTGGAGCCAAGTATCTGGTCGGGCCACACCGTCGTAGGCTTGGATGTGTCTTGAGATAGCAAACCCTTCTGGGAAGTGTGTTTGTTGAATTCATTGTCCGAAGCATTTTGGGCCCACTTAAATATCATCGTTCTCGTAGCGCCACGCCTCTATGTTAGAGTTGATCTGGTGCCTCGTGTCACTTGGTGATAGAGAACACCGTCTTGGTTGTTCGTTGTGGCTGCGGTGCCTTGGAGCCGGACTTCTGCTTCTGCCACCACCTCCTCTGCCACGACGCCCTCCTTGGCCTCCTCGAGAGCCGGTATGATGGCTACTTGGTGGAGAGGGTGGTGCAGGTGGATTGTTTCCGGCTGAGTGCCGGCCTCCATCCCGAGCATCATTATTCCGGTTCCGAGGAGGGTCTTGATTATGACGAGCCCCCTACCGGCTTGACTCGGCATGGTGTCCGTCCTTCCTTCGTCCGTCGTTTCCTCCATTGTGGTGAGGTTCATCCGGACGGCTTGTATGTCTAGAAGGTGGCATCCTTTATCGGTCCTCCTCCCGACGTTGCTCTTTTTCCTCTTCCCTGCGATTGTTCGACTCTCACCGGGGAGGGTGTCTTGGAACCAGTGCTTGTAACACCCTCAAATCGACCCTATGCAAGTTTTAGCGCTTTCCGCCAAACCCGCATAGAAACGATTCAAGGACGCCCACCAGGAACTTTCGTGCGGGTGGAAAACGAAGTAATATCATTACACAATAGTCCACGATGGAACCCACAGAACAGATATATATACAGCAACGACTCACTGAGTCAAGAATACAGATATACAGTACAAAGATCCAAATCACCTTGAAAACTATACAACATCCGAGTACGGATAAGATGCAAATGGCGCTAAGAGCCCTGAAGAATAACCAATGGCGTCCATAATCCTGCCCAGGCCAAGCCGGAAGGGTAACCCTGCTAACGACGTTGAACTTAAACCTGCTAAAACAAAAGGGATGCCGACAAAGGGCAAAGGAAAATAGGGCGTCAGACTGAGGCCAAGACAGCGAGGCTAGAATTCGGCGGCTCTCGCCTACATAGGTATGGTGGACTGGAGCGGCAGCGAAGCATGCACTAAACAACCTATAGAGACTCGATACAATTGTCGGCTATTAGAGAGGGGTAAGAAATACCTATTCGGATCCAGCCTGATACTAACACCAAACATACCCATCCTGGTATTCCCCCTCGAGACCAAATGAGGAAGTCAAACCGAGGAACTCACACAGTTGGCAGTTTTATTCATTCCATTATAGTTGAAGCACTTACTAGTCAGATATAGACAGCATGAGTCATCCTGATAGCATAAGTAGTGGGCAGTTTTAGTTAACCATTCCGTTGTAGTTGTAGTACTTACTAGTCAGATACAATTACCATGTGACATCCCAAACCCAGCAGTTGTTGGCACTTTTATTTCATTCCATTGGAGTTGCGATACTTACTAGGCAGGTATAACAAAACAACCCAGATCCAGCAGTGTTGGCATTTTTAATATCCATTCCGTTATAATGAAACTGATTACTAGTCACATAATAAGTCAAATTTATAGCACTACTTTAGTTATGCGTGTCTATGATCGAGATACTGTGTTCCAAGTCGTCCATAACCGCGGACACGGCTTACAGAAAGATTTACCCTGCAGGGGTGCACAAATAGCAACACACACGATCAACCTCGGAAAAACCAAATCAAATCCCAACGAGGCTTTGACGACAAAGCAATCACAGGATTCATAAAATATTTCAGGGGGGCAGCCCATTAAGCTACCCGCAACGAAGTTGGCCGGCTCCGAGATGGACCCAAGGTTTGCGCCAATGGCTGTAAACGACTGGGAACCCGAAAGTGTGACTGGGCTTGTCGATACCGTGAAAACACTCCGCAATTCCTAAACAGTACAGGTGCTCCATGCATAATCGTAAATAAAGCAGTAAAGCATGGCATAAGTATAAGATAGTAATAAAGCCCCAAACTAGTTTGTGGCCCCAAGAAATAAGAAATGAGTCAAGCTCTGGCTAAGGGGGATTCATAGACTCTCCCGGGTGTGGATAGTGCGAATAGTCAAGGAACAGGTATCAAGTACTCAGGGCCTACGGGACACAAGTGGATATAAAAACCAAATAGCATATATTTCCCACCAGTGCCTCTTTCATTAGTTATCCCAACAATTTAATAGTTGTATTTGAAGTCATGATCAACTCCACCGTAAACATCTTCCAGCATTCCAACAACTGTGGTACTTGACAACACGAGATCGCACCTGAGCACGCAACTACGACTCGCAAGGCCATCTATCTACCAAACACAGGTAATAGGAGGTGTCCAAGGCAATATAGAGGCTGCACGGGATATAACTGGTGTACGGAAAGTAAAGCATCGCGACACGGATAGCAATAGATCAACAGGAGGAAATAAAGACTACAAATGCAAAATAGGTAGAAAGGGGAGGGATGCTCGCCTAGGAAACACTGCCAAAGATACATTATCCGAAGGACTTGTCGATACTCGCATCAAATCATCAGCCTAATCCGCGAAGAACCAAAGCACTAAAAGAATCCCGGATGCACTATTTAATACTTCGACAGAAGATCCGACATGATGTATGTATGATGTATGACATGGCACAGATGCGGTGCAATTAGGCAATATTAAGCGGAACCGGGGTCCCGACAATTAATTACACGGTTCAAGTTATTTAGAACCCCCGCAATTTAAATGTTGTATTAACAGGGTGAAACATGGCATCGGTTCGCTACACCAATTTAAATGGCGTCCGGAATAAGACAAAAGTATCCCGCATATTGACTCCATATTTAATTATGAGGTGAATCGTCATAATGCCCCCAAACCACAGACAAGTATGCATGCATGAACAATTTAATATGCGACAGTTGGTAATGTCATATTATAAAAATAGGGGCTTAGGGTCACACATCTGGGTTCGGAAGATCTTGGGTTCCGGGGGTCCGGGGTCCGGTCTCAGGGATCGACGGGGACGCGAGGTTCGGATACAAGATGGAGAACTTGGGTTCCAAGCGGTCAATCTTGCCGTCGATGGTGAACTTGAATGGATCGTACCGTAAGCGTCAAGGATAAACGCTTAGCGTTCGGCGTGTGGCGACGTCCTCGAAACTTCATGGCGCGTCGGTTGAGATCTTGGTGGCTCTTCTTACGTTTGGGTTCGGGTCTTGGAGTCCGTGTTGGAGGGCTTGTGTAGGAGCGCTTGATAACCCGCGAGGAAGTTCTTGTCGGTGACGACCTTGAATGGGCGCCGGTGGTTCATCGGGTTCGTTCGGAGGGGTGACGATCTTGGTTTTCAATGACGGACTAGGAATAGTCATTCTTCTTTGCATCACCGAAGTACTTGAACAACTTAATGCTCTGGTCCGGAGGGTTGTATTCACTGAAGTAGCTAGAGATCACCAACGCCTCCTCATGACCACATGGTCTCCCTTAGCGCTTCAACACGCCAGTCCAACCAAGCGGGTAGGTAGCGAGGCGATATCGGCCTCATGCTGGCCGGTGGCAGGTGGCGGGAGAAGCACGCCAGGCGATGCTCTCGCACGAGGCGAGGCGGTGCAGCAGGACGAGGATGGAGGACGTCCACGGCGGCGGCGGTCATGGGGCTCCGGTCGCGTAGACGCAGATGGCAGGACAGGAAGGTTGGGTAGCGGGGCAGGGCTCGACGATGCGCCGGGCAGCGGTAGCGGGCGGACGCGTCGGTGATGAGCCCGTGGAGAACGGCACTGACGACGGCCGGGGCCGAAACCCGGTGGCAATGTTGGGGTCGATCGAGGCAAGAGCCGAGGCTGGGGACGGTCTTAGTGGGCGAGGTCGACGGCAGCGACCGTGGCTCGACGAGGCGGCGGCCGAGTCAGGCACCAGGCCAGAGGTAGGCGGGGAGGAAGCCGAGTAGAAGCGGTTCGCGGGCGGCGGCCGTCAGAGACGAGGGGTGACCTCAAGGGCAGACGAGGTGGATCTTGGTCACGGCCTCTGCGAGGAGACGACGACGAGGGCTCGCAGGAAGGGGCGGCACCTGGGACAGCCATGGCACTGGCGGCGGCCTCGCGGGGCGGTTGGTGACCTGCAGCTCTGGGATGAGAGAGGCAGGACAGAGGCGTCGTGAGCTCGAAGGGGAGGCACGGGGATAGAGGAAGGCGAGCGGGAGGAGAGAGGAGCGGCGCTGGGGCTCGGGTGGCAGAGGCCAGTGGCGGCGTCTGGTCGTTCTCGGGAACGCGAGCAGGAAGCAAGGAGGACATGGGCTTGATCGCGTTCCAAACAGAGAAGCAGGGGGGTGGTTGTAAGTTTCCAGAGGGGGTAGGTGGATATCAGGGAGGCTCTCTCCCGTGCGTGCCGCGTGATCGTGTACGGCTACAGGTGGTGTTGGACCTAGGGTGCGTGGGGTGGGTAGCGGTAGGGGGTGGGCACGTGTTCGTGACCGTGTCGCTAGGTGCGTGCCTATGTGTCCTGCCTGTGTGGGGTGGTGGCGGCTGGTGGTAGGTAGGGTGTGTGTGGTGGTTATGTGCGGCGGGGTGGAGGGATGTGGTGGATGGTGGTCTAGGTAGAGCTAGGGTTAGGGTTTAGGTTTAGTTGGAGGGGGGCGGCTGGGCTTTTGGGCCTGGCTGGCTGCCTCCCAAAACTAATATAAATATTTTATTTGTTTAAAACGGGGCTTTTGAAATCTGTTTGTAGACGAAACAAAATATTCCAGCCAAGCCCGGGTTTTCTATTTGAATAAAGATGGGGCTTATTTAGAAAACCAAAACTAGGTCTTTCGAAATAGTTCCAGACAAACATATGCATGCTGATGACGATGCTCAAATGCAATGTGGCATGATGACATGAGCATGTGGTCATGATGATGCACAAAATAAAAACAACACGCAATTTTCTAGTAGTGATTTTATCGGGGTGCTACAATTCGACACCACTAACAATGGATCTCGCCCTCGAGATCCGCCTCATGGTCTGGGGAAGAAGGTCGGCGATCTTAATCTTATCGCTTCGTGTAGATCTTCGCGACACCACTAACAAGGGTTCTTGCTCCATCTTGAAATTGGCGACACCACCAACAAGGAGTCGTTGCTCACGATCGTCGACAGAACACTCCGGAGGACAAAGGACGAAGATAAAGGTATCAAAAGATAAGGCCACCTTTAACTTCCGTGAGAGGAGGGAATATGTGCAATCTAATCCACTTCAATATACGAGAGCGAATAGAATGAGTAGTCGGCATGGGGGCCAATCCATCACGCACCCACACTATTACTCCGCACAATCAGCAGAAAAGCGTGCAACCATTCTCGGAATCAGACTGAAGATCTCGACAATCGAGGTTCGGAACAAAGGAGTGATGCAGACTCCGCATCGGATCTGGCGTAGATGAAGTCGTCGCGTCAGAAAACACCGGAAGGCACAACAAGGAACAGAGAGAAGTCCAACAGATGAAGGATTCCTCAGATAGCACGAAGACCGGATGTAGAAACACCATTACCAAAGGAGGAAGCGAAACCCTGAAGGTACGATGGAAACCCAACCACGAGAATTCCTGGACTCGAAGAAAAGATAAGAGAAGATTCAAAACTCGCAAAGGTAAGAGGAGAATAGCATAAGGGTAAGGAGTAAAAACAGACCTACTCAGATCTATCCAACCGATTTTGCAAAATAGTTTTGACACTCTACATCGTCCGTTAGCTAGGTTATCCTGTGGGATGGACCAGTGGGGTATCGTAACTGCTGGGCTCTGATACCACTCTGTAACACCCTCGAATTGACCCTATGCAAGTTTTAGCGCTTTCCGCCAAACCCGCATAGAAACGATTCAAGGACACCCATCAGGCACTTTCGTGCGGGTGGAAAACGAAGTAATATCATTACACAATAGTCCACGATGGAACCCACAGAATAGATATATATATAGCAACGACTCACTAAGTCAAGAATACAGATATACAGTACAAAGATCCAAATCACCTTGAAAACAACACAACATCCGAGTACGGATAAGATGCAAATGGGGCTAAGAGCCCTGAAGAATAACCAATGGCATCCATAACCCTGCCTAGGCCAAGCCGGAAGGGTAACCCTGCTAACGACGTCGAACTTAAACCTGCTAAAACAAAAGGGGTGCCGACAAAGGGCAAAGGAAAAAGAGGAGCGTCAGTACTGAGGCCAGTACACGGAGAGGCTAGAATTCGGTGGCTCTCGCCTACATAGGTATGGTGGACTGGAGCGGCAGCGAAGCATGTACTAAACAACCTATAGATACTCGATACAATTGTCCGCTATTAGAGAGGGGTAAGAAATACCTATTCGGATCCAACCTGATACTAACACCAAACATACCCATCCTGGTATTCCCCCTCCACACCAAACGAGGAAGTCAAACCGAGGAACTCACACAGTTGGCAGTTTTATTCATTCCATTATAGTTGAAGCACTTACTAGTCAGATATAGACAGCATGAGTCATCCTGATAGCATAAGTAGTGGGCAGTTTTAGTTAACCATTCAGTTGTAGTTGTAGTACTTACTAGTAAGATACAATTAGCATGTGACATCCCAAACCCAGCAGTTCTTGGCACTTTTATTTCATTCCATTGGAGTTACGATACTTACTAGGCAGCTATAACAAAACAACCCAGATCCAGCAGTGGTGGCATTTTTAATATCCATTTCGTTATAATGAAGCTGATTACTAGTCACATAATAAGTCAAATTTATAGCACTACTTTAGTTATGCTTGTCTATGATCGAGATATTGTGCTCCAAGTCGTCCATAACCGTGGACACGGCTTTCAGAAAGATTTACCCTTCAGGGGTGCACAAATAGCAACATACACACGATCAACCTCGGAAAAACCAAATCAAAACCCAATGAGGCTTTCACGACAAAGCAATCACAACATTCATAAAATATTTCAGGGGGCCACCCCATTAAGCTACCCACAACGAAGTTGGCCGGCTCCGAGAAGGACCCAAGGTTTGCGCCAATGGCTGTAAATGACTGGGAACCCGAAAGTGTGACTGGGCTTGTTGATACCGCGAAAACACTCCGAAATTCCTAAACAGTATAGGTGCTCCACGCACAATCGTAAATAAAGCAGTAAAGCGTGGCATAAGTACAGGATAGTAATAAAGCCCCAAACTAGTTTGTGGCCCCAAGAAATAAGAAATGAATCAAGATCTAGCTAAGGGGGATTCATAGACTCTCTCGGATGTGGATAGTGCGAATAGTCAAGGAACAGGTATCAAGTACTCGGGGCCTACGGGACACAAGTGGACATAAAAACCAAATAGCATATATTGCCCACCAGTGCCTCTTTCATTAGTTATCCCAACAATTTAATAGTTGTATTTGAAGTCATGATCAACTCCACCGTAAACATCTGCCAGCATTCCAACAACTGTGGTACTTCACAACACGAGATCGCACTTGAGCACGCAACCACGACTCGCAAGGCTATCTATCTACCAAACACAGGTAATAGGAGGTGTCCAAGGCAATATAGAGGCTGAACGGGATATAACTGGTGTACGGAAACTAAAGCATCACGACACGGATAGCAATAGATCAACTGGAGTAAATAAAGACTACAAATGCAAAATAGGTAGAAAGGGGAGGGATGCTCACCTGGGAAACACTGCCGAAGATACATTATCCAAAGGACTTGTCGATACTCGCATCAAATCATCGGCCTAATCCGTGAAGAACCAAAGCACTAAAAGAAACACCGGATGCACTATTTAATATTTCGACAGAAGATCCGGGATGATGTATGTATGATGTATGACATGGCACAGATGCGGTGCAATTAGGCAATATTAAGCGGAACCGGGGTGCTGACAATTAATTACACGGTTCAAGTTATTTAGAACTCCCGCATATTAAATGTTGTATTAACAGGAAGAAACATGGCATCGGTTCGATACACCAATTTAAATGGAGTCTGGAATAAGACAAAAGTATCCCGCATATTGACTCCATATTTAATTATGAGGTGAATCGGCATAATGCCCCCAAACCACAGACAAGTATGCATGCATGAACAATTTAATATGCGACAGTTGGTAATGTCATATTATAAAAATAGGGGCTTAGGGTCACACATCTGGGTTCGGAAGATCTTGGGTTCTGGGGGTCCGGGGTCCGGTCTCAGGGATCGGCGGGGACGCGAGGTTCGGATACAAGATGGAGAACTTGGGTTCCAAGCGGTCGATCTTGCCATCGATGGTGAACTTGAATGGATCGGGTACCGGTGGTCTTCAGGTCCGTGTAGACGGTCATGGCATCCGGGATGAAGAGCTTGGCGTTCCGTGTCGGCGACGTTGGCGTCTGGGTCCTCGACGAACTTGGCGTCCGGTTGGAGATCTTGGTGGTCTCGGAGTGGTTCTGGGTTCGGGTCTTGGAGTCCGTGTTGGAGGGCTTGTGTAGGAGCGCTTGATGACCCGCGAGGAAGTTCTTGTCGGTGACGACCTTGAATGGGCGCCGGTGGTTCATCGGATTCGTTCAGAGTGGTGACGATCTTGGTTTTCAATGTCGGACTAGGAATAGTCATTCTTCCTTGCATCACCAAAGTACTTGAACAACGTAATGCTCTGGTCCGGAGGGTTGTATTCGCTGAGGTAGCCAAAGATCACCAACGTCTCCTCATGACCACATGGTCTCCCTCAGCACTTCAACATGCCAGTCCAACTACATGGGTAAGCAGCGGTAGAGGCAGATGTCGGCCTCGTGCTGGCCGGTGGTAGGTGGCGGGAGAAGCACGCCAGGCGATGCTCTCGCACGAGGCGAGGCGGTGCAGCAGGACGAGGATGGAGGCCGTCCGCGGCGGCGGCGGTCATGGGGCTCGGGTCGCGTAGACGCAGATGGCGGGACGGGAAGGTTAGGCAGTGGGGCAGGGCTCGACGACACGCCGGGCAGTGGTAGAGGGCGGACGTGTCGGTGATGATCCCGTGGAGAACGGTAGTGACGACGGCCGGGGCCGAACCCGGTGGCGAGGTTGGGGTCGATCGAGGCAAGGTCCAAGGGTGGGGACGGTCTTAGCGGGCGAGGTCGACGGCGGCGACCGTGGCTCGATGAGGCGGGTGGACGAGTCAGGCACCGGGCCGGAGGTAGGCGGGGAGGAGGCCGAGCAGAAGCAGTTCACGGGGGGCGGGCGCGCCGGTCAGCAGAGACGAGGGGGCGACCCCCACGGTAGGACGAGGTGGATCTTGGTCACGGCCTTTGCGAGGAGACGACGACAAGGGCTCGCAGGAAGGGACGACATCTGGGGCGGCCATGGCGCTGGCGGCGGCCTGGCGGGGCAGTTGGTGACCTGCGGCTCTGGGATGAGAGAGGCAGGGCAGAGGCGGGGTGAACTCGAAGGGGAGGCACGGGGCTAGAGGAAGGCGAGCAGGAGGAGAGAGGAGCGGCGCTGGGGCACGGGTGGCGGAGGCTAGCAGCGGCGTCTGGTCGTTCTCAGGAACGCGAGGAGGACATGGGCTTGATCGCGTTCCAAACAGAGAAGCAGGGGGTGGCTGCAAGTTTCTAGAGGGGGTAGGTGGATATCGGGGAGGCTCTCTCCCGTGTGTGTCGTGTGATCGTGTACGGCTGCAGGTGGTGTTGGACCTGGGGTGCGTGGGGCGGGTAGCGGTAGGGGGTGGGTGCGTGTTCGTGACCGTGTCGCTAGGTGCGTGCCTGTGTGTGTTGCCTGTGTGGGGTGGTGGCGGCTGGTGGTAAGTAGGGTGTGTGTGGTGGTTGTGTGCGGCGCGGTGGAGGGATGTGGTGGATGGTGGTCTAGGTAGAGCTAGGGTTAGGGTTTAGGTTTAGTTGGAGGAGGCCGGCTGGGCTTTTGGGCCTGGCTGGCTGCCTCCCAAAAATAATATAAATATTTTATTTGTTTAAAATGGGCCTTTTGATATCTGTTTGTAGACGAAACAAAATATTCCGGCCAAGCCCGGGTTTTGTATTTGAATAAAGACAGGGCTTATTTAGAAAACCAAAACTAGGTTTTTTGAAATAGTTCCAGAAAAACATATGCATGCTGATGACGATGCTCAAATGCAATGTGGCATGATGACATGAGCATGTGGTCATGATGATGCACAAAATAAAAACAACACGCGATTTTCTAGTAGTGATTTTATCAGGGTGCTACAGTGCTGCAACTGCGTCTAGCTCTGCGGTTGGGGCAACATTACTCCAATCACGTGCGGCTTTGTGTAGTTGCCCTAAAGATCCGGTTCTTGAGTAGTTGTCTTCCCGACGGTTGGGACGGTGATGTTGTGTCGGGTCCCATCGGGGCCTAATGTCATCCCAAGCTGGATCTGTGCGACATTGGATAGATTTAGAGACCAGTTTTCCGCTTCCGGATTTCCCGGCCTTTTGTTGCTCTAGACCCTTGGTAAGTAGTTTTACTCCCAACCGGATTTGATCTGGGTTTGGATTGTTCGCCAGGATATCTCGAGCTACAGTAGTGTTTTCCACTGGTGTTCCATACACCAGGTCTCCCTTGCTATCTAGTCGAGGTTCTCCTTTGACGGCGTCATCTCCCTCAAAGAGGGTCTTGTGGACTTCCGGATTTTTGTTAGCCCGCACGGGGCCGTTCCGGGTCTTCTTATGCTACAGGGAGTTGAACTGCCCTGCAGATGCAATGCGCTGCTTTTCTTCCATAAGGTTATTAGCCTCATCCAGGAGTACTTGACGACGCACTGATACGTCATAAACGTATCTATAATTTTTGATGCTCCATGCTTGTTTTGTATCAACTTTCTTATGTTTTGTTCATACTTTGAGGTATTTCTATACATTTTTTGGAATTAACCTATTAAAAAGATGCCACAGTGCCAGTTGCCTGTTTTCTGCTATTTTTGGTTCCAGAAAAGCCAGAAAAGTAATATTCTCGGAATTGGACGAGACAATAGCCAAAGTCAATATTTTACCAGAAGACACATGGAGTCCGGAGGGAAACCGAAGGGGGGCAAGGGGCTAGCCACACCATATGGTGGCGCGGGTCCCCTGGCCGCGCCACCAGGTGGTGTGGGCCCCTCAGGCCTCCACCGACCTTGCCCTTCCGCCTATATATTCTCCCCAAGACGAAAACCCTAAATACAAGATTAGATTTCCATGAAAAGTTCCACAGTGCCACCGCCACCAAAGAGGAGATTCGGGGGACAGAAGTCTCTGTTCTGGCACCCTGCAGGGACGGGGAAGTGCCCCCAGAGCCATCTCCATCGACTCCACCGTCATCTCAATCGTTGTTGCTGACTCCCATGATGAGGAAGGGGTAGTTCTCTCTCGAGGCTAAGGGCTCTACCGGTAGCTATGTGTTCATCTCTCTCTCTATGCGTGATCTTATGAGATCATGAGCTTTGTAATCTATAGATCTATTCTGCTACTCCAGTGCTTTAATGAATCTCTGCTTATCCCCACGTGTGTGAAGATGACAGTGTGCACACCGTGTGGCACTTTGGCTAAGGTTACATAAATACTTATCATGAGTATAATTTGAGTTGGATGTCTCTATGAGATTGTGGTGTTTGTTGGAACCATCTAGCGCTCAAGGTGACAGTGAGGGGTTATCTAGATGGGGAATGCGAACTTTAAGGTGTGCTGTTATAGCCCTACGTCGTCCAACCGGAGAGTAGTTCAGGGTAGCATCATGAAGAGAAGATATTTATATGAGAGTGTCCACCAGTGAAAGTGTGATCCCTAGGCCTTGTTTCTAAGCATTGAAACACCGTCTACAATCAATCCTGTTACATGTTTGCTTGCTGCCACTTTTATTTAAGATTGCAATTACCACTTATAATCATCCATATTACTTGTATTCCAGTATCTCTTTGCCGAACTAGTGCACCTGTATACCTGACAAGTGTATTGGGTGTGTTGGGGACACAAGAGACTTCTTGTATCTTGATTGCAGGGTTGCTTGAGAGGGATACCTTTGACCACTTCCTCCCTGAGTTCGATAAACCTTGGGGGATCCACTTAAGGGAAACTTGCTGCTGTTCTACAAACCTATGTACTTGGAGGCCCAACACCGCCTCCAATACCAGGGGGCGACCACAGAAAGATTCCGCCGCCTCTGAGGGGCAGAAAACTACAGAGAGAGAACGATCTCTCTGGCAGACAGAATTCTGCCGGGGGAATTCCTTCCTAGAGAGGGGAGATCGTCGCCATCAACACCACCATCAAGCTGGACTTCATCGGGATCATCATCACCATCATCTCCATCATCATCTCCACCAGCACCATCATCACCACTTCATACCGCTGTAACAATTGGGTTGAATCTTGCATATAGTTCTTAGGGGAAACTTTCCTGGTATTGATTACTTGTTGTAGTTGATGCCATTGAGTGGAACCATTTAATTATTGTTATGTTCAGATTGTTACTTATAATTATATCATCTCTGGTCTTGATCAATATGATGTCTTGTGAGTAGTTCGTTTAGTTCTTGAGGACATGGGAGAAGTCATGTTGTTAGTAGTGGAATTGTGTTGAGAAAGATTCAATAGTTTGTTATTTAAGTTGTGGTGTTATTCTTCTAGTGGTGTCATGTGAACATCGACTACACGACACTTCACCTTTATGGTCCTAGGGGGATGCATTGTGTATTTGGCTACTAATAGTAGGGTTTCCCGGAGTGACAGAAACCTGAACCCCCGTTAGGAAACCTTTGCATAAGGGATGTCAGGATCTTAGAGTTTAAAGTTGTGGTTAGGTTTCTATCTTAATTACTTTCTTGTACTTGCAGATGCTTGCAAGGGGTATAATCACAAGTATGTATTAGTCCTAGGAAGGTCGGTACATTAGCATAGGTTCACCCACACAACACTTATCAAACTAAAGAAGATTAATCAACTATATGAAGCGAAAGCTCTTGACGATAATCCCATGTGTCCTCGAGAACATTTGGTCATCTTAAGTAATACAACCGGCTTGTCCTTTGGTAAAGAAAGGATTGGGCCACTTGTTGCATCTATTATTACTGTATTTTATTTACTCGTACTTTATTTACCTGCATTATCAAAAAACCCTAAAAATCTGTTTGCTAAGTATTTACAGAGAATTCCTGCTCCAAGCCACTCGTCAACACCTTCTGCTCCTCGTTGGGTTCGACACTCTTACTTATTGAAAATACTGCGATACACCCCCTATACTTGTGGGTCATCAAGACTATTTTCTGGTGCCGTTGCCGGGGAGTGAAGCGCTATTGGAGAGTGGAACTGGTAAAGGAAACTTCTACTGTGAGTATTGTTTACTTTTGTTAGTTACTTTATTTCAATAAGGATAATTCACTTAGTTGCTTATTTCGTAATGCTACTACCACTGCTAAGGTAGTAGATGAACCACCACCTACTGAAAATGATACTTTTAAAATACCTACAAGAATTGTACACCATGTTATGGATAATTACTATTTTGGAGATGGAACTGTCCATCCCGATGATCATTTGCTCTTTATACACGAATTATGCGGGTTGTTTAAGTGTGCAGGTATTACAACAGATCAAGTCAAGAAGATGTTATTCTCATTATCACTAAAAGGAAGAGCTGAGGAATGTTACAAGCTACTGAAGAATGATCAAGCGCTTGAATGGGAGGAATTAGTACCTCTCTTTTATTCAAAATTTTATCCTCCTAGTGAGATTCATAAAGATCGGAATCAAATATACAACTTTTGGGCTCTTGATGGAGAGAGTGCAGCTCAAGCTTGGGGGAGATTGAAGTTACTAATGCTCAAATGTCCTATTCATGAGCTCCCCAACAATATTATTATCAATAAATTTTATGCAAGGCTTTCTCTTCATGATAAGGATTTATTGGATGCTTCTTGTGCTGGATCATTTACACACGTGGAAGAAGGAGCTAAATGGGATCTTCTAGACCGTATTCAAGACAATGCTGAAGCATGGGAGAATGATAAAGGAAGAAAGTCAGGTATAAATTATGATTATGATAGCATTGAATCTTTTATGGGAACTGATGAATTTCAAAATATTAAAAATGCTTATGGTCTAGACTCTCAAGCTATTGCAACTTATTTTAAGGCTTTTGCTTCCTATATTGAAGTGCCTAAAAAGAAGTGGAATAAGTATCATGAACCATATAAAGATATTGCCAATTGTGTTCCTGCAAGAAATACTGAAGTTTATACTGCTAATAATGTTTTACCTGAACCTTACATTGAGAAAATACCTTTCCCAATTAAAGTAAAGGAACATTCTATAATAGCTAGTATGGTTAATGAAACTACAAATAAAGTTGTTGAACCTGATGAACAAAAGGATGATGAACCTATAATAGCAAATGGGAAAGACTTTGTCACTAAATATGTAGAAGATGGACACACTATCCTCTGTAAGGATACTTCTAATATTGTTTAACAAAGTAGTGTTATGAGAGCTAGTGTCCCTGTAGAATAAGTGATCATTGCTACAATGGTTGTTGTGATAGTTATATCATTAAATTTATGCATGATATAGAAAGTTATTATGAGAGAGGGAAGACGGTTCTAATGCACCTCAATAATATTAAGTTTCCTCGCTTTATGCTAGAAATCTTTATGTTGCACTTGTTTTGCCTTCCTACGCTAGCAATTCCCGGTTTCAACAATTTGTTTGCTTAAAAAATTCCCTTGCATAGGAAGTGGGTTAGACTTAAACATGTGTATTTTTGCCCCTTGACGCTCTCTTTTACTTCAATTCATTTTTTCATGTGAGCATCATTAAAATTATCATGCCCATCTTAATGGCTATAAAGAAAGAGCTTTTGGGGAGACAACCCAATTTGTTTTGCTTTCAATTTTTGTTTATTTGAGCCTTGGAAGTTATTGCTTCTGCAATAACCTCTCCTTATCCTTTTTGTTTGGTTTTTGTGTCAAGATGAAGCTCTAATGAGAGAGAAGTAAGATTTGGGGAAGTTGTTGTCCCGAAACAGATTTTTGTGCTTCGCTGTAAAAATTCGTGAAAAATCGCTGAATGTTGGATTGAGCTGTAATTTTTTGTTCTTATGCCCCAGGTTGTTATTTAACTTTTGTTAGTTTTACACTTTTTGATTTGAGAAACAGAAGATTTTCTAAGAAAATGATCTTTACATGCTGGTCTGTTTTGATAGATTTTCCCCACTCTTGCATTTGCCTCTTAAACCGATTTCCTTTTTGAACTATTTTTGGGTTTTCGGAAGGAGTTGCTACAGTAGCTTATGTTTTGATGGATTTCAGTTGAAATTGGACTTAAAAGGTTTATTACCTCGCTTACACTAATTTTCCTAATGAGAATTGTGTGGAGTTTTGTGTCAAAGAAATTTCCAGGTTAGTGGAGAAAATGGTGTAATAAGGTAGTGAAAGGTTTCATGACTCAAGAAATATGTGTATGAAGATGAAGATATTGATGTTATTCAAGAGGTGACTCCGGAAGAATCTACTAAATGCCAACTTCAGAGACCTGCAGAGTCCGTTTTCGAATAGGTAACAGTTCCGGTAAGAAAATGTCTGTGAAAAATCTGTCAAGTTATATTTTTGCAGTTTTTATCCAACAAGGAAAACAAGGAAGCGAAAGAGGGACGGAAATGGAGCCAGGGTGGCTCACACCACCCCCTGGCGCGGCCCCCATGGTCGCGCCAGCAGGTGGTGTGGCCACCCCGGAGTCCATCTTCAACCCGTTTTCTCCCAATACCTTCCTTATGTTGTAAAAATTCGTAATATATAATCCACTGGACCCCCGAGGTTCATATATCGTGTTCTCGTCATGTTTTCGTTTCGAACTGTTTCTGATAGGTAGAATCTCAGTTTTGGAGCCACAATGTCCTCCTCTAGATCAGCCAAGGAAGATTCATCCACGGATGTCATCAACCCTTATATGCGTGAGTTGAATATTCATCCCAAGGAATTGTTGCTCGAAGATGGGAAGGTACAAATAAGAGAGGTTCAGGGCCCTAAAGGTGAAGGCAGTCTGGAGGACAGGATGGAATCACTGGAGCAAGAAGTCTTCAGGTACAAGAAGATGGCGGAACACGAAGTGGATATCATCCATAATATTAGTTCAGAACTCATTGTCGAGCACGAGAAGGAGGTTGCTGAGCTTAAGCATGAAATTCTCTCATTCCACCGAACAACCAACCAACTACAAGCACAGCTCTACGACGTGCAAAATCAAAACTGTGAGTATGACGTTAGGTTTAAACGCATAAGTGTTGCTGCAAGTTTCAGGATGTTGGAGACCAGGATGTCTTTTGTTGATGGGGAGCCTTTACCTTGGAAGTCGGACGAGGGCGAGAGAACACCACCACCACTGATGGAGTAATTCATCATCTAGTTTTGGCATCCCCTTGGTTTGTTCCAAGCTTGGGGGAGTGCCGCGGTATCACAACACTATCTTCTATCTTTTTACCTTTTTAGTAGAGTCATATCATGAATAGAGAAGTTATCATGTAGGATTGTTTGCATTATGGAAGTGTCCCCTCTCTCGTTAGATATCTATGTATCCCTGGTGTGAGTTGCCATTATGGAATATTAATGAGAAGTTCTATTATTTACTCTTTTGCATATCTTATTTTAGTTTTCAATTCATATTATATGATTGATATTATTAGTATTGGTATCACTTCGGGATCATTGAGTTAATTTAGTTGGTTTTGGCAAACCTGGCTCGGTCAGTAGCAACACTATTATGAGAATTGAATGAAAAAGATAAAAGTACTCTTAAAGAATATAATTTCATCATCTTTCTTGATTTGCTCATAAGCTTAGTATTCTCTAGTTAAGATATTTTGTGCTTTCAGGGAAGATTGCATGTTTGTTTCTATCACTTGTATGTTTATTTGTTTCCTTCAACTCATATGCTTGCTACCCAGCATTGCTAGCCAAAAACCTATATTTAGAGGGAATGCTTCCCGTGCATCCAATCCTTAAACCAAAACCTATGCCATTTGTGTCCACCATACCTACCTATTAGCACTATTGCTATTCCAAGTAAAATCATGTTTTTATCTACCTTCCAAATTAAACTTGTTATGTGAAAATTTGTGATTAAAGCTCTCACGAACTTGATGGCACACTTTACTTTTCTTGCACCTAATAAACTTGAACCATTGTGTCATCTAAGTTGTATATGCTTGCACTTATACGTTGGGAATTAGCAGAACCATGTTGTCATGGGGAACGCTTTCAACATTGCACTTGTACATTGTACCCAGTTGATATGATGCTCTTTTGTTTTTGGATGTCGTTGGTGTGAAATGAAAGGGGCGCTTGTAAGTCCATGGAGTTATGTATGTGTGTTAGAGAAACGCCTGGGCCGCTGGTCTAATCCATGCCTAATCATGGTGGAAACCTGTAGCATAACCATAATGAGTAATCTATGAAGCATTCTTCTTGTAAAAAAAGAGTTAGAGATTGAGAAAAAGAGAAAAAAGAGATGAGAAAAGAGAGAAAAGGCACCATTTTCCCATGGTAAATAAGAAGATTGCTGAGATGCTCATTGACTGCTTGCCTTGTCATTTTTATATGGGGATTCTTCCGTATCTTCGGGCAAGGGGTACCCCGTTGGCGGTTCTCTATGATACCCATGTACTTACTATGACAAGAACTTACCGGTAACTAAACTTGAGTAGCATGAGGAGCGGCCCTCGTATTCAAGGGACATGAGATTGCCAACTTATACTTTGTCAAGCATATACTCCATAGTTTGCTCACTTTAACCTTAACCACCTAAAGATGCTTATGATAGGGGCAATGAGAGCTGAAAGCTAATAAGTACCATAATTTTTGGAAGCTCTTTATGAAACTTGAAATCCCTGCTTCCCTCTGCGAAGGGCCTATCTTTTACTTTTTAGTTGAGTCAGTAAACCTATTCCCTCCTATCTCAGCAAGTATTTTGAGTTGTTGTGTTTCATTCATTCATATGATGATTTATTCAATCATGTTCTTATGTTCCTAGTTTTGCACACTGCTCTTATCTTAGTGAATACTACTTTGAAAGCTATCATTAAAAACCCCTTTATGATTGAACACCTGCAAATTGTTAACTATTCTTTGACCAAGAGCAAAGTTTGCCATTACCAATTATGATTTACTTTTTGTAACTTTATTGTGTTTCCTTTACTTATTGCAAGTTAAGTTATATAATAGTGAGTTCTCTTCTATTATGATTTATGTATTGATGAATGTGATGCTTCTTGTCAGTATTCTTTTATCGACTCTTCACTCTATAAACCTGAGGCCATGTTTATTGAGCTCAGTTTTCGGTTGGGGTCAAGCGAAGTCTAAGCTTGGGGGGAGTTGATACGTCCATTTTGCATCACTATTCTCTATCATAATTTACTGTTATTCATTGATATATTTCATATTAAGAGATGATACTTATGTTATTTCATATGTTTTTGCATGGTTGATGACTTTTGGAGGATGGACCGTTGCAGTCAGGATTCTGATGGAAAAGGGGCTGTTTGGAGGCAAAATTCGCGAAGATCAGAAAATCCCGGAAAATATATGGAAAATCCTATTTTTCCAGAAGACGAAGGATGCCAGAAGGGGGAGTAGAGATGGGCCATAGGGGGGCCACACCACCCCCTGGCGCGGGCCACCCCTAGCCGCGCCACCAGGTGGTGGGGCCACCCTAGCCCACTCCTGGCTCTCCCCTTTGGCGTATATTATCCCCATGAAACCCTAATACCAGGGGGTGACCATAGAAAGATTCCGCTGCCTCTACAGGGCGGAAAAGTACAGAGAGAGAAAGATCTCTCCGGCTGACAGAATTCTACCATGGGAATTCCTTCCCAGAGAGGGGAGATCGTCGCCATCAACACCACCATCAAGCTGGACTTTATCGAGATCATCATCACCATCATCTCCATCATCATCTCCACCAGCACCATCATCACCACTTCATCCCACTGTAACAATTGGGTTGAATCTTGCATAGTTCTTAGGGGAAACTTTCCCGGTATTGATTACTTGTTGTAGTTGATGACATTAAGTGTAACCATTGAATTATTATTATGTTTAGATTGTTACTTATCATTATATCATCTCTGATCTTGATCCATATGATTTCTTGTGAGTAGTTCGTTTAGTTCTTGAGGGCATGGGAGAAGTCATGTTGTTAGTAGTGGAATTGTGTTGAGAAAGATTCAATAGTTTGTTATTTAAGTTGTGGTGTTATTCTTCTAGTGGTGTCATGTGAACATCGACTACATGACACTTCACCTTTATGGGCCTAGGGGAATGCATTGTGTATTTGGCTACTAATCGTAGGGGTTGCCGGAGTGACAGAAATCTGAACCCCCGTTAGGAAACATTTGCACAAGGGATGTCAGGATCTTAGAGTTTAAAGCTATGGTTAGGTTTATATCTTAATTAATTTCTTGTACTTGCGGATGCTTGCAAGGGGTATAATCACAAGTATGTATTAGTCCTAGGAAGGTCGGTACATTAGCACAGGTTCACCCACACAACACTTATCAAACTAAAGAAGATTAATCAACTATATGAAGCGAAAGCACTTGACGATAATCCCATGTGTCCTCGAGAACGTTTGGTCATCTTAAGTAATACAATCGGCTTGTCCTTTGCTAAAGAAAGGATTGGGCCACTTGTTGCATCTATTATTACTGTCTTTTATTTACTTGTACTTTATTTACCTGCATTATCAAAACCCCCTAAAAATCCGTTTGCTAAGTATTTACAGAGAATTCCTGCTCCAAGCCACTCGTCAACACCTTTTGCTCCTCATTGGGTTCGACACTCTTACTTATCGAAAATACTGCGATACACCCCCTATACTTGTGGGTCAACGAGTGTTTGAAGAGAAAATTAAAAAACCAATGGAACTTTATTTGCATGCTAGTAGCAATGTTATTAGTGTGAATTCTTTGAACACCATTATTGCTAATGCTATGGAAAAGTCTAAGCTTGGGGAAGCTGGTTTTGATGAGCATGATATTTTTATTCCCCCAAGAACGGAGGAGAAAATTTACTTTGATGATACTATACCTCCAATATATGATGATTACAATGATGAGTATGATATTTTCAGTCCACCTAGTATTGAGGAGAAAATTAATTATGACTACAATATGCCTCCTATATTTGATGATTATGGTGATGAGAATAATAATGATAGATATTTTGTTGAATTTCCTCCCACTATGATTAATAAGAATGACTATGTTTTTGTGGGGAGTATTAATTCTTTTATGCATATGGCTCATCATAAGAATGTTTTATGTGATAGTTTTATTGTTAATTTTATTCATTCTGCTACTGAAAGTTATTAAGACATAGGGAAACATGGTTTTATGTATCTCCACAATATGAAGTTTCCCCTCTTTATGTTGAAAACTTTGAAGTTGCACTTGTTTTGCTTTCCTATACTTGTTTCTTTGTGCTTTCATGACTTGTTTCTTTAAAATATTATTTTTCATAGGAAGTGGGTTAGACTTAAATTTGTTCCATATTTGCTTCTTGATGCTCTCTTTTACTTCAATTCATATTTCATATGTGAGCATCATCGAAATTATCATGCCTATCTTAATGGCTATAAAGAAAGAGCTTTTGGGACACAACCCATTATATTTTTACTTTCAGTTTTTTTTGTTTTTTTAGTCTTGGAAGTTATTGCCTCTGTAATAACCTCTGCTTTATCCTTTTTTTTGGATTTTGTGCCAAGAATAACCTCTAGTGAGAGAGAAGTAAGACTTGGGAAAGTTGTTGTCCCGAAACAGATTTTTGTGCTTCACTATAAAAAATCATGAAAAAACTCTGTATGTCGGATTGATCTGTAATTTTTTGTCCTTCTGCCCCAGGTTGCTATCCAACTGTCGTTAGTTCAACACTTCTCGATTTGAGCAACAGAAGGTCTTCGAAAAAATCGGTTTTTACTAGCTGGTTTATTTTGACAGATTTCTGCCATTATTTGCATTTGCCACTTAATCTCTTTCTCTTTGATCGCTTCAACTTTTTAAAGGAAGTGCTATAGTAGCTTGTGTTTTAATGGAAGTTTTACTTGTGTTGAAACTGAACCTAAAGACTTATTATCTTGAGTACACTAATGTTGCTAATAAAGATTGTGTGAAGTTTTGTATGAAGGAAATTTTTAAGTGTAGGGAAGAATAATATGATAAGATGAAGTATGGACAAAATCTCAAGCTTGGGGATGCCACCGTGTCACCCCAAGAAATATTCAAGAAGTACAAACGTCAAAGCGTAGGGATGCCCAAGGCATCCCCTTCTTCATCAATAAAAATCTCAGGTTTCTTCCAAACACTTCATTTTTATTGTTTCATGCACAATTGTGTTGTTCTTGGAGTGTCTTCGTTTTTGTTTTTAGTTTTCTTTTGTTTGGTTTGCTTAAATAAGTTGGTTGGATCCTAACACACTTTTTTTTGAGAGAGACACACCCTGTTATTCATTGCCTAGAACACTCTAGTTTTCACTCTTATTGTTCTGTGAGTGTTCTCCTTTGCTAGCACTGCGTTTAGCTTTAGTTTTCGATTGGTGTTGGAAAAGAGTTGGAAGTTCATGCTTATAAGTGGTACAAAAGGAGTTTTGTTTTGGCTATGTCCTTGATTTTATCATGTCATGTTTGATATTGCTTTGACTTTATGCTTAGTAATTATTGATGTGGCATGACTTGTTCCAAACAATTGAGATTGCTTAATGTGCCTTGAAAGAATCATGCATTGTTTTAGCATGTAAAAGCATAATATTGTGGTATTCTCCTTTGATGCTTTATTTGGGTTGACTTGGCGCATGCTAACACCATGTTAAGACTATACCAAGTCACCATAGCCTCTATGATCATTTAGTTTTCGACTTGTAATATCACTTTATGCTTTAATTAATAATGTTTTGTCGCTTTGTATGATTATGGACATTATTTTTCTCTTAGTTGGTCGCTCCAAGTCTTTTGCTAGCCTCCACATGTACCAAGTATGAGTTCCACTCATGCATCTAACTCCAAATAAAAACAAGTTATTCCAAAGAGTCCACCATACCTACCTATTAGCATTATTGCTATTCCAAGTATATTCATGTTTTTATCTACCTTCCGAATTAAACTTGTTATGTGAAAATTAGTGATTAAAGCTCTCACGAACTTGATGGCACACTTTACTTTCTTGCACTTAATAAACTTGAACCACTGTGCCCATCTATGTTGCGTATATGCTTGCATTTTGTAAGTTGTGAATTAGTAGAACCATGAATCATGGGGAACGCTTTCAACATTGCACTTTATTTAGTTGATATCATGTTCTTTTGCTTGTCGATCTCGGTGGTGTGAAATGAAAGGGGAGCTTGTAAGGCTCATGCAGTTCGTTTATGTGTTAGATAAACGCATGGGCGGCTGGTCTAAGCCATGCCTAATCATGGTGGAAACCTGTAGCATAACCATAGTGAGAAATCTATGAAGCATCCAAAAAAAGAGAAAAAAAGAGAAAAATAAAAATAAAAAAGGGAAATCCCTATGCAAATAGCAAATCAAAGGATTGCTGAGATGCTCATTGTCTGCTTGCATTGTCATTTTGATATGGGGAATCTTCCGTATCATCGGGCAAGGGGTACCCCGTTGGCGGTTCTCTATGATACACATGTACTTACAATGGCAAGAACTTACTTGTGACTAAACTTGAGTAGCATGAGGAATGGTACTCGTAAGTAAGGGGCATGAGATTTTCAGCTTATAACTTGTCAAGCATATTCTCATATTTGTTCACTTTAACCTTAATCACCTAAATATGCTTATGATAGGGGCAATGAGAGCTGAAAGCTAATAAGTACCATAATTTTTGGAAGCTCTTTATGAGACTTGAATCCCTGCTTCCTTCTATGAAGGGCCTTTCTTTTACTTTTATGTTGAATCTCCATCTTCTATCTTTATGCACCTATTAAGAGAGCAGAGTGGTCATTCTTAGTTTAATGTGCATTGTCCCAAAACTTATTGGTTGATTCATAACTTTGATATTGCTTGTTCTTAAACTATTTGTATCTAGTCACCCTTATGAACTTTGAAGGTGTCCTATGCATTTATATTTGCTATACCGTGAGGGGCAAGGTGAATGCCACTCTTATTATGCTTTATGTATGTGAAACAAACAAACATCTTTCAAAGCATGGTTATTAATGATCCTTTGTTTGTATCTTTTCTTGTTACAACATAGTTGCTTTGTCTTATTGTTAGAACTCTATCTTTCATGTTCATGTTTAGAGTACTTTGGTCCCAGCTTTCATTGCTTTACAAATACTTTGATCAAGGTTGTGATGGTGCATGTCACCTCAAAAATTATTCTTTTTATCACTTACCTACTTGAGGACGAGCAGGAGTTAAGCTTGGGGATGCTTCATACGTCATAAATGTATCTATAATTTTTGATGCTCCATGCTTGTTTTCTATCTACTTTCTTATGTTTTGTTCATACTTTGAGGTATTTCTATACATTTTCTGGAACTAACCTATTAAGAAGATGTCATCGTGCTAGTTGCCTGTTTTCCGCTGTTTTGGGTTCTATAAAAGCTAGAAAAGTAATATTCTCGAAATTGGACGGGACAAAAGCCAAAGTCAATATTTTACCGGAAGACACATGGAGTCCGGAGGGCAACCGAAGGGGGCCAGGGGCTGGCCACACCATATGGTGGCGCGGGATTAGGGCTAGACAAATTCTAGACCTTTGTCCGATATAAGACTAACCTAAATCTCGGAAGCATACATAGAAAGAATCGGTAACATTACAGTGACCCTACGACACAAAAATTATTACAGCAAGCTCATAACTGAGCAAAGAACCAAAATATTACAAGAAGAGGTCACTAACCACAACCATCAAACAACGGAAGGCAAATTATGCTATTAAGTATAGCAAGCTTAACAAATGGCCTAAGAGGCCTGAAGCATAACGATGACGTCCCAATCCGTAGATTCTAGGCTGCCGATCGGGAACCCCAAGGTACTCGTCGATGTTGATGCCGTAACAAACTCATCTTCTGTGGTAACACTTACTTGCTACAAAAGTATCAACAAAGCAAGGCTGAGTACAGGGTGTACTCCGCAAAACTTATGGCTGGTGGGGTTATTTTGCATAATGTTATCTTTATTTGTAAAAGAGGTAGGAGAAGCTCGATTAAGTGGAACATTTGGAAGGGGATAAGAAAACGATACCACTAGCTTTGATCTTCTTTTGATATCCACTGAATCTTTATCAGCTAAACCTATCAACTAGGATCACCCCCTCGATCCCAAGAGGAAGCATCCTTAAGCACACCTCACATCTCTTGTCAAATTTTAAGATTAGGTTATTCTTCTCTATGATCATCACGTTCGTTCCCAAGTCGTCCATAACTGTGGACACGGCTTTTCGAAAAGATTATTACCCTGTAGGGGTGCACAACTTTACCCACACGTACCAACTGATTCTTAGTGCCAGTTAACATTAGCCCTCTTCCTTGAAAGGCCGGCAGAGAGTGGTTGACCACGACCTTTACCTTGATTTCGCCGAGACCATGAGTCACGCCCTAAGGAGATACCCCCGTAATGGGTCAAGTCCTGAAGTCGGTCCCTAGAGATGTGCGCAGGGTTCAAGATTACGAAGGTCGTGCCTCTCTTGTTCCCGACCACGCTTTCCTACCTATATGAATGCACCTCCTCCACCTCCTTCAAGAATGACCAGAATGCATGTGTCGAATGGAACGCCTGAACTATGTGACTCATGGAATCTACTAGGCAAGTTAGTTGGTCGAGGGGGTTTCCAGGACCCCGTGTGGTTGTACGCTCGTCTTGGTTCAAGAGGCAAGAACTCAGATCCTAGTGGTGGCAAGTATGGGACTGCAAAAACCACAACCCGACGTGGCCTCCCATACAAGCCTTAGCATGTTTAACTTTCATATCTGATCATACCACGTCATCCTGTCCAACTAGGTTCATCCGTAGCTCTGATTCATCAACCGGATGGACCAGTGGTAACAACTAAGCTTGGCTAAGCACAACGGATATAACAGCTCTAGGGAAGCTCATAAGCCAAAGCCTAGTTATGCTAGGAGCAGTGGATCAGGGAGTATAGGCTACAAAGGTAACATGCATCAGATAGGATTAATCTATCTATCGATAAAAGACTTTGGAATCGTATGCACATGGCAAGATTGAAATACTTCGAAAGCATAGGATTTTATCATGTGTGGGGCTTTGCTTGCCTTTGCCTATTGATACTCAGATATAGAACTTCAGGTTCATCTGCTTGGTATCGTTCACTGTTGATCAAGTACTTATCTTCGATGGTGTTAATCTCGGTCTTCAATCTTGGACTCACTCTCGTTGCTCACATCAACTCCAAGGTCTGCCGAGAAGAAGCAAAAACACCGGAATGGAAAGCAACAATCAACACATGGCATCGATGCAATGCTCAAGCAAGGATGATGCTATGACAAGTTAAAGTGTATTGTAATGAAACGCTAAGGCATGCTTGGTAATTTAAGCGGGGTCCAAGGGGTACCAACACTAATTCGGAGAAACCCCAGATGCATATGAGAGGGGTTATTTTGTTCTTCTAATTAAACTTGTCATGTAAGTTGCTTAACAATGCATGAGTATGAGTCTATTATGTAGATCTCATTTTTCTGAACATTTTTATATAGTATACATATTTTTCTGATTTAAAATGAATTAGTTATGATTTTTCCTAATTTTAATCCATTTTTAAAAACATTATTAAAACAACTAAACATTTTTGGAGTATTATAAATTATTTTACAGCTAGACCCACATGTCATATATTTAATCATTTTAGAAAACTTTCCAAAAAGATTAAATATCTTACAGGTAGGGCCCACCTGTCATATAAATAATTAAAGAAAATGTTGGGGGGATACCCCCGGGTAGGGTCACTCCAGGGTATAAGGGCCGAGTTAGCCGAGGTTCGGCAAGGTCAAAGCGGATGCTGGCCGGGTCACCTCAAGGCAGGCCGGATCACAGAGTAACCCGGACCAGGGGGATCGCCTGACATTGCCTCATCCGACTTAAGGAGTAAGTCGGAAGTGCTTGTCTAACTTATATGCAGGAACAGGTGTGGCCGGTTCTACTATGATCCGGGTCCTCGCTTAGCTTCTGGGAGAAGGAAGGAATCTCTCTGGTCAAAAAGAAGGTCCGGTACGCACTGCATGAGCGAAGAAATCAAGGGCAGGACCACCGGGTCATGGCCGAAAAGGGTGACGACGCCCATGTCGGCTGACGCGGGCGCCGCAGAGGCCTACGTCGCTAAAGCATGTGTGACGCGGGGGAAAAGCACCCCGGTCGGGTTACCACTTTGGGAGGGGGCATATTCTTAGGAATATGCCTCCACGTATGCCCTAGGCAGGGACCGAACTTCCTCTATATAAGGGGGGCTAGGTTTCTGGTAGAGGGGGTTGGTTGAGCTCTAGTTGGTTTGGCGATTCCATAGTGCTAGTTGATCTAGGGTTCTAGGGAAAAATAGTAGGCAAGACTAAGAGAGCTCCTTCTTCTTCCTCTCGCCAATACAACTCAAGGAGCACTTGTAATCTTGGAGATATAGCAATACAAACTTCTGTGCGGAGAATCACTCCACTATCCCTCCCTGGATTCCCCTAGCGTGTATTAGTCCCCACCTTTAGCCTGTCCATGGCATCTGCCGTGACACCACCACAACAGTTGGCGCCCACCGTGGGACTAGCGGCGCTAGCAGGGGTGAAGATCCGGACGGGAAACCTCATCGGCACCGGCGAACGCATCGTCTTCGGGCTCGTTCAGCGCTTTGGAGCGCTGGATTTCGTCAGCGACAATGCTGATTGCTTCGGCACGCGCCCACTTCCGTGCAACGGCCTCTTCATCAAGCTCGGTGCGCACAAGGTCTACGTTGCTGTGGACGACGCGCGCTCATCCGCCGCCGTCCGATGCAGAAACCACCCTCACCGTGGCTCGCGGGCGCCAGACGCCGCCTCCCGGACCATGCGGAGGTGATGATGACTGCGCCAGGTGCAGGCGCGAGCAAGGATCCGGCACCAGACCCGGAGGTAACACCTAAGGCACCGAGGAAAGGTAGAGGACCTCCACAAGAGAGGCCTGAGAACGTACTGAGAGAAGCTATGGATAGCTTGGCTAACCCGGTAGCAGCAGTGGTAGATCCGGCTCAGGCACAGGCCGAGCTAGAGGAAACCAGGCAAAAGATACTAGAGGGCGCAAAGAAAATAGCCGCGGCTCAGCAGTCGCTGAACATGACGCTGCGTGAGTATGCAAAGGCAAATAAGGTTGATACGGTAAAAGTAAAAGGGATAAATCTCATAAGCGAGATGAACAGAGAAGGTGATGATGGAGCAGAAGGGTCGGAAAACTATCAGTCTGTGGGGTTGCCGAAGTATAGTACCCCGGCGAAGAACCTCAGAGCAGCAGATGCGGCTGCGTCCGAGTTAGAGGGACTGACGGGTGAGGCCCGTCAGAGACAACAAGATAGGGTTAATGAGCTGGTTCGGATCGCGAATAGATAGAATGAAGAGCTCCTGAGAGCTAACCCGGAGAGAGCTGGAGCTTCCAAAATCGTCCATTCGGTGATGGGTAACCCGGAGAAATCCGCTGGAGCCGCATCATCACCTCATGGTGGTCCAAGGAGAGAAGAGGTAGTCACCTTGGCCAGACGGAACAAGCAGATCGTCCCGTACGACCCGACGCGTGCGGGAAAAAAAAAGAAACACGGAAAAATGATGATCGATGGAGTGTGAGCCGAGGTGAAGCTGGCCGAGGTAATCACGACCAAGGAAATGGCGGTCAAGGAAACGCTGCCAACGGCAATGCCGGACAGTGAAACTCTGCAGGAGCAGGACAACCGCAGCAGCAGAATATACCAAGGCAAGAGCAAAGTGTCGATTGAGGTATGCAACAGAAAGGTGCGCAACGAGTGTAAAACCGATACAACGACGGTGATTCGGAGATGGTGAACGCAGGGTACCCCAGACTGGACTATCATGTGATAGGGTCAAGAATGGGAAGCAGGGATTTAATGCCGGATGACGCCAGGTTAAAACTGGATCGCCTATATAGGTCGGAACAGATCGAATGTCAAGGTCCTTCGGGTCCAGCGTGCTTTGGACCCCGGATCATGAAGGAGCCACCGGTACCCAACTTCCAATTACCCAGAGGCACGAAGAAGTATGACGGCAGTACCAAGCCGGAGGATTGGCTGATAAACTAAGCTACGGCTGTGAAAATTGCCACAGGCAACTTGAGATGGGCTGTATGATACGTACCCCAGATGTTGGAAGGTCCGGCCAGAGTATGGCTGAATAATTTACCACCCAGAAGCATCAACTATTGGATAGATTTTGAAGAAATGTTTACCAGCAACTTCTCAAGTACATATCAGAGGCCGAATAGACCGCAGACTCTAGCAATGTGCAAGCAAAGACCTAACGAGATGGATCGTGAATTCTTGACCCGGTGGTGTACCGTGAGAAACTCATGTGAGGGTGTCATAGAGTCACAGGCCATAGCGTGGTTTGCACAAGGGTGCAGATATGGCAGCGAGTTGTGGATGAAATTGCAAAGGAAAATGCCAATTACGTTGGCAGAGATGATCCGGATTGCAGATTATGCTTTGGGTGATCCGACTCAACCTAGGATCGCATCAAACGAGTTGAACGAGGAATAATATCAGAGGGACGGAGCCGGGTCATCTCGGAGGAACAATTACAGAGGAAAAAGGAGAGATGATAGACCGGATCATCGCTACGGTTCGCAAGAAGTTGCAGATGTGAATCAAGATCAACCCGGAGCAGGGAGCAACCAACGCCAGAGAACGGGAGGGCAATGGACTCCAAGAAATGATGGCAAGAAAACATGGACTCTAGAGCAAAAGAAGCAGTGGCAGGAAAAGAAAGACCGTCCGAGGTATACCTATGAGTCGATGTTGGACCAGCCATGTAAGTTTCACATGCCAAATCCGAATAGCCCGGCGGGTCACACAACGAGGCAATGTGAGTGGATGCGTAAGATAGAACAAGGTGGTTCAGGGAATGCGCAGGCACCCCGGAATGATCAACCTCGGCAGGAGTTACCCGGGCAGCAATTGCTCTCCGGAGCGAACACGCAACAGCTAATGTTGCCTCCCCCTCCACCGAGGTATGACAACAATGAGAGAAGGGATGCAGTGCATCAGGTGGAAAATTAGCAACAGCCAGATCAGAGGTACCCCGGAAACGAGGGAAGGAATGAGTACAGGGAACATCACCAGAGTTATTGTGTGTTCACGACTGAGGAAACAGATAGAAAGACCTTGCAGCGCCGACATATGGAGGTCAATGCGGTCATGCCAGCAGTGACGAGGTACATGCCTTGGTCGGATCAGGAAATCACCTGGAACATCAAAGATCATCCTAAACTTATGCCGAGTCCAGGTTCAGAGCGCTTAGTGCTAGATCCGACATTCATTGGACCAAACATCAATGTGAGGTTCTCCAAGGTACTAATTGATAATGGCAGTAGCATTAACATAATGTATGCGGATACGATGCGCAAGTTGGGCATCTCGGAGAACATGCTCTAGGCTACGAGAACAACTTTCCATGGCATTGTACCAGGCATTTCTTGTGAGCCCATAGGCAAAGTCCGGGTCGACGTGCTATTCGGCACAAGGGATAACTGCCGAACTGAAAATCTGGAGTTTGAGGTGGTGAACTTGGAAAGTGCATATCACGCGTTACTCAGAAGACCAGCATTGAACAAGTTCATGGCAAGCTGTCACATCAGTTATCTGAATATGAAGTTGCCCGGGCCAAATGGAGTGATTACCATTGCTGGAGATTTTCGATGTTCCATTGAGTGAGCTTCAGCCGGGTCTAACCTAGCCGAGTCACTCGTAATCGCGCAAGAGAAAAGAAAAATCCAAGAGGTGGCGGCATTAGCTTAGTCCGCGCAGCAATATATGCCGGCGTTAAGTAACCCGCATGGCAGCGTTTCATTTCAAGCCGCAAAGGACACCAAGAAGGTTCCAGTTGATGACATGTTCCCGGAGCGCACCGTAACAATTGGTGCCGGGTTAACTGACAAATAGGAAAGTGAGCTCATCAACTTCCTCCGTGAGAATCAGGATATTTTTGCTTGGTCTACACAGGACTTGCAAGGTGTTCCGAGGGAGTTGGCCGAGCACTCTTTGAACGTAAGACCCGGAGCAAGGCCGGTGAAGCAACCTCTCCGCCGCTTCGCCGAGGATAGGAGAAAAGTCATTGGAGACGGGATAGCTCGATTGCTAGCAGCAGGATTTATCATGGAGGTGTTGTATCTGGATTGGCTCTCTAATCCGGTGCTGGTAGAAAAGAAGAAGGACGATCCAAACGTGGTAGTGGTTTGGCGTATGTGTATCAATTACACGAACCTGAACAAGGCGTGTCCAAAAGATCCATTTCCACTGCCAAGGATAGATCAGGCCATAGACTCGACCGTGGGATGTGAACTGTTGTCATTCATTGATGCATATTCTGGCTTCCACCAGATACCTCTGAACCCGGATGATCAAATAAAGATTGCATTTATTACCCCGTACGGGCCTTACTGCTATCGCACTATGCCGTTCGGTTTACGTAATGCAGGTGCAACGTACCAAAGATGTATGCAAAAATGTTTGCACGACCAAATAGGTCAAACGTACAAGTATACGTGGATGATGTGGTTATCAAGACCAAGGAAAGCACAACGCTCCTTGACGACATAAGGCAAACATTCACGAACTTGAGAAGGTTCCGGATGAACCTTAACCCGGAAAAATGTACCTTCGGTGTCCCGGCCAGAAAATTACTCGCATTTCTTGTCTCCAGCCGAGGTATCAAAGTTAATCCAACTAAGATCCGAGCCATCGAACGAATGGAGCTGTCGAAGTGTCTTAACGACGTCTAGAAGTTCACTGGATGCCTGGCATCGTTGAGTCGGTTTGTATGTCGGTTGGGAGAAAAGGCACTGCCTCTCTACCAACTCATGAAAAAGTCGGATAAATTCGTTTGGACGCCACAGGCCGATGAAGCCTTTTCCCACTTAAAAAAGATGTTGGCCACTGCACCAGTGTTAGCCTCTCCACTATCAAAGGAGCCAATGTTGCTCTACATAGCCGCAACCAACCGAGTTGTAAGTGCAGTGATTATAGTGGAGCGCAATGAAGAGGGTAAGTCGGTGCAGAGGCTAGTATATTACTTGAGCGAGGTATTGTCTGCCTCAAAACAGAACTACCCGCACTTTCAAAAGGTGGCATATGGTGTCTATATGGCGGCAAAGAAGTTAAATCATTACTTTGAGGAGCACCCCATCAAAGTAATATGTGAAGCTCCCATATCCGAGATAATGGGTAACAAGGATGCGAGTGGCAGAATTGCAAAATGGGCAATTGAGCTAGCCCCTTATGCGCCCCAATACGACAGAAGGGAAGCGATCAAGTCCCAGGCTGTGGCGGACTTTTTTGTGGATTGGGCCGAGGTACAATACGAACCACCACCACCAGATCCGAACTACTGGAGGATGCACTTCGACGGGTCAAAAACCAAAACCGGATTAGGCGTCGGGGTTGTGCTTACCTCGCCAAAGAAGGACCAGCTAAAGTACGTATTGCAGATCCATTTTGCGGCATCGAACAATGTCGCTGAGTATGAGGCTCTTGTGCATGGGCTCAAAGTGGCAAAGGAGATTGGCATACGTCGGATAATATGCTTTGGTGACTCGGATCTGGTGGTGCAGCAAGTGTCCGGAGTGTGGGACGCCCTGGATCCAAACATGGCACTATACAAATTTCACGTGCAGAAGATATCTGGTTAGTTCGAGGGATGTGAATTTCACCATGTACCCCGAGTGGAAAACGAGGCTGCCGACATGTTGTCGAAGCTCGGATCGACCAGACATGCAATTCCACCGGGTGTAGCATTGGAACACCTCAAAAAACCATCTATCAGTCCGTCCCCAGGAACCGACTCGATCTATGTCCCGGAAAATACGGAATCCGGAGCTGAGCCCATGGACATTGACACGGGAGGTAGTACGCGAGACCCGCATCGATCAAGAAACCGGGACCGCCTTGGCAAACCCGGGGACTACCTCGCTAGACCCGAGGACTGCCAAAGATGATCCGCTGAAGTTATGCCGGTGGATCAGATGGAAATTGATGAGGAGATGTTCCCTCCACGAGCGATACCAGCTTGGGCACTGCCTATATTCCAATTCCTGAAAGACGGAACGTTACCCGCTGAGGAGGTGTTAGCCAGGCAAACTCAGAGGAGAGCAAAGGCATACACGATCATCAATTCCGAGCTATACAAACGGAGTGTAACCAACGTCCTCCAGCGATGTGTTGACCCGAAAGAAGGGCTGGACATCCTCCGAGATATACACCAAGGAGAATGCGGGCATCATGCCTCATCCCGAGCCTTGGTGGCAAAGGCATTCCGGCATGGATTCTACTGGCCAAGTGCCTTAGAACAAGCAGAAGATCTGGTGAGAAAATGCAATGGTTGTCAAAGGTACGCCACCAAGACACATATGCCTATGTCGGAACTCAAGACCATACCAATTACGTGGCCATTTGTTGTATGGTGCTTGGATATGGTTGGCCCATTCAAACCAGCAAGAGGAAACATGACACACATTTTGGGCATGGTGGATAAGTTTACAAAATGGATTGAAGTAAAACCTATAAGAAAATGTGATGGAGCTACGGCCGTGACATTTCTCAAAGACATCATCTTGAGATACGGTTATCCACACAGTATTATAACTGATAATGGAACAAATTTTGTGGAAGGAGCATTTGCACGCTTCTGCCGAGATAAGAAGATCCGACTCCATGTCGCCTCGGTAGCCCACCCCGCATCGAACGGACAAGTGGAAAGATCCAAGGATTAGTGTTATCCGGGATCAAACCCCGGCTCATTGAGCCGCTGCAAAGATCAACGGGGTGCTGGATAGAAGAACTACCAGTGGTACTGTGGAGTGTAAGAACAACTCCGAATCGATCAACAGGCTATACGCCATTTTTTTTGGTATATGGGGCAGAAGCTGTATTACCAGCCGACATAGAGCATGATTCGCCTAGGGTCACCCAATACACGGGTCAAGTGCAAGAGGCCCGGCAAAATGATGTTGATCTGCTGGAAGAAGCGAGAGAACTGGCACTGTCCAGATCCACCATATATCAGCAAAATCTCTGATGCTATCATAGCCGGAAAGTGTGCCCCCGAGTCTTTCGGGAAGGCGATCTGGTGCTCCGGTTGGTACAACGTACTACTGGCATGCATAAAGTATCCCCCCATGGGAAGGGCCATTCATTGTGAGCAAAGCATTGCACAATGATTCTTACTATCTTATAGATGCAAAGCCACAGGAAAACAACAAGGCGGACAGGTCCGGAGAGGAATCTAAGCGACCATAGAATGTAGCACTACTTCGTCCCTTCTACACTTAGCTAAGAAGTGTATGTATCTGAGTCGTCTCATATGTCCGTATGTATGTCGGCAATGAGCTTATCAATGAAATAGCAGCGCCTCGGCAAAGAATCGGGACTGCCTTAATAATGTTTGTTGTTACTTCTTATGCGGTAGCTGGAATAAGCTGTTCTACTTAACCCGGATTAGTAATGTGTGAGCACCAAAAACCCAACTCTTCGACTTGCTGCTGTCCAACAAGAATTGGCTTCATGGCAAGCAAGAGAACCAGTTTGGAATTGCGTAGCACATGAAAAACCACTAAGGAAACGAGTTTATTCGAGCTAACGTTTGTTTTTCGGACTAACCCTGTATTTATTTTCAAGTTATTATGCTGAATTATTTTGAGCGAAGCCTAAAAGTTTCTAAGTATTGTTAAAACAATTTTTGAAGCTCGGGTTCGTAAGTCGTAAAACCGAATCAAGGTAGACACGGACTGAGCCAGAGAATTGGACGAACAAGAAAATGAAACTCGGGGACTGCACCCAAGTTAATCCGGCATAGAAATGTAGTAGCAAAATATCACATATCCAGCATACAATTGCACCCGGCATACCGGGGATCTGATAAATTTTCAAGTTTTTTGGAAGTAAGCAGCAGCAGAAGGAGGAAGTTCGATGTTGTCGTCGCTGTCTTCAATATCTGAAGCATCATCTTCTCCGCCCTCATCCGACCCATCTTCAACGTTCTCATTGTGTTCGTCCCCAGCGGATTCCAGGAAGCTTGGTCCTTCAACCCAGTCATGAATAGGAGAATATTCGACGAGGCTGTAGGTGCAAGCCTGGCGCCGAGCTACCCACTCCGGATCATCAGTCCATCTGGATCCGGTGCGCCGGCGTGTAAGGAGGCTGAGGTCGATCTTCTCGTACCATGTGAGAATATGGTGAAGGATGGTATCGGCACGCAATGGACTCTCTCTAGAGGTCAAGCTGGGTCTCAATCTCTATTAACTTCTCGACGAGAGTCGCGATGGTCTCCGGGCTACTCTCTCCGAGCCAGAACGTATTGAAAATGCGAACTGCAACGTCGAGGATATCCTTGCCATAATTCTTGATGGTTTCCACACGAGCTGACAGGCTGACCAATAGGTCCTCCATGTCTAAGGGAATGCTCTCACCATCAGGAATGACGGGAGTACCCCTCTCTCGGTGAAATTTGGTAACAGCAGCGCTTGCAATAGAAGTACCCTCTGGAAAGTGGTCTGGAAACAAGGCAAAGGAAGAAGGTAAAGGAAAGACATATAAGGTAACCCAGAGAATTATGTCGGATAAGGGAAAGGAACTTACGAGAAATATGGCTATGGATCCGGGTTAACTCCTTGATGCAGGCATCGCGTCTTTTGCGAAGTTGCTCAAGCTCAGCATTTGCCTACCCAAGCTGGAGGTCAGATTCTCTGAGTAGGTCCTGGTCCTTGGAGATCTGGAGAGTAAGGCGCTCACGCTCTTCTGTGAAGTTCTGGCCAACCTTTTGGAGTTCGGTTTGGTGCTGGGCCTTCATCTTCTCCATCTCAGCCTTGAGCTTGGCAATCTCGTCGTCCTTAGTCCGGAGGAGAGCGAGCTCATCATCCTTTTTCTTCAGCTCGGCTTGATGCTGCCCTGATTGTTCGAGAAAATGCAGCATCATGTTAGGCACGGGCACACTATCCTCAAGCGATGCTGAAATAGTAAGTTGACTCGGCAGAGCCGAGGAGTGAATGTTTGCCGAGCCAAGGAGAAGAGGAAATGGGAAACACTACGAGGTCGAACAAAAGAGGACATACCCCGGATGTCCTCCAGTTCTTCCGCATGATCTTGTTCTCAGCCTCCACCCCACCTGCAGAAACCGAATGAGGAGGTTAGTTCGGCGGAAGAAGGTGAAGAAAAACGGAGAGGGGCCGAGGGAGAAAATTACCCCTCTTTTCATGTTCTGCACCAAGTGCAACATGTTTTGCGCGTAGCATCTTGTGGGTATCCAGCAGGCATTGGAATTCAGCGCTCCAGCGATTTGTGGTTACCTGAAAAAAGTATAGAAGTGTAAAATTAGCTTGGTGCATATTCGAAGTATACAAGATCCGGACCAAGTGGAACTTAACCCGGCTCTAGGTGTGTGCATATTCGAAGTGTACAAGATTCGGGCAAAGTGGAACTTAACACGGCTCTAGGTGTGTGCATATTCGAAGTGTACAAGATCCGGGCCAAGTGGAACTCAACCCGGCTCTAGGTGTGTGCATATTCGAAGTGTACAAGATCCGGGCCAAGTGGAACTTCACCCGGCTCTAGGTGTGTGTAGATTCGAAGTGTACAAGATCCGGGCCAAGGGGAACTTAACCCGGCTCTAGGTGTGTGCATATTTGAAGTGTACAAGATCCGGGCCAAGTGGAACTTAACCCGGCTCTAGGTGTGTGCAGATTCAAAGTTTACATGCAGCTACGTTAGTTTTCTAATGAGCATCCGACCGAGTAACAAGCTACTCCACCGGAGGCTCGGGGACTAATGGTTATTATCTACAGCATGTAAAGGAGAAACAACATACCTCCATCATTCGCCCCGCGAGGTTAATTGCCTTAGCGGCGGTATTCATCTGGGCGGAAAATTCTGCGGGGCCGAACTTTTCCGGGAGATCGTCGTTGTGGACGAACTCCGCCTTGTTCTAGTTCATGACGAACTCGATAAGGCTCGGAGGGAACCACTCGCCAGTGGGCATATGGGGTGCCACCAAGCCCTTCGCGTGAGCTTCTTTCCTCTCAACTAGGGCAAGAGCTGGGCTGGTATGCAGAACCATCTACTACGCATCAGTTGGCTCGGCAGGAACATCCTTCGCTGCTGGTGATTTCTTCGGAAGCATCGACGATAGGGTTTGCTGCCCGGCCTCAGCGGATGCAGACTTGGTGGCATCTGGAGCCTTTTTGCCCTTAGCTTGCTGGGAAGAAGTAACTGCGGTGGATTTCCCCTTAGAGGCTGCTGGAGTAGTTCCTCGCCAAAGTTGAGATGACTCGGACGAGGCAGAAGAACTTGGCACTAGAGCTCTTGTAGCTGGACTTGGAGCTGTTGTTGGTTTCCTTGGTGCCGGGACAGGTGCTGGTGCTAGCTCGGTCGCTGGTACTGGAGCTGCTGCTGGTGCTGGTGTTGAGATAGACTCGGTGGTTGCTGGTTGCGGCGATGCCGAAGTGGTGGACGCCGTTGCCTCGGCTGGACCGACCCCTCCCGCTCCGAGGTCACGTTCCTCTCGATGAGGTACTGCAGAACCCGGAGCAGCCGCAGAACCCTCCGGAATAGGGCTCAGCGGGTGTGACTCGTCGTCACGAGGAGGAGAAGGGCCAGACCGAAGGGGTGAAGAGATGCTTCATCCGCTCTGAGGGACCTCCACCGGAGGCCTGAAAGAGAGAATAATGTTAGAAGAGAAATTAACTCGATGCAAGGAAAAGTGAGTTACGCAACGAAAAATGACATACGCATCCATGGTTTCGGCCTCCTTGGGTTTCCGAGCCCTCCGTGCTGGGGCTTTGTCTACCCGCTTGGAGGCAGTCTTGTCTCCGGCCTTCTTTTGCCTTTTTGTGGGCTGAGAAGGTTCGGAGGAAGAACTTGATGCGGCTTTGTGCTTCTTCTTCGACGCCACCGGAACCGTCTCGCCCGTAGCAAGTGGAGGATCCTCGTGGATATGCCCACCAGGGTTAGCTAATGCCAGAAAGGCAAAAGAAAGAGGGACAGCCTCAACAGGTTCAATCACGTCGACATCCGAGTCATCCTCATCATCGGGCCAATCTCTAAGAGAAGAGAATTTACCGCTGGGTCGTTTGGTAGCGTCGGTCATAGGGAGGAACATCTCCTGGTCCGGCTCCTCCTCGTCCGAGATTTCTCGGTCCGGCGCCCACTTAAGGATCGGACACATACTTGATCCGAAATAAGTTTGCCCCGTGAAGCTTACCGCGGGAGGGAGCCTGTCATGACAGTAGTGCTCGATTTCCCACGTCCATTCGGCGGAGAAATCCTTGTGGGTGGTGAAAAGAGCCTTAACCCGGCGAAAGATCTCCATGTTGCTCAGCTCGAAGGAGGAGGTCCGGTTGGGGTCGCGGCCGAAACTCATGTGGCACAACTTGTGGGTGCGCTTCTGGAGGGGAGAGATTCGGTTGCGCACGAACATGATCATGGCATCCTCGTTGCGCAATCCGAGTTTCTTCAGCTCCGCGAACCTCTTGTTAACTTGGTTGGCCAGAGCTGTAGGCTTCTTGGGGACCTCCTCCCATAATTCCGTGTCAGGTAGACCCGGAGCGTAGGGCAGCAACCGAATCAAATCTTCAGTACCCTCATTCCGGACGTAGAAGAAGGTCCGGGCCCATCCTTTGCAGGAGTCAAGCCCGGTAACCCGGGGAAAGACGGAAAGTCTCCGGGGCGAGATGGAGGAGCTCCGAATTGGGTGAGCTTCTTATCCTCCGACTCTACTTGGATGTTGGGATGACGTTGCGACGAAGGCCGAAAAACCAGATCCACAGCTCCTTCGTGGGCCATAGTCCGGTGTAGCCTTCGATCGTAGAAGCAAAGGCGGAGAGAGAGGTGATAGCGTTGGCTGGGAGATGGTGCGGCTGCAAGTGGTAGGTCCTAACCCAATCCCGAAAGAAATCGCTCACCGGAAGACCAAATCCCCGTTGGAAATGGGACAGGAACACAACAAACTCACCCGGATTGGGTGAGGGGGCCAGGTCGGCGGAGGGGAGACGAGCGGTGACGCTGGTAGGAATGTGTCTGGTCCGGTAGAGCCAGTCAAGGTCATCTTGACAGACCCATGATCCAGCCCACGCACCATGGTCCGCCGCGGCGGCGTCCTCCTCCATCTCCTGCTCGGCGACGACGAGCTCCTCCTCTGTCATCTCGTATTCGCTATCCTCGCTAGAGCTAGCGGCGGCGGAGATCTGAGGCCTAGATTGGCGTGGACCCGTGGCGAAGAAGCTGCGCAGCGGTGGCTGCGATGCAGAGGCACAGGGAAGGTGTGGCGGCGGCGCTGCTGCTAGAAGCACTGATGGCGGCGCGGTCACTGGGAAGACGAAGGAGAAAGGCAGTGGGCAGAGGGGCGCAGAACTGGAAAAATGCTAAGGGGTGCGCCCCTCCGCTACTTAACCGCCCCTGAGATGGGTGAGTGGGATCGCGCTGTGCCAACAAGCCGCACGGTGTGGCCGTGTATCACCTACATCAGCCAATCGGAGAAAAGCCACACAGGAGGCCACAGAGTAGAAGCAATCCCATGACGCGGCGCACTGATGCGGTAAACGAGGAGGCAGGCATGACGTGACCCACGCACAGTGATAACTGACAATTACTGCGGCGGTTACTATGCAGGCCCTTAAAATAAGACGAGGTAATGAGAGAAGGAAACGGGGCCCGGATCAAACCATGATAACCATGGGATCCGAGCCAAAGAGGTAACCCGGCCGGCAAGTGAAAACTTGGAACATGCGAAGGGAACGTAAATCCATATAATCCGAGATAAAGAGCTAACTGGAATTAAACGTCCAAGGCTCGAACATAAATGAACCTGATGTGGCCTTAGCGGCCAAGGCAGCTAAGACCGCACCAGCTTCGGGGACTAATGTTGGGGGGATTCCCCCGGGTAGGGTCACTCCGGGATATAAGGGCCGAGTTAGCCGAGGTTCGGCAAGGTCAAAGCGGATGCTGGCAAGGTCACCTCAAGGCAGGCTGGATCATCGAGTAACCCGGACCAAGGCGGGTCGCCTGACATTGCCTCATCCGACTTAAGGAGTAAGTCGGAAGTGCTTGTCTAACTTATATGCAGGAACAGGTGTGGCCGGATCTACTATGATCTGGGTCCTCGCTTAGCTTCTGGGAGAAGGAAGGAATCTCTCTGGTCAAAAATAAGGTCTGGTACGCACTGCATTAGCAAAGAAAGCAAGGGCAGGAGCACCGGGTCATGGCCGACAAGGGTGACGACGCCCATGTCGGCTGACGCGGGCGCCGCAGAGGCCTACGTCGCTAAAGCATGTGTGACGCGGGGGAAAAGCACCGCGGTCGGGTTACCACTTTGGGAGGGGGCATATTCTTAGGAATATGCCTCCACGTATGCCCTAGGCAGGGACCGAACTTCCTCTATATAAGGGAGGCTAGGTTTCTGGTAGAGGGGGTTGGTTGAGCTCTAGTTGGTTTGACGATTCCATAGTGCTAGTTAATCTAGGGTTCTAGGGAAAAATAGTAGGCAAGAGTAAGAGAGTTCCTTCTTCCTCCTCTCGCCAATACATCTCAAGGAGCACTTGTAATCTTGGAGATATAGCAATACAAACTTCTGTGTGGAGAATCACTCCACTATCCCTCCCTGGATTCCCCTAGCGTGTATTAGTCCCCACCATTATCCTGTCCATGGCATCTGCCGTGACACCACCACGACAGAAAATATTAACAAAATACATAAAAGAAAAACAAAAAGGGGCATATGACGCCAGCCTGGCGTCGTTCTGACATCATCACCGGAGAAGCTCCCAGGTCAAGCTCGAACTCGACGCATGAGGCGGCGCTGGGCTTGGGAGTGGGCGCTCTAGACGCGGGAGACCGAGGCGGACCATCTGGTGGTGGCGCCGCTGAATAATGGTCACCAGAGGCGACGGCACAATGACAGCAAGCGGCGGTGACGACAAGCACATGGCAGGGAGGCGGTGTAGTGCGAGAGGGAGGAAAAGGAGAGGTCCAGGAGGACCAGGGTCTCACCCTGAGCACGATGGAGGGTCGATGAAGCGAGGGGTGGCCGGGAGAGACGACACGGTCGGCGACGAGCTCCATCGGTGATGAAGAAGATGGCGACGTGGGGCTCGATTGAGAGCACCCCGGGTTGATTCCTTCTCGGAGAAGAAAGAAGGGAGCACGGCGGTTCTCCGGAGCACCTCAGCGGGGCTCGGGGTGGCCGGAGGCGGCAGGGCGCCGGCGAGGTCTAGGCTAGGTTTTTGGCATGGCGTAGGGAACTGAAGCGGAGGAGGGCAGAGGTGTGCTAGGGCTTCTCCACGGCAGCGTCGAGGTACTTGTAGGCATCTGGGGGCGGGGGCGATCATCACGGTGCACTCACATATCCTGGCGCCGGCGAACGGCGGCGGAGCAGCCACCGAGTTGCTTCGTCAACAAGGAAGATGACAGAAACAAAGGGGCTGAAGGGGTACGGGCCACGGGTGGGCTATAGTTGGGCCAGGCTGGGCCGGTTGTGGGCACGCGTGAGCGGCAGAGAAGAGGAGAAGAGAAGTTGGGCACGGCCCAGGTAGATCTAGGGTTCTAATTTTTTTTGTTTAAAACCTTTTCTTTTTCTGTTTCCATTCTTTGTTTGTATTTTCAAACCCTTTTCGGTTTTGAACATTTTGAAAATACCAGAGGCTTTGTAAATTTATAGAAAAAATTGCAGGGGGCCTTATAATCCATTTGGTCTCCAACATTTTGGTAGTTTTCAAAATACAAAACCCTTTTGAATACATTTCAAACAGAGAGGGGGAGATTAGGGTATAGGGTTTCGTCCATTTTATTTGCTTGCATGCATTTTAAAATATGATGCTCATGGATGGACAAACAAAGTACTAATTATGATTAACTAAAACTGGGGTGTTACAGTTCTATCCCCCTTAACAGAATCTCGTCCCGAGATTCCTAGGTAGGAAGATAGAAGGAACAGGGTTACACTAGACTTCGACGATCTTCTCGAAGAGGTTGATCCATGCCACCATTATTGAATGAATGCAGCGCTTCATTTCTTCGAGGTAGCTGCACACACTAAGGAAGAGAGGGAATGACACAGAACCACAACAGAGTATTTCATGGTTAACTCATGGATAGATGTTTCTCAACATCTCTGGGGTCAACGAGCATGAAACGCGTCAAGGTAACGGATGAAACAAAAGGAGATGGTTTCAAGGTATAGAGAGATCGTGTTCATAAGGATTGAGACCATGGAACTTCAGAAGAGTGTAAGCTTCTGAAAAGGAGAGTTTACAAAGGAAAGAACACAGCCACGACTTAACTAGAGCTTCCAAGGATACATAGATAGATCGGGAGAACCAAGTTGTTGAACTACTTTTGATACAGAAGGATCACTTCGCTCAACATAAGGTTAAGACAGAAAGGTGTTTTGTGGCGAGGACTCATAAGAGTCACAAGGAACATGTAATAAGAGGAACTTCTGATTACCAAAATCATAATCGCTCTTCGAACCCATTAGGGGAACCGAAGGAAATTCTTTATCCATCCAGGATTATCAAAATCTTTGCCATAGACCATGATATCACTTCACACCGCTAAGATGAATATACAAGAAGATTCCTGATGACACAAGGAAAAAGAAACTTCATTCTCAGACTTCAATTACTTGGCACAACAAGACGCTTGCCAACACAAAAGGGTCTAGAGGATCGACCGAGAGACATTTAGCAACTCTACTTTAAATGTTCTCCTTGGTGTTCGAGAAAGCATACACCAAGTAAAGGTTAGACTTCGGTACAACGGAAACCATAAGCACAACTCCTATAGTGAATCATAAAAGATGCCTCATTAGGAGTGGTTGTTATTGCTGATTCAAGAGGAAGTGACAATAGGCTTTCCGGTCAACCACTACATCAATCTTGTCGGACTTTCGAAGAGACTTATGTCAAAAATCTTGATGAACACTAACCATCATATCTGCTTGAGATTCAGATTCAATTAGGTGTAATGATACTTCAGACTCAGCATGTCTGAACAGAAAGGTTGCAACATTTACGTAGAGGTAAAGTCACTAGATTCTCAAGACATGGACTACATTGTCAAGCTCGAAAAGATAAGCTAGGTTACGGAACCCATGCATTGATAAGTTATAGTAAAGATAATTTCACCTACATGAATTGATTACGACAAAACACAATCGAATCCTTGTTGGGAAAACATTTAGGAGAATATTGAAGTTTTTAGAACTTCTTCTCTTCCATGACAAATCAGTTAGTGGCTTAGCGTGCTTAAAGAATATTCTCGAGATCGGTGGGTATCAACCTACCATATCAAGAATACTTCGCACATGCTTGACTGACTTGAAACGATTCCCGAGAAAACAAAGATAACTCTTCTCAAATTCACGGCGACATCTTTTAACAATTACACGTGAACTGGAGAAGGTCACTTCTAACATCCAGAACACATGTTTCGATATAACTCGAAGAAGGTTCTCAAAAGTTTCCAACATTAGTGTCAACTGTTCCACATGAATCCAATCTAGCATGGGGAAGATAAGGATATCATCGATGGTCTCAATGACAAACTTATCAAGACACTCCAAGAAGATGGACTCGTATACTATAAGAACATGACATAGATATTGGTCAGACCAAAGAACATGAAGATGTACCCAGGTGAAACATCACGAATAGATACACCGTCAGAATAGTCCTTAGGACTGAGTTTGATTTGATGATAGCCCATATCAAACCAAAGGTAGGGACGATAACATTTCCACGAGGAGAATGCTATCTTTCTTCATCGCGAACAAAACTAGACATCCCTTTAGGAGGAACTAAGTTGGATAAAACTTTTGTCTTACAACTCTCCAAGTTGTTGTTTAAGCTCAACCAACTAGTTCAGGGTATCTAGTATAGATCCTTGGAGAAAGGAGCAGTTCAGAAAACTCGCATGCTCAAGAACTTGACAAACATGGTCATGTGGCAACATGGAAATACTTCTAGTAGACATCTAAAATATTACGAACCACCAATATGTCACTTAGTTCGAGAGGAAACTTGCTTGGTATAGCAAGAAGACATAGTCTTAGAGCTTCGGCACTAGCCTAACTCTTTGACCGAGGAGAGTGTACCAGAATAACGGACTTGGTAGCACAATCATCCTTCGCTTAGTGATAGTCTAACCATCACGCTAAGGATGGCACAAATGTCCTTGTTGAGGTCCAAAGAAATAATGATTGTTAAGAATCTCAGATGGGCACATTATTACACACACGCATCCTTCAAAAGCACGAAAGCTTGGAGAAAGGGTGGGTATAGATGTGTAAGAGTATCTATTCATTAAGAGGGTCGTGAAACTCAGCATGAACTCTTAGAATATAAGAGTGTGATACTTTAAGGTAGAACAGATCAGAAGCTAATCAATGCCTCTTAATCTACGGATTACAACACTTTGACCTGGTCCTAGATATGACGAGGTACTGGAGTTTGTTTCTCCTGACATCCCAAAATGGTTTGTCTTGACGGACCACAAGAGTACCTTGCATCAGAAGACACCGATGCATATTTACTACTTGGCTACCAACTGGCAAACAAAGGTCGGAAACAACAAGGGAGAAAGGAACATGCTCAGGATAGAATCCCAGGATGTGGATGCGTAAGTCAACAATCTTCCAAGGACCGATGCATAGAAGGAAGATGTGGCAGAGTCACAGGTATAGAAATGAGACTCGCGAGGAGATATTTTGTCGTGATCTATTTGGTTCCATTAAAGAACATCTGCCATAGCTAGTGGTAGGGGAAGTCCTTAATTGTCACAATTCAATCGCGACAAATACCATAAGCTTGAAGGCTATACTAGAAGGTACTAGCCATCCTGAGGTAATGTTTGAATATTAACAACAGGGATGAACAAAATGGATCTTGGGTTAAAGGTCAGCTTCATGTGCAAGATTCGCATCAGCAGAATCCAACACAATCCGGGATCTTCGGTTCAAGTCCAAGGGTTAAAACCCAAGAAAAGAGTAACTACTATCTTAGTAGCACAAAGAGCACTACAAGATAATAACCACGAGGCAACTTCCAGAATAAGTCACAACTTCTGAAGTACCCAAACAAACAAAAAGTAGGTACACGAGGTGAAACAAAACCTCAAAGCCTAGAACAGAACACTATGGAACCATCAACACAATGTTGTGGACCGACAAAAGAGAGAGATAATGTTGGAAAGGAATCTCTCAACTGAATAAGAGCAAAGGGTAACAAGGAACACGCACACAACTGACTCTGGGGAACTCGACACTAGGTCAACTGGTTAAGAAATGACATGCCAAGAAGGCACCTAATCTTTGAAAGACGAGACGAGATAGAAAAACTTTTCAAAGTCAACACAAGGTAAGATGACCTAGAGTTAGAGCGAACCTGGATAAGGAGAAATCAAGCATCCTAGAGTTTTCCCAAATAATTTTCATCTTTCAAATAGTTTTCATAAGCACTAGACTCGACATCGACAAGTAGAAAGCTTTTCCTACACTCGGTACTGCTCTGATACCAAAACATGTGACACCCCCGGGATTAGGGCTAGACAAATCCTAGATCTCTGTCTGATATAAGCCTAACCTAAATCTCGGAAGCATACAGAGAAAGAATCGGTAACATTATAGTGACCCTACGACACAAAAATTATTACACCAAGCTCATAACTGAGCAAAGAACCAAAATATTACAAGCAGAGGTCACTGACCACAAACATCAAACAACGGAAGGCAAATTATGCTATTAAGTATAGCAAACTTAACAAATGGCCTAAGAGGCCTGAAGCATAACGATGATGTCCCAATCCATAGATTCCAGGCTGTCGACCGGGCACCCCAAGCTACTCGTCAATGTCGACGCCGTAACAAACTCATCTTCTGTGGTAACACTTACTTGCTGCAAAAGTATCAACAAAGCAAGGCTGAGTATAGGGTGTACTCCGCAAGACTTATGGCTGGTGGGGTTATTTTGCATAAAGCTATCTTTATTTGTAAAAGAGGTAGGAGAAGCTCGACTAAGTGGAACATTTGAAAGGGGATAAGAAAACAATACCACTAGCTTTGATCTTCTTTTGATATCCACCAAATCTTTATCAACTGAACATATCAACTAGGATCACCCCCTCGATCCCCGAGGAAGCATCCTTAAGCAAACCTCACATCTCTTGTCAAGTTTTACGATTAGGTTATTCTTCTCTATGATCATCATGATTGTTCCCAAGTCGTCCATAACCGTGGACACGGCTTTTCGAAAATATTATTACCCTATAGGGGTGCACAACTTTACCCACACGTACCAGCCGATTCTTGGTGCCAGTTAACATTAGCCCTCTTCCTTGGAAGGCCGGCAGAGAGTGGTTGACCACGACCTTTAACTTGATTTCACCGAGACCATTAGTCATGCCCTAAGGAGATGCCGCCGTAACGGGTCAAGTCCCGAAGTCGGTCCCTAGAGATGTGCGTAGGGTTCAAGATTACGGAGGCCGTGCCTCTCTTGTTCCCGGCCATGCTTACCTACATGTATGAATGCACCTCGTCCACCTCCTTCAAGAACGACCAGAATGCATATGTCGAATGGAACGCCCGAACTATGTGACTCATGGAATCTACTAGGCAAGTTAGTTGGTCAAGGGGGTTTCCAGGCCCCCGTGTGGTTGTACGCTCGTCTTGGTTCAAGAGGCAAGAACGCAGATCCTAGTGGTGGCAAGTATGGGACTGCAAAAACCACAACCCTACGTGGCCTCCCATAAAGGCCTTAGCATGTTTAACTTTCATATCTGATCATACCATGTCATCCTGTCCAACTAGGTCCATCCGCATCTCTGATTCATCAACCGGATGGACCAGCGGTAATAGCTAAGCTTGGCTAAGCACAACGGATATAACAGCTCTAGTGAAGCTCATAAGCCAAAGCCTAGTTATGCTAGGAGAAGTGGATCAGGGAGTATAGGCTACAAAGGTAACATGCATCAGATAGGATTAATCTATCTATCGATAAAAGACTTTGGAATTGTATGCACACGGCAAGATTGAAATACTTCGAAAGCATAGGATTTCATCATGTGTGGGGTTATGCTTGCCTTTGCCTGTTGATACTCAGATATAAACTTCAGGTTCATCTGCTTGGCAATATTCACTTTTGATCAAGTACTTCTCTTCGATGGTGTTAATCTCGGTCTTCAATCTTGGACTCACTCTCGTTGCTCACATCAACTCCGAGGTCTACCCAGAAGAAGCAGAAACACCGGAAAGGAAAGAAATAATCAACACATGGCATCGATGCAATGTTCAAGCAAGGATGATGCTATGACAACTTAAAGTGTACTGTAAAGAAACCCTAAGCCATGCTTGGTAATTTAAGCGGGGTCTGAGGGGTACCAACCCTAATTCGGAGAAACCCCGGATGCATATGAGAGGGGTTATTTTGTTATTCTAATTAAACTTGTCATGTAAGTTGCTTAACAGTGCATGAGTATGAGTCTATTGTGTAGATCTCATTTTTATGAACATTTTGTTATATTAAACATATTTTGTTGATTTAAAATGAATTAGTTATGATTTTTCCCAATTTTAATCCATTTTTAAAATCATTGTTAAAACAATTAAACATTTTTGGAATATTATAAATTATTTTACAGCTGGACCCACATGTCATATATTTAATCATTTTAGAAAACATTTCCAAAAAGATTAAATATCTTATAGGTAGGGCCCACCTGTCATATTAATAATTAAAGAAAATATTAATAAAATACATAAAAGAAAAACAAAAAGGGGCATATCACGCCAGCGTGGCGTCATGCTAACATCATCACCGGAGAAGCTCCCAGGTCAAGTTCGAAATCGACGCAGGAGGCGGCATTGGGCTTCGGGAGCGGGCGTGCTGGACGCGGGAGACCGAGGCAGACCATCTGGTGGGGGCGCCACTGAAGAATGGTCACCAGAGGCGACGGCACAACAACGGCGAGCGGCGGTGGCGACAGGCACACGGCAGGGAGGCGATGTAGTGCGAGAGGGAGGAAAATGAGAGGTCTAGGAGGACCAACGTCTCACCCTGAGCACGATGGAGGGGTGGCCGGGAGAGACGACACGGTCGGCGACAAGCTCCATCGGTGATGAAGAAGACGGTGATGTGGGGCTCGATTGAGAGCACTCCGGATTGATTCTTTCCGGGAGAAGAAAGAAGGGAGAACTGCGGTTCTCCGGAGCACCTCAGCGGGGCTCGGGGTTGCAGGAGACGGCAGGGCGCCGGCGAGGTCTGGGCTAGGTTTTCGGCATGGCGCAGGGAACTGAAGAGGAGGAGGGAAGAGGCGTGCTAGGGCTTCTCCATAGTGGTGTCGAGGTACTTGTAGGCATCCGGGGGCGGCGGCTATCATCGCATCCTAGAACCGGCGGACGGCGGCGGAGCAGCCACCGAGCTGCTTTGTCGAGGAGGAAGACGACAGAAATAGAGGGGCTGAAGGGGTACGGGCCAAGGGTGGGCTATAGCTGGGCCAGGTTGGGCCGATTCTTGGTGAGCGTGGCAGAGAGAGAAGAGGAGAAGAGAGGCTCGGCCTGAGAGCTAGGGTTCTAATTTTTTTGTTTAAAACCTTTTCTTTTTCTTTTTCCATTCTTTGTTTGTATTTTCAAACTCTTTGTAAATTTATAGAAAATATTGCAGGGGCCCTTATAATTCATTTAGGCTCCAACATTTTGGTAGTTTTCAAAATACAAAACCCTTTTGAATACATTTCAAATAGAGAGGAGGATTAGGGTTTAGGGTTTTGTCCATTTTATTTGCTTGCATGCATTTTAAAATATGATGCTCATGGATGCACAAACAAAGTACTAATTATGATTAACTAAAACTGGGGTGTTACAGGTGTGGGCCCCTCAGGCCTCCATCGACCTTGCCCTTCCGCCTATATATTCTCCCTAAGACGAAAACCTTAAATACAAGATTAGATTTCCATGAAAAGTTCCTTAGCGCCGCCGCCACCGAAGAGGAGATTTGGGGGACATAAGTCTCTGTTCCGGCACCCTGCAGGGACAGGGAAGTGCCCCCGGAGCCATCTCCATCGACTCGACCGTCATCTCCATCGATGTTGCTGACTCCCATGATGAGGAGGGAGTAGTTCTCTCTCGAGGCTAAGGGCTCTACCGGTAGCTATGTGTTCATCTCTCTCTATGCGTGATCTTATGAGATCATGAGGTTTGTAATCTATAGATCTATTCTGCTACTCAAGTGCTTTAATGAATCTCTGCTTATCCCCACGTGTATGAAGTTGACAATGTGGACACTGTGTGGACCTTTGGCTAAGGTTACATAAATACTTATCATGAGTATAATTTGAGTTGGATGTCTCTATGAGATTGTGGTTTTTGTTGGAACCATCTAGCACTCAAGGTGACAGTGAGGGGTTATCTCGATGGGGAATGGAAACTTTAAGGTGTGTTGTTATAGCCCTACATCGTCCAACCAGAGAGTAGTTCAGGGTAGCAGCATGAAGAGAAGATATTTATATGAGAGTGTCCACTAGTGAAAGTATGATCCCTAGGCCTTGTTTCTAAGCATTGAAACACCGTTTACAATCAGTCCTGTTACATGTTTGCTTGCTTCCACTTTTATTTCAGATTGCAATTACCACTTATAATCATCCATATTACTTGTATTTCACTATCTAACGAGGGTTTAACTCATCAATGCCCATTGTGATGGACTTGGGTTTTGGAGAAGGAGGGAGCGTTGGAGGCATCAGTCGGCTAGCAAACAAGCACACGGGGACGCATGGTTTACCCAGGTTCAGGCCTCGTAGAGGTCCCTACTCCTGCTTGTCTGCTCTTAGAATTAACGAAGGAATCGAAGATTACAGGGATGCGCAGATGCAATCTAGCGAGAGTTGCGGAAAACTAGGGTTGTGTGTGTCCTCCTCGTCGCCCCCTCCTAGCCTTTATATAGATAGGCTAGGTCTTGGGTAGCAGATCGAGTCGGTTATAGATTAGGGTTTTCCCTTTCAACTTTCTATCTTAAGCTTCTTCTTCTCTCGCAAGCAATCGAGAGTCCATGGGCCACTCGAATTCCGTATTGGGCCTTGGCAACGCCGTGGGCTTTTGTTGTATCCAGGCCATATATACCAAACTCGAGTACCTGTAGGGTATACTCATGTCAGTAGCCACTGAGTGTCCAGTGGAATCGCAGATTCGACTGGGGACTTTATGAAGCCTTTCGAGTGCATGATTGAGTGTTTTTTGAGTGTTCAGTTCATGTCATAAGGACTGTTGATATGCGTGCCTGATTTAGCCGATCTATCGGTATCAGTTAACTGCCTTAGGGAAAAACAATGCTATCTACTCAAACTCGAGTCCCCGGACTCGAATTCGAAAAAGTGCTGGCGTAATTCGACTCAGGCCACGGAGTTCTTACAGGAGTCGAATTCTAGTGTATCTGTGTGAGCACTCGATGCGTCCATCAAGGCATGTTCATCGTATCTGCAGGCACAGATATGTTTCTGGTAGTGCACAGCAGATGCGTTGCCAAGCCTTCTTCAGGTCTTATCTTCACGCTGTAAGTGCGGCATCCGACTTTTTGTCATCGCGAAGATGATTCGGTTAACCCAGAAGACGCAGTCTCTTTGTAGGGATAGTATGAGGCAGAATCGCCATATCGTTCGAGTGTGGATGTTATCAACACACAGTACGATGTACAAATAACCATAGGGTGCGCGACCAGCGCTCCCTATGGGAGTAGCCCCCGAGTGCCTGGTTGAATCGAAGACTCAGGCAGGGACTAAAGAACTTTTGCGACTGCTATCGTCTTTTGTTGCTTGTTTCAGTCGAATTAGCTTCCGGTGCTCCCTATGGGAGTAACCCATGATCCATAATCGAATCGTATATTCGAGTGGTGGGTATGCATTTAATATTCATATTCCTGCATAAAAATGAATCGTAGGGTGCGCGACCAACGCTCCCTATGGGAGTAGCCCCCGAGTGCTTGGTGGAGTCGAAGACTAAAGCAAGGACCTAAAGTAGTCGAAATCATCTAATGATCAACTTGATGACATCAGTGTTGACGCTGTGATGACCTCAGTTGCCCGCGTGAGCGGCTTTGTCGGGACGTGACGAGCGGTGGGTCCTACTTTCTAACTTTGATTTGACCGGGCGTGCGTAATCTTCTATTTTAACTGCGTCTCCTCGATTTCCGCGTGTAATGGGAATAGTGGGGGACGGTTCGTGCTTTAGCTTCACCATGTGTCGATGGCGATGTACGCCACACGAGTAGTAGGGTTTCTGCTGGCCATTGGATTGTGTCTGCGATGAGGTTAAGTAGCAGCGCAGCTGTGGTAATTTTCCCATCTGCCTTTCTCTGCTTGTGCTTCCATTGCCATTGCTACTGCTCTCTGCTTCCTAGCACTCGTCCTCTTCGTGGCACTGGACCAACTCCGTGTCTTTCCGAGCTACTTCCTCCGCTCGTACCGCCATCGCAAGATGGGGAAGAAGAAGGGAGGCGCCGCCGCCATTGCCACCACCAAGAAGAAGGGCGGCTTCGCCACTATGGGCACCAGCGCCACTGGCGCTAGGAAGAAGAAGGGCGCGGGTACCCGCGTCACCAATGGTGCATGGTGCGCATCCATCATCAAGTCCTTCGAGCTCCATCTCCTGTGTCAAGATGGAGTTCTGTCGCCCGTGGAGGATGAGTCGCGAGTGTTAGTTGGCGTGGTAATTCCTTGTCCGCCTGCTGGTTTCCGGGTGATGTTCCTTGCGTTCATCATCCGTGGTCTTTCTCTGCCCCTGCATCCTTTCTTCAGGGGCCTCCTTTGCTTCTACGGGCTCCAGCTGCATCAGTTGTCCCCAAATTCTATTCTCCACATTGCCTGCTACATTACTCTTTGCGAGTGCTGGCTCAGAGTCGAGCCACACTTTGGCCTCTTTAAGAGGATTTTTAAGCTGAACCGCCAGTCAGCATCTGGTTCTATAGTCTACGATGTAGGAGGCTCGGAATCCATGTCGACTCCTCCGCCACTTATTTCGATATCAAACTCATGGCGTCAGTCCAAGGGTGGAGAGACAAGTGGTTCTACATCCGCGAACAGAAGGCCGACGGAGAGCACTATGGACTCGCGCCCTTTGATCCCGCGATGCCGTGCAAGAGGAGGCGTTCTTGGAAGAATGTAGTGATGCCTAGCGAGTCCGAGAAGACGGAAGTGCTGTACAAGCGCGTCTGCAACCTCGAGAGCCGCATGGGTAAAGAAGAGGGAGGCGCTGCCCTCATTCGCACATGGTTGCACCGTCGTATCCAGCCTCTACAGGCCAGAGTCCACCACATGTTCCAATGGGATGGTGCGGACGATGCCACTCGGGTATCTGCCGATGGCATTTCCGCGGGTGAAGTAGATAAGAGGTTGCGACTGGTGACGATGTATACTGCCAAGGAGGTTCTCCCTGGCGAACCAGTAGTGCCTCCCTTCGACGCCTCTAACCCTCCTCCTGAGGTAGAATTGTGCTACAAGCTTTCTTTGTCGATTGCCGTTAAGTTCTTGATGTATGATGAATTGTTTTCTGAATGCAGGATAGGAAGGTGTCTCCCAATTTGACCCTCTTCCTAAAGGGGTTATTCCTCGCGAAGTGGATGAAGAGGATGAGTCAGAATCGACCATCCCACTTCAAGAGGAGGAGGGAGCCCCCGAGTCCAGTGATCCGGACACTCACAAGCGTTCTCGCAGCGAGGATTCGGATGCTTCGTCTCCGTCGACTCTAGAAGGCCCATCTGTTAGAGCAGAGGAGCTGATTCCCGCCGTTCCTGTGCGGTCTATGGCTCCTCATGCCCGGAAGAAGCTTCGACTGCCAAAGGAATCATCAGAGTCCGAGGAGCAGTCATTCAATCTTGATAGATTTGACTGGTAAGTTCTATGTTCGTGACCTTGTTTTGGTTTCTTCTTTGAGTTGCCATTTTTCCTGAAGCTTTTACTTGATTTGTGTTTCAGTCAAGCAGAGACATCGTCTTCTGACGACATCTGATTTGTGAAGGAGTCCAGAGTCGTGGACTCCAAGTCCAAGAAGGTGGCTTTGCGGTCTCCTTCTCATCCATTGGCGACCCACTCCGGGCATAATTCATCGAGTTCCCTGCATGTTGGGGAACATCAGATGGTTACCCGGATGACTATGCAACAGCCTTCTTTAGAGTTTGTAGAGGATGATGTAGGTATCTTGTAGTTGGCAGTCGAATTTATTCTTGGCGCTGCTTTACTTGAACTTTTATTGTCTCTTGATGTAGCTCATCATGAAGGAAGCCGCCCGCCTAGCGGAGCAAGTCCTTAACATGGGTCGACAACATGCGCGACTGGACAATCGCCATCGCATCATCAAAAGTATGTCTTGACTTCGTCTTTGTCTTTGCGAATATTATTGATTCGAGTTGGTGGCATTCCCTGTATGTTGCAGCTGAGCATAATGAATTACTTCTCCATGCTGCTGCACTGGAGAAGACGCTGGCCGTGGCGACAAAGAATCACGATGAGGCGGTCGCAACTTTGGAGGAGTCGCGAAAGCGAGAGGAGGATCTCCGTGCCTCTATCGCTGAGAGGGAGAAGTTGTTAGAGGAGCAACTTTTCTTGATTGCCAAGTCCCTCTCAGGTCTTCTTTTTCATCTAGATATGCCTTGCTTTTTTGCTGCTTTGACGTGTAGTTGTTATACTAACACTTTTGTGTATGCAGATGCCAGCGTCTTGAGCTTTGATGCCCAATCTCTATGTTGTTCGGATGGCTTGGCTATTGTCGTCGCCGTAGTTGAAGACCACGGGGTATCCCTCCACGAGACGCTGGGGAAGGCCAAGGATGTGCTCAGTCGCATCCGTGAGGACTTAACTCCCAAGGATCGACAACCTCCGCGACTTGGTGGAGTCCCTGGCTGGAGGAATTCCTGCTCACTTCAAGAACTCGCAGCACTCCGTCGGCGCCACCATGGCACTCGCAATGGTGTAGGCCCATGGTGTGGAAATGGATCCTGCCGCTATCTCGAAGGCGATGCCTATCGACACTGGAGGCCAGCAGGTAGTGTTTGCTCCCTTTGCTATAAATGCAAAAATTATGGTCCCCAGCTTATCGAGACACTCGCCAAGTACTCCGAGGAGCGGCGTCAAGTGAAGGCTGCGAAGGCTGTGGCGTCTGGGGGTACTACCGGCAAGTCCGTGGTGTCGGAAACTTCCATGAAGCCCCCGAGGCCGAAGTCGAAGTCGAAGAAGCACACTGCTCCTTAGATTTTATATGTAATAGCTCTAGTGTTTGACCTTTTGTGTCTGTGAAACAATGCTTTTATGGGGGTACCCCAGTCAAGACTTTGATATGTTTGAATGCATCCAAGCCTTTCGTCAGTGTATCCTCGGCCTCTTATTTTGCATTTGTTTGGTTCGTGATAGGGTACCTCGAGTGTTCCTTCGAGTGATCCTCATGATCCATCACCCACTTATGAGACCTTGGCGCAACCACGTTCAAGGGTGGATGACTTGTCCCTGCTTTCGCGACTGCGTGATCACGTTAAGTAGATGGAACGTGAGTTTCCCATCCTCCGTGGTAACGCGGATGTATGGAAGTCGAGAGCGGAGAAGGCTACCACCCGCGAGCAATATCTATTGGAGGAGGTGATGCAGCTGGGCGATCAGTTTAAGTGTTAGCTTCCTGTCCTCTTATCTTTTTTTTACTCAATCGCGGTAGTTCCTTGTCTTCAAATTTTGCCCCCTTGTCTTCGTGATCCGCAGGATGAGAAAGACATAACCGCCATTTGAATGAACGGCCTGACCCAGGAGCAGCTTCAGGCGAGTGGGTATTTTTGGGTGGACCATGATCGTGCGATCGCACTTGCGACCCTGTAGGATCGTGCCTCTCGAGTACTCCACTTTCTGAAGAAGGCGCAGTCGTGCCTGAGGAATATCTATCAGATGATGTTTCCACTGGACGCCGTCCCTTGGAGCCTGTTGGCTCTCCTAGCTAAGTTCCAGGATCTGAGTGCAATTCGCGAGTGCGTGCGGCAGCAGTTAATGGCTGGTGTCAATGCTGCTTTGTCATTGGTGCGACTGCATAGGCCTGATGTAGACGTTGCAGCTATTGATGCTAGACCGCCGACCCCGCCGGAAGGTTCGACCTGGAACATGGTTCCACATTACTAGGCGGTGGATCGTCCAGCAGAAGAAATTGCCGAATTTTTTGAGGAACAAACAAACGTTCTTCTGCTGCAGCAGTAGTTTAACATGTATCCTGCACATAAGTGTACCAGTGTTGTAAAGTTCGTATGGATATACTGGATGTAATTAATTTCTGTTGATATGTAAAGAGCTTGTTAGCTTATATGTTTTGTGAGTGTATTTGTACTCTGCAGTTCCTTTTCGTTAGCCTGACTTGTTTTATCTCAGCACCTTGCCAACCTGTCAGGCGTGTTGCAACTGGGTTGGTGTTTTATCAAGGGTTCGATTGGTGTTGTGTCAGCTACTCGGGATACTGCGACTTGTTCGTAGAACGAAGATGTAAAGGGTGGCGTGGCCCGCGACTGATAAGATTGCTAGAAAAATGAGGAAAAACACAGAGTTTCGGGGCACTTAGCTTTATTTATTCACAGAATAGTACGAGGTACAATGTGTGGCTAAGTACCCTGGCTAAATAGCCTTATTTGTAATGTAAGAAAAAATGACTAGGGGTAGAGGCGATGCAGTTGCGCGATGTTCCAGGGGTTGGATTATGCGACTCCAGTCTCGAAATCTTTAAGGCGATAGGCGCCACCTGGGATTACTTCTGTAATCACGTATGGTCCCTCCCAAGGGGACTCGAGCTTGAGGTGTCCTTGCTGCTTTAGTCGTAGGACCAGGTCTCCTTCTACGAAGGATCTGGGGCATAGCCTTTTGCTATGGTAGTTGCGTGGTTCTGTTGGTAGATCGTCGATCTTTCTGCTGCGATGTCATGTGCCTCGTTAAGGAGATCGACGGAGTCTTCGAGTGCAAGTTTTGACTCCTGCTCGCTGTACGGGACCACCCATGGGGCTTTAAAGCGTACTTCTGCGGGTAGCACTACTTCAGCACCGTGCACCATGAAGAACGGGGTATATCCCGTGGCGCTATTTGGGCTTGTGCGCTAGCTCCAAAGTACGGACTGCAGCTCATCTGGCCAACATCTGGCGGCTTGCTCGAGTGGCCGGAGGAGTCACTTCTTGATTCCACCGCAGACGAGGCCGTTGGCCTTTTCGACTTGACCGTTGGTCTGTGGATGAGCTACGGAGGCATAGCTTATGTTGATTCCCAGGTTCTCGCAGAAATCCTAGAACTCCTTAGAGGTGAAGTTCGTTCCATTGTCCGCGACGATGCTGTGTGGCACTCCGAAGCGATAAACAATGGACTCAAAGAACTTGATGGCACTAGCTCCTGGCTGGTTTGTCACCGGCATGGCCTCTATCCACTTGGTTAATTTGTCAACTGCGACCAGGAAGTAAACGTAGCCCCTCGCGAGGACTTTGGGAGCTTGCCAACCATGTTGAGTCCCCATTGCGCAAAGGGCCAAGCCAATGGTATTGGCTAGTGTTCCGCGCCAGGTGCGTGCCGTTTGTCCGTGAATCACTGGCAAGCATTGCAGCGTTGGACGATGTCCTTGGTGTCGCGCACGGCCGTGGGCCAGTAGAATCCAGCTCGTAGAGTTTTGGCGACGAGGGCGCGACTGCCAGCATGGTGCCCGCAAGTCCCTTCATGGATGTCGAGGAGGATAGCCCTTCCGTCCGTGTTGGAGACGCACCGTTGGAGTACTCCTGTGATGCTGCGCTTGTATAGTTCGCTGTTGATGACGGCGAATGCCTTGGATTGTCGCGCAATGTGTCGCGTGTCAGTCGGGTCATAAGGCAGCCTCTTGCTGAGAAGATATGTGATGTAGGGTTGAGTCCAAGATGGCTCGATCATCATTACACCCATTGGTCCCTCGAGTCCTGTGTCAAGCTCCAAGTCATCGAGTGCCATTGGCTCATTGGTTGACATAGCCCCCGAGTCCATTGCTGCGCTTGTTTTCTTCTCTGTGGCCTTTGGCTTGATGGAGCGTTCGCAGATACGCTCGAGAAATACCCCAGGTGGTATGGGGGCGTAGGTGGAGCCAATGTTGGCGAGTGCGTCCGCCTCTTCATTGCTTTCGTGGCCTACGTGCCGTAGTTCACAGGCGTTGAAGTCCCCTTCGAGTGTGTCATAGAGGTCGTCGTAGGCGATCATGTTGTCGTTCAGCGCGTCGCACTCATGCATCGTTTGGTTAACCACCAGTTTGGAGTCGCCGTAGATGATGAGCCTCTTGGTGCTGTAGGCTTTCGCCATCTGCATCCCGTGCCGCAGGGCCTCATACTCAGCTTCATTGTTGGAGGTTGTGAACTTTATTTACAGAATGTATTTCAGCTTGTCTCCCTAGGGCGATGTCAGCATGACACCTGCGCCAGCCCCGTCCTTTCGTTTGGATCCATCGAAGTGCATTGTCTAGAGGTAAGACATATCTGGCTTTTGGGGGAGCTGGTTCTCCATCCAGTGCACAAGGAAGTCAAGGAAGACTTGCGACTTGATCGCGTCGCGCTTTTCGTATGTAATGTCTCATGGAGACAGCTTGATTCCTCAAAGCGCGACTCGTCCGGTGGCATCGGGGTTATTGAGGATATGCCCAAGCAGTGCGTCGTTGACCACCACGATTGGGTGCTCCTGGAGGTAGTGGCGCAGTCGCCTGGCTATCATGAAGACATTGTTTGCCAGCTTCTGGTAGTACAGGTACTGCTGCTTTGTTGGCATGAGCACCTCGCTGAGGTAGTAGACTGGGTGCTGCACACTATGGACCTTGTTTTCCTTGGCTCGTTCCACCACGAATACCGTGATGACCACCTGGTTGGTGGCGAAGATGTAGAACAACTGTGATTCTTTTTCGTGTGGAATCACCAGTACTGGCCAGGTGGATAGTAGACGCTTGAGGTCTTCGAATGCTTCTTGCGCCTCGTATGGCTTCTCCATAGCCAGTATGGCTTTTATTTTCTTCGGGTTCACCTCAATCCCCCTCGTGGAGTTGAGATACCCGAGTAGTTTCCCATATGGTACGCCGAAGGCGCATTTTTCCGGATTGAGCTTGATCCGGTAGCGGTCGAGGCTGGCAAACGTCTCGCATAAATCGTCGATTAGCGAGGCTTCCTCTTTGGTTTTGATGACAATGTCGTCAACATAGACTTGGATGTTACGACCAAGTTGATTCTTGAGGCAAGCCTGCATGCACCACTGATAGTTGGCTCCTGTGTTTTTGAGCCTGAAGGGCACTGTGTTGTAGCAGAACACACCAAAAGGCGTTGTAAACGTCGTTTTCTCTTGATCTTCCTCCTTCATTCGAATCTGATTATAGCCTGAGTAGGCGTCGAGGAAGCAGAGACGCTCACATCCTGCGGTGGAGTCGATGATTTGGTCGATTCGTGGCAGCGGGAAGTGATCCTTTGGGCAGTGCTTATTCAGGGAGGTGAAGTCCACGCACATCCGTAGGATATCCGTGTCTTTTTTAGGTACCATCACCGTGTTGGCGAGCCAAGTGCTTTCCTTGATCTCGCGTATGAATTTGGCGTCAAGGAGTCTGTTGATCTCCATTCCGACCGCCTTTGCTCTTGGTTCGAACGATGTCGCCAAATTATGCGCTTGGTAGCCTTTGCGTTTGGATTGACATTGAGTGTGTCCTCGGCAAATTCCCTGGGAACCCCTGGCATGTCCGCTGGACACCAGGCAAAGATTTCCCAGTGCTTACGGAGGAATTCGACGAGCGCGAGTTCCTATGTGGAACTCAAGTTGTTGGCGATGAGGGCCATCTTGGTCAGGTCCGTTGGGTGGACCTGGACCTTCTTCGTGTGCACCAACGAGTCGAATGACAGGTCGGGTGAACTTGGCCTACTCGGGGGAGGCAGACTGTTGTCTATCGACTCCTTTAATCTTGCGAGTTCCTCCTGCATGCCAAAGGACTAGGAGATTCTATTGAATTCCCTATCGTAGCTATCAGACCTTTCGAAGTTGCCGTTGATTATGATTATGCCGTTTGGGCCCGGCATCTTCATATGTAGGTAGGCGTAGTGTGGCACTGCCATGAACCTTGCGAACGTGACACTTCCAAGGATGCAGTGATATTGTGAAGGCCAGTCGATGCGCTCTCACTGAAAATTTTGCAGCGTGCCGAAGATGACGTCGAGGTTGATTTTGCCTAGGGGATATACGCCTTTTCCTGGGACGATGTCGTGGAACATCGTGTCTGAAACTTCTAGACATGTCAGAGGGATCCTCATCGCTCGCAAGGTACTCGCGAACATTAGGTTAATGCCGTTGCCGCCATCCATGAAGACGCGGCTCATGTCGAAGCCCCCAATCTGCGCCTTAAGTACGAGGGGATAGTGGCCTGGACGAGGAACTTGGCGCGGGTGGTCACGCCTATCGAAGGTGATGCAGGAGTCGCTTCCACTGAGGTACTCGGTGGTGGAAGGTGGAGAGTTTATCGCCAGGTTGACTTGGAGAGTGATGGCCTTTTGCACTCGATTTGAGGGACGCCCTTTTCGAATCATACCCATGTTGCCCACGGGTCGCAGGTATGGTTCGCCTCCGTGATTCTGGACCGGTGCGGCCGCGGGTGGTGGTAGTCCGGGCGGTGGCGGAGGAGCTCCATGTGCCACGGTGCTTGGGGCGACTCCATAGCCCCTGTTGACTGTGTCGCGATTCATCCGGGCCAAACCCTCATGGAGTTTAAGAAACTCGCGGCAGTCCTTGAGAAGGTGGCTGGATTTTTTCTTGCCGTCGTGCTTGTCGATGTAGAAGTGCACGTTGCACGGCTCGAACAGTTTGTCCTCGATGGTTGTTGCGGGTAGCTCTTCGCGAGTGCGGTGCTGCCACACCTGCGTGGTTTTCCCGGAGTCACGGTATCCACCGCTGCGATAGCCATTGTTGCGGTTTTCGTCGCATTTGTCGGCGTAGCCAGCTGCGACCATGTTGACGTTGTCGCGGTCATCGTAGACGCGCATTCGCCGCTTGCCTTGATGGTCGCGTCTGCGCCCGAGGTCGTCGTCGTCTGAGTAGGTGCGGTTTTTCACCTAATCCTCTCCATCGGCCCACCTATTCGCAATTTTCATCAGGTGGTCGATTGTTTTGGGCTTCGAGCGGCCCAGCTCTTCCCTAAGCTCTATGCGGCAAACGCCGTCGTTGAAAGCATCGATTGCACGGCCTTCCAAGATATTTTCCGCGGAATTTTTTATGATGGACCACCTCTAGATGTACGAGCGTAGTGATTCGCCCGACCTTTGCTGGCAGCTCCTCAGCTCTTTGATTGATGCAGGCCTTTTATAAGTGCCTTTGAAGTTGCGTACAAAGCTGTAGACCAGCTCTTCCCAGCTGCAAATGCATCTGCGCGGGAGATTGTTGAGCCATGCGCCAGCGGTGCCCTGCAGCTGTAGCTGCAGGCATTGCATGGCCATGCTTCAACTCCCGCCATGTAGCCTAACGGAGGAGATGTGGTCGTCCAACCAGATCTTTGGGTCATGTAGGCCATCGAACTTTGGGTTCTCCGACGGGAGTTTGAACCCTTTAGGCATTCGCTTCTGCCTGATGGCTGTGCTGAAGCATCTGGCGTTGCAGAGTTTAGTCTCGTCCTCTTCTAAATCAGTCGAACGAGCGCATCTTGCCCTTGATTTGTCGATTTTGCGCTGCGTGAGGTCATCGCGCACATCGTAGTCGTGATCGTGCCGCCATGAGCGGCTACGTCGAGACAGATCGTGACTGTCGTCGCTAGACGTGGGTGAGGAATAGCGTTTTGCCAGAGCCTTGCCTTTCTTTGGCTCCGGCGTTAGTTCTTTGTCGAGGGCAGCCTCGATTATCCCCAAGCCCGCGATCGTAGATCGGTGCATGGCAGCTCGAGGATCTCCAGCTGGCGGCTGGTTGTTGAGGAGGTACATGGTGGCCGCTATCACCGCGGCTTGCGGTGTCTTTGGGACCACATTGCCCCACGTGTCGACTGTCATAGAGCTGAAGTTGAGGACTTTTGCAGCTTCTATGCGTTCTTGCTCGGTGAGATGGGCCATCCGAGATCGCCTCTTGTTGGCCACGTACTCGTTGCCCTTGGAGGTGGATCCTCCGTGGGAGGAGAGCCCAGCTCGTCGAAGACTCGACTCATCTGCCGCCTTTTTACGCGCCTCGAGTTGCGCAATTGCGTGTAGTTAGCGTCTGTATTCCTCCTTTAGTGGCCAATGGTAGCCCATCAGCATGTCCTGCGACGTGCCGGGGGGCAGAGGATTGCCTCGTAGAGCTTCTCGGCAATGGGTCCACTCGTTGTCGTTGAGTATGATCACGACACGCTCTCCTGTGTGTTCGTTCACCATGGTTGGCGGTTCGACTGCCGCCCCGTTGTTGACGGACGCGCCATTGCCACTGTTGGTGGGGCCGTCATTGGGCGTGCTGCCATTGGGTGGCTCAGCACCGTTGGGTGGTCTGGTGCCAGATCCCGGGCCAATGTTTTCGCGATTGGCGGCGGTGTCGCCCGCGTTGATGACCGCGCACATGAAGTGGTTAGGGAAGCTATTGCTCCCGCAACTTTCAGATCCGGAGCCGTAGGCTCCATCTTCGGTGGCTATATCACCCATATCGGATCCGCGATTGCTGCCGTTGTCCGTGCTCCCGGCTGTTGCCGAGGTGTTGAGCCCGCTGAGGGTGCCGATTGGTGGCAGGAACCATGATGCTAGAGCAATCGCGGGTGTGGTTGGCTGGTCAGGCATGCGAAGCATGCCCATCTGACCAACCTTGAAGCGGAAGCTCCAAATCGCCAGACTGATTCCATCGCCTACGGACTCGAAAGACGGGCGAGGGGCCGGCGTGTGGACGGTGAAGTCGAACGCACCGAAGTGCTGGCGAATCTCCATCGATGTGGAGTTGTAGATCACGGTTGATGGGGCCGAAGAAGCCGTAACATCAGCACTCCCAATTCCCACAGACAGCGCCAATTGACGAGGGTTTAACTCATCAATGCCCATTGTTATGGACTTGGGTTTTGTAGAAGGAGGGAGCGCTGGAGGCATCAGTCGGCTAGCAAACAAGCACACGGGGGACGCAAGGTTTACCCAGGTTCAGGCCTCATAGAGGTCCCTACTCCTGCTTGTCTGCTCTTGGAATTAACGAAGGAATCGAAGATTACAGGCGTGCGTAGATGCAATTTGGCGAGAGTTGTGGAAAACTAGGGTTGTGTGTGTCCTCCTCGCCGCCCCCTCCTAGCCTTTATATAGATAGGCTAGGTCTCGGGTAGCAGGTCGAGTCGGTTACAGATTAGGGTTTTCCCTTTGAACTTTCTATCTTAAGCTTCTTCTTGTCTCGCAAGCAATCGAGAGTCCGTGGGCCACTCGAATTCCGCATTGGGCCTTGGCAACACCGTGGGGTTCTGCTGTATCTAGGTTGAATATACCAGACTCGAGTACCTGTAGGGTATACCCATGTCACTATCTCTTCGCCGAACTAGTGCACATGTATACCTGACAAGTGTATTTGGTGTGTTGGGGACACAAGAGACTTCTTGTATCTTGATTGCAGGGTTGCTTGAGAGGGATACCTTTGACCACTTCCTCCCTGAGTTCAATAAACCTTGGGTGATCCACTTAAGGGAAACTTGCTGCTGTTCTACAAACCTCTGCACTTGGAGGCCCAACACTGTCTACAAAAATAGAAGCGTGCGTAGACATCACGCGCTTCTAGGGCTTGGGCCCTTTCTTCCAATTCTGCAGGTGTAGGCTCTACAGTAGTAGGGACTGGTGTAGTTAACGCAACATCAATGAGTTTATGGGCACCAGTGGTAACCACGTATCCATCCACCGGAGTTTCCTTTGGCTTGTCTGGGATTAGGGCTCCATCTGAGTGTTCTTCGTATTCTTCGGCAACTACTTCCTCCGCAGGAGGGTCTTTTGCCGGAGTCTTATTCTTGTTCCTCTTCTTTGCCTTCTTGGCAGCACCGGTAGCAGAGATGGCTTTGGGTCCGTTTCCCGGAGTCAAGCTCTGATCGGTACTTTCGGACATCTAGACGTCGAGATTATCTCCGAGATCCATGTCATCCTGCTCTTTGGGAGAGTTTTCTCCGGATCCTTCGTCCATGGCTTCTCCTTCTTCTAGAGCTTTGGAGTTGAACTCCTCTTCATATTCTGCGGAGAACTTTTGGAAATCCGCCGATGTCATTAAATCATCCGAAGATGCCGGTAAGTCGGTGTTTGTTCTGATCGCCTCTAGCACCGAGTCTTCGTTGCCTCCAGCATCGGCAGAGCCGGATCTAGATCCAACATATCCGACGAAGTGCGACGCACGCATCCTAAGGTAGTTGCGACTTTCCTCATGGGCTTCCTCGAAACGTCTGATGGTCTCGAGAATTTCATCCATGTTAGCGTCTTGCAGCATCATATGCCCCAACTTGTACCTCGGGAAAGGTTGATCCATTTCAGCGTTGGCAGAGCCGGAACCAGAGTTGTTGTCTTGCTCCTCCTAGATTTCGACTTCGACGGGTAGATCGATCTGGGATTCAGCCTCCCTAGGGAGATCCACCCTAGATTCGACTCTCGCCGCAAGATCTGCTTCATGCTCAGCTTTCTCCACTATCTTCGCGATAGGTGCGGGCTAGGTGGGGTTAGGGTTTTCCGAGATCCGGAACTCTACTGCCTCCACGGACAGAGTGGACCCAGAAACTTCTTCTACCTCTATCATCACCGTTGGGGTGGTTGGGGCAGGTTTAGCAAAACTGATGTAAACATCAATCTCACCAAAAGACATGATGGTGTAGGCAGTTACGGCCTCCCTAGCGGGAATCCAGGTCTCATCGAGAACGATGAGAGGGACGTCACTAGCATAGGGGACACGACCGACGGGGATTGTCTCGCTGATTCCGATTCTTGTAGATTCTTCTCGGAACGCAGATCCGAAGCTCACTCGCCCCACGGTGGGTGCCAACTATCATCGGATTGATGACAAGTATGCCATGAGGGGGTCCTCGAGGCGTGTGGAAGAGAGGGGTGTGAGACGTACGGTATACCGGGACGGTGAGCACACAAGTTTACCCAGGTTCGAATCCACCGGCTTTGGACGGATCCTACTCCTGCTAGCAATCCAGTAATACGGCAGAGCCGGAATATGGGTTACAAGGGTTTCACCTGTGCGAGTTGAGATTGTAGATTATTGTGGGGTGCCCTAAAGGTTGGTCCCTAGTACAGCTTATATAGATATCCGGCCTAGGGTTTATAGGAGAGACCTATCTGGCTATGACAAAGAGTCGGTTACAGAGTATATCTTGAACTACAAGTAACACTACAAGCCTATGTCCGTAAGTCTTCTGAGCCTTCCCGTAGCTGGACTGGACTCTGTATCTTCTCCCTGACTCGGCTGCCTGTGCAGCAAAGCTCTAACCCGAAGTGGGCCACCTGGTCAGTGAAGCATAGTGATGATACCCAAAAAGTATATCCCAACAGATATCGTATCTATGCATAACTTTTTTTTGTAGGATGATGTTGTGAATGATATGCCTTATATGCATGTGATGTGTGTAATCCATACGTGATTTGCGCATCATGGTTTTTGTCAGCCGGCTGGAGCCTAGGTGCTATCATTTTATTGTATAACTACCTGCGTGTCGGATTTTCTATGTAATTTTATTTACTAGCCAGTGTAGCTGTTGGAGAACCCGGATGGCATGCAAGTCGATGTACAAGTCAGCCACATGGTGTAAGACGACACGTGACAAGAGTTGACACGAGTCAAATTACAAGCTTTGTGGAGATGGAGATCGCCATGAAAAGAGCCATACCATTTCACATTATAATTGCTTAATTTTGTGTTATTGTTATGTCTCTGTTTTTACCTCTATTATATAGTTGGTAGAAAGTAATCCCTCAAAGAAGGTCTAGTCGGTTTCCCCGCCAGTGCCGCACCATCACAAGTCAGACAATTTTGGTAGTGGGCTCATAAAATTGAGGTGCTATCAATTCTTTCCGACTAGGTGGATTTGAGTCGGACTCTTACAGCGGAAGCACTTGGTAATCTGGACGGGTTTATCACAATGGTTATGGGACTCGGGGAAAAGTCGGATGGGAGCCGGGGCATGTGATGCCACCCGTCCAACAGGAGTCGTATGAGATGTGATTGATAAGGAGTTGTCTACCTAGATCACTTGACGGCTAGCAGTGATGCTAAAGCTCACTAGTCAGCTTGCTTATTTAGGGTCCTGAATCACTAAGTAACCATCGGAGGGGTGTTGGTTCTAGTGGGAGCATAAGTATTAAAATGTTTAATATGCTTGCTCTTTTATGGATACATGTATTAAGTGTTTTGCATATTTTTCTGTTGTAGATCAATGGCACCTAGTAGTCTCCCTCAGATTTCCAGTTTTTCTTTGAGAACCATCTTAGAGAAAGATAAGCTGAATGGAACTAATTTCACCAACTCGTATCGTAGTCTGAGAATTGTTCTCAAGCAAGAAAAAAGGGACAATGTCCTAGACAACCCACTTCCATATGAGTCGAATGATAATGCGACTATCGTAGCCACCAATGCCTACTGTAGGACATGTGATGAGTCTACGGAAATTAGCTATCTTATGCTTGCTCACATGGAACCGGACTTGCAGCAACATTTCAAGAATGTTGAGGCCTACGATATGATCGAAAGCCTCAAAAGTATGTTTCGGGCTCAAGCAAAGACTGAGAGGTATCAAGTCTCTCGGGCTTTGTTAAGCTGCAAGCTTAAGGATGGTGATCCATTAAGCCCGCATGTAATCAAGATGGTTGGTTATGTGCAGTCTCTGGAAAGTCTGGGCTACCCCATTAGCGAAGAGTTCGCTATGGACATAATTCTGAACTCTCTTGCTGGTGCGTATGGTCAGTTCATATAAAACTACCACATGCATGGTATGGATAAGAAGCTCACTGAATTACATGGGATGCTCAAGCAGGCTGAGGCGGATCTCAAGAAAGGCGCCAGTCAAGTGTTGATGGTGTAGAATAAGGCTAAGTTCAAGAAGTGTTCTTGGACTAAGATGAAGGCTAAGTCGGGAGGCAAGGCTCAGGACCCGGTCCAAAGCGCTTCCTCGGGGACTAAGCCATCTCCTACAGCCGGATCCACTTGCTTCTACTACAAGGCGGATGGCCATTGGAAGAGGAATTGTAGCAAGTATCTGGCTGACAAAGCCAAGAGTGGAGGTGTGACTTCCAGCTCAGGTACGCTTGTTTGCAAGGTTATGGACATTTATCTCGCTGATGCACCTGGTAGTTCTTGGGTATATGATACCAGATTAGTTATCCACATTTGCAACTTATTGCAGGGACTGGTAAGAACTAGGAGTGTGGCGAGAGGCGGTGTTGACATTCGAGTCGTCAACAAAGCAAGAGTCACTGTGTTGGGAGTCGGCACGATGCAACTTCATTTATCTTCTGGATTCTTAATGGAGCTAAATAATTGTTATTATGTTCCAGTCCTTAGAGGAAACATTATTTCTGCCTCATGTTTGATGAGACAAGGCTATGAGTCGAATATTAAGAATAATGGTTGTTCTTTGTATTTGAATGATATGTTTCACGGCTTTGCACCTGTCCATGATAGGTTATTTGTTTTGAATCTTGATGGTGAATCTGTCTATAATATAAATGTGAAAAGGTTGAAACCAAATGATCTAAATATGACTTACTTTTGGGACTGTCGGCTTGGTCATATAAGTTGGAAATGCATGAAGAAGCTCCATGATGATGGACTCCTAACTTCGTTCGACTTGGAGTCGTTCGAGACATGTGAATCCTGCCTACTAGGCAAGATGACCAAGACACCTTTTGCAAAGAGTTGTGAAAGGGCGTCCGACTTATTGGGACTAGTACATAGTGATGTATGTGGCCTGATGAGCACGATATCCAGAGGTGGTTATGAGTACTTCATTACCTTCACTGATGATTTGAGTAGGTATGGATATATCTACTTGATGAAACATAAGTCGGAAGCCTTTGAAAAGTTCAAGGAATTCTAGAATGAGGTACAAAATCAACTCGGCAAGAAAATAATTTTCTTTGGTTGGACCGAGGAGGCGAGTACATGAATCATGAGTTTGATGACCATCTAAAGAGTTGTGGAATAGTTCACTAGCTCACTCCTCCGGGAACATCACGGAGAAACGGTGTGTCGGAGAGGAGGAATTGGACCTTGCTGGACATGGTATGATAAATGATGAGTCGGACAGATCTACCTTTATCATTTTGGGGTTATTATCTAAAAACTGCAGCATTCACACTAAACAGAGTACCATGAAAGTCGATAGAGAAGACACCGCATGAGATGTGGGTTGGCAAGAAGCCGAGTTTGTCTTTTCTTAAGATTTGGGGTTGTGAAGCTTTTGTCAAGCGACTTCAGTCAGACAAGCTTACAGCCAAGTCGGATAAGTGTATTTTCATGGCATATCCGAGGGAAACCTTGGGTTATTACTTCTACAACCGAGAAGAGGTCAAAGTGTTTGTCGCTCGGAACGGTGTCTTCCTTGAGAAAGAGTTTCTTAGTCGGGGAGTCAGTGGGAGCACGGTGCAGCTGGAAGAAATTCGAGAGGAACCAGCCAGTTGCAAGTCGGCAAAAGCCTTGGAGGTCGAGCCGGTCGTGGTGGCTGAACCGGCAACTGCACCGACACTGCGAGGATCGGCTAGATTGCGAAGTGTTCGCGATGTATTACTGTTGGACAGTGATGAGCCGACAACTTATTCGGAAGCGATGGTGGGTTCTGATTCTTAGTCATGGCTTGGAGCCATGAGATCCGAGTTAAATTCCATGGATGAAAATCAAGTTTGGAACTTGGTTGATCTGCCAAACGGTGCAAGACCCTTCGAGTGCAAATGGGTCTTTAAGAAGAAAACTGATATGGATGGAAATGTTTCTGTGTATAAAGCACGGCTTGTCGCGAAGGGGTTCCGACAAGTTCAAGGACTTGACTATGATGAGACTTTCTCACCTGTAGCGATGCTTAAGTCAGTTCGGATCATGTTAGCTATAGTAGCCTATTTTGATTATGAGATATGGCAGATGGATGCCAAGACGGCTTTCCTTAATAGGAATTTAACCGAGGACGTGTATATGATACATCACGAGGGTTTGGTCGATTCGGCTAAGGCTGATAAGGTATGCAAGGTTCGGAAATCCATTTATGGGTTGAAGCAAGCATCTCGGAGTTGGAACATTAGCTTTGATGAGGTAGTCAAATCGTTTGGCTTCATCAAGAGTGATCATGATTCTTGTTTATACAAGAAGTTTAGTGGGAGCAAAGTAACCATTCTGATCTTATATGTGGATGACATGTTACTGATTGTAAATGATGTCCAGATGTTGCAAGAAACCAAGGAATCATTGGAAAGAAGTTTTTCGATGAAGGACTTGGGTGAGGCGACTTACATACTAGGAATCCGGATCTATAGAGATAGATCAAGGCAGCTCATTGGATTGAGTCAGAGTACATACTTGGACAAAGTGTTGAAGAAGTTCAACATGGAATTGTCTAAGAAGGGGTTCTTACCGATGTCCCATGGCGTAAAACTTAGCAAGACTCAGTTTCCTTCGACAAGCGATGGCGAAGTCGATGAGTGTGATTGGTATGCTTGCAATGGATCCATCATGTATGCTATGATTTGTACTAGGCCAGATGCTTCCTATGCTCTTAGTGTTATGAGCAGATATCAGGCTGACCCTAGAGAGATCCACTGGGTAGCGCCTAAAAATATCCTTAAGTACTTGAGAAGGACTAAGGATATGTTCCTGGTTTATGGAGGTGAGGATGAACTCAGTGTAAGGGGTTACACGGATGCGAGTTATCTCACCGACTCGGATGATTCTTGTTCGCAATCCGGATATGTGTTTGTGATAAAAGGAGGGGCTATGAGATGGAAGAGTTCCAAGCAAGAGACGGTGTCTGCGTCTACGACAGACGCTGAGTATATTGCTACCTCAGAGGCAGCAAAGGAAGCCATTCGGATGAGGAATTTCCTCATGGATCTTGGTGTGGTTCAGGGATCGTCCAATCCGTTAGACGTGTATTGTGACAACAATGGTGTTATCGCACAAGCCAAGGAACCTAGACAACACCAGAAGAACAAACATATACTCATGCGGTACCACCTGATTCACCAGTTCGTGGATCATAGTGATATCAATGTATGCAAGGTACACACGGATGCAAACATTGCGGATCCGTTAACAAAGCCATTACCACATCCGAACCATGAGGCGCACCTAAGAGCTATGGGCATTAGATGCCTAGACATGTGATGTCAGATGATTGACTCTAGTGCAAGTGGGAGACTGTTGGGAATATGCCCTAGAGGCAATCATGTATGATGTTATTCCCAATGTATTCATAAAGTTATTGTCCTTGTATGAACTACTGATATGTATCATTGAATATGTGATTCGATTGTGGAACTATATATTCATGTTGTGCATACTAATTGTCCTTGGTCGTTGACGTTCTGTTGGACACACAACTTAGACTAACATGAAAGTCGGCTGATGACTCGGTTCCACTTGTCATGGGCATGGAGATGCTATTCCGACTTACACAGATTCGTCTAAAGAGTTTAGTGAGTCGGACTGACCCACAGTTGAGATGCAACGAGCATGTTGTCATTTGCAGTCTCAAGCAATGGAATCCTTTGACATGAGGTGATCGCATGATCCGAGTTGTGGATCGCCAGATTAGGTTCTATCAAACGTTGTTCCGTATATGGGTAGTTATAAAGATAGAGTTTGGGTTGGTTGTGAAGCAAGCTGTGTGACATGGATTACCAAGATGGGATTTGCCCCTCCGTAATGGAGGGATATTCTCTGGGACCTCTCGTGTGACATGATTCGGAAGCATTGCCATGCGCGACTTGGTTAAGTGTTAACCAAGGAGTTGGACTAAGTGTTAGTCCAATGAATCGTATATCACGGAATGAGAAGAGAGAGTCGAGCTATTAAAGGGATGATAACAACTCGCCTATAGCTTGACAAGGTATATCATAAGGCAAAGGGACTTAGATGAAAGTCACATTGAGTAAGGTTTGTCTTCTGACTTTACAGCGCTTGGGAGTTGGCACGTCTTACTAGAGGCCGCTACCAACTATCGACTCGGAGTGGTGACTTGTGTCGTGTCCAGGTGTACGTGAACCTACAGGGTCACACACTTAAGGGTAAGGAGCCCATGTGAATTAGATCCATATGGAGATTGGGGTATAGCTTAGATGGGCCTCAAGTGTTGAGCCTAGCTAGGAGTGTATATAAGTGGAGTGAAAAGTGAAAGGACAAGGATGTCTCCTAGAGGGGGGTGAATAGGCGGTTTAAAACTTTTACGAGAGTGGCTTAACAAAGGCGGAATTAAACTAGCATTTACTTTGTCAAGCACAAAACCTAGAACAACTAGGGTTCACCTATGTGCACCAACAACTTATGCTAAGACAAGCAACTATGTGACAGCAAGATATAGACTTCAAGCACGAAGGCTATCATAAAGTAAGGTGCATAAGTAAGAGCTTTGGTATAGAGATAACCGAGGCACGTGGAGACGACGATGTTTTACCGAGTTCCTCCCAATAATGGAGTACGTTTGTTTGGAGAGGGGGTGGTATCAAATCACCAACGCCAGAAAAGGCCTCCCTTGTTCTCCTGTGCATCTCACCCCAACGGGGTCAATCCACACTTCCAGTATCGGTGCACTTGTCGGTGGCAATCCAGAACCTCTCACAAGGTTGAGACACTTCTCCACAACTAAATTGGAGGCTCCCAACTAATAAGCTTGGAGAAATCTCCACAACTTAATTGGAGGTCCCATGTAATCCACAAACCTGCAATACAACCAAACCATCTAGGGTTCCAAAACCCAAGACTAAAAAGCTTCTCACCTTTCACCCAATCGAATCCTCATCGAGAACCCAAACCGATGCACAACATGCAATGGCAAGAATACAAGAAGTGCTCAATTCCTTCTCTCCCAAATTCCACCAAATCTATCAAAGCTTATGGGGGAATAAGAAAGGAAGAACAATGGAGGTAATCCACAAAAGACTCCAAGATCTAGATCCCAGGATGTTCCCCTCACTTAGAGGAGAGATTAATTGGTGTGGTTGTAGATCTAGATCTCCTATTTCAAATCCCTCAAGAATGCAAGAATAAATTGAGGGATTAAGGGATAGCAAGCTCAAGAAGGGCAGCAATGGTGGGAAAAACTTGCAAGAAAGGTTAGATAACCATTGGGGAAGAAGGGGCCCTTATATAGGTCCTCCAAAATCCAACCGTTACAGCTCTGGAGCGCACGAGCCAGACATTCCGGTCAGTTTCCGGGTAGTTTCCAGTTTGGACACCTGAATGGCATCCACATGACTGAAATCTGAGATTTCTGCGTGACACGGGAGTGTCCGGCCTATTCACGCCGGACATTCCGGCCAAGGCAAAACTGACAGAAACAACAATACAAAAACAATCATAACTTTTGCATCCGGACTCCGATTTTGATGACCTTGGGCTCGTTTTAAAGAGGACCACAAACGCTATAAGATCATGATGGGAACCATCATAGTACAGCAAGAGAGGATAGAACCAAATGACGAAAGGTTTGACCTCTCTCAAAAAGACCAACCAGTAAAACCTCCAACATCGAAAATGTAATAAAGAATGCATATGAAATCCGTTTTCGATGAACTTGGGCTTGTCATGAAGATTAACACAAACTCAAGAACCTCACATGGATAAGATCCAAATAAAAACCAAGAAATATGATTCCATGTATGCAAAGGATTGAGCTCTCACGAAGGATATGATCCAGTTACTCACTCGAGAGCCCCTCTTGATAGTACGGTTATCTATCCTATAAACCAGTCTCTCCAACTAACACCACGAGACCGGTAATAAGGAAACCCTATCAAGAACATACATTTGCCTTGCGCATATTCCACTTGAGCTTGATGATGACGATCTTCTCCACCTCAAGATGGAACACCTTTCTTGATTGCGCTAGCTTAGTGAAGACTTGCAAATTGCTCCCCCATACTCCACTATGGTAAAACTTCTATTTTGGGCATATCATCTTCCCATATCCATGATCACCATAGGATGGCAAGCTACAAGAAAACGATCTCTTCAAGATGGATCATATTGAACTTGCACATCATTTCTTCTTTCTTCATTATGTTGGTGTCTTGAAGGTACATAAGAGATATCACTCCAACTTTATTCTTCAAGACATACTTGCTATATGATCAACTCTCAATTGGCCAATCTCCCGATCACTCATTGAAATCTTGGTCAACACTTGATCTTCTTCACTTTCTTCTTCTCCCAACCTTGAAGCCAACATATTATTCAAGACACGCTTGCTACAGGCTCAACTCTCACTTGACCAATCTTTAGATCACTCATTGAAACCTTGGTCAACACTTGATCTTCTTCACTTTATTCTGCTCCCAACCTTGAAGCCAAAATATGGTTCAAGCATTGCCCATGGACAAATTCTACAGGTAAAACTCAATGCAAACATAAGTCTATAAAGATTGTCATTAATTACCAAACCACACATGGGGGCACACATGCACTTTCAATCTCCCCCATTTTGGTAATTGATGAAAATCCCTTTAAGAGGGTTTATATAAGGAATTAGACAAACAATACATTGTGCTAACATCAAATACTACACAAGTATGTGATGTTAGTACAACCACAATATAGAGAAAACTCCCCCACAATCTATGCACGTTTGGATGTACTTGAATTTCATTGCATATATTGCCAACCATTACTGATGGTGAAGTTTTCTCTATATATTCAAGATGCCATGCAACACACTAAGATGCAAAGCACCCAAGGCAAGTGTTTAAGTACAAAACTCAAAACTCACAACCAAATTCCCTAAAACCCTCTAAAACTTCTCCCCCATTGGCATCGATTGCCGAAATGGGTGAAAGACTTTAGAAGGCCAATTTAGCGAGAGTTCCTCCATATGGTGCGCATTTTTCATAATATGAGTGGAATCAAATGCACGTATCCAATGACGAATACTAGGAGGAAATCAAACTAAGCTGAGGATCCAAATATTGCAAAGAAATAAAATGGTGAAGAAGCATCAACAAATGAAGCAAGCAATCAAAGGATCAAAAGAGGCACTTCACAAAAGGAAGATACCAAAAGAAAGATAGATATTATGATAAGGTTGAAAAGGGAGTGATCTAAATAATATGAGGAGACTCCCAAGGTTTGTGCACAAGTTATAATTTGCGTTTGAATACAATATGCACAAACATGGCATCCTCATTCCCTCTATATTATTTAAACCATGAGTACAAGCAAGAGAGAAGATATTATGATGAGAGAAATGAGTGTTTAGATAAAAATAGGAAGCTCCCCAAGGTTCATGCACAACAAATTGCAAAATTATGGAATCCTAACTCCCCATAATCAAATAAAACACCAAACAAGAACAACAACAAAATGTGTGTTCTTTGGTAAATTAGGAAAGCTCCCCAAGGTTTATGCACCAAATATAATAATTGCTTTGAATGCAACGTGCATAAACATGGTATACTTGCTCCCCCAAACTTACATAACAACACAAAGGCAAGAGAGATAAACTTTGTTAACACCAACAAGTGCCAAAATATACAAATGAAAAGGTCAAGCACTCAAAGTAAAACTTTTGGAGCCACCAATGAATAAAAAGGAGAACAAGGTGGACTCCAAAGAAAAAGGATATCAACTAGATATTTTAGCCATAATCATGTGTATAAGTTTCTAGGTAGACAACAATCACCAAGATATACATCCACAAAGAAACAAGTACACACAAAATGGATACTCAAGAATGAACAGGATATCCAAACAAAATTCATAGATAATGCCAATAAGTTTTTCCTATAAAGTATGGCCAAAGGCTCAAATTTATCGTATTGAACATCAATGACCTTTAAACACCAAAAAATACATCACAACTATCACAAGGGGACAAGAGATAGTTGGAATGCATTGGAAAAGGCAACAAGTATCATAAAGAACAAATAAACCTTGTAAATTCATCCATATTGAACATGAGAGAAATTGAGGAAATGATTGGCAATAGAATTGCTAGATTGGCATATGTGGGATTGGTGAATCATAAACATGATTTTTATATAATCCCCAAAATATGCATTCATCTCAACTTACTCATATAACAATAAGGATGATAGAATAAAATTTTGCAAGAATCACAAAAAAGTAACTAAAGGAAATCATGCCATGATGCAACCGCAAAGGTTGGATGCTAGAAAAGTATGCATGAGAGGGATACTTGTCACCGAGATACAATTTGTAGAATGAAGTAGATATGATTTTGTTGATCATCCTAGCTTGCCTCCAATTATCATTTAGTCACCATATCTTCATATTATTGTGACAAGCATCCAATGAATCTCCAATGTACCTAAAACACATTCAAGTACACAATGGTCCCAAAACTCATTGGGTCCAAAGTAGTTAGAGAAAATACAATACATAGGAGAGACTCCACATAAATTTGTGCATATTGATATGAAATTGAATTTCATGCACAACTTAGCCGATGGGATTTGGTGGAGTTTCCCCTATATATTGGATCAAGAAGGCAAACATGCCATAATATAGAACATGTAGAAAATATGCATGCACAAGATTTTGAAGAACCAAAAAGGAAATACAGTTTGAACAAAAACACCAAGTAAACCAAGAAGTCACACACAAGAGTGTGACACGACAAAAATGTGTCCAAATTGCATCAAAGAGCCAAATAAACACATGAAAGGACACAAATTCAAAAACTGAACAAGGCAAAAGCCAAAGAGCAAAAAGGATAAACAAATATAAATGCTCAGCGTTTTATCTCATTCAAATGGTTAGTAGAAAGCAAGGAATGAGAAAATCAACTCCCAAACAAAATACCAATTGAAAAAAATGGTTCCAACAAAAAAACCAAACTCTCAACATTTTCAAGAATGGCACAAAGTAACAAAGAAAAGATTTATCTTCCAAAGGCATAAAACATGGTAGGGATCAACACATGTCATGAAGAAGCATAAAACGAGTGTTCTAAATAATATAGGAGAACTCCCCTATGATTAGTGCATTATTTAAGATTTCGCATTTGAATAAAAAATTAACACACATGGGTTCATCATCCCTACCTACATCAACTAGAGCACTAAATGATTTCAAGACAAAGAAATATCCATAAGGGTCGAGGAAGACATGGGAGACAAAACACAACAAATTCTTGGCAACAGATAAGGCAATCAAAGCAAAAAATCAATGTGAAAATGATCAAGAGGATCTACCACATATTATAGTACCGATTGTCCAAGGACAAGGGACTTGCAAATATTTCCTAGTGGTAGATAGCAAATATATCTAAGATGATATTCACAAAGAGAAAGCAAATGTAAAAAGATAGGAATTAAAAAACCAAGACATGAAAGAGATCCTTGAGGGTTTCAACTAGTTAACCAATCACGCACAACAATGATTAGAATAACTAGAGGCAACATTCTTGCCAGATTAGCTATAAGAATTCATATATGATGAAACCCATACCAGGGAAATCTCTTGCAAACAAGATCCAAAAGATGAGAAACAATGTATTCAAGCAAAATTGAACTTGTTTGAGCAAATGTGTCACATAGGAGCTAGATAATTATCAATATCAATTATAAGTGACACAACCTCGAATATTCACATTTTCTAGGCTTGTAATATGCACTAAGCATATGATCCCCCATAATGTGATAAACCATAAATATCAACACGAGGCAAAAGGATCCGAATAGAGATAATTAATGGACATTATAGAACTTGAATTTCTCGTGAGAAACATACCACACAGAGACTAGATAATATTGCACTATCAATACTAGGTGGTATTCCTCATGTACACACATTTAGGATTGTGAGATTCCCCAAAGGACAACACACTCCCCCAGAATAGGATAATCCATTAATCTCCCGCAAGAGCCAATTAAGATATGAACAAGATGCAATAGGATCAAACATAAAACACATACATGGTGTGCAAACCAACATACACAAGCTTGATTTCTCCAATTAAGAAAGTAGGAAGCACAACATATACAAAACACATGCAAGATACAAAACTAACACATGCACAAGGGGCAAGTTACTTTCAATGTAAAAGAGTTGAAAATATGTTACCGCAAGGAGGAGCAATGAATATATGATAGAGATATGAGAATATAAATGACTTGGCTTTGAGAGAGTATAACTTAAGCCCCCTTAATTTTTCATGATGTAGCCAAGTCTCCAATGCCCTCCAATAAACACCTATTGATCAAGTTTTAGCTTAATGGTCACCAACCACGTTGGGTCCTAAGAAGTTAGTCACAGTAGGCTTGGCAACCCAAATGGTTCTTTTCTTGACACCACTTTGAGCACCAACATATTCAGTAAATACAATGCCAACCTCATCCTTCCCAAGAGAATAAACATCATCAATCATGATTGGGTTGGATGAGGAGTTATCAATAGTGCAAGAGGAAGATATGTGACCCTTCTCACAACATAAGTAGCAAGTTCTTCTCTTCCCATTCTTTTCACTTGATTTATCCATAGTGGGAGCATTAGCTTGAATCTTATTGGGAAGTGCCCTTTATCCAACTTTAGGTAGGCCATGACCTTGAACTAGAGGCCGTTTCTCTTTTTGCATCTCACCAAGAGGCTTATTCTTCAAGGGGAAAGATCTAACATGGTGCCCTTCAATTTTGCACTTGAAGCAAACAATCTTGGCCGAATTCTTGACTTGTTCTTGGCCCTTCTTATTGTTGCTCTTGGACTTCTTGTTAGTGAACTTGTTCTTGATATTGGATTTGAATCCAAGCCCACTCTTGTCATTGGGGGATTGTTTTACACTCAAGATCTTTTTGAGTGTGGTCTTTCCTTCATGACCCTTTTTCAAGTCATCACTACTAGGAAACAACCTATAGATAGACAAGATATTCAGTGGCGCATATGTGAAACCATACGCCACAGATAAATATCAGTGGCGCACTAGAAAATATGCGCCACAGAAACCTAGAAGTTCTGTGGCGCATTCTCTACAATATGCGCCACAGAAGATTGGTGGGACCCGCCAGCCAGGGTGGGTTGATCCAAGTTCTGTGGCGCATAGCGAGATATGCGCCACAGAAGTTGCCTCTTCTGTGGCGCATATTTTATTATGCGCCACAGAACATGGAGGAGGGCCCCACCACAGAATCTAATTCACCCATGATCTGTGGCGCATTTTCTGATATGCGCCACAGATGTGTTTCACTTCTGTGGCGCATATCTCCACATGCGCCACAGAACATGGAGGAGGGCCCCACACAGGGAATCTAATTCACCCACTTCTGTGGCGCATATGGACTTATGCGCCATAGAAGATTCAGCATATGTGGCGCATTTCCTCCATATGCGCCATAGATGAGGGCGTCCACATCCATGTTAAAAAGGTGACAAAAGCTCTTATCTATCCACCACCACCCATTTCACATCTCTTCCTTTCTACCTCCTCCCAACTCGTCTTCGTCCTCCCTCACACCCCATTTTTCCCATAGTTTCTCCATTTTCTTGTAAGTAAACCTACTTTAATCCATAGATTGGTAAGTGCAAGCTTCCCTCCAACTTCTAGATCTAAAAGTTCCTTACTTTTCTCTCTCACATCTCTATTTATTTACTAATTTCCTCTCCACCAACTTGTAGATCTATTTGTCCACACTCTCTCATCGCGCGGTCTCGTCTCGCTATTATTGTGTCTACTAGGTGAGTACTTGGCCATGAACATGTAGGAGAAGCTTGTCGCATGGGTGGTGTGTGTGTGCGATCCATGGCGAGACGATGCTTGTGTGGTGCATGAATGTTTGCAATGGGAGGAAGTTTTTTGTTGCTTGCTTGTTGTTGTCCCGGCCGGTGTGGTTGCATGGATGTTTGCCGAAATGCTGATTCATTTCCATTTCGGCAAATTTTTGCACTACCCATATGTCCTAATTTTAGGAAAGGTCATGCCGAATTTTTTCCGGTTAGCATTCATGCACGTGTGTGTTCATATGGTGTGGTTCTCACCTATACTCTCTATTTTGACCGCTCAGGCAACCATGGTCCTCACGATGAGCTAAGGTCGAATTGCTAGGTAAAAGAAAGGCATGAAGGAGGACATGATTCTGAACAACAAGACCATGATAAGATGTCCATGTCGAACATGCAAACTGCAGCGTCGGATCGACCCTGAATCTGGACAATTGGAGGGTCACCTGCTCAGGCGCGGTTTCATGCGCGACCTCAATGAGGCGCCGGCAGAACATGGTGGTGGTCACGAAGACATGGGCGGGCGAGAAGATGAAGAGTCTACCGGGCATGATCATCATGATGAAGGAGATGCCGGCGGGCATGATCATCATGACGAAGGAGATGCCGGCGGGCATGATCAGCATGGAGAAGGAGATGGCGACGGGCATGATCATCATGAAGAAGGAGAAGACGCGAACACACAGATGCTGCTAACTTCGATCTTGTAGGACCCTCATGTTCAAGAACTGCTCCTCAAGGAGACGAGCAATGACAAAGCTGCAGCCAGAGAGAAAGCCATGCTGGCCCAAATGGAGGTAGACGGGATGACTCCATTGTATCCTGGGTGTCGCCCCGAGGATACACGTTTGAGTGTAACGCTCAAGGCTCTGGAGATGAAGGCCGAACACAAATGGACCGATGTGAGCTTCAACACGAACATGGAATACTGGCACGACTGACTTCCTAAGGGGAACACATTGCCAACAAGTATCGAGGAGGCCAAGAAAATCGTGTCTCGACCTACCACACATTAAATACCACGCATGCATCAATGATTGCGCACTTTATCGGAACGAGTACGCGGATAGAACCACATGTCCGGTGTGTGGCCAAGGACGGTACAAGAGAGGGAACAAGAAAGTTCCTCAAAAAATGGTATGGTACTTTCCTATCACCCCCCATTTGCAGCGACATTTCATAGATCATAAGGAAGCAAAGCTCATGCAATGGCACACGGAAAGAGAGAAACCCGAAGATGATCCAGAGAAGGGCAAGATCCTGACACACCCTTCAGACGCTAGCCAGTGGAATGCATTAGACATCAAGTTCGAAGAGTTCGGGGGCGATGCAAGGAACGTCAGGCTGAGTATGAGCACCGGTGGACTGAATCCTTTTGGAAACCACAGTAGCACGCATAGCACCTGGCCCGTGTTTGTATGGCCGTACAACCTCCCCCTGTGTCTATGCACGAAGCAAAGGTATGTACACATGAGCATTCTTATTCAGGGGCCAAAACAACCAGGTATCGATATGCATCTGTATCTCGGGCTATTGAGAGAGGAGTTAGCCAGCTTGTGGGAGACGCCGGCCCGTATGTGGGACGCCTACACTAAAGAATATTTCCATCTGAGAGCGGCGTTGCTCACGACCGTGCAGGACTATCCTGGTTATGCATATGTATTGGCCTAGGTGAACCACGGACACAATGCATGCGTCAAGTGCATGGATGAGACACCGCATCTCCAACTACCAAGGGATCCCGGGTCTTCGAAAACCGTGTTCCAAGGTATTCGCAAGTGGCTCCGCATGGATCACTCATGCAGAAAACGTGGTGACCTGTTCAATGGTAAGGACAAGCTCGAAAGAGCCCCGCGTCCGAGGAGCGGCGAAGAAATCGAGGAGCTTTTGAATAATTGGGTAGATTGCCCTACGCCTGGAAAAAAACGACCGAGGACAAAGCCGCTGCTGGGTGTATGGAAAGCAAGGTCTGTTTTTTGGGACCTGCCGTATTGGTAGGTCCTTCACAATGGTTATACCAGATGCCAAATCGAAGAAGAATGCCTTCTCAAAAAATGAGCCTTGGGTACTCGCTAGCCAAGTTGATCAATGCTTTTTTATTACCGACCCGTCAAAGCCCAACCGTGTTGTAGTTAGGAGGGGCAAGAGGAGCATCATCGAAATGGAAGGAGCCGCCAACGAGCAAAACTTCGACAAAAACAGCGACCCGAAGATCGAAGAGGAATTCGACAAGTACTTTGACATGCCTACTACTACTAAAGTAAGAAGGAAGACCACACTGCCTACTAAAGGTTGTCCATTCACAAGAAAAAATCTCAAAGTGCACGGGCTAAAGTATTCAACTGCGACGAAAAAGGGTAAGAATATTGTGAAGAGACTCTAGCAATTATGTGACTTTTTGGTGTATTAATTCGTGTGGGTATAATGTGATATTAGTGTGGGTATTAGTTAGAGACTAAAACATATAATGTGATATTCGACAAATTCACATTTATGTGTGACAAGCACACACACACATATATATATATATATATATATATATGATTCGGGAGGGTTTTTGAATAAATATGCACGTGTATGTGCTTGATTTTAAATATATTTGTAACATATCATTTTTAAATAAAGAATAAAATTTGACCCAACCAGGATTCGAACCTGGCTGACACAGGTCTCTGAATATGCATCATAACCACTAGGCTAGTGTGTGTTTCTTTGTCTAAGTCTGACCTCGCCATTTATTTGGCTAAGTGCCAAGGTTCTGTGGTGCATTACTCCGAAATGCGCCACAGAAGTTTTAGCTTATGTGGCGCATTTCGGAGTAATGCGCCACAGAACCTTGGCACTTAGCCAAAACGGCTCGCCCTTCTCCTTTTCCCCTTCCACTTTCTTTTCCCCAATCTATCGCGCCCGACAGAACACTATGCTAGTAGTAGATGGTACTACTGATTTGAGTTTTCCTTTTTGCTATCTGCTCTGAATGGCAGGCTCGGATACTAATATGCATGCTCTTGACACAGTACTGGACTTATTAAAGGTTCCATTACTAATATGCATGCTCTTTGTCTGTGAAATGGTGTTTGTTGTCTTCTTTGTGAAATGGTGTTGCTATGTCTTGTGAAATGGTGTTCTTGTTCTTATTACATTTTGGTCGTGAAATGGTGTTGCTTTATTACAGGTTGTGCTACTAGTGCTAGTAGCAAATTGATGATTTGGGTTATCAATGGGGATGGGGCTGGGGCTATTTTTGTCTTGTAGGGTTTTCATTTGAGTTGCCCGTTTCTCCCGAAGTGGCGATTCACTTCCGTTTCGGTTGAGAAATGGGCACTCCTAGGTCAAAAAACTAGCAAAGGTCATGCCGAATTTTTTGTCCGAGATTTGTGCTAACTTTTTGCCTCTTTTTAATAGAGTAGTGCAAACATGTCGGGCAACAACGAGGCCGGCCCTTCTAAGCACATGATCAGCGTCGAAGAACAAGGTAGACAGGCCAACCAGTCATTCTGGCAGGGGTCCCAACAGGAGGAGGAGGAGGCGATGAGGATGACACCACCACCGGAGGAGGAGGCGACCGTCGCTAGAGCTGCTGGGGCCAATGAGGGCGGAGATCCTGATTACGAGGGGGGCGAAGACGACTACGATGGAACTAGTGAAGGCGGCGGCGAAGAGGATGACACCACCGATGGCGGTGCCCGCACCGAGGGCGGCGAGCGCACGGATGGCGGTAGCGGCAACCCGGCTGTTTCTCAGAAGAAGAAGAAGAAGGAACAGAAGGAGCAGAAGGTGCCAGTGCTCGCCACCATCTGCGATGAGTTCACTGAGGTCACAGAAAGTGGCCTACCCATTTCGCCAGAGGTGATTGCTAAAGGGTACGGCCTGCAACTCGGGTGCATCGTTCGGGAAAGCATGTCGATCAACACGAAGTACATCAGACATGCTGACAATGCAGCTTTGGTCGATAACCTCCTTAAGAAGCTTCACAAGCGATACAGATTCCCAGAGCGGTTTAGAAACCTCGAGACAAAGAACCCGGTGAACAAACTAGCCCTCATGAAGATGAGCAATGCCTTGAGCAGCTGGAAAACCAGGGTGAAGACTAGCATTGACAAAGGTGAAAGCTGGGAGGTTATTAGTAAGAAAAATTCGATGCTCGACGAAGAGGAGTTTAAGATATTCAAGGCGGATATAGCTACCGCTGACGCTATAAAATGGACTAAATGGGGAAGGAGTATGCGGGAACAGAACATAGGTAACCACCACCTTGGAAGCGGTGGTTACATGGGGAAACAGGCCATTTGGGACAAGGAGGACGCCGAGCTTGAACGCCTTGGTAAAGACAACCTTTGGCTTAAAATCACGGACTTGCATCTTAGGCAATTTGTTCGGGCCCGCTACTACCTGGACAAGGAAACAGGGGAGTTCATCACCGATGATCCGGAGGTGAAGGACTCCAAGAAGAAGCTGGTAAGGAATTTATCGCCAATCTCAAGTCTATTGCGTTCTAATTAAAATAATGAAGCCACGAATCTAAATGGGTTCACCTTTCCTTGTCTCTGCAGGAGGATGAACTGAACGCTACTGCCACAGAGTCGTCCCAAGATTCGACAGAGCCATGGGACACGGTTTTCAACAGGGCGACCAATGCTTACAAGAAGAGGGACAAGGGGTTACCACCCTCCTCAGCTGGCCGTGTGTCCGGCTTCGGTACGAGCATGAAGTTCAAGGAGTACTACAAAGAGGACGCCAAGAAAAGAAGGGAGAGGAAGCACCAGGATAAAGCCGTTGTTGAAGAGTTGAAGATGAAGGTGCAGACACTGGAGGAGAAGGTGGTGGACGAGAAAACGGTGGACAAGTTAGTGGAAGAGAAGCTCCGCTCGATGATCCCCCCTGAGTTTTTCGAGGGGCTTACTACTTGGAATGCGGGAGGTCGACAGGGGCCGATACATCTGCCCAGCTTAAGCGGCAGCAACTCGGGCATCAATGTTACCGTGTCGCCGGACCTGGTGACCCTTGGCCGTCCAACATCGGACGCAGCATTGCTTTGGTCACACCGACGCCCCCTCCCGCCAAAGATACAAATAAGGCGCAGCCGACAGTGGTGGTGCTTCGTGAGGCACCCGAGCGAGAGATTGCAGATGATGATAGGCCGGCCACCGGCATCGGCCGTGTCTCTACATTAGCCGAGATCCACGCCATCACCAAGGTAACTAATTAGTTAGTGCACGTCATCTCCTTTATGCCTTTGATGCATGACTGTTGCCATCTCATGACGCCCAACAACATGTTTTTGCCTCAGGACACTTCTTGCATACTCCTGCTTAAAGATGTCGGCGGTGAGTTGAAGGATGTTGCCAAGGGCACTCTCATACAATCGGCGAGCCGCACGATGCACAACAATCCAATGGATGATGACGTGATGAGGGTCAAGTTGGCTCGGGTGTTGCCAGGGTGCGATGACATGGACCCCCCCTTTCAACCTCAGGGAGCCGACAAACACAAGACCCTTGGAGAATGCTACAACTGGCCCTTCACATGGCCGAAGACCCAGATTCGTCTTGCGGGGGAGCACCGGCGCCACCTCTCGACCGATCGCCCGACCACCACCTCGGAAGCCAGTAGTCGCCGTCGTCGCCACCACCAGCCGTCACCGGTAACTCTTGGCAGCATGTGCACCACCACATGGCAAAGACGTTGTGCTGCAACCGCCGTCGCCTCCGCTACCACCACCACATGATGGAACCCATGAATATGATGAGGAATTGGTCAACGTTGACGACTTCATCAACACCGGTGCCGCCAAAGGATTGTATATGCCTTCTGTGGATGAAGAACCCTTCACAGCTCGCGACAACCATCAAGCTGGTCGGCCCAATACATGCACGTAGCGCCTGGTCTTCCATGGTCTTTCTCAAGAGACGCCTCCGGCCGCCGATCCACCACAAGAGAAACCGGGATTGGTTTTCAGCCCCAACACACTCCGAAAGGCGGCTGATGAGCAGATGGCAGTGGCTGACATTGTTGTGAAGAAGAAGCACTACAGGAAGAGAGGTAATAATAATAATAAGGGTGCGAGCCAGCCTCTTCCGAAGAGGATCCGGGGTCAGGACGCCGTCGTCGTACCATCCACACAATATGGCTTGCCCCGAGTGCATGTAGCTGGTGATCCGATATTGACTCCAGATATGATCCACATTGTGGTTGGAACCATGTTAACTTTGCACGAGGGTGTCAAGACACTAGAGGGCCTCCTTCTTAAAGACGAAGATCCAAATTACCCGGTTTTCATGGCCAAGGTGCCATTAGACGTGAGCTTCGTCGATGAACCCCCCACGGATATATTCTTCATAGCATTCGAGGACATATTCAAGTTGTTTCTCACGAAACGGCTAGACTATAACTTGGTCCGCCTATACGCGCTCAATCTGGCGATCACGCTCAAGAGAGAAAGTACCCTGGAAATCGCGATAGTGGATCCCTACTACATGCGGGACAGCCAGTTGGTCGAAGGATCACAAACACGGACCAAGGCAACGGCGTACCTCGAGAATTTCATGGTGGACAACAAGAGGAAGGGCACACTTCTTTTGCCTTTCTTTCCCGAGTAAGTACACACACTCGCTGATCGCCACCGTAACTTATGCAATTCTTATAGATTTCTTCCTTTGCTCTTTTTCCAACATTCCGTTCCAATTGTGTTGCACAGAGAGAAATACTGCACACTCATCATCCTTGCCCCGAGGTATTCCCTAGCCACGTATTTCGACTCGGGGAGTTTAACGAAGAAGAAATACTAAACTAGAATAAGGGGTGTTCTCAATGAGGCTCTCGAGGGCTACACCAAGAAGGGATGCAACTTCGTAGATAAGGGGGAATGTATCAAGGATGGCAAACACATGTTCAAGCACGTGCTCGAGTTCCCCTGCGTCAAGCAATCGACTACTGGTGCCAAGGAGGCCTTCTACGTCCTCCATCACCTTAAAGGCTATGTTCGGGATTGCCAGAACCTAACGCTGCCATCTAGTCTCCGAGGATGGGCCAAAACTTTGGCGCAAATCGACGATGATGATCTTAGAGAAGACTTCCATCACATTCAGATGAAGTTGTCGCAAATCATCATTGAAGATGTCAACACAAGGGGGGTGCCCTACAATAAGCCAGAGGGTTGAGTAAGAGGGAGATCGAAAAACACCTCCGTAAGCAGGGTGACACAAGGACGTGGATGATGAAAGAGGGCTATCTACCATTCCCGAAGCCGAGCAAGAAGGGGAAGTCTTCATCATGATCGATGTGTGCCTCTAGCATGATCCAGTGTGTGTGTATATTCTTGATGGACGCCTGCTGTATTAGTGTGTGTGTCATAAACTTTACTATCTTGTGGTCGAAATGGTCATTGTTGTTAGACTTAAACTACCTTGTGGTCGTGTTGTCGTTGAACTTATTGCTTCTATGATGATCTATCTTTTAGGTTTATGGATCCTTTGTTTTATATTCTGTGAACATATATATATATATGGATGTGAACCCTTTATTAATTCTTTTTGTTGTATTTTTACTAATATGCCTTGTCGTCTATAGAGATGGCAACGAGGTGGTATGTGGTGTACATGGGTAGGGTTCTAGGAGTCTACGAGGAGTGGGAGGATTGTCACAAACAAGTGAACAAGTTCAGCGGCAACATCTACAAAGGATACGCGACTAGAGAGGAGGCGGTAGCCAAGTGGAGGAACCACTTGTGGAAGAAGAACCGGATGAAGATATTGGTCGGGCTAATGCTCGTGCTCACCATTATCACAGTTATATTCTATTTGATCCTAGTGTAGGCGGCGATGGCCACTTCATATTTGTAATGTGAGATGATATGAACTTTGTATTCGGCGCTTGTGTAAAAATTCTGCCCTTGACACTATATATGTATCTCGATCGGGCTCTAAGTGTGATGACATTATACTTGTGTTTGTATTATATGTCGGTTTTCATCTAATACATGTGCAATGTACTGTTTATACTGATCTGGATAAATACTGTATAAATCCTGTATAAATACCTGATTATACACCAGGAATGTATTTTATTTTGAATACATGTAATATACTAAGTGGCGCATATAGAAACGGTGTCTGTGGCGCATATAGACTCTGTGGCGCATTGAACTATATGCGCCACTGATATCTGCTTCCTGTGCCGCATATGAAGGAATGCGCCACAGAAGTCTGAGACTTCTGTGGTGCATTCCTATATGCGCCACAGGCAGCAGCTATCAGTGGCGGGGTAACAGTGGCGACAGGGATATGCGCCACAGAAGATGGAATTCCATGCGCCACAGAAGAGCTGTTTCCTAGTAGTGCATTCTTCAAAGAAGTGACTTGAGCCGTGAGCTCTTTCATTTCTTCTACATGGTTAGTGGCAACACATATACTAGAGGAAGTAGAAATTCCATTGCTAGAGCAACAAGGCAAAGAATGTAATTCATCACAAGATTATGTGAGTGGACGAATTACAAGGACTAGCACATGGCAATATAGCATTATTCATAGAGATTGTGCTAGTGACCACATGAGGCTCACAAGATTTTACCTTTGTATAGCTAGCCTTATGAGCTAACTTTAGCCTAGCATGGGATGCTAGAAGATCCTCATGAGAGCTTGATATCTTACCATGACTTTCTTCCAAGATCCCATACATGCTAGTTAGCGAAGCAAGTTGAGTCTTTAGCTCAACATTCTCCTTCAAAATAGATGCTTCACAAGAAATAGAGTTAGTAGCACAAGCATCATAATTAATTGTAAGAGGTGAGGGCAACTTCGAAAGATCTTTTGAGTAAGAGGCTTTAAGTTGCTCATGTGACTCAGTGAGTTTGATGAGATAACCCTTGATGACCCTAGAGCCATTTTTGAGGTGCTCAAAATCCTCAAGGAGTTTAGCAGAAGCAACTTGAAGCCAATCATGTTTTACTTTTGAGACCACTAGCCACCTTAGGACCTCTATCATGAGATTCCTTCACTATAGACAACTCTAGAGAAAAAGTCTCCTCAAGAGATTCCTTAGTGGTTTGCTCCTCTTCAAGAGATTCATTTAGATGTGCAATTTGGTTAGCATACTCATGCTCAAGGCTACTCATTTTATCAATGGTGTTCTCATGCTCCTCAATTTGTGCTTCTAACTTATCAATATGTTCTTTGCTCTTAATAGCAAAGTCCAAGATTTCAACGAAGTTAGAGCAAGCAATATTATTCTTAACAAGATCATGATAAACCATCTCACCCTTTTCATATAAATCATCAACATCCAACTTTTCTACCTCATTATCCTCATCCTCATCATCACAAGAGGTATTGGGTTCCAAAGTAGGAGTTACCATTGAATCCCTAGCCATAAGGAATAGGTGGGTACCATGAGATGTTGATGATGGTGATGAATTATTTGAAGCTTCATTCAAGATCTTGTATTGGCCAATAGGATCTTCATTTTCCTCTACATGGTTAGCAACACAAGTACTAGAGGAAATAGAAGCATTTTTATCATGGCAGCAAGGCAAGGAGAGCATATCATCATGAGATCTATTGGGGCAATTTATACATGATATGCAAGGACTATCAACACTAGCATGTAACTCGTATATAGTGCTAGACGTGTTTAAGTCCAAAGATGAACCATTGCAATGAGATAGAGAAGAAGGATCAATAAGAGTAAGCTCCCTATCAACTTTGCAAAGTTCACCACCACTCACCATATCATTACCTTGTGTCTTACCACACTTTGGTGAAGTGGAAGAAAAGGAGAACTCATCACGACCAGAAGTGGAAGCAATAGAACCATCCTCAATAATGTTGGACACATCATATTTATCTTGAAGTTTTGTCCATAACTCATGAGCGCTCCAAAAAGGTATGATTGAAGAAGTAAATACATAGCTCAAAGCATTAATAAGCACATTAGAAGCTTGAGCATCAATATATAAGTTTTTCTCATCCACACAAGATAGATTTTCGAAATCCATAGGTGGAGAAAAACCTATATCTGCAATACGCTCCAAATTTGGGTCCATGTCCCGAAAATGAATAAGCATACGAGTTTTCCATATATCATAATTTGTGCCATCAAATATGAACATTTCATTGTGGACTAATCCCCTAGCCAACATCTTTACTCTCAAGGCAGTGAAGCCTAAAATGAGAGACTAGGCTCTGATACCAATTTAAAGGATAAGGATGTCGCCTAGAGGGGGGTGAATAGGCGGTTTAAAACTTTTAGAGTGGCTTAACAAAGGTGGAATTAAAATAGTGTTTACTTTGTCAAGAACAAAACCTAGAACAACTAGGGTTCACCTATGTGCACCAACAACTTATGCTAAGCAAGATAAGCTACTATGTGATAGCAAGATATAGACTTCAAGCACGAAGGCTATCACAAAGTAAGGTGCATAAGTAAGAACTCGGGTATAGAGATAACCGAGGCATGCGGAGACGACGATGTTTTACCGAGTTCCTCCCAAAATGGAGTATATCTCATCTGGAGAGGGGGTGGTATCAAACCACCAACGCCACAAAAGGCCTCCCTTGTTCTCATGTGAATCTCACCCCAACGGGATCGATCCACACTTCCACTATCGGTGCACTTGTCGGTGGCAATCTGGAACCTCTCAAAAGGTTGGGGCACTTCTCCACAACTCAATTGGAGGCTCCCAACTAACAAACTTGGGGAAATCTCCACAACTTAATTGCAAGAGATCAACTCAATGGAACCTTTCTTGATTGCGCTAGCTTGGTGAAGACTTGCAAATTGGTCCCCCATACTCTACTATTGTAGAGCTTCTATTTTGGGCATATCATCTTCCCACATCCATGATCACCATAGGATGGCAAGCTTCAAGCAAACGATCACTTCGAGTTGGATCATATTGAACTTGCACATCGTTTCTTCTTTCTTCATTATGTTGGTGTCTTGAAGGTACATAAGAGATATCACTCCAACTTTATTCTTCAAAACAAACTTTCTATAGGGCTCAAATCTTACTTGACCAATCTCCAGATCACTCATTGAAACCTTGGTCAACACTTAATCTTCTTCACTTTCTTATTCTCCCAACCTTGAAGCCAACATATTCTTAAAGACACGCTTGCTATAGGCTCAACTCTCACTTGACCAATCTTCATATCACTCATTGAAACCTTGGTCAAAACTTGATCTTCTTCACTTTCTTCTTCTCGCAACCTTGAAGCCAAAATATGGTTCAAGCATTGCCTATGGACAAATCCTACAGGTAAAACTCAATGCAAACATCAGTCCATAAAGATTTTCATGAATTACCAAAACCACACATGGGGGCACACATGCACTTTCAACAAGGGATTGTCCCTGACCTAGCCGTCACTTTCTCCACTCCCATTTTGGGCTAGACAGGATCTAGCAGTCCTCTGCCTAGAGCCCCTTCCTGTACGTGTGGATACCGGTAGAGGCGTTGCACGTGTGGTGCTGGAGACAAGGAGGTCCGTGGGGATCTGGACATGTTGTACGTGGGATCATTCGGCACGGCATCAACGGACACGCTTCATCAATAATCCGCACCTGCATGTCTAGTGGTAAATCTCGTGGCCTATCATCTGAGCTAGATCTTGGGTGTACCACATAGGGTAAAAGTTTTGTTTATCTCTGTGTGGCCCAGCATTGCATGTGTTCTTTTCCAAACCATAATGATCCACATGACACCACACACTCAAGTGGGTGTGATGATGTAACCTTTGTCACACTGGTGCTCCATTGCATTCTAATGTTGCATTCCAACATGTTCTAGGTCTTTCTAACCATGGTTTGACAGAATGGAGTGTCATTACATGTATTCTTTTCCAAACCACAATGATCCACAAGACGACACACACTCAAGTGGGTGTGGTGATGCAACCTATGTCACATCAGTGTTCCAGTGCATTTGAATGTTTCATTCCAACATGTTCTAGGGATTTCTGACCATGGTTTCACACAATGGAGTGTCATTGCATGTGTTCTTTTCTAAACCACAATGATCCACATGACCACACACACTCAAGTGGGTGTGGTGATGCAACCTTTGTCATGTTGGTGCGCCATTGCATTCTAACATGTTCTAGGTCTTTCTGACCATGGTTTGACACAATGGAGTGTCATTACATGTTTCTTTTCCAAACCACAATGATCCACATGACCACACACACTCAAGTGGGTGTGGTGATGCAACCACTGTCACACTGGTGCTCCATTGCATTCCAACATGTTCTAGGGCTTTCTGACCATGGTTTCACACAATGGAGTGTCATTGCATGTTATTTTACAAACCACGATGATCCACATGACCACACACACTCAAGTGGGTGTGGTGATGCAACCTCTATCACACTAGGGCTCCTTTGCATTCCAGTGTTGCACTCCAGCATGTTCTAGGCCTTTCTCACCATGGTTCCACACAATGGAGTGTCATTGCGTGTGTTCTTTTCCAAACCACAATGATCCACATGATAACACACACTCAACTCGGTGTAGTGATGCAACCTCTGTCACAATGGTACGCCATTGCATTCCAATGTTGCATTCTAACATGTTCTAGGGCTTTCTGACCATGGTTTCTCACAATGGAGTGTCACTGCATGTGTTCTTTTAAAAACCACGATGATCCACATGACCACACACAGTCAAGTGGGTGTGGTGATGCAACATCTGTCACACTGGTGCTCCATTGCGTTCCAATGTTGCATTCCAACATGTTCTAGGGCTTTCTGACCATAGTTTCAAACAATGGAGTGTAATTGTATGTGTTCTTTTCCAAACCACAATGATCCACATTACCACACACACTCAAGTGGGTGTGGTGATGGAAGCTATGTCATACTGGTGCTACATTGCATTAAAATGTTGCATTCCAACATGTTCTAGGGCTTTATGACCATGGTTTCACACAATGGAGTGTCATTGCATATATTTTTTTCCAAACCACAATGAACCACATGACCACACACTCAAGTGGGTGTGCTGATTGAACCTCGGTCACACTAGTGCTCCATTGCATTCCAATGTTACGTTCCAACATGTTCTAGGTCTTTATGACCATGGTTTGACACAATGGAGTGTCATTGCATGAGTTCTTTTTGAAACCACGATGATCCACATGACCACACATACTCAAGTTGGTGTGGTGATGCAATCTTTGTCAATGGTGCTCCATTGCATTCCAATGTAACATTCCAAAATGTTCTAGGGCTTTATGGCCATGGTGTGGCACAATGGAGTGTCACTGTATGTGTTCTTTTCCAAACCACAATGACCCACATGACCACACACACTCAAGTGGGTGTGGTGCTGCAACCTCTATCACACTAGTGCTCCATTGCATTCCAATATGTTCTAAGGCTTTCTGACCATGGTCTGACTCAATCGAGTGGCATTGCATTTGTTATTTTCCAAACCAAAATGATCGACTTGACCACACACACTCAAGTGGGTGTGGTGATGCAATCGCTATCACACTAGTGCTCCATTGCATTCCAATATTGCATTCCGACATGTTCTAGGGCTTTCGAACCATGGTTTCACAGGAGTGTCATTACATGTGTTCTTTTCCAAACCATGATGATCCACATGAACACACACACTCAAGTGGGTGTGGTGATGCAACCTATGTCACACTAGTGCTCCAGTGCATTCCAATGTTGCATTCCAACATGTTCTAGGGCTTTATGATCATGGTTTCACACAATGGAGTGTCATTGCATGTGTTCTTTTCCAAAACACAATGATCCACATGACCACACACACTCATGTGGGTGTGGTGATGCAACCTCCATCACACTGGTGCTCCATTGCATCCCAACATGTTCTAGGGCTTTCTGACCATGGTTTCACACAATTGAGTGTCATTGCATGTGTTATTTTCCAAACCACAAATCCACTTGACCACACACACTCAAGTGGGTGTGGTGATGCAACCAATGTCACATTGGTGCTCCATTGCATTCCAATGTTGCATTCCAACATGTTCTAGGCCTTTTTCTGACCATGGTTTCACATAATGGAGTTTCATTGTATGTGTAGTTTTCCAAACCACAATGATCCCCATGATAACACACACACTCAAGTTGGTGTGATGATGCAACCTCTGTCACACTGGTGCTCCATTGCATTCAAATGTTGCATTCCTATATGTTCTAGGGCTTTCTGACCATGGTTTCACACAATGGAGTGTCATTGCATGTGTTCTTTTCCAAACCACAATGATCCACATGACCACACACACTCAAGTGGGTGTGGTGATGCAACCTCTGTCACACTGGTGCTGAATTGCATTCCAATATTTCCTTCCAACATGTTCTAGGTCTTTCTAACCATCATTTGACACAATGGAGTATGATTGCATGTATTTTCTTCGAAACTACAATGATCCACAAGACCACACATACTCGATTGCGTGTGGTGATGCAACCTATGTCACATCGGTGCTCCAGTGCATTCCAATGTTGCATTCCAACATGTTCTAGGGATTTCTGACCATGGTTTCACATAATGGAGTGTCATTGCATGTGTTCTTTTCCAAACCACAATGATCCACAAGACCACACACACTCAAGTGGGTCTGGTGATGCAACCTATGTCACACTAGTCCTCCATTGCATTCCAATGTTGCATTCCAACATGTTCTAGGTCTTTCTAACCATGGTTTGACACAATGGAGTGTCATTGCATATTTGATCCAAATGGTGTTTGGCGACCCTTAAGTGTGTGACCCTACGGTTCGCAAATAATGCAGACATGATCGAGACCCCTCTCAGATCAATAATTATAAGTGGGACCTGGAGATCCATACTTACTCCCACACATTCAACGATAGTAACTAAATCCCTTTGTCTCACAATATATTACATGTCCGAGATTTGATCATCAGTATCTCAATACCTAGTTTGATCTCATTACCGACCTGCACTCTTTTCTTGTTTCTGTGATATAACATTCTAGTGACCATATCACTTGCTTGCAAGCTATCTTAATGTGATATCACCGAGAGGGCCCAGAGTATATCTATCCATCATCAGGATTTACAAATTCCACTCTTAATCCATGAGCCTCAACATAATACCTTTAGAATACCCTTTATAGTCACCATGTTACGGTGTGACTTTTGATGTTATCAAAGCATTCTTACGGTGTTAGCAATTAACATGATCTCATGGTCTAAGGATAAACATTACTTCATATGATGTTATAGCAATATAAAGATAATGACTTTGATCGTAATGCTATACTTCGGATGAATGTTCATCACATCATTCACCAATGATGTGACCTCGTTATTAACAACATCCAATGTCCATGATCAGAAAACCTTGATTGTCTTGTTAATCAACGAGCTAGTTTATATGAGAGGCATTACTAGGAACCTTGTATTTTGTTTATTAAACCCACATGTATTAATGTTTCCAATTAATAAAATTATAGCATGTAAAATAAAATTTTATCCTAAACATGGAATAAGATAATGATAACTTTATTATTGCCTCTCGGGCATATTCCCTTCAGTCTCCCACTTGCACTAGTGTCAATAATCTAGTTTGTAAACTTGCGCATTCAACACTTATGGCTTTCTGGTGTTGTATATACGCGTTTGCTAGTGGTAAACATAATCTCTGGATCTGACACTTTCAGGTCCATGTGTATTTGCATGTATTTGCATCTCTACGCATCACTCATTCTCAAATGAGATGGCATTGTATAAATTTGGTACTTTGGTGAGACCTTTAGTTCGTTTGGGTTAAAATATGTTTATATTATTGTCATACAATATATCTTCATAGTATTATCCCACTTTGAACCACACCTAGTTTGATAACAAACTACTTAACACAAATGCCCTCATTTGCTGCTACTATAGCAGTCATATACTTAACCTTTTGTTGTATTATTCGTCACAATGTCTTAACTTTGGAACTCATCCAAATCCATCATGGAACATCCTTTCATTACATTGTGCCATCCATAGTCTAAATTGAGATAAATTTAATGTGTATCTTGTGACAAATTAGTATCAATGTAACTCTTTCAATGACCTATTTGTAACTATTTGTCACCTATATATAACATATTCTAAGTTCTTCCAAAGATCATAAGAATATCCTTTACTATCATCCAATGATCATCTTATGAGTCATTCTGGTATATGCTCATAAATTTAGAGAATAGGACATATCTAGATATTTACATATCACGGTATATATTATTGATCAAAATATTCATGTGATTTCAGTCATCAAGTGTCAAAACACTTGAATCTCGTTTCATTCACCAAGTGTCAATATACTTGAATCTTGATTCAACCTTTTTCATGCGGCAAGAGCCTTTCTTGTTGTTTCCATATTGAACTCATTCAATATCTCATATATGTACGTTTGGCATAACCATATTAGCGCCTCAATCTATTCATATAGTCATTGATGCCTAATGTTCCAGTTTTGCCTAAGTCTTTCATCAAAATCTAATTTTAATGAAATTCTTAACCTGTGTCAATAAAATATACATTATTTCCAATCAACACCATGTCATCTACATAATGTGTTAGAAATATGTCTCATCGCTCCCACTTAATTTCTTGCAATGCAAGCATCTTCATCGTCTCCAATAAAATTAAACTCTTTTAACAGTTTCATCACGGTGAAGATTCCAACTCCACTATGCTTGCTTCAACCATTGAAGTTTGCATGCCCATTTAGCATACTTTGAATTAACAAAACCCTTCGTACTGTGTCATGTACACGTCCTAGGTAACCATTCTATTAGAAGAACATTGTTTTGTTTGTTCAACTAACATATACCAAATTATATGTAGTGGTTGCTACATTAATACGCCAAGACTAAATATCACTATGAAAGATCAAATTTTGTCATAGTCAACTCCTTGAACATTATCATAAAATACTTTCCGACATGTAAACTATTTCATAGATGTCAAACATCCACGTCTATTTCTTTATAGATCCAAATACGACCCATAGGCTTCACGCCTTTCCGGAGGTTCTTCCAAGTTCAGAAACTTGATTTCTTGTGTATGGATACTATCACGGATTTTATGACTTCTAGTCATTTTATCGAGTCAGGGCCCATCATCGCTTGTTTGCATGTAGTCGATTCATCAACGTCAAAACAATAACGACTTCTATTTCAAATCTTACTATTTGATTCTTACTGACCCACGCGGTTCAATAGGAACTCTAATCTCCGAGATCACAACCTTTGTAATCACGGGTGTCGTGAGAATTTTAGCCACCTCCGAGACACTTTCCAGCATTGCACTACATAGAACATGTTGCTTAGGTTCATCAACCTAATCAAAGTTCTATTGTCCTCCCACTTAACTATTGCGAAAAATTCCTTCTCAAGAAACTTGACGTTCAAAGTGATAAATTCTTTTGTCTTCAGTGTTATGGAGGAATATCCAACTGTTGATTCGGGATAACCAATAAAGACATGCTTATCCGACTTTGATTGTAAACATTTTACTTATGCCAAGCATACCAAAATTTAAGAAAAGACAACTCAGGTTTTATCCCAAACCATAACTCATATGGTGTCATTTCAACGGATCATGATGGTGCTCTTTTCAGTGTAAAAGCAGTAGTATCTAAAGCTTTAATCTTTAAAAGATAATGGAAGTTTTATAAATGACACCTTTGATCTTACCATGTAAACAAGGTTCGATTTGATCTCTCGAACATACCATACTCCTATGGTTTATCGGGAAAAGCAAATCTATGGAACCATTCCTCAAATCTTAGGTGTTTTGCTAAAACATGTAACTCAAATATCATCGTTTATGATCGAATCATAAATTCTTTATTTTCCAGTTACAATGTTTTTCCACTTCATCTTAAAAGTCTATGAACAATTTTCAAATGTTCCATACTTCTTCCTTATTAAGTAAATATACATATATATTCACTCAAATATTTGGAGAAATCATATGAAGTCGAAAGATCCACCACACATGGCTACATATAATGGACTATATACATTAACATATACAATATCCACCAAGTTAGTCATCCGTTCCTCTTTGGCCTATGAACGGAGTTTCAATTATCTCCAGGAAAGTCTCACAAGCATCAATTGATCAAAATCAAAGATTCCAAAACCCAACAACATGGAGTTTCTTCATGTTTTCTTTCCAATATAATTTAAATAGCAATGTCACTTCATAAGTGATCTTTCAATTGTTTGTCTTGTGACAATTTAGCATTAGTTTTATGGACATGATTTCTCCAACTAGACTTGCATAAGTTCATCCATCTTCTATGGAATACGGTAATTGTTTGAACAACCATTGTTCTCATAATATCGGAACAAAATAACAATTATTTAAACAAATCTTGAAGGAAAGTATTAATGTCAACGAGAAACACAATAACACTTTATTTGTTTTTGATGAAAATCATCACATATTCTTTTGCTAGTTACTTAGGCCGTTGTAGTTCATGAGTTGCGTTGCTTGGTGTGACATTTCACACCAACCAATTCGGTATCTAATACCTAAGAACCACATTGTTTAACAAGCAAAGAATATAGCCATAACATGTATATCATCTATATACCTAAGCTGGACATTTCTAGTCTTTTCTTTTCTGCCAAATATTTTATAGATTCTCTTTCAGCATTTCCTTTTTTTAAAGAATCTATCAACATCAATAGTGGCGCCATACACATAACACATAGTCCAAAGCATGTATAGTCAAATACTAATACCTTTGGACTTGCACTTTGAAGTTGATCAACATCATCAAATGTTTGGCGTTCTTTCAAAAAACCATTCTTTAGTAATCTATTAGTGTAGTAAACATTTTACCTACATCTTCTATTCATCATTATCATGACAACTTTCATGATCAAGCTAGTATAGCCTATAAGGACAAATCACGAGTATAATGTTAGTTCCCAAAATCTTTTTTGGGAGATCCGGATGCCTAGCATCTCCATCCTTCACAAATTCTCACACTATGAGAACATGTATATTGCTAAATTATACTCTATCATATTGCAACCAAAAAACATTGTTTCAGATATCACAATATCTTCCACACATGATGGTTTTTGAAACAATTATTTTAGCTCCTAGATAACCTCAATATTAAAACAACTTTTGAATATCAAGAATCATGGAGGCGAGCATGATACTTAAGATACTAACACTGAAATTGTTACTCTTGGTTCAATACTATTTATTGAATTTCACGGAGTAAGTGAGGTTTTGCTGAAAGTTTGTAATGGTACTTTAAACTTTAGATTGACACTCATAACAATACGATACCAGTTCGTAAAGTAAATATTCAGAATTCTACAGTTCTATTATCTCAATTACAACTAAGTACAAGGTAGTAAACAGATGCTAATGACTACAAAAAATTATGCAAATTCACTTTGATTTTAGTTTATGATAAATTGAGTTTGACTAATACAAATTATAAATGAACTCCCACTCAAAACAAACATCCCTCGAGTTGTTTTGGTGATTACATGAACCAAATCCACTACACCAAGTCCGATCATCACGTGAGTCGGTGTAGCTTCAAAGGCGAGCATCTATATGGGCATCATATCTACCATATGACTCATGCTTAACCTTTCGGTCCGTGTTCCAAGGCCTTGTCTGTAAATGCTAGGCTCGCCAAGTAAGAACCTTCGTACTCGCGTGTGTAAATTGTCTTACACCCGTTGTATGAAAGCGTAGAGTCGAGTACACCCGATCATCACGTGATGTCTCGAAACACGATCCATAGAATGTGCATACTTAAGGAAGAACACATTTTTATCTTGATATCTAAAATGAGGGATCATATGATAATGCTAGTAAAATGCTAAACAAGCAATATAAGATGCAAACATCAAATGTGTAAAGTGAAATGATATGGTTCTTGCACTTGATCACTATCATGTGCATCATGGTATGATCTTTATCATTCCTTTGTGTGTAAGGCCAAGGTCTATGGGCCTTACACGTTAGGTGTGTTGTAAGAGTATCAACTATACATCAACTTACAACATTACCATATCATGACACTAGCCTAGCAACGATCTAAACTAGATGCTTCTAATTTATCAATTGCAAGTTTTACATGGCTTATGGATTTCGAAGATAGAACTGTTCTTACCTACGAACATGGAACCACAAAGATGATAACCAGATTATTAGCAACTCGTTATAAATCAGATATTGACTATAGTAGGAGAGACAGACACCCGCTATCCACTTATGCAAAACTAGTTGCATGTCAAGCGTGGAACAGGTCTCATGTGCGAGGACATGTAAAGTTAGTCCGGGCCACTCCATCCCACTATGCCACCAATATCCAAAATACATGAAAGAAGCAATAACATGATCATCATCACCCACATACTCATATGTGTACTACCCGTGCAAAGCATCTATGCATAGATCAGGCTCTAATACCACTGTTGGGTTCGCAGCATAGAAAACAAAAAATTTCCTATGATGGGAACTATTATACGCCAAGATCTATCTATTGATACAAGCAACGGGTGGATATACATCCATAGAGAACATACCCTCATAGACCAACAAAGCTTTGTCAACAAGATGGAACTCGTGGATGATGTAGTCGAACGATTGCCGATCTCAAGATCGTGTGGAAGTTCTAGCGCCGCAAATCAGCAGGGCATCCATCCTCGCACACACGTTCAGGCAACCGAACAACCTCCACCTCCTTGCTCTAGCGATGTAGCGAAGCAGCAACTCCTTCTAGACGAAATGCCACTGGGAACATGTATCTCGCTAATTCGAGACCATGGGGGAATAATTCTAGAGGGGGGAGAGATCCTTCACGAGGAGGTGTGAGTGAGAAAGAGTGAGAGGGGGACTTTTATAGGAGGAGTGGGTACCCCTCACCATGGTCGGCGCCCCATGGGGGTGACTCCTCACCTCCCCCATTCATGTGGTGGTAACCCCCTCCACATAAATTTGCCCCTTCACATTCTCTATTAAAGTCTCCACTTTAAATGCATTGAATTTCTCCAAATTTAATGCTCTCTCACTTAATAAAACTCTTTTATTAATTTTATTCACAATTTTTTCAATTAATTTAATTAACAAACATTCACATAAAAACCCCTGCAACATTTCAATATCACATGCAGAACCAATTTTAGCAATTTCACCCGAAACAATTTCGGTGTCTATTGAAATAATTCCAGCGCTTTGCAATTCTTTAGTCTAGAACATATTTGCTCCAAATGGTGTTTGGAAACCCTTAAGTGTGTCATCCTACGGTTCGCAAATAATGCAGACATGATCAATACCCCTCTCAGATCAATAATCAGAAGCGGGACCTGGAGATCCATACTAACTCCCACACATTCAACGATGACTTATGTGATCGAGAGAACCTTTTAACGATAGTAACTAAATCCCTTTGTCTCAGGATATATTACATGTCTGAGATTCTATCATCAGTATCTCAATACCTAGTTTGATCTCGTTAGCGACATGCACTCTTTTCTCGTTCCTGTGATATAACATTCTAGTGATCATATCACTTGCTTGCAAGCTATCTTAATGTGATATCACCGAGAGGACCCAGAGTATATCTATCTATCATCGGGATTGACAAATTCCACTTTTGATCCATGAGCCTCAACATAACACCTTCAGAATACCCGAACCCATCTTTATAGTCACCCTGTTACAGTGTGACGTTTGATGTTATCAAAGCATTCTTCATGTGTTAGTAATTAACATAATCTCATGGTCTAAGGATAAAGATTACTTTGTATGATGTTATAGAAATATAAACATAATGACTTTGATTGTAATCCTATACTTTGGATGAATGTTCATCACATCATTCACCAATGTTGTGACCTCGTTATTAACAACATCCAATGTCCATGATCAGAAAACCTTGATCAACTTATTAATCAACGATCTTGTTTATATGAGAAGCATTACTAGGAACCTTGTATTTTGTTTATTAAACACACATGTATTAACGTTTCCAATTAATACAATTATAGCATGTAAAATAAACTTTTATCATAAACATGGAATAATATAATAACAACTTTATTATTGCCTCTCGGGCATATTACCTTCACATCAACCCTCTGATTGATGGCACCAACTTCACCAAGTGCCTCGTGGACAGTGGAAGCAGCATCAACATTATATACCTTGATACGCTTCACAAACTGAACTTGACGGAGACGCATCTAAGGCGGCAAAACACTATGTTCCATGGCATCGTTCCTAGCCAGCAAGCTTAGTACCTTGGCTGCATTACCCTTCCGGTCGCCTTCGGTGATGTTAATAGTTACCACCAAGAGTGCATGACCTTTTAAGTGGTGCCCTTTAAGAGCATGTATCACGTCATATTCGAATGCGACACATTCCACTCCTTCCAAGGCCAGATTTTTTCTACAACAAGATCAATATACCCAGACCAAACGGCATCATCACCATTGCCGGAAATTTCAACAAGGAAAGGGAGTGCCAGCTAAGTGAAACCGCCTTCGCCCAAGCTGTCCTCTATGGTGTAGAGTTCAAGGAGATCCAGCACCAGGTCAACGCCTCGGAGATGCCAGCTTCGAAGAAGCATATTTCTGACTCCAAACCCGCCTTCAAGGCCGCCATTAAGACCAAGTATGTGCAACTTGTGGAAGGTGGTTCCTCCAAGACCACCGCCATTGGCACAGGCCTAGATCCCAAATAGGAATGCGCACTCATCGAATTCCTCCGTGAGAATAGGGACATCTTCACCTTGCAACCTGCCGACATGAAAGGTGCTTGCTGAGCACAGCTTAATCATCGATCTAAAGCAAATCTGGTGAAACAACCTCTATGACGCTTCACTGATGAAAAAAGATGAGCCATAGGCATGGAGCTAGCTAGGTTACTTAAGGCTAGTATTATCCAAGAATTTATTCACACCAAGTGGGTGGCCAATCTTGTACTTGTGCCCAAGCACTACAAGAAATCTGCTCACTAGTGACCTTTTCTTAATGACCATGCATTTTTTGGTCATAGATCTATGACCATTCTGAATCACTTGGTCATAGGGAATTAGTAGGGCCCAAACCTTGAAAAATAATGACCAATTTTGCCAAAAAGGTCATAGTGTCCTAACATGAAATGGTCATAGATGGACAGGAAATGGTTTGGAGCCTTTTATTTAGCAGACTATGACCAATTTAAATGGTCATGACCGCTGATTCGTGATGCCTTAAAATGACAAGGCCGCCACATCAGCAATTTCATCTACGTGTCTTTTCCAGGTGTCAACTTTGCTGACGTGTATGCATATGTGTCGGGTACATGTGTCATTCTCACGATCCGCCAAGATTTGGCGTGTGGGACCCACATCATATAGACGGATAAACTGGATATCTCGACATGCGGGACCACCATACAAAGAAAGATCGCTGATTACTGAATATACGGAAAAAATAAGCTTACCTGGGGCTCGAACCCGGGTCTTCTCCTCTGCAACCACACCACCGAACCACTAGACCACCAACCACTTCGTGTCAAATTAACTCTGCATAACCTATTTATTATGTGAACCGTTTACTAGGCCTGGGCCTTAGGGCATGCAGGCGAGCCTGTTTTTTCGCAAAGACTTCCCCACCGGTTGGGTCGGCCCATGGACCATTATAATTAGCTTTTTAGTGTAAAATTCATGGGATTTTATAGGTTTGAGCCCACATAACTAGAGAGAGCTCAATTTCTTTTTGAAAAATTATATAAATGTAATTTCACTTTCAATTTTGTATATGACTTCAGATCGAGATGATTACAAAATCAATTTTCAATGAAATGTTGTCTAGTTTGACTGTAAATTATAGTAGTGTCATTCCGCACCGTAAAGAGATGCATATGGTACCCAACTAAGAATAGATAAAATAGACATGTCAAAAGTAGGTCTGATTACACCTATTCCTAATCCTAAATAGAATGTAAGGACGTAGAAATTTCTATATAAACAGAGTATCCTATTTCCATAGGCTCGAATGACACAAGCATTAGATCATGTACCTGTAGTTCAAATTGGACCCGCTTCCAACCGATTCGGCAGCAATTTATCTTTTTCACGAGATATGGAAGGAAAGGTTTCAGATACCTTGGTTGGGACATTGTACATGTAAGGTGGTCTAGTATTATTTTTAAATATGGTGGTACCATTTTGAAACTATCATTTGGTGGTTGCTTCACAAAACGTCCCATTTTTGGCACTCAAAAAAGGAAAATAGCTTTTCCGTGCGACGAATGGGAAAACTTCCTCCTGCAACATTGTTCATCATCCCATGATGCACATGCATACACAATATGGGCATATTATCACAAAATATGCCAAGATTCTGGCCATAACATTGGTCGTTTGGCCTAAAAGCCATGAAACCTCGAACATGATAGGTCATTTCTGTGAAGGTTTTTTCGGGATGCAATCAATATGCCAAGTTTGGTATTTTTCCTTGCAACTATGTCACATAATATGCCGCCACGCGAAGGATTCACCTTGTTTGGACCGTTTTTGAATTTTTTTATGCTCGTTTTAAACTATGGTCAAAACGACAGGCATGAAGGTTCTTAGCTAGGGGATGATCCTCGCTTAAATTTTATTAGATCTCTGATAAAACAACATATTGTGAGTCTAAAAATGATTTTCTCAAAAAATCACGAGCATTAGATCATGTACATGTAGTTCAAATCGGACCCGCTTCCAACCGATTCGGCAACAATTTGTCTTTTTCACAAGGAATGGAAGGGACGGTTTCAAATACCTCGGTTAGGACATTGTACAATTAAGGTGGTCTAGTATTTTTGAAAAATATGGTGGTACCATTTTGAAACTATCATTTGGTGATTGCTTCAGAAAACGCCCCGTGTTTAGCACTCAGAAAATGGAAAATAGCTTTTATGTGCAATGAATGGAAAACTTTCTCCTACAACATTGTTCGTCAACCCATGATGCACATGCATGCACAATATGGGCATATTATCACAAAATATGCCAAGATTCTGGTCATAACATTGGTCGTTTGGCCTAAAAACCATGAAACCTCGAACATGATAGATCATTTCTGTGAAGGTTTTTTCGAGATGCAATCAATATGCCAAGTTTGGTATTTTTCCTTGCAACTATATCACATAATATGTCACCACGCGAAGGATTCACCTTGTTTGGTCTGTTTTTTGAATTTTTTATGTCCGTTTTAAACTATGGTCAAAACAGCAGGCATGGAGGTTCTTAGCTAGGGGAGGATCCTCGCTTAAATTTCATTGGATATCTGATAAAACAACATATTGTGAGTCGAAAAATGATTTTCTCAAAAAATCACGAGCATTAGATCATGTACCTGTAGTTCAAATTGGACCCGCTTCTAACCGATTCGGCAGCAATTTGTCTTTTTGACGAGGGATGGAAGGAAAGGTTTCAGATACCTCGGTTAGGACATTGTGCATGTAAGATGGTCTAGTATTTTTGAAAAATATGGTGGTACCATTTTGTAACTATCATTTGGTGGTTGCTTCACAAAACGCCCCGTTTTTGGCACTCAAAAAATGGAAAATAGCTTTTCCGTGCGACGAATGGGAAAACTTCCTCCTGCAACATTGTTCGGCATCCCATGATGCACATGTATGTACAATATAGGCACATTATCACAAAATATGCCAAGATTTTGGCCATAACATTGGTCGTTTGGCCTAAAAGCCACGAAACGTCGAACATGATAGGTTATTTATGTGAAGGTTTTTTCGAGATGCAATCAATATGCCAAGTTTGGTATTTTTCCTTGCAACTATGTCACATAATATGCCACCACACAAAATATTCACCTTGTTTGGACCGTTTTTGAATTTTTTATGCCCGTTTTAAACTATAGTCAAAACGGCGGACATGAAGGTTCTTAGCTAGGGGATGATCCTCGCTTAACTTTCATTGGATCTCTGATAAAACAACATATTGTGAGTCTAAAAATGATTTTTTCTAAAAATCACGAGCGTTAGATCATGTACCTGTACTTCAAATCGGTCCTGCTTCCAGCCGATTCGCCAACAATTTGTCTTTTTCACGAGGGATGGAAGGAAAGGTTTCAGATACCTCGGTTGAGATATTGTACATGTAAGGTGATCTAGTATTTTGGAAAAATATGTTGATACCATTTTGAAACTATCATTTGATGGTTGCTTCACAAAACGCCCCATTTTTGGCACTCAGAAAATGGAAAATAGCTTTTTCGTACGACGAATGGGAAAACTTCCTCCTGCAACATTATTCGTCATCCCATAATACATAATATAGGCATATTATCACAAACTATATCATGATTCTAGTCATAATATTGGTCGTTTGACCTAAAATCCATGAAACCTCGAACATGAGAGGTCATTTCTGAGAAGGGTTTTTTGAGATATTTGCAATATACCAAGTTTGGTATTTTTGCTTGAAACTATGTCACATAATATGATAACATGCGAAGGATTTACCTTGTTTGGACTGTTTTTAAATTTATTATGGCTGTTTCAAACTATGGTCAAAACGATGGGCATGAAGGTTCTTAGCTAGGGGATGAGCCTCGCTAAACTTTTAGTGGATCTCTGATAAAATAACATATTGTGAAGCTAGAAATGATTTTTGCAAAAAATCATGAACATTAGATAATGTACATGTAGTTTAAATCGGGCCAATTTCCTACCGATTCGACACACATTAGTCTTTTTTGCGAGGGGTAGACGAAAAAGTTTGAGATAGCCCGGTTGGGACATTGTCCATATAAGGTGGTCTAGTATTTATGAAAAATATGATGGTAGCATTTTAAAATTTTAAGTGGGTGGTTGCTTCACAAAACACCCAGTTTTTTACACTCGAATCATGGAAAATACCTTTTATTTGCACGACCAATGACATTGCAGCAAACAGCTCTCGCGGATCAACCCAACTTAGAACTAATCTCATCCATCCATCGCTCACCCCTCCGATCCAAAGATGCTCGCTCACTGGAAGGAAACACACATGACAGGTCACGAGAGACGAGACGCACTCAGTCCCCGCGTACCAGCAAACACATCTCTCCCTCCACCCCCATTCGATCTCATCGCTAACCCTCACACCGCCGCCTCCTTGCAGACCCTAGCCAAGCTAACCCTAGCCCTAGCTCGCTACCAGGACGACGTCGACAACAACGGGGCAGGCGTCGGCAGGGAGGGGTCTTCTACCGGTACTGGACGACCAGGATCTACAGCGGCCGTGGCGGTCTCCGTCAAGCTTGCCTCCAGGACGGCATCGACAACGACGGGGCCAGGCGTCAGCGGGGAGAGGTCTTCTACCGGTCCTGGACGGCCAGCATCCTCGGCAGACGCAGCGGTCTCCGTCGATCTCGCCCCAGGATGGCATCGACAACGACAGGGCCGGGCATCACCGGGGAAGGGTCTTCTACCGGTCCTGGACGGCCAGGATCCACAGCGGCCATGGCGGCCTCCGTCGAGCTCACCCCCAGGAAGGCGTCGACAGCGACGGGGCCGAGCGTCAGCGGGGAGGGGTCTTCTACCGGTCCTGGACAAGCAGGATCCATGGTGGCCGTGGTGGCCTCCGTCGAGCTCGCCTGCCTGCGTTCCTTCAAGAGGCTGACTCCTTGGCGCTGATAGCCGGGAGATCTGGCGCCCTTCTCCATTAGGTCGCCCGGTGATCCCTCCCGACGAGGATGCGCCCTCCTTCCCCGGCGCTACCGAACAGCTCGATCTCACGGGACCCCCACACGCCATGGTCACTCTCCACCTGCGTTTCGAGCAACCGGCGACTGTACGTTCCTCCACACTTCCTTCTCAGTGGAACGCTGGTAATTTTCATCCCTATCTCGTATACAGATGCAGCACAAATTCCTCTTTTTTCCTGTGATTTCTCCTGGCCTCTTAGGGTTTGTATGCATCAATTACGTAGGTGCCTCAATTATCTTTTCAATGTCAACTGACAGTTGAAAACCCACTCCAATCCATGTGAAATCCATGTCATAGAGAAGATTATTGGTCATACTTGTTGATGCTATTAGTAATTCATGTTCTATCACAGTCTAGGAAGACCTCCAGGTTGAAATGCATCTCTTTGTTCCTTGTGAAATGCCATATGTTTACTTGAGAATGCCTTGTGAAAATACATTACTTGAGAATTCCACATTAAATTCACCTTTAATCAATCTGTTTATTAAAACATTTTCATGGTTAAAGATAAGAACCATCATAAACTAATTGACTAGGTTGTATTGTTAATTGTGAGATTGCAAGCTCTCATTTGATATTTCAGTGATATTCTGTCAATTTTATAGGTGCTAGTGTCAACAGATGAAGCCATTCTTGTTATGTGTGCTTTGAATCTTTGATCACGTTGTTCTTTAATTCAAGCTAAATGTTTGTTTGATGATGTACGCCGCTATTGGTTATCTGATCTCCGTTGTTTGTTTGTGAGCGGTGCAGGATGATCTGCAGCGGAACAAACCTAGAGTTGGACAACTTGAAGGACAAGATCAAGGAGAACCAGGAGAACATCAAGCCTAACAAGCGGCTGCCATACCTCATTGGTAACATCATGGAGGTTCGGTCCTCGCACCTGTTTTGGACGTGTTAACTTGCATACCTGTAATATTATTGGAACCCCTACCTTCTGTTCTTCCTATATTATTGACTGGCTTGGTTGATCTATCCTATTGGTGTGTGAGTATTACATGCCTGGATTCTGAGTGAACTTGTTCTCACTACTAAATTTTCATAATGGCTACATGAATAGTATTGTTAGTATTCATTGTATTGGATGCTAGAAATCTTTGTATCTACATATGAATGTTGAAGGCTATGAATGTTGTCCATGGCATGATATATTGTTGTAGGCTGAAAATGGTGTGTTTGGCTTCATATATTGTTAAAAATTTATTTCATATAGTTATCTGCTATGCAGCTTTACTATGTTCTGGTAGCATCAACTAATATTTGAGTTCTGGTAGTATCAAGTACTTTTTGCTAGATTAGAATTCTGAGCAAGTATAATAAGAAGAGTGACATATTAGAATTCTAATCTTTATGCTTAGCTGCTTGAATTTTACTTGATATTCAGTTGTTGTCAGGATAGTTTCATTGTCTTCCTCCATAGTATGCAAATTCACACGGTTTATTCTTCTCTCTGACAGCAAGTTGATGTGTCTCTACAGGTTTTTGAAGCCTGTGCCTTCTTATAATGTTTTTGTTTACCATCCCTGAAGCCCTGAAGCTGGCGCCTAGTGACATGCTGAACCAACGCTATATGATGAATTGGAATTTTGCATGCCTCCTCTATATTTGTAATTGAGGCTTGCACCTGTTTAGTTATTTGAAATACATGATTTCTACTACACAGGAAGGAGTAGCATATTATATTGTAGTAGTTAGCATATCTGGGTTGTAATAGAGTCTGTAAATATTGTAATAGACTAAATCTGGCAGGTTTTTGATGAATTTAATGTGTTTTGTACTGCTATTTGAAATATTGTTTATGTATGCAGTTTGAAAACATGTGATGTATAAACCTGCTAGTGGGACCCGTCTATACAAATTATGCCTTATAATCATCTAATTTATGAAATCTGTGTGACAAGTAGGATATATCTGACAAACGAGACCCATCATGGCTGGGGCCATCTAAATTAAAAATGGACTAAAATGTTGGGCCAAAAAAATGTCAGGGCTGAAAAATATATGGACTGAATTATTGGGCTTGGCCTACTAAATAACTTCACCATAAATGCCAAATTTGTAAAATAAAAGGGCTAGAATTGTTGGGTCGGCCTACGTAGAGCACCTTGTTGGATTGGGCTGAATTTGATCTACAAGCATTGCCACGTAGGATTGGCTTACGTGGAGGATTACGTGGATATGCTAGATAGTCGGTGACCAAACCATCTCTATTGGTCATAGTAGTCTATGACCAATGTATAGAAAATGTCTTTATTGTCCGTCAGTGACTCATCTTTTGACCATTTATTTTTTGTCATAAGAAGGTTACAAATGGAGAACAATGACCATCTATTGACCAATATGGAGGGTTAAAAATTACCATATTTCTTGTAGTGAAGAAGGGAACCAAATAATTAAGAATGTGCGTTTATTACACCGACTTGAACAAATCATGCCTGAAAGATCTGTTTCCTTTGCCTCACATTGAGCAAGACATTGCCTCGATGGTTGGCTCAGAACTTTTGTGTTTTCTAGATACATACTCAGGATACCACCAAATTAAGATGCGAAAGTCAGAACAATAGTCCACTTCGTTCATCACACCTTATAGCACATACTACCACGTCACGATGCCCTTTGGACTAAAAAATGCAACTGCTACGTACCAGTGGACAATGCAATGTTGCCTACATGACCAAATAGGTCACAATATACACACTTATATGGACGCCATCGCGGTGATGTCAAAGAAATCAAACGACCTCATCGCCGACTTGTAGGAAACCTTTGATAACCTCTAGAAGTACAACATGATGCTCAACCCTAAGAAGTGTGTCTTCGGGATACCAGCCGGCAAATTGTTAGGCTTCATCGTTTCGCATCGCAGAATGGAGATCAGCCCAGAGAAGATCAAAGCCATCCTCGACATCAAACGCCCGACATGCTTGAAGGACATCCAGCGGCTCGCAGGCTATGTTGCAATAGTAAGATGTCTCATCAGCTGACTTGGAGAGAAGGCAATTTTTCTCTACAAGTTTCTCAAAAAGGCGGTCAAATTCGTATGGATGGATGAAGCAGATGCAACACTTCAAGAGTTGAAGAGAATACTCTCCTCCGCACCAATACTTGCAGCACCGGAGTCAATGGAGCCAATGTTAGTATACATGGTGGTAACCAACCGGGTTATCATCATCATCGTCATGGTGGAGCACAAGGAGCCAACGCACGAGCATGGAGTTCAGCGACCTGATTACTATGTAAGCGAGGTCTTGATGGAATCCAAGCAGCGTTACCCGCACTACCAAAAGCTAGCTTATGGAGTTTTCCTTGCTTCTCGCAAGCTAAGGCATTATTTCTAGGAGCACCCCATTACAGTAGTGAGGAAAGCTCTACTGTCCAACATTATCAACAACAATAAAGACAAGACAAGAAGGAGTAGGGTTTCTTCCGAGGACCTGAACCTAGGTAAACCTTGTGTCCTGAATGTGTTTGTTTGCTAGCTATTGAAAGCTTCCAGCACTCTCCTCTTCCTTAAACCCAAGTCCATCAACCATGGGCATTGATGAGTTAACCCCTCGTCAATTGGTGCCATTTGTTGGAACTGGGAACGTTGATGTTGCGGCTTCGACAGCCCCATCACCCGCGATCTACAACTCTGCTATAGTGGAGAACCATCTCCTCTTCAGCACCTTCGACTTCACCATCCACTCACCCGGCGTTCGAGTCCACGGGAGACAGAACCAACATGATGTTCAGGAGCTTATACTTCCAGGTAGGCAAGATCGGCATGCTTCGCTTCCCCGATCATTCGTCGACACCGTCGATTGCACCTGCCTCATGATTCCCACCACCGATTGGCACCCTGAATGATGAGGGGTTAACTCATCAATGCCCATAATAGATGGACTTAGGTTCGAGGAAGTGGGGAGCGCTAGAGATCGCGGAACGGCTAACAAATAAGCACACAGGGAGACTCGAAGATTTACCCAGGTTCAGGCCTCGTAGAGGACCCTACTCCTTCTTGTCTGCTCTTTATTGATGATGATCCGAAGAATTACAATGCCGCCGTTGTAGGTGTATGCGCAGATTAGATCTGGCGTATGTGCTAGGTTTTGTGGTGTCTAGATATATTGTGGGAGAGGTGGAGAAGTTGTGTCATATCTATTTGTCGTGTTCCTTCTCATTGAACCCTCCTAGCCTTCATATATGGGGAGGCTAGGTCTCGGGTACCAAGGCGAGTTGGTTACAAGTTAGATTCAAACTCTAGTCTTGATCTTTCCTTGTCTTGTGCGCTTGGAGTTGGTGTCCATATGGGCTTCGCACCACCCGAACTGTCTTGGGCTTCGTGGATCTTGGCAGGTCGTTGAGTGGGCCCTCAATCGATCCACACCAGGTAGGCTATAGGAGGGTGACCGTTAGGCATACCTATGTCAGTAGCCCTCGAGTGTCCAGTCGAATCATAGATTCGGGTGGAGACTCAGAAGTCTCAAGTTTCGCCTTTGGTAGTCGTAGTTGACCATTGTTTCGAGTGCGAAGCACTTCACCCGGATGTTCATCGGGTAAGCCAGATTCATAGTAGTTCATAGGGATGATGGTAAACATGCCTGGTGCGTTCGACGGATCAGGGCCAGTTAATTGCTCTAGGGCAAAAACAACGTCACCTACTCAAACTCGAGTCCTCGGACTCGAATTCGGAAATTGCTAGCATAGTTCGACTCATGCCACGGAGGCCTTATTGGATCGATGTCCAGTTGATAAGTATATGTACCCAACATGTCCGTCGGGATTTTCTTCATGTCGTAGACATGGTATTAAACTAGTAGAGCGCAACGAATGCAGTTGCTAGGCCATCAGATTAGATCTGTAGGTCTTACCTTTGCGTCGTAGACACAACATCCGAATGTTTTTCACCACGGAGGTGTTTCAGGTGGCCAAGGAGACATTATCTCTGAACTTGACATTGCAATGTAAGTGGGACGGAGTCGTCAATGAGTTTGATTGTTGTAAGCGAGTCGACATTATGGACGAAGTTGACACAATGGACTAGAGGGTGCCCGACCAGCGCTCCCTATGGAAGTAGCCCCCGAGTGTATGTTTGAGTCGTAGACTCGAGCAGAGACTTATAGTCATCGGTTACGTAGACAGAATGATTCGGAAGTACTTCGGATGATCTTGCGAATGCCATCAACACCGACACTTTTTCGAATGCGCGACTAGCGTGCCCTATGGGAATAGCCCCCGACTCCTTAGTATAATCATTGATTCGAGTGAGGAATCAGAGCTTGCCACTCAAAGATCTTGTATGTGCGTGACCAACGCTCCAGTTTGGAGTAGCCCCCGAGTGTCTGGCGAAGTCGTAGACTCGGGCAGAGACTCGAGTCTTGTATCTTGTAGAGATAGTCGACAATCATGCAAAGAGAAACCACTGACCCGGAAGTGCATCGAGTCAGCGTCTCAGGCATAAAGAGCCAAGAGTCGATCATGTCGTCAGAGTCATGCGGAGATTAGCTGGGTGAGTTGACGACGTGGATGGAGGTAACACAGTCACTTCTGTCGAGTGCATGGTCAACGTCGTGTGTGTGTAGCATCAAGCGATGCAACCATCCGAGGAGGGTCACGACTCGGGTTTTGAGTGTGTATCGTAGCTAGTTGTTTTGTCGACTCCTATTGGAGAACCCGATAGAACAGATCGACGCAGTCGACAACCTTGTAAGCTGCATAAAACATTAAGAATTGTAAAGTACTTGTATCTTGTAAAGGATATTTGCATGTTGGTTTGCAAAGTAAAAATTCTGGTGCCAATCGAGTCGACACTTTTGCACTGTATGCTAGGCCTTTTTGTTAGCCTGATTACCCTTAGTCTCAGTACCTTGCCGAGGTACTTGGAGTTCAAGGATTCGATGATCAGGCAAAATCAGCTACTCGGGCTGTCGCGTATGAGGTGCTCGAGTGCGCGGAGTCGACGACATATAAGGTTACTCGAATAGGACGCAGCCCCCGAGTGTTTCGAGTGCAATTAAAGTAAAAAAAGAAATCAAAATTAAGTAGAGAACTTATCTTTGTTGGTTGTTGACGTGGCAGACAGACTCGACACCAGCGTGCAACTCGCCAGCAACCGAAGATTGTAGTGGGTAACCACAGTCGAAGACTGTAATGGGTCGCTGGCTGATGGCGGTGACGGGTCACGGGAGCCGATGCAACCTGCGAGTTACCCGAGTCGAACACCACGGCGGGTCACCATAGGCAAAGGCCACAACGGGTCACTGCAGTCGAAGACCGTAGCGAGTCGAGGGAGTCAAAGACCGTAGCGGCGGGTCGCCACAGCCGAAGACTGTGATGGGTCACCAAAGCCAAGGGATCCCCCAATTCACCGGAGCCGAAGACCGTAGCGGGTCGCCGGAGCCGAAGACCGCGGCGGGTTGCCGTAGAGGAAGGAGCACCTGAGTCGCTGGAGCTGAAGATCGTAGCGGGTCTCGTGGCGGAGTCGAAGACGGTGGTGGGTTAACGAAGTGCAGGGAGCCCCTGAGTTGCTGGAGCTGAAGATCACAGCAGGTCTTGTGGCGGGTCGCTGAAGCCGAAAGAGCCAGCATGTCGCCGGAGCCGAAGACCATAGCGGGTCATTGGTGTCGTGGGAGCCCCCAAGTGGTCGAAGCCAAAGACCGCTACAGGTCTCATAACGGAGCCAAAGGAGTCCCCGGGTGCAGAGTCGACGCGGTCGACGGAGTCGTCGGGACAGACGTGTGGTCGAGGTGGACACGGTAGGCATGTAGTCGAGGTCGACAATGTCGTGTGGTGGACACGGAGTCAACATAGCGGTAGCTAGAGTAGTGGGTGCAGCAGCGATGACGTAGACCACGACGAACCAGAAGTATACCGCGATGGCAGTGCTGAAGACTGAGTCGCTCCAATACCAAGAGATCGCCGGCCGTAAAACCCATGCATGTAGGATTGATTTTATGTATGTATTTTCTTACCAATGTGGTGTAGCAACAGATTTTGCTACCACTTGAAGCATGTTGATTGATGCATGTACGTTTACAGGTGGAGACCAATCTGAATTAAAGCCGACCAATCACGTTTTTCTTATTTTGTTACTTGTGCTTCACCGATTGACAAGACCCTATGTGGTCCTTTTTACTTTTGCTTGGACTCTGTAGGAACCCAGCTGAAAATCCCAACGGGATCTCATGGATATACGACTCCAATCAGCCGCAACCTTTAATATTCTAGATCGGTCTCGTCTCTTCTTTGGTACTAATGAAACATAGCCTTGGTTGATAGAGTGACGTCAAGAAATTATTCGATCCAGCCTTTCCTCGCGTGAGGCTCATCCTTTCCGTTGACTGTAAATCGGGCCAACTGACAATTTCGATGCCAACGAATCGTAGATTGTACGAGATGGGGCCGTCGAGATCACAATATCAGCGCGTCCAAATTCCCATAGACGATGCCAATTGACGAGGGATTAACTCATCAATTCCCATCGCAGATGGACGTAGGTTCGAGGATGTGGAGAGCGCTGGAGATCACGGAACGACTAACAAAGAAGCACATAGGGAGAGTCAAAGATTTACCCAGGTATAGGCCTCGTAGAGGACCCTACCCCTGCTTGTCTGCTCTTGATTGATGATGATCCGGAGAATTATAATATCGCCGATGGTGGTGTATGCGTAGATTAGATCTGGCGTATGTGCTAGGTTTTGCGGTGTCTAGATATATTGTGGGAGAGGTGGAGAAGTTATGTTGTGTCTATTGTCGCGTGTCCTTCTCATTGGAACCTCCTAGCCTTTATACATGGAGAGGCTAGGTCACAGGTACTAATACGAGTTGGTTACAAGTTATATTCGAACTCTAGTCTTGAGCTTTCCTTGTCTTATGCGCTTGGAGACGGTGTCCATATGGGCTTCGCACCACCCGAACTGTCTCGGGCTTCATGCATCTTGGCAGGTCGTCGAGTGGGCCCTCTGTCGGTCCAGACTAGGTAGGCTATCGGCCGGTGCCTGTTAGGCATACCTATGTCACTGAGCAAACTCAACGCTTCGACATCAGCTTACGACACGGATAGCAGCAATAGTTACGACTCCGATCTGTGCAATCTGTCGTTGTAAGATGGCATCTATGGCTCTGGATCGGAGAGCTGCGGGAGCAATAGTTTCCCCAACCGCTACATGTGTGCCATCATCACCATCGGCGATGGAGGCACTCATGGAAACACTGGCAATGGAGGACCATCCAACGTAGCCCCCACCAACAGCCCTGCCAATGGTGATCCTCCCAACCCTCCCAACCCCGACACCTATGGGAGCGAGTCATGGAAGCCCTCCGGGGCAACCTCCTTCCATACAACGCATCCCACGACATGCTAATGGGTTACCACTGGCTCCTCATCAAGGAGTTGAACCGCCAAAATATAGTAAACGCTGAACTTGTTGCATGCAAGAAAGCAGCCAACGAGTCAAGCGCCCGGCGGGCGGCACTCTCCTCCATCGGTGGATCCTCCTTAGAGGGCAATTGAAGGAAATATGCCCTGAGAGGCAATAATAAAGTTGTTATTATGTATTCCTTGTATATGATAGATGTTTATTTTGCATGCTATAATTGTATTGATAGGAAACATCAATACATGTGTGTTTAATAAACAAAAAGGGTTCCTAGTTATGCCTCTCTTATAGACTAGCTTGTTGATTAACAAGATGATCCAGGTTTCCTGATCATGGACATTGGATGTTGTTAATAACAAGGTCACAGCATTTGTGAAATGATGTGATGAACATTCATCCAAAGTATAGCATTACGATCAAGTTATTATGTTTATATTGCTATAACATCATACGAAGTAATCTTTATCCTTAGACCATGAGATCATGTTAATTGCTAACACCGGAAGAGTATCTTGATAACATCAAACGTCACACCGTAACAGGGTGACTATAAAGATGGGTTCAGTACTACGAAGGTGTTATGTTGAGGCTCATGGATCAAGAGTGGAATTTGTCAATCCATATGACGGATAGATATACTCTGGGCCCTCTCGATGATATCACATTAGGATAGCTTGCAAGCAAGTGATGTGATCACTAGAATGTTATATCACGGGAACAAGAAAAGAGTGCATGTCGGTAACGAGATCAAACTAGGTATGGAGATACCGATGATCGAATCTCGGACATGTAATATATCGAGAGACAAAGGGATTTAGTTACAAGCGTTAAAGGTTCTCACAATCACAGGAGTCATCGTTGAATGTGTAGGAGTTAGTACGGATCTCCAGGTCCCACTGCTGATTATTGATCGGAGAAGGGTCTCGATCATGTCTACATTATTCGCGAACCATAGGGTGGCACACTTAAGAGTTACCGGACACCATTTTGGAGCACATATGTTTTAGACGAAAGAATTGCAAAGCGCAGGAATTGTTTAAATAGAAACCGGAAATTGTTTCGGGTGAAATTGCAGAAGGTGGTTCTGCATGTGATATTGAAATATTGCAAGGGGCTATATGTGAATGTTTGTTAATTAAAGTAATTAAAAAAATTCTGAATAAATTTAATAAAAAGAGTTTTATTAAATGAGAGAGCATTAAATTTGGAGAAATTTAATGCATTTAAAGTGGAGACTTTAAAAGGGAATGTGAAGAGGCATTTTAATGTGGAGGGGTTACCACCACATGAATGGGGGAGGTGAGGGGTCACCCCCCCATGCGCCGGCCATGGAGAGAGGGGGCACCCCCTCCTCCTATAAAAGGCCACCCATTCCCTCCTTCATCCTCACACCTCCTTGTGAAGGATCTCTCTCCCCCTCTAGAATTATTCCCCCATGGTCTCGGATTAGCGAGATACATGTTCCCGGTGGCATTTCGTCTGGAAGGAGTTGCTGCTTCTGCTGGATCACTAGAGCGAGGAGGTGGAGGTTGTCCGGTGGCTTGAACGTGTGTGCGAGTGCGGATGCGCTGCTGAGTTGCGGCGCTCGGACTTCCTCATGATCTTGAGATCGGCAAGTGTACGACTACATCAACCACGAGTTCCTACTCGTTAACAAAGCTTGTTGTCTTCGAGGGTAAGTTCTCCATGGATGTATGTCCACCCGTTGCTCTGTATCTAGTAGATAGATCTTGGCGTATAGTTCTCATCGTAGGAAATTTTTTGTTTTCTATGCTACGGACCCAACAACAATAGCGTTGTAGCTACCAAAAGACGCTCCTGACTCGACCACCTCAATGACAAGGATCGACAAGAGGCCACCAAGGCCCTCGACTTCTTGTTCATGTCAATAGAGTCTCAGTGTCACATGATCCCAAAAATGCCGCAAGCTACGGTAATCGCAGCTACGACGTACCTACTAACCAACCAGCCTCCGGCTGGAGATCCATGATATGCTGTGCACCCATCCGCCATCATTGGGATTGGATTGGTAGAAGCTGCGTTAGCCAAGGACCCAACGCCGGAGCCAAAGAAAAATGCAACATTCACGAGGCATCGCTCGCCATCCTCCAACAAGGAGGAACATGATCTGTCACGGTGACACCGCAGCCCACAGCAACGGCACCACAATTACGACGTGTGTGACAAAATCATGCAGTGCAAGGTCGCCAAGATGCACGCCAAGCGCGCCTACTCAACATAGTCGGAGGACGAAGAAACATAGCTTTGTGGTGCTAGCTTCTTCAGTAGATCCATACGACAAACTCGGATGCCAAAGGGCTTAAAGATTCCTTTAGATAACCCGAAGTTCGACGTCCTCTAGGAGCCAAAGATTTGGCTGGACGACCACATTTCCTCAGTAAATTTGCATGGTGGGAGCAAGGACAGAACCATGCAGTGCCTTCAGCTACAACTTAAGGGCGCCACCCAAGCCTGACTCAACAATCTTCCTCATGGGTTAGTTCACAGCTAGGAGGAGCTAGTATACATCTTCGTTCCAAACTTCAAGGGAACCTACAAGTGTCCTGCATCAATCGAAGAACTCCGTGCCTGCTGCCTGAACCCCAATGAATCCCTCCGCTCCTACATCTAGCGATGGTCTATCATCAAGAACTCAGCGGAGGACATCTCCGAGGAGCGCGCAATTGACACGTTCAACAGCAAGGTATGCCGCCGAGAGCTCAGTGAGGAGCTGGGTCGGACAAGCCCAAAACCATCGAACACTTGATGGATATTGTGAACTAGTGGGCGGAAAGTGAAGACCCGATCAACAACAATTTCTCTCCCTCAGACAACGAGGATGACCTCGGCCGCAGGCGGGATTGCCGAGGAAAACATCAGATGCGTGGCTATGAGGACCATGAAGAGGTCGACATGGTCATAGCTTGCTATGTCGACAAGCGCGATGATGGAAACCGCAACAGCGGATACTGCAGTAGCAGCTACCGCGACAGCGACAAATGCAAGTGTGGCAATGTTGCACTCGCGACGACACACCCAACGCCCCCAGCGCCATGGAGAGGCTCTTGGGACCCTACAATGTCCACTTCTACATCGAAAAACATGACGTCAAGAAGAAGTCTAGCCACCTCCTCAAAGACTGCCGCGAGTTTCAGAAGCTCAAAGAGGCATACAGACAACTGAATCGTGACATGACAAATCAGGGATACGGAGCCACACTAGGTGCTAAAGCATACGGGGCGCCACCACCACCACATGGAGGACCCACGTAGCCTACGGCTGCGCAGGTGCCGAACAATGGGGGAGAGAAATACCCATGCTCTAGCAAACATGGGTATGATCCAGAAGAAAATCACTCGCCAAATTAACTTGGCGGTAACCGCTCCACCTACAACCCCTGAGTACATCATTGGGTCTGAGTCCTGCATCACCTTCGAAAGGACCGATCACCCGTGTCAGGTTCTCACCCAGGCCATTCTTCCTTGGTGCTCGAGGCGCAGATCAGCGACTTCGAGATGATCAAAGTCTTCATGGAAGGCGACATCAACATCAACCTCATGTTCGCCGGTACCCTGCATGCCATGTGAATCCCCATCTCGAGCATGGAAGTATCCGAGACGACCTTCCACAGCAACATACCAGGGAAGGGAGTCTACCCCCTAGGCAAAATCTGGTTGGACATGATCTTTGGCACACCCAAAAACTTCTGACGTGAGAGCCTTGATTTCGAGGTGGTTGACTGGCCATCTCAGTACCACACCATCCTTGGACGCATGACATTCATAAGGTTCTTGGTGGATCCCCACTATGCATACCTCTTGATGAAAATGCCAGGGCCGAACGACATCATCACTGTCCATGGAAGCTTCACCAGATTTGACAACTACAATAGGGAATTCAATAGAATCTCCCAGTCCTTCGGCATGCAAGAGGAGATGGCAAGGCTTAAGGAGTCGATGGACAACAGTTTTCCTCCTGTGAGCAAGCAGAATGCACCAGATCAGTTCTTTGATTCCATGATGAACACCAAGGCGGTCCAGGTCCACCCGACGGACCCGACCAAGACGTCCCTCATCGGTAACAACCTAAGTTCTGCATATTAACTCGCGCTCTTCGAATTCCTCCGTGAGCGCTGACAAATATTCGCCTGGTGTCCTGTGGACATGCTAGGAGTTCCCAGGGAATTCACCGAGCATGCACTCAACGTGTCCCTAGATGAAAGACCCGTCAAGCAGTCGATGCATCGACTGTCAGAACCAAGGGCAAAAGCAGTAAGCATGGAAGTCAATGGACTACTTTACGCCGACTTCATACGCGATATTAAGGAAAGCACCTGGGTAGATAACCCCATGCTTATTCCAAAAAAGGACACGACATCCTGTGGATGTGCGTGGACTTCACCTGCCTCGACAAACACTGTCCGAAGGATCAATTCCCATTCCCGTAGATCGACCAAATAATCGAATCCACCATGGGAGGCAAGCGTCTATGTTACCTCGACGCCTACTCAGGATATCACCAAATCTGAATGAAAGTGGAGGTGGCAGAGTTCCAGACCTCAGAACACCCCAATCCCACCCAGCCCGCACCATTTGCGGAGATAGTGGAGAAATCCGAGCCTGGAGAAGACCTAGCGGCCCAAGTCGAATCTGGAGTGGATCTCCTTGGAGAGGCCGAATCCCAGATCGATCCACCCGCTGAAGTCGAAATCCAGGAGGAGCATATCAACTAAACTAATTCTGGTGCTGATGATGTTGGGACAGACATGCCTTTCCTAAGGTACACACTGCGACGTATGATAATGCAAAACTCAGGCATGGACGCAATTCTCGAAACAATCAAGAGTTTCGACGAAGCTGATCGCGAGAACCGCAGGTACCTCAGGAAGCACGCATCGCACTTCGTCGGATATGTGGGATCCGGATCCAGCTTTGTCGATGCTAGAGACAACACCGACTCTGTGCTAGAGGCAATTGGAACAAACGCCGATGTACCCGCATCCTCGGATGAATCGATGACGTCAGCAGATTTCTGAAAGTTCTCCACGGAATATGAGGAGTATAACTCCAAAGCTGCAGAGGAAGGAGAAGCCATGGATGAAGGATCCAGGGAACACTCTCCCAAAGCGCAGGATGACATGGAAGTCGGAGACAATCCCGAAGTCTAGATGTCCGAAAGTACCGATCAGAGCTTGACTCCGGGAAACAGACCCAAAGCCGTCTTTGCTACCAGCGCTGCCAAGAAGGCAAAGAAGAAGAACAAGACCCCGACAAAAGACCCTCTGGCAGAGGAGGTTATTGTCGAGGAATACGAGGAAGACTCGGATGGAGCACTTATCCCAGAAGAGCCCAAAAAAGAAGAGTCGGTGGATGGACACGTGATCACTGAAGGTGCGCGTAAACTCATCGATGCTGCATTAACCACACCTATTCCTACAGCTGCAGAACTTACTGCTGAAGAACTGGACGAGAGGGCACATGCCCTAGAAGCGCGTCGTCAAGTACTCCTCGATGAAGCCAAAAACATCGAGGAGGAAAAAGAAACACATAGCATCTGTGGAGAAGTACAACTCCAGGCAATACTAGAAGACTAGGAAGCATCATACTAGTCACAACCAATTCCCGCAGATCCACACTGTCCTTTTCGGAGAAGAGATAGGGAAGCCTCAGAAAGATAGCAAAGGGGATTGGGTATATCCAACCCTAGTACAAAATACCGTGGTGGCCCGAGAAATTCTATCGGCTAATCCAGGCCCGGAGGAGATCCAATTGGGAATCAAACTACTCAACAAGGGACTGGAGCAGCAAAAGTTCGCCATGTACGGAAGTAAAAAACTGGTCTCTGATTCCAACCAATGTCGCACAGATCCGGCGTGGGCTGACGTAAGACCCCAACGCGTTCCAGAGCAGCACCATCGCCCCGATCGCCGGGAAGACAATTACTCGAGAACCGGATCTTCGGGGCAGCACCACAAAGCTGCCCGTGGCTGGCGTAACGTTAACCCAGTTGCGGAGCAAGAGGCAATTGCTGCACTGAATCCGAGGAACTCGCCCTGGCGAGAGTTGAAGGACTGCAGGGACGAGGATAAGGAGAAACATCGGGAGGAAGACCGACAAAGAATGCCACCTCCTAGACATGAAAGCTGTCTGGATGACGGACGAAGGAACGATGGACACCATGCTGGGACAAGCCGACAGGGGACTCGTCATGATGAAGACCCTCCCCGGAACCGGAATAATGACGCTCCAGATGGAGGCCGGCGATCAGCCAGAAAAAACCCAGCTGCTCCACCCTCTCCACCAAGTAGCCATCACAACGGCCCCCAGGGAGGCAATAGAGGGCGTCGTGGTGGAGGACGTGTCTCCAAGGCACCGCAGCCAAGGCACCGCAGCCATAGCCGACACTCGGGACGATCTCTATCCCTGAATGACGCAAGGCATAGGATCAACTCCAACATAGAGGTGCGGCGCTACGAAAATGATGATATCTACGTGGGCCCAAAATGCTTCGGACCACGCATCAGAGCTACAAGATTCCCGGAAGGATTTGCTATCTCAAGACATATCCAAGCCTACGACAGCATTGCTCGGCTAGATACCTGGCTACAGGATTTCTTCCAAGCTTGTCAGACGCTAAAGGCGGAAACAGCCTGGTCGCAACCCGATATCTCCCACTTATGTTGCGGAAGATGGCACGATCATGGCTTAATGAACTTCCGGAGAACACCATCCACAACTGGTATGACATGCAAAGTGCGTTCTTTCGGAATTTTGAAGGCACATACCGGAGGCCCTGCATGGTCGGAGACCTATAGCGTTGCACCCAGAAGGCCGGAGAAACTTGCCGGGATTACCTCGGACGATGTATCGACACCAAGAACTCCTGTGAGGGAGTAAACAATCAAACTGCGATTGAAGCTTTCATTGCAGGCCTCCCAATTGGTTTACTACGTTATCGCTTGAAGTGTGACAAAGTTACTGACTTGGGGGAGATGATAGAAACAGCGAGCAAGTATGCAGACGCTGACGACGACGCAGAGGGATTACTCAATTCCCTAGCTGTGCCACAGTCGGCAAAACAACCAAAGCAACAAGCTCAGAAGCGTAAAAATACCTCGGAAGAGAAACCTAACACGGAAACGGAAGTGGTTACTGCTACTTTCGGGTCTGGAGGACGAGGAGGACGCGGCAGAGGCCGCAGGCGTGGCCGTGGGACTTCGAGAGTTCAAGGTAGAGGAGACCAGCAACCAGGTAAAACCTACATCTGGGCCGACATTGCCAACAACCCATGTGTTCATCACCTAGACGCTAATGGGGGCTCGTCCCACACCAACGCAGAGTGTCGTTTCAATGACGACATCAAAAGAGATGATACCGCTGGCTATAGAGCTAAGCGGAAAAAGCGACCAAGGAAGATTCCGACATGGAGGAAGCCGATGCTTCAAATCCCAAGCCGGAAGGGAAGAAGAATTTTCCGACCAAAAAAGACACTTACATCACCTTCCTCGGATCTCAACCAGCAAAGGTCAAGAAAGCAGTTCTACATGAGCTCAACGCAATAGTTCCGACTGTCCCCCAATACCTGGACTGGTTGGAAGTGGCAATTACATTTGACCATGCTGATCATCCGCCCAAGCTACGTAGGCGAGGAAAATACACCTTAATTGTCAATCCACTTCTTGACGGTTATGGTTTCTCCAAGACCCTCATGGACAGTGACAGTAGTATCAATATTCTCTATGTTGAAACGTTACGCCGGATGAAGATATCGGAGACCCAGCTGAACCATAGCTCTGTGATCTTTCACGGAGTTGTCCCAGGAAGATAAGCAAATTCCCTGGGAGAAATCACTTTGGATGTTACCTTTGGAACTCCAAAGAATTATCGGACGGAGGCACTTTCCTTCGAAGTGGTCCCGTTCAAGAGTGCGTACCATGCTATATTCAGACGTCCGGCTTACTGGGCTTTTATGGCTCGTCTGTGTTACATTTACAACATGATGAAAATTCCAGGTCCCAACAGCGTAATGACCATCAGGGGAGACCCAAAGAAAGCACGAGAGTGCGAGGACGGAAATGCCTCCTTTGCTGAAGCCGTTCTGCACGCCCAGGAGTACCAGGAGATCAAGAAGAGCATAGATCCGTCTGAGATGCCCGCAACAAAGAAGGAGGTGACAAAGCCGAATCCGGAGTTCAAGGCATCAGAAGAGACGAAGAAGATGCCGTTTAAGGATGACGACCCCTCCAAGGTGACCCAGATAGGCGTAGGCCTAGATAGCGCATAGAAAAGCATGCTCATCAAGTTCCTCAAAGCAAATCAAGATATCTTCGCATGGCAGCCATCTGACATGACTGGAGTACCTAGGGAACTTGCCGAGCACTCTTTAAATGTAAACCCAAACGCTAAACCCGTCAAATAGTCCTTACAATGTTTTGGCGATGAAAAGCGTAAGGCAATAGCTAAGGAACTAGCGCGGCTCGAGTTAGCCGGATTCATAGAAGAGGTCATCCACACTAAGTGGTCGGCCAATCCTGTAATGGTCCCTAAAAAGGACACCACTGATTTAAGGATGTGTGTTGATTATACTGCCTTGAACAAGGCTTGTCCAAAAGATCTATTCGCTCTGCCTAGGATTGATCAAGTTATCTATTCTACGGCAGGCTCGGAACTCCTTTGTTTTCTCGATGCATATTTCGGTTATCACCAAATCCGGATGAAGGAATCTGACAAAGTCAAGACCTCATTCATAACCCCTTTTGGAACCTTCTGTTTTGTTATGATGCCTTTCGGGCTGAAGAATGCAGGAGCTACCTACCAGCACACGATGCAGCGTTGCCTCCACGACCAACTCGGATGCAATGTACATGCATACGTGGATGATATTACGGTGATGTCCAAAAAGAAGGAAACATTGATTTCTGACTTGGAGGAAACATTCGCCAATCTACGAAAATACAAGATCATGCTTAATCTGAAGAAATGCTTCTTTGGAATCCCAGCCAGAAAATTGTTAGGTTTCATCGTGTCTCAAAGAGGCATAGAGGTGAACCGAGACAAAATCAAGGCTATACTCAATATTTCCAGGCCAACTCGCCTAAAGGACGTACAAATACTAACTGGTTGCATCGCTGCAGTCAGTCGGTTTGTAAGCCGGCTCGGTGAAAGAGCCGCACCATTATAAAAGCTCTTGAAAAAGACCAAGTATTTTGTGTGGACCGACGAAGCTAAAGCTGCGCTACAAGACCTAAAGAAAGTACTCTCATCTGCTCCTCTCCTTGCTGCACCGGAACCACAGGAACCGATGTTGCTTTATCTTGCTGCGACAAACAAAGTCGTTAGTATCGTCATGGTAGTGGAGAGACCGGAGGAAAATCAGGAGCACTTGGTGCAGCGTCCGACGTACTTTGTCAGCGAGGTTCTGACAGAATCAAAACAGCGGTATCCGCACTACCAAAAGCTGGCTTATGGTGTTTTCCTAGCATCCCGTAAGCTACGACACTACTTTTAGGAGCATCCGGTTACCGTGGTGAGCACAGCTCCCATGAGATACATAATCAATAACAGTGATGCCACAGGACGCGTCACCAAATGCGGCGTAGAGCTCTCAGCTTTTGATATTGAGTATAAACCCCGGACAGCAATCAAATCCCAAATCCTTGCCGACTTTGTTGTTGATTGGACAGAGACAAAGGAGAATGACCCTCCCTGAGTCAGAATATTGGACCCTATACTTTGATGGGTCTAAGGCTCGAGGGGGCTCGGGGGCTGGTGTGGTGCTCAAATCACCCCAAGGTGATAAACTTCTATACGTGTTGCAAATCCACTTCACAGCGACAAACAATATTGCCGAGTATGAAGCATTGCTACACGAAATCCGGATTGCTAAGGACATCGGCATCCGACATTTGATGTGTTACGGAGATTCGGATCTTGTTGCTCAACAAGTTTCGGATATTTTTAATGCAAATAAGCACATGGCAGCGTATAAAGCTGTCGTGGATGATTTATCTAAATCATTCGAAGGGTTTGAGGTTTAACACATCCCTCGAGCAGAAAACGAGGAAGCAGATGCATTATCTCGGATAGGCTCTGCACGGAAAGAGGTCCCGAGTGGCGCTTTTTTAGAGCACCTCAAAGTTCCCTCAATAAAGGGAGTGGATGAGAAATATCCGACCAAATCCGACTCACCTCTAATAGTAGTTCTGGCTGTGATTCCCAGCTGGACTCAACCCTACCTTGATTATCTGGTAGATGGCAAATTACCCGAAGACAAGGTTCTGAGCCGGCAGATTATCCGACGAGCGAAAGCCTATACTATAGTAAAAGGTGAGCTCTATAATCAGAGTGTTTTTGTGGTTTTTCAGCGCTGCGTATTGATATCCCACAAGTATAGGGGATCGTGTGTAGCCTTTTCGATAAGTAAGAGTGTCGAACCCAACAAGGAGCTAAAGTTAGGATAAATATTCTCTAAAGTTCTATCAACCACTGATACAACTCTAGGAACACTAAACGTTTGCATTATCTAGGAAATAAAACTAGAGCAACAATACGAGTAATAGAGATAACTTTGCATGATAATAAATAACAAGAAAGTAAAGCTAGTTGATGCAGCAATAAAATACACTAAACTAACAGAACCATGAGTGTGGAATAGTGGTGGTAATTGTGGTGGCTTTGTCCAAGTTTAAATAGCGAATAGATCGGGTTCATTGTCTTCGATGCAGTTTTCTATGTGGGAGAGGCTAAATATACATGCGCTTCACTACTTGGAATTACATGTACTATATGATTGGATTGTTAGCAAACATCTGTAACTACTAATCAATGCATTTAGGCTTCCCCAACCATAGCCTTAAGTTTAATGGTCTTCTTACTCCCATACGTGCAACATTCCGGTTCGCGTCCTCAGGTTTCTGTCACTCCGGCAGAACTTCCCCCTTCCTCTTACACATACTACAAACCCTATGATGTTTAATCCATACGCGCACAAATATAATGGACACCAAAGGACTGTACCATATCAACATACAACTCGAATGAACCAAAGACGTTCAACCATTCAATCTAAGAACAAAGAAACTACGCAAACATGACATAGATCATAGGATTATAACTTATAGCATCAAACATCATGTTTACATAGGACGGTCCAGAGGTGTGTGGGAGGAGGAACCACTGCATACTAGGAGGATTAGGTGATGGAGATGGCGGTGAAGATGGTGAAGAGGGCGGCGGCAGCGCCGACGGCGACGCGGGGGACTCCTTCCCCGCCGCCGGTATCATGGGGGAGCACCGTCCCTTAGCCCCCTTCCTTCATGGCTTCTTGGGAGCCCTCCCCCATGGAGATGGGATCCATGAGGGAGGCAAAAACATGGCTTTGGTGGCTGCAAATTCGTGGGTGGAGATGCCCTGGGAGAATTAGGTTTCCTCCCTTCATATAGCTTCTCAGATTTCTGTCACCCCATCTTGGGCTGCAGTAAATCGGGCCTAAAAGGCCCGTCCGGACTCGGAATCAGCTAAATTTTATGTTTAGAACGTTTGCGCGAAATTTCCAACAATTTTATAGTTGAAGAGTTTTCCGTTTGACGCCGTCTTCGACCCGAGACGTGACCATCTTCAAAAAGAGTTCTGAGACAGATTTCTGGAAAAATCCCAATTTGACTCCAACAAGGTTTCCACTTGTATTCTTGGTAATTCCTACACATCAAAGTGTAAAACAAGAATATTGTGCACTTTTGCAACTATTAGTAGGTTAGTCCAAATAAATCATAAAATTTATACAAAAAGGAGTGTCAAAAGCATATTATTAGCATAAAACCATCAAAAATTATAGATACGTTATGGACGTATCACGTATCTCCGGAAGGAGTGGAGATCTTAAGAGAAATCCACGAAGGCGAGTATAGTCACCATGCTGCAGCCAAATCTTTAGTGGCAAAAGCTTTTAGACACGGATTTTTCAGGCTTACAGCTCAGGCAGATGCTGAACGACTAGTCAAGACGTATAAGGGCTGCCAAAAGTACGCCAAACAAGCTCATGTTCCGGCTGATCAGCTGTGAACAATACCTATAACATGGCCTTTTGCGGTCTGGGGGCTTGATATGGTAGGACCATTTAGACGTGCTCCAAATGGATTTACTCACCTCTTAGTGATGGTGGATAAATTCACAAAATGGATCGAGGCTAAACCTGTCACTACTTGTGATGGAGCAACGGCCAAAAGATTTGTCGAGGATGTTATAATCCGGTATGGTTATTGATGTGCTCGTCGTTCGATGTAGAGCTCATTGGGAACCCCAAGAGGAAGGTATGATGAGCACAGCAGCAAGTTTTCCCTCGGTTATGAAACCAAGGTTTAATCGAACCAGTAGGAGCAAGGAAACACCCCAAAGGTGTTACTAGCTGAGCTTTGGCAGGGCGCACTACCGGTGCTAGTAGCAACGTGGAGACCTGCACAACACAACCACAGAACTTTGTCCCCAACTTGTGATGAGGTTGTCAATCTCACCATGTTTTGCAGAAAACGAAGGATTAAACGTATCGAATGGGAAGAAGTAAAAGTTTTCAAAAAGTAAACACAAAGCAGTAAAAGATTGTAGATTGTATGTAAAGAAAAAGGACCGAGATCCATAGTTCACTAGAGGTGGCTCTCCATAAGATAGATAACATGTTGTGTGAACAAATTACAGTGGGGCAATTGACAAACACCTAGAAAGCAATACATGCATATACTAATCATCTTGAATCCTTTGAGACTTGATTGGGCATTACAACATAATACATAGACCGCCATCCAACTACATCTATGACTAATAATCCACCTCCAGGTTATCATCCGAACCCCCTCTAGTATTAAGTTGCAAGCAACAGATTATTGCTTCTGAATGCGTGTAAAGTAAACAATATGATTGTTCTATGAACAAATTATTGTTGTTTTATCCCTAGTAGCAACAGCACATCTTGTACCTTAGAGATTTCACTTCCCAGTTACGAGGCATGAACCCACTATCGAGCATAAATACTAACTCTTGGAGTTGCTAGCATCTACTTGGCCAAGATAGCTACTAACAACGGAAAGCATGCAAGATCACAAATAACAAAGACATGATAGAATCAATAATCAATCTAAAATAGCATCTCAATATCCATCGGATCCCCGCAAACACAACATGTATGATTACAAATAGATGATCTTGATCATAAACGGAGCTCACAAGATCTAAACATGAAAGCACAAAGGAGGAGAACCAGCCATCTAGCTACTACATGGATCCGTAGTCCAAGGATGAACTACTCACGCATCACACCGGAGGCTTGCATGGTGATGAAGAAGGCCTCCAGGGTGAATTCCCCTCTCCGGCAGGGTGCCGGGAAGAGCTTCAGATCCCTCCCAATCTAGGGATGGAGATGACGGCGGCTACAGACTCTTTCGTGGATTTTTGATCGGGTACTTAGGGTTTTCGTCCTGAGGGCAATATATAGGTGGAAGGAGAGGCCGAGGGGGTGCCCGGAGCCACCACACCACCCCCTGGCGTGAGCCCAGCCTGGCCACGCGGCCAGGTGGTGTGGCCGGCCCCTGGCCCTTCTCCGTCTCGTATTCTAGCACTTGATCCCTTCCGGAAAAATAGGCACTTTGGCTTTTGTCCCGTCCAATTCCGAGAATATTCATTTTCTGACTTTCCTGGAACCAAAAACAGAAGAAAACAGGTAGCTGGCACTGTGGCTCTTGTTAATATGTTAGTCCAAGAAAACATATGAAAAGTACTCCAAAGTTGGAACAAAACACAAGAAAGTGGATAAAACCAAGGATGGAACATCAAAAATTATAGATACATTTGCAATGTATCAACATCCCCAAGCTTAACTCCTGCTCGTCCTCGAGTAGGTAAGTGATAAAAAGAAAGAATAATTTTTGAGGTGACATGCACCATCAAAGACTTGATCAAAGTATTTGTAAAACATTCAAAGCTGGGATCATAGTACTTCAATCATAACATGGAAGACAAGGTTCTAGCAATAAGCAAAGAAACTATGATGCAACATGAAAAGGCACAAACAAAAGATTCATGAATAACAATGCTTTGCAAGACGTTTGTTCGTTTCACATAAAGAAAACATAGCATAATAATATTTAGCTTGTCCCTCAATAGAGTAGCAAATATAAATGCATAGGACACCTTCAATGTTCATAAGAGTGACTAGATACAAAAGTTTAAAACAAGCAATAACAAGTTATGCATCAATCATCTAGTCTTGGGACAATGCACATAGAACTAAGAATGGCCACTATGCTCTCAAAGTAGGTGCATAAAGCTAGAAGGTGGAGACTCAATATAAAGGTGGAAGAAAGGCCTTTTGTAAAAGGAAGTAGGGATTCAAGTCTCATAAAGAGCTTACAAAAATTATGGTACTTGTAGCTTTCAGCTGTCATTGCTCCTATTATAAGCATCTTGAAGGTGATTAAGGTTAAAGTGAAACAACTAAGAGGATATGCTTGACAAGTTATAAACCGAAATCTCATGCCCCTTACTTACGAAGACCGGTCCTCATGCTACTCAACTTCAGTCACGAGTAAGCTCTTGTCATTGTAAGTATATGTGTATCATTAAGAACCATGACAGGTACCTTGCACATGATACAGGAGCTTTCCCATAATCAAAATGACAAGGCAAGCAGACAATGAGCATCTCAGCGATCTTTTTTATTTGCTATTTGCATAGGTTTTTATTGAGGATGCTTCATAGAGTGCTCATTATGGTGATGCTGCAAGTTTCCACCATGATTAGGCATGGCTTAGGCTAGTGACCCAGGCGTTTCTCTAACACACATACAAACTCCATGATCTTACAAGTTCCCCTTTTATTTCACACCGTCGGGATCCGTAAGCAAAAGAACATGATATCAACGGGGTATAAAGTACAAGTGCAATGTTGAAAGCGTTCCCCATGGTACATGGTTCTGCTAATTTCAACTTATAAAGCGCAAGCATATACGCAACAAAGAAGGACCCAATGGTTCAAGTTTATTAGAGGCAAAAAAGTAAAGTGTGCCATCAAGTTCGTGAGAGCTTTAATCACTAGTTTTCTCATAACAAGTGGAAGGTAAACAAAAGCATGAATATACTTGGAATAGCATAAGCTAGTAGGTAGGTATGGTGGAATCTTTGGAATAACTTGGTTTAGGGAGTTGGATGCATGAGTGGAACTCATACTTGGTTGTGGAGGCTAGCAAAAGACTAGGAGCGACAAACTAAGAGAGCAATAATGGCCATAATCATGCAGAGCGACAAAACATCATTGATAAAAGCATAAAGTGATACTACAAGTTGAAAACTAAAGGATCATAAAGGCTATGGTGACTTGAGATAGTCATAACATTGTGTGAGCATGTGCCAAGTCAACCCAAATAAAGCATCAAAGGAGAATACCACTATACTATGCTTTAATATGCTAAAACAACGCATGATTCATCCAAGGCACATTAAGCAATCTCAATTGTTTATAACAAGTCATGCTACAGCAAATAATACTAAGCATAAAGCCAAAACAATATCAAGCATGGCATGACAAAGGATAGGCCACAGTCAAAAACAAGCTCTTTTTACCACATAAGTATGAACTTTCCTACTCTTTTCCAAACCAAACCAAACTATTTGCAAACCAAAGTATGAAAGAGGGGGTCCAACCAATTTATTCAGCAAACTAAGCAAACCAAGCAAACTAAAAACAAAATGAAAACGAAAAAGAAGACGCTCCAAGAAAAACACAACTGTGCATGAAACAATAAAAATGAAGCGTTTGTAAGGAACCTGGAATTTTTATTGATGAAGAAGGGGATGCCTTGGGCATCCCCAAGCTTTGACGCTTGTACTTCTTATATATTTCTTGGGGTTACACGCGTGGCATCCCTAATATTGAGCTTTAGTCCATCCTTCATCTCATTACTCATTCCTTCCATACACCTGAAATTTTTCCTTCATACAAAACTTCACACAATCTCATTAGCAACATTAGTGCACTTAAGATAAATAAGTCTTAAGGTTCAGTTCTAACACCAAATAAACTTCCATTATAACACTAGATACTGTAGCACTTCCCTCAAAAAGCTGATTTCCCCAAAAGAACTCAAAAAGGAACCCACAAGAAGCAAATGCAGAAAATGGCAGAAATCTGTCAAAACAGACCAGCAGGTAAAGACGAATTTTTTCGAAGACCTTATGTTGCTCAAATCAAAAAGTGTTGAACTAACGAAAGTTATATAACAACCTGGGGCAGAAGCACAAAAAATTACAGCTCAATCCGACATACAGAGCTCTCACGAATTTTTACGGTGAAGTACAAAAATCTGTTTCGGGACAGCAACTTTCCCAATCATTACTTCACTCTCATTAGAGGTTACTCTTGGCACAAAAAGCAAATAAAAAGGATAAAGAGCGGTTATTACTGAAGTAATAACTTCCAAGACTCATCTAAAACTTTTGAGTTATCTCCCAATAAGTACTTTTCTTTAACGCCTTTAAGTTAGGCATGATAGTTTGAGAAGATGCTCACATAAGAAATATGAATTGAAGTAAAAGAGAGCATCAAGAAGCAAATTCAAAACACATTTAAGTCTAACCCACTTCCTATGCATAGGAATCTTGTATGCAAATAAATGCACAAAGAACAAAGTGACATGCATAGGAAGATAAAACGAGAATAACTTCAAAACTTTCAGCACATAGAGAGGTGTTTCAATACCATCAAAACTTCTACAACCATATTTTCCTCTCTCATAATAATTTTCAGTAGCCTCATGAATAAACTCAACAATATAACTATCACATAAAGCATGCTTTTCATGATCTACAAACACTAGAGCTTTATTATAAACATTTTCAAAAGAATCCTTAGGAACATGACATTCGTCCTCCTTTAGTAAGCATGGGGGACAATCAAATAATATAAGGGGTAAAGAGTTACTCTCATTAGAAGGTAGGAATGGGTAGATCCATTCTTTCTCCTCTTGATCATCACTCTCCTCCTCTTTTTCATCCAATGAGCTTCCAGTTTCAGCAATTTCTTCTTCCATAGGCTCCTGCAAGGCATTAGTCTCTTCCATTGGTGGATAGCATCTATTAAGATATTCAAGAATATAGCCATTTTCTACCTTGTAATTATCAAAGCAAAATTTAAGTATATCATAAACCTCATATTTATAAGGTGAATCATCAGTATTTTCAAGCAAACTAGCAAGTTCAAATGCACCCTTCCAAGCAATAAATTCTTCAAGTTGTTCCACATCATAAAAGCCATAATTTCCTTTAACATAAGAAGATATGGTAACATTATCATTATACTCACATTGAAAAGGGACGTGTTTATACCTCCTACAGCAACAAGATTTATCAATGCAATAAGTAACATTTTAAGTAGAGCACACGTTTCTAGCAATGATATTCAATTTATCAATTTGTTCCCATAAGTGTTTCCCTTTTTGTGACAAACGGTGTTCCTTATAATAATATTTTTGTTCTTCCGTGAACCCACCTTGCCAATAAGAACTAGTTTCGAAGAAACCAACCATTGATAGAAAGCATGACCAAGCAAGGCAATAATAGACCAACAACTTTTTGTGTTTTTGAAGAACAAAACAAGCAAACAAAGCAAAAAGAAAACTAAGCAAAACAAAAACAACAAAGTAAAGAGATTGGTTATGAGGGACTCCCCTTGTGAAGATGTCCTTGACTCCCCGGCAACGGCGCCAGAAAATCTTGATGTGCTCGTCATTTGATGTACAACTCATTGGGAACCCCAAGAGGAAGGTATGATGAGCACAGCAGCAAGTTTTCCCTCGGTTATGAAACCAAGGTTTAATCGAAACAGTAGGAGCAAGGAAACACCCCAAAGGTGTTACTAGCTGAGCTTTGGCAGGGCGCACTACCGGTGCTAGTAGCAACTTGGAGACCTGCACAACACAACCACAGAACTTTGTCCCCAACTTGCGATGAGGTTGTCAATCTCACCGTGTTTTGCGGAAAACAAAGGATTAAACGTATCGAATGGAAAGAAGTAAAAGTTTGCAAAAAGTAAACACAAAGTAGTAAAAGATTGTAGATTGTATGTAAAGAAAAAGGACCGGGATCCATAGTTCACTAGAGGTGGCTCTCCTTAAGATAGATAACATGCTAGGTGAACAAATTACAGCGGGGCAATTGACAAACACCGAGAAAGCAATACATGCATATACTAATCATCTTGACTCCTTTAAGACTTGATTGGGCATTACAACATAATACATAGACCGCCATCCAACTGCATCTATGACTAATAATCCACCTTCAGGTTATCATCCGAACCCCCTCCAGTATTAAGTTGCAAGCAACATATTATTGCTTTACGAACTGCGTGTAAAGTAAACAATATGATTGTTCTATGAACAAAGGATTGTTGTTTTCTCCCTAGTAGCAACAACACATCTAGTACCTTAGAGATTTCTGTCACTTCCCCAGATTACCAGAGGCATGAACCCACTATCGATCATAAATACTAACTCTTGGAGTTGCTAGCATCTACTTGGCCAAGATAGCTACTAATAATGGAAAGCATGCAAGATCACAAATAACAAAGACATGATAGAATCAATAATCAATCTGAAATAGCATCTCAATATCCATCGGATCCCCGCAAACACAACATGTATGATTACAAATAGATGATCTTGATCATGAATGGAGCTCACAAGATCTAAACATGAAAGCACAAAGGAGGAGAACCAGCCATCTAGCTACTACATGGATTCGTAGTCCAAGGATGAACTACTCACGCATCACACCGGAGGCTTGCATGGTGATGAAGAAGGCCTGTGGTGAATTCCCTCTCTCCAGGTGCCGGGAAGAGCTTCAGATCCCTCCCGATCTAGGGATGGAGATGACGGTGGCTACAGACTCTTTCGTGGATTTTTGATTGGGTACTTAGAGTTTTCGTCCTGAGGGCAATATATAGGCGGAAGGAGAGGCCGAGGGGGTGTCGGGAGCCACCACACCACCCCTGGCACGGGCCTAGCTCGGCATGCGCCGGTGGTGTGGCCGCCCTCGGCCCTTCTCCGTCGTGATTCGGCACTTGATCCCTTAGGAAAAATAGGCACTTTGGCTTTTGTCCCGTCAATTCGAAAATATTCATTTTCGACTTTCCCGGAACCAAAAACAGCAGAAAACAAGCAGCACTGCGTGGCTCTTGTTAATAGGTTAGTCCAAGAAATCATATGAAAAGTACTCCAAAGTTGGAACAAAACACAAGAAAGTGGATAAAACCAAGCATGGAACATCAAAAATTATAGATACATTTGCAATGTATCAGTTATCCGCATAGCATTATCACGGACAACAGGAGTAATTTCTCTATGGGAGAATTGTCCGAATTCTACAACGAGCAAAATGTCCGGCTTGACATTGCATCAGTTGCACATCCACAGGCTAACGGACAAGTCGAAAGAGCAAATGGTTTAATCCTACAAGGCCTAAAACCGAGACTCGAAGCACCACTACGACGTGCTGCGGGGGCTTGGGCAGAGGAATTACCCTCTGTAATATGGAGTTTACGAACAACTCCGAACAGGTCAACCGGATACACACCTTTCTTCTTGGTCTATGGTGCAGAAGCAGTTCTTCCTAGTGATTTAATTCATACTTCTCCTAGAGTGGCCACGTATATCAAAGAAGATGCCGAGATGACAAAATGATCTCGACTTAGTCGAAGAAGTTTGCGTCGTTGCTGAAATGAGATCAATAGCCTATCAGCAGAAGTTACACAAGTATCATAGCCAGAGAGTCAGAAACAGATCTTTTAATAAAGGTGATTTGGTTCTCCAGCTTGTGCAACAAAGAAAGCACAAACTTTCCCCAGTATGGGAAGGGCCCTTTTTAGTTAGTCGAGTATTGCACAATGGTTCATACTACTTAACTGACATGAGGCCAGTCAAAGAAAGACCTGCTACTAAGAAGAGGAAGAGAGCTGGAGGAAGTACAAATCCGGATGAATTAGATAGACCATGGAATATTGCTCAGCTACGTCCCTTTTATTCTTAGTTTATCCTTCTTTGTAATCATACATATGTACATGTTCTGTGAGAAATAAAAGTCTTGGTTTCCTCAAGTTTTTCTGAGAAGTTTTTACCATCTTATTTCCAAATGATCATGTCATAGTCGAAAATCCCAGAATACTTGAAAGTACTTTATGCTCATGCTTGTTCTGGTTTAGATTTCTGATTCTAAAAATGCTACCTTCGTGTATAACTCTAAAGTTTCTAGTCTATACTTTGGTTATTTATCTGATTGCCGGATGCGGGTATTTTTCGAGTAGTGAATTGTTGGTACTGGAAGCCGGCTTTGTTTCCGAGTTTAAACTGGTTTAGCAATTGAGCTCCGTTGCTCGGCAAAGTTTTCGTGCAGAAGGTTTAGCCGGCTCACGAAAGGGACGAGGCAGAAAGCCAGATAAACGATAAGTATTGACGAAAAAGTATAAGTGCTTATGTAAACATTTTAGGCACACAAAATTTTTTTTAAGCCAAAAGTGCTGAATAGATCAAAAGCTTAGCACTAGCAAAATTATAGTACTGCATATTTACAGACCCATCATGTTTCTCAGAATAATACAAATGTTTCTAGCAATCTATGATGTAGGAGGAGAGGAAGGAGCTACCGGCTCGCTGGATACATCGCCTTGATATCGTTCCGAGATGTCCACATCCGAAATGGTGCGGTCATCATCGAAAACTTCAGCTACTTCTTCAGGAGGCGGCGGCGGAGTGTCCACGCGGGTGAAGAAAGGAGTGTCATAGCTAGTCAAGTCAGCCACGTGACATCCATATCCGGCGCAGGAGTCCATAATGGCCTTGATGTCTTGCTCCTGTCCGTCTTCATCCACTATAGAATACCCTCTGGTCACTTGCCATATCTCCATGCTTCCATGGTGGCTCATGACCATGGTGAGAGCGTTCTGCGCTGCGGATCGCGCGTAGGACATGTTCCAATCCTGGACAAGTTGCGGCATCTCCTTCGCTTTGTCCTGCACCTGAAAATCCGACATGCTATGCATGTCCAGAATCTTGAGAGCTTCGCCAATATCCTCAAGGGATTGGCGGAAGTCATGAAGCAGGTCACCGACTTGCGTAAGCCGGTGGGTGCGAGGCTCGGCAAAGGTGGAGTCCGTCAAGTTCAGAGGACCTATAGACAGAAACAGTTAAGAAAATCCGACATTGAAAGAAGTCGAAGAAAATAGACAAATCAGACAGATGGAACATACCGAAGATGACATCGTCAACTTTGGTCTTCTCTTCTCGAAGACTCCGGAGTTCAGCCCGGAGCGCCTCGGAAAGGTCCTTCTCTCTACAAAGCTCATTATTGAGGTTCGAGATTTTCTAATCTTGAGCCACAATCTTACGATCATGCTCGTCAGTAGCCATGGAGGAGGATTCGAGAACTTGAGCGATGCTCTTCTCATGATCCTCCTTGAGCTTATCCAGCTCTTGGCAAAGTTCTTTGTTCTCCACCACCAAGGTTTTGAGGTTCTCGTCCTCTTCAATCATAGCGCAGGACTGTTTCACCAGCGCTGTAAGTTAAAAAGAACAATAGTTTAGTAAAGAAAATTCGATTATGAAAACATGGAAGACAAGGCTTGAGTCTCGGAATGTTTACCTTCGGCCTCATCCTTGGAGACCTTAAGCTCAGCATTCTTAAGTCGGAGAGCTTTGATCTCTCTCTGCTTGTTGCAGACATTTTTCAAAAAATCCTGGTTATAGGAATATCCTTTCTATATGTCAGAATACCCAAAGTCAGAAGTCTACTAAAGACTCGGGCTAATATTTTTACTAATATAAGCACGAGCCTTGGGGGCTACACTAGTTCATTCTTTGGCATCCTAAGGAAGCATAAACTCGGATTATATATCCTACTTCATGCTTGGGGGCTAGAGGATATGATATGAAATAAAGTAAAAGCAGGAGTTAGAATTCTGACTTACATATTGTTCGCGAGTAAGTTTATCCAAACTCGCATTCACTTCAACAGCAACCTTCTCGGCGAGAGTCAGAGGAGTCACTAGAGCAGTTGGAAGCTCACCCGACCTTATCCTATTGTCACGAAGATGCACTTGTTCAAGAAGGTCAGAGTGCTTTATAGCCTCTGCCTCTTGCGCTTCTTCTTAGGCAGAAAGATTTCTTTTCTCCAGGCATTGCCTGGCCAGCCGCTGGATCTCTTCTGTAGATTTTTGGGACAAGCCAAACTTGGCAAGACCCAGATTGCTGAGAAGGTTTTTGGCAAAGGTCTCTGCCGAGGGATCATTACCCAAAGAGGGTTCACCCTTATCTAAACCTGACTCACTCATGGTGACGTCAGTTTGCGATTCAAGGATTGCTGGCTCCATTGAAGGAGCCGAATCTTCCGCGACAACCGGCGAAGGAGTAATCACCGGCATTGCAGAGGATTGGGGTGCAGGAGTCGGAGGAGCCACGACAGGAGAGGCTATGGTCAGCTTCGTCTGTCGCAGGGGCTTTGAAGAAGTTTCCTTCCCCTTTCCCTTGATGAGCTGCTTAGCTCTGTGAATGTAGTAGAATTGAAAATATTACATCTCGGAAGAAAATTCGAGTAGGGTACAAAGGCGGAAGTTGTGTTGAAAGTTACCTCTTCACGACAGGCACCTCCTTTGTGCCAACAGCCACTGTCGAAGCCCTGCGCTTCTTGGGCACAATATCTGGCAATGGGACCAATTCCGCCTCCTGAGAAAACTCTGGAGGATATCCCTCGAGCGGAGCAAATTCCGACTCGGGGAGGTCAGCAAGCTGAAAAGAAGAAAACATATCAGTATTGCGATATAACTTAAAGAATGAAACACATAAAAAGGTTTATTGTTAAAAGCTTACGGCTGTGAGGTTTTCTGTGTGCATGTCTAGAGAAACCTCCGGGATCCTCCTCTCGATCCGCTCCCTTATCAGCCATTTAATCTGGCTTATATAACCTTGTGAGGTATAGGCTCTAGGGCTGATGCGGAGGGAATCTTTTTTGGACGACGTGATGGAATGCATCAGCCGGTCTCCGTGGTACTGCAGGGGTTGGATCCGGCATGACACCCAACATTGGACCAAGTCGAGTCCCTTCAGTTCTTTGTGCTTTATCAAGTATTCAATCCGCCTCTTGGCGAGAAGCAGATCATCACTGAGAGCCGGAGCAGCCTCGTCCCAAGATAATTGAGGCGTGGCGGCTCCGTCGATGAAAGCCAGCAAAGCAGTGGCTTTGCCGGGGGCAGGAACATCCTTGTGGTAAAAGAAAGTGGCTGGCCATTGTTTGACCGAGTCACTGGCTAGAATCTTAGGATATGCGCGCTCACGCCTAACTGAAAAGCTAATTGTACCGGTAATATAAGGATTACCGGACGTGATAGAATTTCTCCGGACATGGAAGTAGTACCGGAATAAGGTAAGACTCATCCTAATGCCGAGAAATCCCTCGCACAAGGCTGCATAGGCGCTCATCTCTAGGAGGGAGTTGGGAGGAAGATGGTGAAGTTGAACACTATAGTGATCTATCACCTCGGAAAAGAATTCCGAGGGAGGGAATGACAAACCTCTATCGAGGTGGGTGCCAAAATGTACCCGCTCGCCGGTGCGCAGGTTGGGGATGGTCTCGCCGAAGCCACTCCGCCAGTCGCCGGCGCGGAGGAGCCCTTCAGTCTCCACGCCATGGAGCTTCTCGTCGTCCAGCACGCAGGGGATCCAGACCCTGCAGTAGCTTTCCTTCTCCGTCTCCGCCGCCGCCGTTGCCGCTACCGCGGCCAAGCCGGATGATGAAGACGAATCCATTCTTCTGGTGCGCCAGTGACCTTAGATGGGCGGCGCTAGGAGTTTGGGAAGCAGGGGAGCTCTGTGCGCGAGAGGGAGATTTGGAGGAGAAGAAACAACAAGGGAACAGGTGAAGAAAGGAGAAGGAGAATCCTCACCCCTTATATCTACCTAACCGCGCCAAGATTCGTGCAAATGACACTGTGTAACCGCCACGCATCGTGGAAGGAACTGGGAAGGACCCACGCGATGATTACGTTGCCTCGATCTCCGCGTACGCATTGAAACAGCGCCTCGGTTCCACGAACGGCGGACCCACCAACGGTCGTGCTGACAGGATGTTTGTCAGATGACGTGACTTGACCATGACGAGTGTCAGATGATGCCAAAGACCAAGTTTCGGCTTAGTTTGAAATCAAGCTGGAAAATCCGAGTAACATGTTGATAGGTCCGACTTATTTTTAAGACCCGGATCGTATTTTCTGTTGTGAAGTTTTAGGAACCCTTCAAGATTCTGCAAGCCGAAGATCAAGCTAGACGATGATAAATCCGACTTTGGATCTTGGAGACTTCCGGGGGCTGCTGTTGGGGATATACTTTCCGGGTATCCTCACAGTTCCTCACTGACCAGGGTGGCCCACTTCGGGTTAGAGCTTTGCTTCACGGGCGGCCCAGCCAGGGAGAAAAGACGGAGTCCAATCCGGCTACGGGAAGGCCTAGAAGACTTACCGACTTAGGCCCATAGTGTTACTTGTAGTTTAATATGTACTCTGTAACCGACTCTTAGTCGTAGCCGGATAGATCTCTCCTGTAAACCCTAGGCCGGATATCTATATAAGCCATCCTAGGGAGAGCCTTTAGGGCACCTACCCTCAATAGTCTACAATCTCAACTCGCACAGGCAAACCCTTGTAACCCATATTCCGGCTCTACCGTATTACTGGATTGCTAGCAGGAGTAGGATCCGTCCAAGCCAGCGGATTCGAACCTGGGTGAACTTATGTGCTCACCGTCCCGGAACACCGTACGTCTCACACCCCTCTCTTCTGCACGCCTCGAGGACCCCCTCATGGTGTACTTGTCATCAATCCGATGACAATAACTGCCGTATATACACAAAGGATTACAAAGTGTGTTTTGAAGTTTATATGACAACAGTGAAAACGACCATCATTATAAACACTACAAACAAAGTCTCACTTTGTGGACAAACGAATACTTCAACCCATTATGAGATAATGGTATGAATGTCAAAGTTAGGAAGACATTAACGATTTGTAAAGACATAATGTTCTGGTAAAACAGAACATGGACAAGACATTTTCATAAGCATGCATAATCAATAAACTCATATGTGATATGGTTTATGATGAGTAAAATGCGAGCTAGATTATTTGTACTCTAGTGCAAGTGGGAGACTGAAGGAGATATTCCCTAGAGGAAAATAATGAACAGGTTTTTATTGTCATATCTCAATTAGATCATAATAGTTTCATACTATGCTATAACTGTATTAATACGAAACATTAATACACGTGTGGTATGTAAACAAACTAGGTCTCTAGTTACCTCTAGCAAACTAGTTCATTGGTCATGAGGATGATCTAGAGTTTCGAGATCATGGGCATTTATGCCAATTGACAATGAGGTCACGTGATAGTTGAATGATGTGATAGACAAACAACCAAACCAGTTGTATCTTAATGAGATCTAGTTACAAAGTTCACCATTAATGATAAAACTGACGAAACCTCACAACCTGTCCTTGGACTATGAGATAATGCAAATTACCGTTTTGGAGGGAGCTTAGATGGTTATCAAGTATCATACCATGACTGGGTGATCAAAAAGGTGCTAATCAGGTTTCCCAAAGGGGCATGTAGAGGAGTACATATCAAGACCAGGATTTGCCCATCCATGTAACAGACAGATACATTAGTGGCCATCTCGATGACGTTGCATTAACGAAGCTTGCAAGCATGTGACTGGGTCACGGAATGCAACGACATGAAAACAAGAAAACAAGTTCATCGGTAATGAGATTGAACGAAGGTATAAAGATACCATAGATAAAATCTCGGGTGAACTAGGTATCAAGTGGCAAAGGGAATGGGAAACGACTGTTTACTATTCAAACGACATTATCATCATGGAATGCACAGGGGTCATTATGGGCATCCCGATCCCGCTATTGATCATTGATGGAGATCATGTCTGTGTCATTCCCGAGCCATGATGAAATACACTTAAGGGTACGATGAGCTAGAGATCCTTTGTAAGTTGGAATCACCATATGAAAGAGAAAAGGAAACCAGAAAAGTTTCATGAGAGAACCAGAATCGTTCTAGGAAAGATCCAAAGTTGTTCGGAGGAAATCGAAAGGGAACCGAAAGGTGTTTTGGGTTAAATCAGATTTTAATATGTATTTATATATTAATTAATGTAATTCATATTAAATATAATATTAAAATCTAATATGTATTCCATTAATGGGACAAACTTCCTAGGGAAAAAGAGCCCATGAGGGAAAACCGAAGGAGGGAAGGGCCAAGGCCTAGCCGCCTCAAGGGGCCCACCCAGCCAGCCTAGGGCTGTGTGCAAGGTAGGGCCCACCCCTGGTCGGCTGGCCCATGAGGCCCATGGCGCCTCCCCCCTCTCTCCTTTGTTTAGTCCCACATGGGAAACCCAAAGGGAAGGGCACACCCACTCCCCCTATATAAAGGGGTACCCATGGGTGGGAATAGACACACAATTTGAGATGTTCTCTAAGGCATTTTCCTTAGAGAATTCCTCCCCTCTCTCTCTACATAGTTGTCTCCATGCGTTGGTACGGTCCCAAGAAAGGACTATTCGTGCAAGAGACGACGCACCCACAGCATGCCGTTGCACTGCAGGGATTCCAAGCCAGAGATCTACTTCTGCATTCTCTGTAGGGATCAAGGAGCCGAAGGTCGTCATCGTACACCGTATGTGTATGAAACCACGAGGGGCCTCACTTGAGGCATCTTGCATGTCATGCACCGGAGCTGCTGCATGATGAAGAAGGATCAAGGGGTGACCTGCGAGGAGCTTCGCGACCTCGAGGTCAGCTACGAGTTTGACTACTTCAACCACGTTCCCCTCGAAATGTTAATCGCGTACGGTCTATAAGGGTATGTATTCTATACGCTTCGGTCGTTACTTCATTACTACATAGATAGATCTTGGGTGTTAAGGAGTTCGAACGTAGGAATTTTTTTGTTTTCTGCTATAGAACTCTTCAAAGATTTCTTGCCACTAGCCATCGCCGCAGCAGGGCTAACATGAAGTGCTAGCTGCTTATCTTTAGCCGAACCGGAGGCAACGCCGGGTTTCTGCAACATTGTAGCAACTGACGATTGCTAGGGAACAACCATAGTTTTCTTATGCGTTACCTTGGTCACCACAACTAGTTTCTTCAACTTTGGTAGTTGTCTTGACCCTCTGCTGCGATGATGCTGGCTGAGGTTGAGATTGTGAAGTTTGAGGCTGCTGGCTAGGCCAAGATTGTTGTTGCTATTGAGTCTTAGTTGACTCGGATGGTTGTTGTGTTTCTTGCTACTACTGATGTTGAGTTGATTTAGAGGGATTTGGCGCTTTCTATTAAACTTGAGGTTGAGTCAACTTCGGGATAACCAGAGTCTTAGCTGAAATTGTCTCGACGCCTGAGTTACTGGTGCCAGAATCTCCCATCTCTCTATTATGGAACGAGGTATTTTCCCTCTGATCTGGCATAGCCTCTAAGGTTGGGTCACCACCTCCCCCTCTAACCTCGGCCTCACCCTCCGGCCGGGAAAGATTCATATCTGGTGTTGAAGGAATGTTAACCCAAACCAGACTAGGGACTCGAGTGTCTTCTGGAGGAGGAGATGGTGGCGAGATAATTAGAGAGGCCATGCTGGAACCACTTTGGGATAGATCCCAAGCAGCTCTGTAGTTATATATAATGAGACAAAAAGAGTCAGAGAAGAAAGAGAGAAGCAAGAAATATAGAAAGAGAGAAACAAGAAATATAGAAATATCTCAGAAGAGGAAGCTTACCCACAGATAATAGGTGGTTCTCTCTGCCTCCGAGGTTTCTTGTACCCCACTTTGTGCCTCTTCGGCTTAGATGACCCGGGCTACAGGGCAGAGGACGGGGCATGTTTCTTCCCTGTGCCTTGACCTCCCACAGCAACAGGAGGCACATCATGCACCTGACCAGCCGGGTTAGCTGGTGTAGAGTTAGGCCGATAGGTGAATGATATAGGCATTAGGTCAAGTACCTCTAGAATATGACAATCATCATCATCATCATCTGGCCATTCCTTTAATGGTTTTAAGACAGGAGTCTTACCATGGGATTGGCCAGAGCCGGTGTTAGGAATGGGCATTAAATCCTTGAAGTCCGGATCTTCCGAATCCGAGGCATCATGATCTTTACACAAGTGCTAGGGGATTTTTCCGTATCCTTGGTAGCTTGCTGAAAAAATTTCTGCACATTGAATCAAAACAAGGTGAAATGAACTAATCTTCCAACATAATGGATATGATGACAAGGATGACTCGGTTTCTTAATGTTGGTGCTGGGTTTTCTCGGCTGAAGGGTGGTTTGCTCCACTACCACTCCTTGACCATATTCGTCTTGAAGATGACCTTGACCCGCCTGTAGACTTGAGCCTTGGATAACTCGGCAGTGGAGACTCGGTTGGGGTCAAAATGACCACTCATATGGCACATCTTATGACTCTAGAGCTGGAAGGGGCAAAACCGGCTGCTGATGAATGTGGCCATGAGATCGTCACCCGACAACCCGAAAACCTTCAACTTGACAAGGTATACGTTAACCTTGTTGATAAATTGGTTCTTGGTCTTCGGGTCGAAATCCCAATTGTCTTTGGAGAGAACATAAATAGAAAAGGGTGGGATCTAAATCATATCTCTCTCGGTATTGTTCTTCACGTAAAAGAAGGATCTCAGCCACTTCTTACATGAGTCAAGACCTTGGATCCGAGGGAAGATGGATTTCTTTCGGGGTGTGATAGAGGTTGCCCCGCATTTGGTCAAAGGATTTTCCCCGGAAGGAACACCTAGAGAGGGAACTACTTGGGACCGAAGTTGAAAGTACTTTGCCCAGAGGTTTACGCAAGGCCAGAGGCCGAGGTATCCCTCGCTGCAAAAGATGAAGGCAGAGAGATAAGCAATGGCATTAGCCGGAAGATGGTGGGGTTGAAGACCAAAGGTTTCAAAGAATTGTTTTTGAAATCGCTCACAACAAGGACAAATCCTCTAGCGAAGTGAGCAACAAAAACAACATACTCACCATGCTCCGCTTCGGGGATTTTCTCATCGCCAGGGATGCAGCAATCTACCTCTGGCGGAATTCACCAGGTCCGCCGGAGCCAATCGATTTCGGCTGGCGAAACATCAGAACCTTCCCATGAATCTCGCGCGAAGGTGGCTTCTTCCTCTTGCTCAGCCATGGAGAGAATGTCTTGGGGATCCATCTCTGGCGCTTTCTCCAGTGATGTGGCATTGGATTCAGAGGCATAAGGCAAAGACTACCACTGTCCCGTAGTGGCCACGGAGAGCCAGGCTTGAGCGGAGAAGGAGTGCTAGAGGGGCAAAGGGGCGGCGCGGTCACGTGTTGCAAGATTCAGTGGCAGTGGCGGCATGATGAGGAAGAAGGAGCGGGAGTGGGGGAAAGTGAACAAGGGTTTCCCCCACTCCCCTATTTAACCGCACAGCACATCGTGGGTAGTGGGATCCGTTGTGCCCATGAGGCCCATGGTGTGTGCGTGTATTTTGCACAAGAAGTTGAAAAGAACGTAGTCACAGTTACGGTGCGGAGGTGCATAACTGCATCTTGTGGCCGTAGCGGCAATCAATGGGCTGTACAGCGAAGAGATGTGTGGCAGTGATAAGTACCATGGTGTGACAATGAATAGTGTGGCACATAGTGTCTAGGCCCAAAAATGAGGCAACATCATGATTGCTTGACACGTAGGATAAGGTAGGGAATACGAAAGAACCCAAGTGGTTAAGGAAGATATCTTGAATATGGAACATTCACTTGGCTAGCCGGAAATATCTTGGTTTGAGCCAAGAAAGATCAATTTCGACAGCAAGTCACTAATTGGCGCTACCGAGTTAAAATTTGTATTGTCCGACATATAGATATGTCGGCAGCATGGACAAGTTCCGAGTAAGTTGAACCTGCTCTGACCTTTTCAGCTAATGTTGCTAAGCCCGCAACAGCTTCAGCGACTAATGTTGGGGGGATGACCCCTGGTAGGGTCAAGCTAAGGTATAAATACAAGGTTAATCGAGATATAGGTTTACTTAAGTGGGTCAACTGAGTAAAGGCCGAGTTACCTAAGCCGGGTTAACCCAACAAGACCTAGCGTATGTCGGCTTAACATATATGTTGTCTCCTCTTTACAGTACCTCCGGGCCAAGTCATCCGGGTAGGGGTGACATGGGGGTTGGCGTACACTAGAAGGTTGTGAGCCTACCTTAGGGTCAACGCATTTGTATCTCATGGGATTCCTGGAGGAGATAAACATGCTAAGTTAAGTGTGCCCCTAAATACCGGATAAATGTCATATCGAGGGTTTCACGGAGGGGACAGTGTCAGACCGCCAACGGTCTAAGAGGATGGGCACGTCAAGTCCCATCAATGGTATCCGGGGGCGACTCCATGATGGGAAGAGGATTTGAGCCTAGCTAACGACTTCTGTACCAGAATAAGCTGAGCATATACCATGCCACATCAGCCCTAGATATAACCTGGCTACCCCTTTATAAGTTGCACTAAGACCTCTAGAGAGAGGGTCGATTCATTTTGCGTACTAGGAAGTACTAGAGAGAGGCAGGAGCACTATATTCTTCTTCTTCCTCTCGATACAGCTCAAGGAGGAATTGTACTTGTTTATATGATCGTATTATGAGATCTAGCATGTAGGAGTAGGGGTGTCATCTCAATAGGAGAGCCCCTAACCTGGGTATATCGTGTGTGCTATGAGATTTGGTGTGTGTTCTTCGTGTGCGGTCTCCACCATGCTATCCCTCCCTGGATTCCACTAGTGTCCATCAGGCCCCATCTTTAGCCATCCGTGACACCACCACGACAATCATCGACTACAAGTTGTACAACCGAAGCATCATGGGTGTCCTCCAACGACGTGTCACCATTGGTGATGGCAAGGGCATCCTCCTCGAAATCCATGAATGCACTTGCAGACATCACGCCGGCAGTCGCGCCCTTGTCGCCAAGGCTTTACAAGCCAGTTTCTACTAGCCAACCGTGATGCGTGATGCCAAAAGCATCGCCTGATTGCCTCTTCACATTAAAAAACTTGTTGAAGAGTCCGAAGTGTGGCCCGATACCGAGCCAACACTCGCACATGGTAATGAAACAAGCAATGTGAAGAACAGAATTGGGAGTCAGCTGGCAAAGCTGAATCCCGTAGAAACAAGGCAATCCACGAACAAAATCCTGGAGTGGAAGAGAAAGACCATGAAGGAGGAATGAAAGAAACATAACGCGGAACCCGGCGGGAGGATGAGGGATTACCTCAGGTCTAGGAATTAGGGAACCTACCTCCTTGTCCAGAATAATGTCAGCCAAGATCCATTGGTAACACAAGTCCCGGTGCCTATCTTCTTGGGGCAGCGGCGGTGACGCCAGATCCAACAGCAGTGGGCTTCTTCTTCCCCTTTTTTTCCCGACAGAGAGATTGCAGGAAGTAACTAGGGAATGCTTTAAGCATGTCCAGTGCAAAGAACATGCAACAAACAATGGAGAGGAACCGATAGACAATGCCAGCGGCGCAAGGAGGAAGAAGATGCAGAGTAACAAAATTATTGCTATGAATTGCTACTTAAGCAACAAAGAGATATCATCCAATGGTCAGAAAGCCCCTCCTCTGACGTGTGGCATGCATCAACACGGAAGCGTGGTGGCATGAACACCGAATGCTCGTCGCATGATCCCCAATCAGCACGGAAATCAAAGACACACAGTTAAAAACCCAAATTTACGCTTGACTGGTCAAACCCTACTCAGACATTGGGACCCACGTCCATCTAGTCCCATCAGCATCGCTCACACTAGCAGCTGAGCTCATTAGTTATCAGAACTGACATCATCACCATTCACACTATTAGCAGCTCAAGACGAAAGTGTGCAACAGTAACTTTTCTTCGACTTACTCAGTTTTTGCTCGAGTCTACGACTCGACCAAATACTCAGGGGCTAATCCTAACATGACTACTGGTCATGCACGCGAAGATTTCTTGGGCCCGGTGTTATCCCATCAAATGCAGGAACAAACATACTACGCCTCGATTCCTTCTTCGAATCCACGATTCAATTATGGACTCAGGGGCTACTCCCATAGGGAGCACTGGAAGCACATTTGACAACATATGACCATCGACAGCAGATGAAAGCATTCAAAGTCCCCACTCGAGTCTACGACTCGAATAGGCACTTGGGGCCTACTCCCATAGGGAGCACTGGCCATGCATCCTATGAAAAGATGAACAATTGAAATAAAATACTATCGAAAAGTGTGTGGACTATGTCCGCATCGTATCATCACAAGCAATAGAAGTTGTTGGCAACCTTGCCTCTTGACAACCGCAATTGCCTTGTACACAAAAAACGTTTCCTAGGCCACCCGAATCACCTCCGTGGTGACAAAACATTCAGATGCCGCATTTACAACGTGAAGATAAATTCTACGGATATGATCCAATGGCCTAGCAACGCACCTGCTGCACTCTACCAGAAACATGCCGTGCCTACAAGCATGATGAAAAATCCTCGACGGACGCCTCGAGTGCACACATAAAATACTAGAATTCGGCTATGTAAGGCCTCTACAACATGAGTTTAATTACACTAGCAACTTGTTTTGCCTGAAGGCAGTTAACTGATACCGATCTGTCGGATGAATCAGGAAGGCATATCAACTATCCCTATGACCTAAATAACAACACCCGATAGAACATTCAGATGAGAAAAGAACACTCATTCGCACTTGAAGACTTCATAGTCTCCCACTGAATCTACGATTCAGATGGACACTCAGGGGCTAATGACATGGGTATACCCCACGGGTACCCATGATTAGCCTATATGGTCCGGCCTAAGAGAAGCCCACAGTGAAAATGGATCCCATGAAGATTCGGGTGGCCTAGGCGTGTGAAGGTGGGAATCCTTGGAGGACACGACAAAGGAGAGATAGAAAGTTTAAATAGAAAAACCCTAGGATGTAACCGACTCGCCTTGATCTCCCGAGACCTGGCCTCCCTATATAAAGGCCAGGAGGGGCGGAGAGAAGGAAATCATAGCCCTAGTTCATACACCTCCAGATTGCATCTACGCACCCCTATAATCCTTCGGTTCCTCCATCAATAAAGAGCAGACAAGCAGGAGTAGGGTTACTTCCGAGGACCTGAACCTTGGTAAACCTTGTGTCCCCGATGTGTTTGTTTGCTAGCCAATTGAAGCTTCCAACACTCCCCTCTTCCTTAAACACAAGTCCATCAACCATGTGCATTGATGAGTTAACCCCTCGTCAATTACAATCAGCAACAGGAAAGAAGCTGCAGTACGTCCTGCAGATCCACTTCAACGCTACCAACAACATGGCAGAATACTAACCTCTCATTGACAGACTTCATGTGGCGAAGGATATTGGCATCAAGCGCATAGTTTGCTGTGGAGATTCTGACTTGGTTTCCCAGCATGTGGTTGGCACCTATGTAGCACCCCCCGGTAAAACCACTACTACAAAATCGCGTGTTGTTTTCCTTTTGTGCATCATCATGACTGCATGCTCATGTCGTCATGCCACATTGCATTTGAGCATCATCATGCATATGTTTGCCTAAAACTATTTTCTAAAAGCCCACCCATGTGTTCTAAACACTCCTTTATTTCAAACGATAAACCCCTGTCTCGTCCGGATCTTTATTTGTCTAAAACTATTTAAAAATTCTATTATTAAAAATAAAACAAACAAATGTTTTAAATAAAAATGTGCGAACCGAGGCAGGCAGCCCATCCCTTAGGCTAGGCCACCTACCACCATGGCAGGCCGACCCAACCTATCTAGACCTAAACCCAAATCCTAGAAACCCTAGTCCCAAACCTAACCACCACACAACACCACCTAACCTAGACCACACCCCACACCGACCGACCCACACCCTCCCTATACACTCACGCAACATGAAGCGACGTGGCACACCCATGAACCGATCCACATACCCCGCATGCACACACTACATCGACCAAGCCACCCACCCCACACGTCGCTCCCCTGGCCCCACCACTCCCTCACGATCCACCTGTTCCCCAACCTCGCCTCCCTCGTGCTTTCCTTCCCTAGCCCGAGAAACTTCCCGAGCCCGAGAAAACCGCCACCACATCTCCTCTGGATCAGCGATGCTGCCGCCGGCCTTAGGCCCTTCCACCACCAGTGGGCCCTCTCCTCTCATCCCCTCCCCGTTCGCAGAGCCTTCCCGAGCCCGCGCAGGCCATTCCCTTCATCGCGTGGCCCAATCTCGCCAGGAGCCACCCGCTGCTGCCTCTACCCGCCGGACCGCCTCGCCGTGATATCCCCGTGAGCAGCGTCATCCCGTGTCGAGGGACCCGCTGCCTCCCTGTTCCCCGGCGGCCACCTCGACCATGAGCTCGACTCCGAAGGTCACCGTCACGCACCACCTCTCCTTGTGCTCCACCGCCGCTGCACGGGACAACTTGACCTTGACCCTGGCCGAGATCCTCGCCCTCTCCCCGGTGGCATCTCCGCCTCAACCATCAAGATCCTCTGGCCACCGCCCCTACAGAGCCCTCCTCCTCCAAGAACCGGCTGCTCTTGTCGAGTGCGCGCCGCCGCTGCGGGACTTGGAGCTCCTTGGCCACCTCCTTCATCTGCCTTGCCACCGTTAGGACTGCAAGCTCCTGCCGCTCGCTAGCCTTGCTCGAGCGCCGCATGTGTGCCTCTGCTTTAGTCGCCCATGTGTGTCCTCTGCAGAATCCGCGACCCACGGACACGGTGATACCTTGATGAAGTTGTTGTGGTGTGTTTAGTGGTATGTTGCCACCCGAAAACACCGATGAAGAGATGGGAGATCAAGATCTTCTTCATGGACCTCCGATGACGGTGCCCTGCCAGATCCGCACCGACTTACCAGTGAACAAAGATGCACCCGAAGGATTCTGAGAAGGCACACACGGTCACCTTCATGGACACAATGACCCAAATATCTTGGTTCCGGATCATCAAGTCCTTCTACACGATCCCCAAATCCTAAACCCTTGGATCCGTTGACCCGAAGCTCTCCCTTCTCGGAACCTGAAGACCGAACCCCGGAACCGGCTTCGTGTTCTCCTTCACGGACGCCAAGACCCCGTTCCTAGAGTCGAGATTGAACCCGAACTCTATCGAACCCATGGAACACAAGGCCGCTAAACCGAGATGTGTGACCCCTCCCGAGCCCCTATTTTATAAATTTCCATCTATATTCTTGTTGCATATTGAATTGTTCATACTTGCATACATATTTGGTGGTTTGGGGGCATTTTGTCGGATCATCTAATAATTAAATATGGAGGTGTTGGGGGATACCCCCGGGTAGGGTCACGCCAGGGTATAAAGGCCGAGTTAGCCGAGGTACGGCAAGGTCAAAGCGAATGCTGGTCGAGTCACCTCAAGGCAGGCCGAATCTCGGGGTAACCCGGACCAGGGGATGTCCACTTAACTGGGTCTCGACCGACTTAAGCCGTAAGTCGGACAGATGAATCTAACTTGTATGCAGGAACAGGTGTGGCCGGATCAACTATGTATGATCCATGTCATATCAAGCTTCTAGGAGAAGGAAGGTATCTCGCTGGTCAAAGGTGACCCCGGTACGCATAGCATGAGCGATGCGGACAGAGGTAGGACCACCGAGGCGTGGCCGACAAAGGTGACGACGCCAATGTCGGCTGACGCGGGCGCCGCAGAGGCTCACGTAGCCTCTGCATGGATGACGCAAGGAAAAGCGAGCCGGCCGGCTTACTATTTTGGGAGGAGGATATGCCTCCACGTATGCCCTAATTGGAGACCTAGCCACCCCTATATAAGGAGGGTTAGGGCCTCTGTAGAAAGGGTTGAGTTTTACTGGGTTGATCTCTATTGGCTAGATTTTACTTGGTTCCTGAGGGTTAGCTAGTGGTGAGAGTAAGAGAGCTCCTTCTTCCTCCTCTCTCCAATACAGCTCGAGGAGCACTTGTAAACCTTAGAAGTGAATTGAATACAAAGCTACTGTGTGTGGAATCACCACACTATCCCTCCCTGGATTCTCCTAGTGCATTTAGTCCCCACCTTTAGCCTATCGATGGAATCTGCCGTGACACCACCACGACAGTTGGCGCCCACCGTGGGGCTAGCGGCGCTAGCAGGGGTCAAGATCCGGACAGGAAACCTCATCGGCATCGGCGAACGCATCGTCTCCAGGCTCGTTCAGCGTTTTGGAGCGCTGGACTTTGTCAGCGACAACGCTGGCTGCTTCGGCAAGCATCCATTTCCGCGCAACGGCCTCTTCGTCAAGCTCGGCGCGCACAAGGTGTACGTTGCTGTCGATGTGTCGTGCGTTCATCCGCGGCACGTCGTCGAGGCAGGCAAGCCACCCCTTAGCGTGGTTCACGGGGCGCGTATCACTCGCTCCCCGGACCGTGCTGAGGTGATGATGACTACGCCTGGCGCTGGTGCAAGCAAGGATCCGGCACCAGATCCGGAGGTAACGCCTAAGGCACCGAGGAAAGGTAGAGGTCCTCCACTAGAGAGGCCTGAGAATGTGCTGCGGGAAGCGATGGATAGCTTGGCAAACCCGGTAGCAGCAGTGGTAGATCCAGCTCAGGCACAGGCCGAGCTAGAGGAAACTAGGCAAAAAATTCTAGAGGGTGCAAAAAAGACAGCCGTGGCTCAGCAGTCATTGAACATGACGCTGCGAGAGTATGCAAAGGCAAATAAAGTAGATGCTGTAAAAGTGAAGGGGAGAAATCTCATGAGTGAAATGAACAAAGAGGGTGATACTATGATTGAGGAGTCAGAAAACTGTTTGTCCGTGGGGATGCCAAAGTATAGTACCCTGGCAAAAAACCTCAGAGCAGCGGATGCAGCTGCGTCCGAGTTAGAGGGTCTAACGGGTGAAGCCCGTCAGAGACAGCAAGACATGGTCAATGAGTTGGTTCGGATCGCGAACAGGCAAAATTAGGAATTGCTCAGGGCTAACCCGGAGAGAGCTGGGGCCTCCAAGATTGTTCATTCAGCGGTGGGTAACCCGGAGAAATCCGCCGGAGCTGCATCGTCTCCTCATGGTGGTCCTAGTAGAGAAGAGGTAGTAACCTCGGCCAGGAGGAACAAACAGATTGTCCCATATGACCCGACAAGGGCAGGGAAAGGAAAATAAGTACAGAGAAATGACGATCAACGAAGTGTGAGCCGAGGTGAAGCTGGTTGAGGTAACCGCGACCAAGGCAATGTCGGTTAAGGTAATGCTGTAAATGGCAATGCCGGACAGCGAAACTCGGCAGGAGCAGGACAACCGCAGCAGCGGAATATACCAAGGCAAGAGCAAAGTGTCGGCCGAGGTATGCAACAGAGAGGTGCTCCACGAGAGAAAGACCAGTATAACGATGGAGATTTGGAAATAGTGAACGCAGGATACCCAAGGCCGGACTATCATGTGATAGGGTCAAGATTGGGAAGCAGGGATTTTATGCCTGATGATGCCAGGTTAAAACTGGATCGGCTGTATAGGTCGGAGCAGATTGAATGTCAAGGTCCCCCGGGTCCTGCGTGTTTTGGACCCCGGATCATGAAGGAGCCTCCGGTACCTAACTTCCAGTTACCTAGAGGCACAAAGACGTATGACGGCAGTACTAAGCCGGAAGATTGGTTGATAAACTATGCCACAACTGTGAAAATTGCTACAGGCAACTTGAGATGGGCTGTGAGATACGTACCCCAGATGTTGGAGGGGCCAGCAAGGGTATGGCTAAACAATTTTCCACCCAGAAGTATTAACTGCTGGATCAATTTTGAGGAAATGTTTATCAGCAATTTCTCAAGTACGTATCAGAGGCCAAATAGGCCACAGACCCTAGAAATGTGTAAGCAGAGACCGAACGAGACAGACCGGGAGTTTTTAACCCGGTGGTGTACCGTGAGAAACTCGTGTGAGGGTGTGATAGAGTCACAGGCCATAGCATGGTTTGCGCAAGGATGCAGATATGCAAGCATGTTGTGGCAAAGATTGCAAAGAGATATGCCAACTACGTTGGCAGAGACGATCCGGATTGCTGATTCGTATGCTTTGGGTGATCCGACTCAACCTAGGCTCGTGTCAAACGAGTCAAATGAGGAGTGCTACCAGAGAGATGGAGTCAGGTCATCCCGGAGGAATGACTACCGGGGTAAAAGAAGAGACGACAGACCGGATTACCGGTATAGTTCGCAACAAGTTGCTGCTGTGAATCAAGATCAGCCCGGAGCAGGGGAAATCAACGTCAGAAAACTGGAGGGCAACAATGGACACCAAGAAATGATGGCAAGAAAACTTGGACGCCAGAGCAAAAGAAACAGTGGCAAGAAAAGAAGGACCGTCCAGGGTATACTTATTGGATCAGCCGTGTAAATTTCACACGCCAAATCCGAGTAACCCAGCGGGTCATACAGTGAGGCAATGTGAGTGGATGCGTAAGATAGAACAAGGTGGTTTGGGGAATGCTTAGGCACCTCGGAACGATCAACCTCGGCAGGAGTTACCCCGACAGCAATTGCTCTCCAGAGCAAACACGCAACAGCTAATGTTGCCTCCCCCTCCGCCGAGGTATGATAACCGTGAGAGAAGGGATGCAGTGCATCAAGTGGAATACCAGCATCAGCCGGATCAGAGGTACCCCGGAAACGAGGGGAGGAATGAGTACAGGGAGCATCATCAGAGTTACTGTGTGTTTACAAGGAGGTGTGAGGATGAAGGAGGGAATGGGTGGCCTTTTATAGGAGGAGGGGGGTGCCCCCTCTCTCCATGGCCGGCACATGGGGGGGGGGGGGGGGTGACCCCTCACCTCCCCCATTCATGTGGTGGTAACTCCTCCACATTAAAATGCCTCTTCATATTCCCTTTTAAAGTCTCCACTTTAAATGCATTAAGTTTCTCCAAATTTAATGCTCTCCCATTTAATAAAACTCTTTTATTAAATTTATTCAGAATTTTGTTAATTACTTTAATTAACAAACATTCAAATATAGCCCCTTGCAATATTTCAATATCACATGCAGAACCACTTTCTGCAATTTCAACCGAAACAATTTCCGGTTTCTATTGAAACAATTCCTGCGCTTTGCAATTCTTTCATCTGAAACATATGTGCTCCAAAATGGTGTCCGGTAACTCTTAAGTGTGCCACCCTCCAGTTCACGAATAATGCAGACATGATCGAGACCCTTCTCGGATCAATAATCAGCAGCGGGACCTGGAGATCCGTACTGACTCCTACACATTCAACGATGACTCCTGTGATCGTGAGAACCTTTAACGCTTGTAACTAAATCCCTTTGTCTCTCGATATATTACATGTCCGAGATTCGATCATCGGTATCTCCATACCTAGTTTGATCTCGTTACCAACATGCACTCTTTTCTAGTTCCGGTGTTAGCAATTAACATGATCTCATGGTCTAAGGATAAAGATTACTTCATATGATGTTATAGGAATATAAACACAATGACTTGATCGTAATGCTATACTTCGTATGAATGTTCATCACATCATTCCACCAATGGTGTGACCTTGTTATTAACAACATCCAATGTCCATGATCAGGAAACCTTGATCATCTTGTTAATCAACAAGCTAGTCTATAAGAGAGGCATGACTAGGAACCCTTTTTGTTTATTAAACACACATGTATTGATGTTTCCTATCAATACAATTATAGCATGCAAAATAAACATCTATCATATACAAGGAATACATAATAACAACTTTATTATTGCCTCTCAGGGCATATTTCCTTCAGTCTCCCACTTGCACTAGAGACAATAATCTAGTTCACATAGTGATAAATCTAACACCCATGGAGTTCTGGTGTTGATCATGTTTTACCCTAGGGAGTACTTTAGTCAACGGATCTACTACATTCAGGTCCGTGTGCACTTTACAAATCTTTATATCTCCATCCTTGACATGCTCGCGGATGGAGTGAAACCAGCGCTTAATATGCTTGGAATTCTTGTGAGACCATGGTTCCTTTGCGTTGGCTATGGCTCCATTGTTGTCACAATAGATCACCATCAGGTCCAATGCACTGGGAACCACACCCAGTTCTGTTATGAACTCCTTCATCCAAACCGCTTCCTGCGCTGCTTCTGAAGCAGCAACATATTCCGCCTCCGTTGTTGATCCAGCCACAACAGGTTGTTTGGAGCTCCTCCAACTAACTGCTGCTCGTTCAAGAGAAATACGTATCTGGATTGAGACTTAGAGTCATCCCGATCAGTGTCAAAGCTAGCATCGACATAACACTTGGCGACTAGCTCTTCTTCACCTTTGTATATAAGAAACATATCCTTAGTTCTTCTCAAGTACTTAAGGATATTCTTGACCGCTATCTAGTGTTCCGAACCCGACAAGTCGAGCCTTATAGATGGTCACATTACCATCAGCATCAGTTTTCCTTTTGAAAATCCATTTATTCTCAACAGCCTTTCGGTCGTGAGGTAAGTCCACCAAGGTCCAAACTTGGTTTTCGTACATGGATTCCATCTCGGATTTCATGGCTTCTAGCCATTTGTTGGAATCCGGGCTCATCATCGCTTCTTCATACGTCGCAGGGTCATCCATTTCATCAACCATGAAATTCACAACAGGATTGCCATACAGTTCAGGAGCTACACGTGTCCTGCTTGACCTGCGAGGTTCGGTAGTGTCCTCTTTCGGAGTTTCATGATCAATATCATTAGCTCTCTCTTCATCAGGTGAAGTCAACTCCGAAACAACTTCCTGTGCTGCGGTACTCGCCATTTCATGAAGAGAAGGTTCAATAACCTCTTCGAGTTCTACCTTCCGACTACTTACACCTTTCGCGAGAAACTCCTTCTCAAGAAAGGATCCATTCTTGGCAACAAAGACCTTTCCCTCGGATCTGTGATAAAAGGTATACCCAATCGTTTCCTTAGGGTATCCTATGAAGACGCATTTTTCTGCTTTGGGTTCGAGTTTATCTGGTTGAAGTTTCTTCACATAAACATCACATCCCCAAACTTTAAGAAATGACAGCTTAGGTTTGTTTCCAAACCATAATTCATACGGTGTCTTTTCAATGGATTTAGATGGTGCCCGATTTAAAGTGAATTCAGCTGTTTCCAGTGCATAACCCCAAAATGACAGAGGTAAGTCAGTCAGAGACATCATAGATCGAACCATATCCAATAAAGTACGATTACGACGTTCTGACACACCATTACGTTGTGGTGTTCCTAAGGCGTGAGTTGTGAAACTATTCCAGTCTTTCATATGTGTTCTAAACTCGTAACTAAGATACTCTCCTCCACGGTCGGACCGCGAAATTTGATCTTTACATTACGATGATTTTCCACTTCATTCTGAAATTCTTTGAACTTTTCAAAAGTTTCAGACTTGTGTTTCATCAAATAGATATACCCATATCTACTCAAATCATCCGTGAAAGTAACAAAATAACGATATCCACCTCGCGCCGACACACTCATTGGTCCACACACATCAGTATGTATGATTTCCAATAAATCTGTCGTCCGTTCCATTGAACCGGAAAACGGCGTTCTAGTCATCTTGCCCATAAGGCATGGCTCACATGTATCAAATGATTCAAAATCAAGTGATTCCAAAAGTCCATCAGAATGGAGTTTCTTCATGCATTTAACACCAATATGACCTAGACGGTAGTGCCACATATATGTAGATATATCATTATCAAGTTTAATCCTTTTAGCATCAACATTATGAATATGCATAATACTACTATCGAGATCCAACAGAAATAAACCATTCAACATAGGTGCATGACCATAAAAGATATTATTCATATAAATCGAACAACCATTGTTCTCAGACTTAAATGAATAACCACTTTGCATCAAACACGATCCGAATACAATGTTCATGCTCAGTGCAGGCACCAAATAACAATTATTTAGGTTTATAACTAATCCCGATGGCATATGGAGAGGCAGCATTCTGACGGTGATCACATCAACTCTTGATCCATTGCCGACCCGCATCGAGACCTCATCCCTTGCTAGTTGTCGCTTGTTCCGCAGCCCCTGAACCGAGTTACATATATTAGCAACCGATCCCGTATCAAATACCCAGGTGCTACTGTGAGTACTAGTCAAGTACACATCAATAACATGTATATCACATATACCTTTGTTTGCCTTGTCGGACTTCTTGTCCGCCAAATACTTGGGCTTAGGCCCAATGGCGATCCCATGCCATAGTAGCACTCGGTGTCAGACTTAGGGCCAGCTCGGGGTTTCTTTTCAGGCGTGGCAACAGACTTGCCACCCTTCTTTCCCTTGTGCTTGCCTTTCTTGTCCTTCTTGAAACCGGTGGTCCTATTGATCATCAACACTTGATGTTCTTTCCTAATCTCCACTTCTGCAGTCTTAAGCATTGACAGAAGCTCGGGAAGAGACTTCTTCATGCCTGCATATTATAGTTCATCACGAAGCTCTTGTAGCTAGGTGGCAGAGATTTGAGAACATGATGTATGCCTAAGTCAATGGGAATCGTTATTCCCAAGGACACAAGCTTATCGGCGTACCCAGACATTTTGAGTACGTGCTCACTAACGGAGTTGTTTTCCTCCATCATGCAGCTAAAGAACTTTTCTGTAGCATTATAACTCTCTACGGCAGCATGGGTATCGAAAATCATTTTCAATTCTCCCATGGTATCAAAGGCATTGCCATTTTCGAAACGCTTTCGAAGTTCTGGCTCTAGCCCATACAGTATGCCGCAATGAACTAAGTTGTGGTCCTCCTGATGAGTTATATAGACATTCTTTTCCTCGTCAGGGGCATCAGGAGCTGGTGGGGGGCCTAGCGGCGCATCTAGCACATATTGCTTTTGTGCAGCAGTGAGGAGAATCCTCAAATTCATAGCCTAGTTGGTGAAGTTGCTACCATTCGCAGCAAGTTTCTCTTTCTCCATGAACACATTGAAATTAAAAGCAGGTGGTGCCATCTACAACAGAATTTGTAAAGTATATTTAGACTAAGTTTATGATAGATTGAGTTCAACTAATCCAAATTACTAATGAACTCCCACTCAAAAACGACATCCCTCGTGTTCTTTTGGTGATTACATGAACCAAATCCACTACACCAAGTCTGATCATCACGTGAGTCGGTGTAGCTTCAAAGGCGAGCATCTATATGGGCATCATATCAACTATATGACTCATGCTTAACCTTTCGGTCCGTGTTCTGAGGCCATGTCTGTACATGCCAGGCTCGTCAAGTAAGAACCTTAGTATTTGCATCTGTAAAACTGTCTTACACCCGTTGTATGAAAGCGTAGAGTTGAGAACACCCGATCATCACGTGATGCCTCAAAACACGATCCACAAAACGGTGCATACTTAATGAAGAACACATTTTATCTTGATATCTAAATGAGGGATCATCTTATAATGCTACCAAACGCGCCAAACTAGCAATATAAGATGCTAACATCTAATGTGTGAAGTGAGGTGATATGGTCCATGCATTTGATCTCTATCATTTGCATCGTGGTATGATCTCTATCATTCCTTTGTGTGTAAGGCCAAGGCCTATGGAACTTACACGTTAAGTGAGTTGTAAGAGTATCTATCATACATCTACTTACAACAATACCATATCAAAACACTAGCCCAGCAACGATCTAAACTAGACGCCTCTAATTTATCAATTGCAAGTTTTACGTGGCTTAGGGCTTTCGGAGATAGAACATGTCTAACCTACGAACATGAACCACAACGAGGATAACCAAGTTATTAGCAACTCGTTGTAAATCAGATATTGACTATAGTAGGATAAGCAGACACCCTTGACCACTTATGCAAAACAAGTTGCATGTCGATTCGTGGAACCGGTCTCATATGCGATGACATGTAAGGTTGGTCGGGCTTCATCCCACTATGCCACCAATATCCAAAGTACATAGAAGATGCAATAACATGATCATCATCGCCCACATATAAACATATGTGTACTACCCGTGCAAAGCACCTACACATAGATTAGGCTCTGATACCCTTTGTTGGGTCATGACATAGAAAACAAAAAATTTCCTACGGTGTGAACTACATGCCAAGATCTATCTACTAGGTACAAAGCAAACGGGTGGACATACATCCATAGAGAACTTACCCTTGAAGACAACGAGCTTTGTTAATGAGTAGGAACTCGTGGTTGATGTAGTCGTACACTTTTCGATCTCAAGATCGTGAGGAAGTCCGAGCGCCGCAACTCAGCAGCGCATCTGCACTCGCACACATGTTCAAGCCACCGGACAACCTTCACCTCCTCGCTCCAGCGATCCAGCGGAAGAAGCAACTCCTTCCAGACAAAATGCCACCGGGAACATGTATCTCGCTAATCCGAGACCATGGGGGAATAATTCTAGAGGGGGAGAGAGATCCTTCACAAGGAGGTGTGAGGATGAAGGAGGGAATGGATGGCCTTTTATAGGAGGGGGGGTGCCCCCTCTCTCCATGGCCGGCACATGGGGGGTGACCCCTCACCTCCCCCATTCATGTGGTGGTAACTCCTCCACATTAAAATGCCTCTTCACATTCCCTTTTAAAGTCTCCACTTTAAATGCATTAAGTTTCTCCAAATTTAATGCTCTCTCATTTAATAAATCTCTTTTATTAACTTTATTCAGAATTTTGTTAATTACTTTAATTAACAAACATTCACATATAGCCCCTTGCAATATTTCAATATCACATGCAGAACCACTTCCTGCAATTTCACCCGAAACAATTTCCGGCTTCTATTGAAACAATTCCTGCGCTTTGCAATTCTTTCGTATGAAACATATGTGCTCCAAAATGGTGTCCGGTAACTCTTAAGTGTGCCACCCTATGGTTCGCGCATAATGCAGACATGATCGAGACCCTTCTCCGATCAATAATCAGCAGCGGGACCTGGAGATCCGTACTGACTCCTACACATTCAACGATGACTCCTGTGATCGTGAGAACCTTTAACGCTTGTAACTAAATCCCTTTGTCTCTCGATATATTACATGTCCGAGATTCGATCATCGGTATCTCCATACCTAGTTTGATCTCGTTACCGACATGCACTCTTTTCTTGTTCCCGTGATATAACATTCTAGTGATCACATCACTTGCTTGCAAGCTATCCTAATGTGATATCACCGAGAGGCCAGTATATCTATCCGTCATCTGGATTGACAAATTCCACTCTTGATCCATGAGCCTCAACATAACACCTTCGTAGCACTGAACCCATCTTTATAGTCACCCTATTACGGTGTGACGTTTGATGTTATCAAGATACTCTTCCGGTGTTAGCAATTAACATGATCTCATGGTCTAAGGATAAAGATTACTTCGTATGATGTTATAGGAATATAAACACAATGACTTGATCGTAATGCTATACTTCGGATGAATGTTCATCACATCATTCCACCAATGGTGTGACCTTGTTATTAACAACATCCAATGTCCATGATCAGGAAACCTTGATCATCTTGTTAATCAACAAGCTAGTCTATAAGAGAGGCATGACTAGGAACCATTTTTGTTTATCAAACACACATGTATTGATGTTTCCTATCAATACAATTATAGCATGCAAAATAAACATCTATCATATACAAGGAATACATAATAACAACTTTATTATTGCCTATAAGGGCATAATTCCTTCAAAGTCCTGGTTCGTATGCGCTAGTGCTAGATTCGACATTCATTGGGCCTAACATCAATGTGAGGTTCTCCAAGGTACTGATTGACAATGGCAGTAGCATTAACATCATGTATGCGGATACAATGCGCAAGTTGGGTATCTCGGAGAACATGCTCCAAGCTACAAGGACAACTTTCCATGGCATTGTGCCAGGCATTTCTTGTGAGCCCATAGGCAAAGTCTGGGTTGACGTATTGTTCGGCACGAGAGTTAATTGCCGAACTGAGAATCTGGAGTTTGAAGTGGTGAACTTAGAAAGTGCGTATCACACGTTACTCGGAAGACCAGCACTAAACAAGTTCATGGCAAGTTGTCACATCAGTTATCTGAAGATGAAGTTGCCCGGGCCAAATGGGGTGATTACCATTGATGGATATTTCCGACGTTCCATTGAGTGTGCGTCTGCCGGGTCTAACCTAGCCGAGTCACTCCTGATTGTGCAGGAAAAAAGAAAAATCCAAGAGGTGGCGGCGTTGGCTCAGTCCGCGCAGCAATATATGCCGATGTTGAGTAATCCGTGTGGTAGTGTTTCGTTCCAAGCCATAAAGGATACCAAGAAAGTGCCTATTGATGATATGTTCCCAGAGCGCACCGTAACAATTGGTGCCGGGATAAATGATAAATAGGAAAGCGAGCTCGTCAACTTCCTCCGTGAGAATCGGGATATTTTTGCTTGGTCCACACAGGACTTGCAAGGTGTTCCGAGGGAGTTGGCCGAGCACTCTTTGAATGTGAGACCCGGAGCAAGGCCGGTGAAGCAACCTCTCCCCCGCTTCGCCGAGGATAGGAGAAAAGTCATTAGAGATGAGATAGCTCGGTCACTAGCAGCAGGATTTATCATGGAGGTTCTTTACCCGGATTGGCTATCTAATCCGGTGCTGGTGGAGAAGAAGGATGATCCGAATGTGGTAGTGGTTTAGCGTATGTGTATCGATTACACGAACCTGAACAAGGCGTGTCCAAAAGATCCATTTCCACTGCCAAGGATAGATCAGGTCATAGACTCAACTACTGGATGTGAACTGTTGTCATTCATTGATGCATATTCTGGTTTCCACCAGATACCTCTGAATCCGGATGATCAAATAAAGACTGCATTTATCACCTCGTATGGGGCTTATTGCTATCGCACCATGCGATTTGGTTTACGTAATGCAGGGGCAATGTACCAAAGATGTATGCAGAAATGTTTGCACGACCAAATAGGTCAAAATGTACAGGTGTATGTGGACGATGTGGTTATCAAGACCAAGGAAAGCAAAACGCTCCTTGACGATATCAGGCAGACATTCGCAAACCTAAGAAGGTTCCGGATGAAGCTTAACCCGGAAAAATGTATCTTCGGTGTCCCAGCTGGAAAATTACTCGGATTCCTTGTCTCCAGCCGAGGTATCGAAGTCAATCCAACTAAAATCCGGGCCATTGACCGAATGGAACTGCCGAAGTGTCTTAACGATGTCCAGAAGTTCACTGCTTGCCTGGCATCGTTAAGTCGGTTTGTATGTCGGTTGGGAGAAAAGGCATTGCCTCTCTATCAACTCATGAAAAAGTCAGACAAGTTCATTTGGACGCCGCAGGCCAATGAAGCGTTTATCCAATTAAAGAAAATGTTAGCCACTGCACCAGTGTTAGCCTCTCCACTATCAAAGGAGCCAATGTTGCTCTATATAGCCACAACCAACCGAGTCGTAAGTGCAGTCATTGTGGTAGAGCGCGACGAAGAGGGTAAGTCAGTGCAAAGGCCAGTGTATTATCTGAGCGAGATATTGTCCGCATCAAAGAAAAATTATCCGCACTATTAGAAAGTGGCGTATGGTGTGTATATGTCGGCAAAGAAGCTAAAGCATTATTTTGAGGAGCACCCCATCAAAGTAATATGTGAAGCTCCTATATCCGAGATAATGAGTAACAAAGATGCAAGTGGAAGAATTGCAAAATGGGCAATTGAGCTAGCTCCCTATGCGCCACAGTATGACAGAAGAGAAGCAATCAAGTCTCAGGCTGTGGCTGACTTTTTCGTGGACTGGGCCGAGGTGCAATATGAACCACCACTACCAGATCCGAACTACTGGAGAATGCACTTTGACGGGTCAAAAACAAAAATCGGGTTAGGCGCCGGAGTTGTGCTTACCTCGCCAAAGAATGACCAGTTGAAGTATGTGCTACAGATCCATTTCGCAGCGTCGAACAATGTCACTGAATATGAAGCACTTGTGCATGGGCTCAAAGTGGCAAAAGAAATTGGGATACGTCAGATCCAATGCTTTGGCGACTCGGATTTGGTAGTTCAGCAAGTCTCGGGGCTGTGGGACGCTCTAGATCCAAACATGGAACTATACATATTCCATGTGCAGAAGATATCTGGTTATTTTGAGGGATGCGAATTTCGCCATGTACCCTGGGTGGAAAATGAAGCTGCCGACGTATTGTCGAAGCTCGGATCAACCCGACAAGCAATTCCACCGGGTGTAGCATTAGAACACCTCAGAAAACCATCCATCAGACCGTCCCCAGAAACCGACTCAATTTACGTCCCAGAGGATCTGTAGTCTGGAGCTATGCCCATGGACATTGACATGGGAGGTGGTCTGTGAAACCGGGGCCTCGGAACCGGGGGCCTTGCAGACCCGGGGACCGCTCAGCGTGATCCGGTGGAAGTTATGCCGGTGGATCAAATGGAAATTGATGAGGATGTGTTCCCTGTACGAGCAATACCAGCTTGGGCACTACCTATATTTCAATTCCTGAAAGATGGAACTTTACCCGCTGAGAAGGTGCTATCCAGGCAAACTCAGAGGAGAGGAAAAGCATACACAATCATCAATTCCGAGCTATACAAAAGGAGTGTGACCAATGTCCTCCAGCGATGTGTTGACCCGGAAGAAGGGCTTGACATCATCCGAGATATACATCAAGGGGAATGTGGGCATCATGCTTCATCCAGAACCTTGGTAGCAAAAGCTTTCCGACATGGATTCTACTGGCCAAGTGCCTTAGAACAAGTAGAATATTTGGTAAGAAAATGCAATGGTTGTCAGAGGCACGCTACCAAGACACATATGCCAATGTCGGAACTCAAGACCATACCAATCACATGGCCATTTGTCGTATGGTGTTTGGACATGGTTGGCCCGTTCAAACCAGCAAGGGGAAACATGACCCACATCCTAGTCATGGTTGACAAATTTACAAAGTGGATTGAAGTAAAGCCAATAAGAAAATGTGATGGAGCTACGGCCGTGACGTTTCTCAAAGACATCATCTTCAGATACGGTTATCCTCACAGTATCATAACTAATAATGACACAAATTTTGCTGAAGGAGCATTTGCACGATTCTGCCGAGATAAGAAGATCCGGCTGGACGTTGCCTCGGTAGCCCACCCCGCATAGAACGGACAAGTGGAAAGATCCAACAGATTGGTATTATCTGGGATAAAACCTCGTCTCATTGAGCCGCTGCAAAGATCAGCGGGGTGCTGGATAGAAGAACTACCAGCGGTATTGTGGAGTTTAAGAACAACTCCGAATCGATCAACAGGCTATACGCCATTCTTTCTGGTATATGGGGCAAAAGCTGTATTACCAGCCGACATAGAGCATGACTCGCCTAGGGTCACCCAATACATAGAAGCCGAAGTGCAAGAAGCCCGGCAAAACGATGTTGATCTGCTGGAAGAAGCGAGAGAATTAGCATTGTCCAGATCCGCCATATATCAGCAAAATCTCCAACGCTATCATAGTCGGAAAAAGTAAACCCCCGAGTCTTCCCGGAAGGTGATCTGGTACTCCGGTTGGTACAACGTACTGCTGGCATGCATAAGTTATCCCCCCATGGGAAGGGCCATTCATTGTGAGCAAAGCATTGCACAATGATTCTTATTATCTTATCGATGCAAAGCCACAGGAAAAGAATAAGGCGGACAGGTCCAGCGAGGAATCTAAGCGTCCATGGAATGTAGCTCTACTTCGTCCTTTCTACACTTAGCAGAGAAGTGTATGTATCCGAGTCTCTCATATGTCGGTATGTATGCCGACAATGAGCTTATCAATGAAATGTTGGCACCTCGAGCAGTAACTCGGGGACTGCCTTAGTAATGAGTATTATCTTCTGTATTTATTGTTTATATGTCGGCTGGCGTAAGTTTTTTCTACTTAACCCGGATTAGTAGTGTGTGAGCACCAAAAACCCAACTCTTCGACTTGCTGCTGTCCAACAAGATTTGGCTTCATGGCAAGCAAGAGAACAAGTTTGGAATTGCGTAGCACATGAAAAACGACTATGGAAAAGAACTTAATCGAGCTGACGTTTGTTTTTCGGACTAACCTTGTGTTTACTTTCGAATTATTATGCTAAATTATTTTGAGCTAAGCCTAAAGTTTCCAAGTATTGTTAAGACAATTTTTGAAGCTCGGATTCGTAAGTCATAAAACCGAATCAAGGTAGACACGAGTCGAGCCAAAAGATTGGATGAACAAGAAAATGAAACTCGGGGACTACGCCCAAGTTAATCTGGCATAAAAACTTAGTAGCAAAATATCACTTGTGTACTGGATACAATTCCACCGGCATACCGGGGATCTGATAAACTTTAAAAAAAATCACTCAAGGAGCAGCAGGAGGAGGAAGTTTGGCGTCATCTTTGCTGTCTTCGATGTCCGAGGCATCGTCCTCTTCGTCCTCATCCGAGCCATCTTCAACGTTCTCAGCATTTTCGTCACCGGCGGCTTCTAGGAAGCTCGGTCCCTCATTCCATTAATGAATGGGAGCATATTCAATGAGGCTATGGGCGCAAGCCTTGCGCCGAGCTACCCACTCTGGGTCACTGGTCCATTTGGATCCGGTGCGCATGCGCGCTAGGAGGTTGAGGTCGATCTTCTCGTACCACGTAAGTACATAGTGGAGGACGGTCTCAGCTTCGGCACGTCCAGCGGATTCCCTCAAAAGGTCGAGCTGGGTCTCGCATTCCATCAATTTATCAACAAGAATTGCGGTCCCCTCCGAAGTGTCTTCTGTAGGCCAAAACGTGTTGAAGATTTGGATTGCAACGTCAAGGATATCATTGCCATAGTTCTTCACGATTTCCACGCGAGAAGACAAGCTGACCAACAGGTCCTCCATGTCATAGGGTATCTCTGCACCGGCAGGAGCAACGGGAGTACCCCTGTCTCGGCGGAAATTAGCAACAGCGGTGCTCGCAATGGCATTGCCCTCTAGAAATTAGCCTGAAAACAAGACAAGAGAAGCGGGTAAAGAAAAGACATGTGAAGTAACCCGGAGAAATATGCCGGATGAGGGAAAGGAGCTTACGTGAAATATGGCTGTGGATCCGAGTCAACTCCTTGGTACAGTCATCACGCCTTTTGCGAAGCTGCACAAGTTCAGTATTCGCCGACTCAAGTTTGACGTCGGCTTCCTGGAGAAGTTCTCGGTCCTTAGCAATCTGGAGATTGAGGCGCTCGCGCTCTTTAGTATAGTCATGGCCCGCCTTTTCAAGTTCGGTCTGATGTTGTGCTTTTAGCTTCTTCATATCTGCCTTGAGCTTGGAAATCTCATCATCTTTGGCTCGGAGGAGGGCAAGCTCATCGTCTTTCTTTTTGAGCTCGACGATCTTTATCACCTTGTTGAGAAAATGCAGCATCATATCAGGCACGGACACACTATCTTCAAGAGATGCTGAAATAGTTTGTTGACCCAGCAAAGCCGAGGTATGAATGGTTGTCGAGCCAAGGAGAAAAGGAGATCGAGAACATAGCAAAGTTGAGCCAAAACGACTTACCCTTGATCTGGTCCAGGTTCTTCCTCATGATAATGTTCTCAGCTTCCACTTCAGCTGCGAAATCCGAATGATGGATTAGTTCGGCGGAAAAGGATGAAGAAAAACGAAAACATGCCAAGGGAGCAAGCTTACCCCTTTTTTCGTATTCAGCGAGAAGTGTATTATGTTTTGCACGCAGCATCTTGTGAGTGTCCAGGAGACGCTAAAATTCGGCGCTCCGGTGGTTGGTGGTCACCTGAAAAGAGTGCAAAATGATAGCTTAGCCTTGTGCATATTCGAAGTGTATAAAATCCGGGCAAAGTGGAACTTTACCCGGCTCTAGGTGTGTGCATATTCGAAGTGTATAAAATCTGGGCAAAGTGGAACTTTACCCGGCTCTAGGTGTGTGCATATTCGAAGTGTACAGAATCCGGGCCAAGTGGAACTTAAGCCGGCTCTAGGTGTGAGCATATTCGAAGTGTACAAGATCCGGGCCAATTGGAACTTAACCCGGCTCTAGGTGTGTGCATATTCGAATTGTACAAGATTCGGGCCAAGTAGAACTTAACCCGGCTCTAGGTGTGTGCATATTCGAAGTGTACAAGATCCGGGCCAAGTAGAACTTAACCCGGCTCTAGGTGTGTGCATATTCGAAGTGTACAAGATCCGGGCCAAGTGGAACTTAACCCGGCTCTAGGTGTGTGCATATTCGAAGTGTACAAAATTCGGGCCAAGTGGAACTTAACCCGGCTCTAGGTGTGTGCATATTCGAAGTTATCAAGGAGCTACGTTAGTTTTCTAAGGAGCATCCGGCCGAGTAACAAGTTACTCCCCCGGAGGCTCGGGGACTAATGGTTATATCACTAATATCTACAACGTGCTAAGGAAAAGGTGAAGTAGCGTACCTCCATCATCCGACCCGCCAGGTTAATTGCCTTAGCGGCTGTGTTCATTTGAGCAGCAAATTTGGCGGGACCGAACTTCTCCGGGAGATCGTCGTTGTGGACGAACTCCGCCTTGTTCTAGTTATCCATGAACTCGATCAAGGTTGGAGGGTATCGTTCACCGCTGAGCATATGGGGCGCCACCAAACCCTTGGCATGCGATTCCCTCCTCTCAACCTGGGCAAGGGCCGGGCTTGTGTGCAAAACGAGTTGCGTGCCAGCTGGCTTGGCAGGGGCATCCTTCGGTGGTGGAGTTTTCTTCGAAAGCATGGACGCGAGTGTGCGCTGTCCAGCCTCGATGGACGTTGCCCTGGTGGCGTCAGGGGCCTTCTTGCCCTTAGGTTGTTGCTGAGAAGTGGAAGTCGTTGCAGCAGATTACCCTTGGGCGCTGCCTTGGTGCTTTCTCACCGAGACTGGGAAGACTCGGACGAGACGGAGGGGCTTGGTGCTGTTGTTGTTGCTTTTGCTGCTGGTGCTTGAGTTGGTGCTGGTGCTGGTGCTGGTTTCTTCTTCGGTGGAGGAGCTGAGGTAACCTCGGTGGTAGCTGGTTGCGGCGGAGTCGAAGTAGTGGTGGCTGCTGCCTCGGCAGAGCCAGTCTCCCCCGCTGCAGGGTTGCCCTCTTCTTGACGAGGTGGGCTGGAACCCGAAGCAGCCGCTGAACCCTCTGGGATTGGGCTCAGGGGGCGTGAATCGTCACCACGAGGGGGAGAAGGGCTGTGTCGGAGCGAGGAGGCAATGCCGGATCCACTCTGTGGGACTTCCACCGTAGCCCTGCCGAATCAAGCAGTGTCGGATGAGAAACTATAACAGTAGAAGAACAAGTAAATGGAAAAGGGAAAAGAGGCTTACTCATCCGAGGTCAAGGGCTCCTTGGGCTTCCGAACCCTTCGTGCTGGGGCCTTGGTTGCAGGCTTGGTGGCAGTTTTGTCCCCCGACTTCTTTCGCCTTTTGGCTGGCTGAGAAGGTCCGGAGGAAGAGGTTGATGCGGCTCCCCGTTTCTTCTTCGGTGCAACCGGAACAGGATCACCCACGGCAAGGGGAGGGTCCTCATGGATCTGCCCACCAGGGTTAGTGATGCCGGAAAAGCATAAGAAAGGGGGACAGCGTCAAATGCTTCCATCACCTCAACATCCGAGTCATCTTCATCGTCGGGCCAATCTCTAATGGAAGAGAGTTTACAGGTGGGTCGCTTGGTCGCGTCGGCCATTGGAAGGAACATCTCCTGATCCGGTTCCTCCTTGTCAGAGGTATCCCAGTCAGGCACCCATTTGAGGAAGGGATCAGTGCCATCCTCGATAGTTTGCTGAAAGAATTGCTAAGGAAAATAAAAGACAACAGAGTTAAATATACAACAGTGACCGACATATGATTTAATTCGGAGAAAGTTTGTGACATGAAGCTTACCACGGGAGGAATCCTATCTCGGCAATAGTGTTCAAATCCCCACGTCTACTCAGAGGAGAAGTCCATGTGGGTGGTGAAGAGGGCCTTGACCCGGCAGTAGATCTCTGTGTTGCTCAACTCGAAAGACGAGGTCCGGTTGGGGTCGCGGCCCCAGCTCATGTGACAGAATTTGTGTGTGCGCTTCTGGAGGGGGGAGATACGGTTGCGCACGAACATAATCATGGCATCCTCATTGCGCAATCCGAGGTCCTTCAACTCCTGGAACCTCTTGTTGACCTGGTTCGCCAGGACGGTGGGCTTCTTGGAGACCACGTCCCATAGCTCCGGATTGGGAGGACCCGGAGCGTAGGGGCGCAGCCGGATCAGATCCTCGGTAGAATCATTCCGGACATAGAAGAATGTCCGGGCCCATCCCTTGCAAGAGTCCAGCCCAGTAACTCGGGGGAAGACGAATAGCCTCCAAGGAGAAATTGATGCAGCACCGAACTGCGTAAGCTGCTTGTCCTCCGGGTCAAGCTGGATGTTCGGAATCACGTTCCGGCGAAGGCCAGAACGGATCGAGCTCGCCGTCGGCTCTGGTCCGGCATAACCTTCGATGGTGGAGGCGAAGGCGGAAAGAGATGTGATGGCATTGGCTAGAAGGTGGTGCGGCTGGAGTTCGTATGTGTTTAACCAGTCGTGGAAAAAGTCGCTCACTGGCAGACCAAATCCGCGCTGAAAATGAGATAGGAACACCCTAAACGGCCGGTGGGGGTCTACTAGGGACATACCAGGGCTCCAGCTAGTGCGGCGAGGCGGGCAAACGAACTGGTGGACAACGGCGAGCTCAGGCGAGGTCGCGGCAGGGGCTGCGATGGATGGAATAAACAGCAACTTCTCCTCCTCTGCGGCAGCTTCCTCCGGTGCAATTCCGGCGAACGGCGGCTCGAGCGGCTCCGACAAGAGAGGGGAAATGGTCAGTGGAGAGAGGGGAGTGGAATGGTGTGAAGATATGGTGCGGGGGAGGTCTCCTTATATAGGCTCGACGCGGCGATAGAGAAGCATGGCGCGACTCGTCGGTGACTGCGAAATAGGGGGGCTACCGGCGTGGCCGAGGTAGGCGAACGGTGGGCGGTCTACTAGCGGTCCTCTACGGTGCAATGGCACGTCTAGGGGCGGTGCCTAACTATCGGGGGCTTCCCGTGCTCTAGGAGACAGAGGCGATGCTCGACGACGATCATGGCGATTGTGGGTCACGCGGCGGTGCACGGCCGTGTTTGGCGGGGTGCTGGTGTCGAGGCGGAGCGGCATGCGCGATTTGGTGTCGAGGCGCGGTCTGCTGCGTGCTGGCGACGATCGTGCTCTGGCGCGCTCTGGCTGCTCGCAGAGAGAGAAAAGCTGACATAGTCTGAGGTGGTCAGGGCACAGCTAGGCTTGGGAAGAAGCGGTGAGGTGCGGTGGGGTTGGGCGTAGCTAGAGGGCACGCTGGAATGGCGCGGCGTGGTCGTTGGCGCGTTGCCCTACGGCGCGGCGACCATATTGTGGCGCTCACTTTTGCTTCAAGCTTAGGGGTAGGTTGGGGAGAGTTTGGTTAGAGCTGGGGAGACAGGGGAACCAAATGAAGGTTAAAAACTCGACAAAGCTTTGATCACAAAATAGTATAAGTTAGGCAGAAAATTCTTGCCTGCCACCTGTTCGACACAATGGCCGCATGAAGAAATTTTTTGAATTTTTCAAAGATTTTTGGTGGAGTGGTTTGTTATATGCTTAAGCCTCTATGGTTGCTTGGGATCTTCAAATGGAAATCATTTGAGTGGTTTTTGAGAAAGGGTGATCTATACATATGAACTACATTCAATTTTCAAATGTCATTTAAATTTAGAGTTTGAAAGTTTTTGGGATGAAACAAAGTGGGCCTTGGTACCTCACTACCTGTACTAGCAAGGGGTGCAAAGATCCACAATTGTTTCTGTTAAGATTTGAGGGTTAGGAATAGCCAAAGTAGGCTAGGTGATTAAAATGGCAAAAGTGACTATTTGCTTAATTAATTCTTTTCGATTTATTTTTCTTTGGGATTTGCTTGGGTATGATCTAGATGATGTGTAATTCACCTTAGAATCATTTTACAATCAATAAATCACTCAATCATGGCAATTCAAAACAACTCCTATTTAAATGCACACACATATGAATGCTTAAAGATTTTTAAATAGAAAAAGTTTTTGTTAACCCTAAATTGGGTAGATTTGATCTTGATCACTTGGATTAAAGTTTTGGGATGTTACACGTAGACAGGGAGGTCGCCGAATAGCAGGATGGAGCCGTTTTCCGGAAAGGTGAATCTGGCGAAACACGATGCATTGTCGATGACATAGACAAACTTGCCGAGTGTAAGCACGAGGCCGGAGGCCACGCGCTCACCGGCTGAAGTTCGGGGTCCCGTGCGGAACGTGACTCCGATCGAATCCATCTAGCCCCATGTGGGAGACAACTGTCGTTTTATTGGGAACGGTAGTACCTGAAAATGTGAGATAGAGGTGTGGGGACTAGCAGGGAAGCTCTCGACAGCGTCCGCATGCAGGATTGGGTACGAGGTAGTGTAGCGAGACACAAGAAGTACTCAGGTTTAGAGCCCTTGTGGTGAGGTAAAACTCCTACTCCTGCCAACCTAACTATGAGTATAATACGGGATACAATCGCTCCTCGAGCTGTATGATCTAGCTGCCTCTTAAATGCTCAGCGTCTAACCTCTGCTACGAGAACCTTGCCCCTCCTTATATTGGTAGAGGGGCAATGGTGTTACCGGCCAGTCTGGCTGGCGGGTCCCACAGGCAGGCCTCAGCCGGCTGGTCATCTACATTACTCGGTATGGTGTGTCATGTCGAAGTACATGTCGTGCGAGTCATCGTGGATCTGATGAGCGCCCGTCTTGAGCACATCGTCGACATCAAATCCACTATGCCCGCGTCACCGACAAAGTATTTTGTAACCCCGTAGTTCTTGTCTTGTCACTATACTAGGGCATACCATGCACTGTGCCGCACGTCGCCCTGTCCTCTTGATTGCGCCCAACTACGTCTGTGTAGCCGGCCTCGTATCTTGTTGCCCTTCCTGGTTCCGACTACCAGCTGGTAGTCGGTACGAAGTGCCCTTGTCCGGCTATGATCTGCTAGCCAGACGCGAGCCACCTGCCTTAGTTCTTGTCTGGTTGGGGTATCCGGTGGTCATCCCCCCAACACCGAGGAACTCAAACAGTTGGCAGTTTTATTCATTCTATTATAGTTGTAGTACTTACTAGTCAGATATAGATAACATGAGTCATCCTGATATCATAAGCAGTCATCAATTTTAGTTAACCATTCCATTATAGTTGCAATACTTACTAGTCAGATACAGTTAGCCAGAGATATCCCAAATCCAGCAGTTGTTGGCACTTTTATTTACTCATTCTGTTGTAGTGAATCTGATTAGTAGACATGTCAAAGTCAAATTCATAGCACTACTTTAGTTATAGTTGTCTATGATCGATATATTGTGTTCCAAGTCATCCATAACCGCGGACACGGCTTTCAGAAAGTTTTACCCTGCAGGGGGTGCAGAAATAGCAACACACACATGATCAACCTCGGGAAGAACCAAATAAAAAGCAATGAGGCCTCACGACAATGCATTCACATGATTCATAAATTATTTCAGGGGCCATCCCATTAAGCTACCCGCAACAAAGTTGGCCGGCTCCGAGACGGACTCAAGGGTTACGCCAATGGCTGTAAACGACTAGAAAACTGAAAGTGTGACTGGGCTTGTCGATACCACGAAAACACTCCGCAATTCCTAAACAGTACAGGTGCTCCACGCATAATCGTAAATAAAGCAGTAAAGCATAACATAAGTACATGGTAGTAAATAAAACGCCAAACTAGTTTGTGGCCCCAAGAAAGAAAGTATGAATCAAGCTCAAGCAAAGGGGGATCCGTAGGGTCTCCCATACGTGGATAGTGCGAATAGTCAAGGAATAGATATCAAGTACTCTGGGCCTACGGGACAGAAGTGAGCATGGAAGAAACAAATATTAGCTATTGCCCACCAGTGCCTCTATATTAGTTATATCTATTCCCAGCATTTTAATATCAAGTTGTAATTAAAGCCATGATCATGTCCACCATTAAACATGTGCCAACCTCCCAACAATGGTGGAATATTTACGACGCGAAGCAGCACCTGAGTAAGCAACTACGACTCGCAAGACCGACTATCTATCAAATAACAGGCAATAGGATGTGTCCAAGGCAATATAGAGGCTACAAGGAATATTAATGGTGCACGAGAACTAAGCCATTGCACATGGATAGCAATAGATCAACAGAAGAAAGTAAATACTATAAATGCAAAATAGGTAGAAAGGGGAAGAATGCTCGCCTAGGGAACACTGCCGAAGGTTCGTTATCCGAAGAACTTATCGATACTCACATCAACTCATCAGCCCAATCCATGAAGAAGCAAAGCACTAAAAGAAACACCGGACGCACTATTTAATAGTACGGCAAAATATCCAACATGATGTATGACATGATAAAGGTGCGATGCAACTAGGCAATATTAAGAAGAACCGGGATCCCGACAAGTAAGTAGGAGGTTCATGTTGTTTAGCTACCCGCAATTTAAATGTTGACTTAACAAGGCAAACATGTCATTGGTTCGCTACACCAATTTAAATGGAGCCAATATATGATTAGAAAAGCCCGGATAGGGTCTCCATATTCAATTATTAGGTGAGTCGACTAAATAGCCCAAATGACCAAGTATGAATGCAATCATGAACAATTTAAGATGCACGAGTATATATTATATTTTATAAAATAGGGCTCGGAAAGGGGACCACACATTGGCGTCGAAGGTCTTGGGGTTCGAGGGTTCGACGGGGGTCCGGGCTCGGAGGGATCGGTCTTTGCCTCAGGGAACGAGTCTTGGCGTCCGTGAAGAACACAAAGCCGGTGCCAAGGTTCGGTCTTCAGGGTCCGTCCGGGGTCGGGGCTCTTCGGATCCGGGAGGAGATCTTGTCATACAGTTGTGTGTTGGACGCCGAGGACCACCAGATCACATAGTGCCTCAGCACACAAGGCAAGAGATCAGCTATGATGGGCTCTGTAAACCATCTCGCTGTGAGATAGAGGATTGCTGATTGGTACACGCAGTAGCAGCAACAAATGGTCTTGGCACATAAGGAGGCATAACAACTACAGGTAGGCAACATGGAGTTGTTCCACCGGTATAAAGCCTAGCAGAACAATGGCGCAGACAGGTTTGTCCTGCAGACATGGCTGGAGCTGGTCTTGTACACGCGGTTCAAGCTGGGTGGCTCAAAAGGACCCAAGGAGCCGGCCTTGCAGCGGAGCCGGGACAAGAACTATCCGGAGGACGCAACAGAGGGGTAGGGCCGACACAGGGCATGTCGGCGTTGAGAAGACGAAACAGCGAGGACGAGGCCGTCTGGGAGATGCAGAGGACGGTGGGGACCTCGACGGTGGCGGCGGGAGGAGGTGTGAAGACGACGACTAGGCCGACAGCGGCGGGGACCTTGGAGGAGCGGGCCATGCCTAGCGGCGGAGGGCCTGGCCGCAGGAGGTGGACGCGCTGGTGGCGGCGGGCTCGATTCAGGGACGACGAATGGAGAGGTACTCGGGCAGCGGCGCGCATAGAGGAGGAGCCGAGCATGGTCAGGGCGGTGAGAAGCTCAGCGGGAAGGGGTCGAGGTAGGTGGAGGCGGAGCCCGAGGTCACGGCAGGACGCGGAGTCACCCTAGACGAGGCAAAGAGTGGCGACGCCGGGGTCTGCTCGAGACGAGGGGCCAGAGGCGGCCGACGCACGGCAGCGGGTGGAGCACCAGGGAGGGCGCGACCGATGCATCGGAAGCAGGAGCATGCGGGGCGCAGCGGAGAGGAGCGCAGAGGGCAGCGGCCGAGAGAGACAGCGAGCGGCGGGGAGGATCTCGAGCGCTGGTGGCGGTAGGTGGCGACGCCCGCATAGAGGATGGTGGCGGGGATCACGGAAAGCAGGAGCGCTCGGGGAGAGAGAGGCGAGGAGATCGAGGCCAGGTGTGGGGCTGTCGGTGGGGTGGGGCCACGGTGTGGGGATCGAGGACGGGGAGAGGGGTGTGACAGGGGAAGGTTGTAGGGCGGCTGTGCACTACGGTGCGTGTCGGTGGGAAGTGGGCAAGGGGCGAGGCGCTGCCCGTTGCGTGTGTCGCTTGCTCGCGTGCGCGTCGCGGGGTGGGCAGCGGGGCGAGCGACAGGTGGGGAGTAGGTGGTGACGAGGGTTTAGATAAGGTTTGGTCTAGGGAAACTGGTTAGGGTTTTGACTCTGGTTTTTATCTGGGTAGTAGGGTACTGCCAGCTGGGTCTTTGGGTCTGGACGGTGGTGGTCTCCCCAGAGTTTTATAATTTTTTTTTGTCTATTTAGTTTGTTTTAAATATTCTTTTGGTAGTTTTAGACAAATAAAAGATCTGGAAGACCGGTGTTTACATTTGAAATAGAGAAGGGGTATTTAGAAATTAAAGATAGGCTTTTTGGAAAATAGTTTTAGGCAAACAGATGCATATGATGATGATGCTCAAATGCAATGTGGCATGATGACGTGAGCATGTGATCATGATGATGCACAAAACAAAACACGGTGATTTTCTAGTAGTGGTTTTACCCAGGGTGCTACAATTCGACACCACTAACAATGGATCCCGCCCTCGAGATCCGCCTAATGGTACATGGAAGAAGGCCAACGGTTTGAATCTTCTGGCTTCATGTAGATCATTGCAACACCACTAACAAAGATTCTTGCTCCATCCTGAAGTCGTCGATACCACCAACAAGAAATCGTTGCTCATGTTCGTTGAGAGAGCATTCCAGAGAAACAAGGACGGAGGTAAATGTCTCGACAGGTAAGGCCACCTTTAACTTCAGAGGAAGAGTTATTTTTTAGATCCGCCGATTCAATATACAAAAGCGAATGATAAGAGTAGTGGTATGGTGGCGACTCTATCCCGCACTCAAAACATTACTCTGTACACGAATAGAACAATTATGCTGCTAACTCTCAGAATTCACACTAAAGACCTTGACAAACAACATTGGAAAATAAAGAAGTGATGCAGACTGTTCGTCGGGTCTGACACAAATGATGTTATCGCATTGGAAAACACCAGGAGATACAAAGAATTTTTTTAGTGAATTTTCAATCTACTGAAAGGTACACAGAGGAAAAATTCCTCAGATAGAATGAAGACCGGATATAGAACACCGTTAGAAGCGGAGAAAACAAAACCCTGAAGGTACGACGGAAACCCAACCACAAGAATTCCTGGACTCGAAGAAAAGATAAGAGAGCAGATTCAAAACACGCAAAGGTAAGAGCAGAGTATCATAGGGGTAAGGAGTAAAAGCAGACCTAATTAGATCTATCCAGCCAATTTTGCAATATAGTTTTTGACACTCTACATCTGCCGTTAGCTAGGTTATCCTACAGGCTAGACCAGTGGGGTATCGTAACAGCTGAGTTATGATACCACTTATCCTCAAATCGGCCCTATGCAAGTTTTAGCGATTCCCGCCAAACCCGCATAGAAACGATTCAAAGATGCCCACCAGGCACTTGCGTGCGGGTGGAAAACGAAGTAATATCATTACACAATAGTCCACGATGGAACCCACAGAACATATATATACAACAACGACTCCATGAGTTAAGAATACAGATACACAGTACAAAGATCCAAATCACCTTGAAAATGATACAATATCCGAGTACGGATAAGAAGCGAATTGGTCTAAGAGCCCTGAGGAATAAGCAATGGAGTCCATAACCTTGCCTAGGACAAGCCGGAAGGGTAATCCTGCTAACGATGTCGAACTTATACCTTCTAAAACAAAAGGGGTGCTAACAAAGGGCAAAGGGAAAAGAGGTCGATCTTGAGGCGATTACAATGAGTCTAGAATTAAAGCTCTCGCCTACATAGGTATGGTGGACTAAAGCGGCTATGAAGCATGCACTAAACAACCTATAGAGACTAGATACAACTGTCGACTATTAGAGAGGGATAAGAAAGACCTACTCGGAACCAACTTGATACTAACACCAATCATACCCATCATAGTATTTCCCCCTCGAGACCAAATGAGGAAGTCAAACCGAGGAACTCACACAGTTGGCAGTTTTACTCATTCCATTATAGTTGCAACACTTACTAGTTAGATATAGATAACATGATTAATCCTGATATCATAAGAAGTGGACAATTTTAGTTAACTATTATGTTGTAGTTGTAATACTTACTAGTCAGATATAATTAGCCAGAGATATCCCAAATCCAGAAGTTGTTAGCACCTTTATTTACTCATTCCGTTGTAGTGAATCTAATTACTAGACATGTCAAAGTCAAATTAATAGCACTACTTTTGTTATAGTTGTCTAAGATCGAGATACTGTGCTCCAAGTCGTCCATAACCGTGGACATGGCTTTTAGAAAGTTTTACCCTGCAGGGGTGCACAAATAGCAACACACACACCACCAACCTCGGGAAGAACCAAATAAAAAGTAACGAGGCCTCACGACATTGCATTCACAGGATTCATAAATTATTTCAGGGGGCCACCCCATTAATCTACCCGCAATGAAGTTGGTCGGCTCCGAGACAGACCCAAGGTTTGCGCCAATGGATATAAACGACTGGGAACACAGAAGTGTGACTGGGCTTGTCGATACCGCGAAAACACTCTGCAATTCTTAAACAGTACAGGTGGTCCAAGCACAATCGTAAACAAATAGTAAAGCATGACATACGTACATGATAGTAATAAAACCCCAAACTAGTTTGTGGCCCCAAGAAATAAAGTGCGAATCAAGCTTAGGCAAAGGGGGATCCATAGGGTCTCCCATATGTGGATAATGCGAATAGTCAAGGAACATTTATCAAGTACTCGGGGCCTACGGGACACAAGTGAGCATGGAAGAACCAAATATTATCTATTTCCCACAGGTGCCTCTGCATTAGTTATATCTATTCCCAACATTTTAATATCAAGTTGTAATTAAAGCCATGATCATCTCCACCATTAAGCATGTGCCAACCTCCCAACAACGATGGAACATCGACGACGCGAAGTAGCACCTAAGCAAGTAACTACGACTCGCAAGGTCGACTGTCTATCAAACAATAGGCAATAGGATGTGTCCAAGTCAATATAGAGGCTGCAAGGAGTATACATGGTGCACGGGAACTAAATCATCACACATAGATATCAATAGATCAATATGAGGAAGTAAATACTATAAATGCAAAATAGGTAGAAAGGGCAAGAATGCTCTCCTGGGGAACACTACCAAAGGTTCGTTATCCGAAGAACTTGTCGATACTCGCATCAACTCAACGGCCTAGTCCATTAATAACCAAAGCACTAAAAGAAACTCCGAACACACTATTTAATACTATGGCAAAAGATCCGGCATGATGAATGTATGATCTATGACATGACAAAGGTGTGATGCAACTAGGCAATATTAAGTGGAACCGGGTTCCCGACAATTACGTAGGAGGTTCATGTTGTTTAGCTACCCCACAATTTAAATGTTGACTTAACAAGGCAAAACATGGCATCGGTTCACTACACCAATTTAAATGGAGCCAATATAAGACTAGAAAAGCCCGGATAGGGTCTCCATATTCAATTGTTAGGTGAGTCAACTAAATACCCCCAAATGATCAAGTATGAATTCAATCATGAACAATTTAAGATGCACGAGTTTATATTACATTTATAAAATAGGGGTCGGAAAAGGGATCGCACATTGGCATAGAAGGTCTTGGGGTCCGAGGGTTCGACGGGGGTCCAGGCTCGGCGGGATCGGTCTTTGCCTTCGGGAATGGGTCTTGGCATCCGTGAAGAAGAACACAAACCCGGTGCCGAGGTTCGGTCTTCAGGGTTTGGGGTCTTCGGGTCCAGAAGGAAATCTTGTCATACAGTTGTGTGTTGGACTCCAAGGACCACCAGATCACATAGTGCCTCAGCACACAAGGCAAGAGAGCATCTATGATGGGCTCTCTAAACCATCTCACTATGAGATAGAGGATTGCCGATTGGTACATGCATTAGCACCAACAAACGGTCTTGGCACATAAGGAGGCAGAACAACTACAAGTAGGAAACAAGGAGTAGTTCCACCGGTATACAGACTAGCAGAACAAGGGTGTAGTCGGGTTTGTCCTGCAGACATGGCTAGAGCTAGTCCTATACGCGCAGTTCAAGCTGGGTGGCTCAGAAGAACCCAAGGAGCCAGCATTGTGGCGGAGCTAGGACGAGAACTGGCCGGAGGATGCAGCAGAGGGGCAGGGCCGACGCAGGGCATGTCGATGTTGAGCATACGAAACAGTGAGTACGAGGCCATCCGAGAGATGTAGAGGATGGCGGGGACCTCGATGGTGGCGGCGGGAGGAGGCGTGAAGACGACGACTAGGCCGATGGCAGTGGGGACCTTGGAGGAGCGGGACGAGCCTGGCAGCAGAGGACCTGGCCGAGCATGGCGGCAGAGGGCCTAACCGCAGGAGGTAGACACGCTCATGGCGGCGGGCTCGATGCAGGGACAACAAACGACGAGGTGCTCGAGAAGCGACGCGCGTAGAGGAGGAGCCGAGCAGGGTCAGGGCGGTGAGGAGCTCGGCCGGATGGGGTCGTGGTAGGAGGAGGCGGAGCCCGAGGTCACGGCAGGATGTAGAGTCCCCTGAATGAGGCAGATGGCAGCGACGCCGGGGTCTCCGCGAGACGAGGGGCCAGAGGCGGTGGACGCACGGCGGCAGGTGGAGCACCAGGGAGGGCGCGGCCGATGCACGATAAGAAGGAGCATGCGGGGCACGGCGGAGAGGAGTATAGAGGGCGTCGACCGAGAGAGAGAGAGCGGCGGGGAGGATCTCGAGCGCTGGTGGTGGTAGGTGGCGATGCCCGCAGAGAGGATGGCAGTGGGATCGTGGAAAGCATGGGCGCTCAGGCAGAGAGAGGTGAGGAGATCGAGGCCAAGCGTGGGGCTATTGGTGGGGTGGGGATAGGGTGTGGGGATCGGGGACGGGGAGAGGGGTATGACAGGGGAAGGTTGCGGGGCGGTTATGCAGTGCGATGCGTGTCAGTGGGAAGTGGGCCAGGGGCGAGGCATTGCATGTTGCGTGTGTCGCTTGTTCGCGTGGGCTGCGCGCGTGTCGCGGGGTGGGAAGTGGGGCGATCGGCAGGTGGGGAGTAGGTGGTGATGAGGGTTTAGATAAGGTTTCGTCTAGGGAAACTAGTTAGGGTTTTGACTCTGGTTTTTATCTGGGTAGTAGGCTATTGCCAGCTGGGCCTTTGGGCCTGGCCGGTGGCGGCCTCCCCAGGATTTTATAAATTTTTTTTGTTTATTTATTTTGTTTTAAATATTCTTTTGGTAAATAGTTTTAGACAAATAAAAGATCCAGAAGAGACTGGACTTTTACATTTGAAATAGAGAAGGGGTATTTAGAAATCAAAGATGGGATTTTTGGAAAATAGTTTTAGGCAAACAGATGCATGATGATGATGATGATGATGCTCAAATGCAATGTGGCATGATGACATGAGCATGCGATCATGATGATGCACAAAACAAAAACACGATGATTTTCTAGTAGTTGTTTTACCTGGGGTGCTACAATTCGACACCACTAACAATGGATCTCGCCCTCGAGATCCGCCTCATGGTACGGGGAAGAAGGCCGACGGTCTGAATCTTCTGGATTCATGTAGATCCTCGTGACACCACTAATAAAGATTCTTGCTCCATCTTGAAGTCTTCGACACCACCAAGAAGAGATTGTTGCTCATGTTCGTTGAGAGAGCATTCTGGAGAAATAAGGACGAAGGTAAAGGTCTCGACAGGTAAGGCCACCTTTAATTCAGTGGAAGGAGTAATTTGCAGATCCACCGATTCAATATACAAAAGTGAATGATAAGAGTAGTGGTATGGTCGCGACTCCATCCCTCACTCAAAGCATTACTCTGTACATGAATAGAAAAATTATGCAACTAACTCTCAGAATTCACACTAAAGACCTTGACAAACAGCATTGTAAAATAAAGAAGTGATGCAATGTTTCCCAGGCAAGCATTCTCCCCGTTTCTACCTATTTTGCTATTATAGTCTTTATTTCCTCCTGTTGATCTATTGCTATCCGTGTTGCGATGCTTTAGTTTCTATGCACCATTTATATTCCTTGCAGCCTCTATATTGCCTTAGACACATCCTATTGCCTATTGTTTGACAGTCAGTCGACCTTGCGAGTCGTAGTTGCTTGCTCAGGTGCTGCTTTGCATTGTTTTCATTCCATCGTTGATGGAAGGTTGGCACATGCTTAATGGTGGAGATGATCATGGCTTTCATTATAACTTGTTAACTAAAATGCTAGAAATAGATGATCATGGCACCGATGGGTAATAGTCAATATTTGGTTTTTAACCGCCCATTTGTGTCCATCTAGGACCCGAGGTCTTGACACCCGTTCCGAGATCGAGCATGCTAACCATAGGTGGGTGTGTGGGAACACCATCGGCTTACTACCTGATTTCACAGTACTATACTAGGCCACAAAGTAGTTTGTGGCTTTATTACTATCCTGTACTTATGCCATGCTTTACTGCTTTCTTTACGATTGCGCGTGGAGCGCCTGTACTGTTTAGGAACCCCGTGCCACGTTTCCGCTGTATCGACAAGCCCAGTCACACTTTCGGGTTCCCAATCATTTACAGTCGTCGCCACATACCCTGGGTCCATATCGGAGACGACCGACTTCATTGCGGGTAGCTTAGTGGGGTGGCCCCCATGTACTTTCTTTGGGTCTGGGAAATGTCGTGTCCGAGGCCCCGTCGCATACCGTTGGGTGTATGTTCAGGATCTTGCTCATATTCGGATCTGACAACAAGGGTTGAAGTGCGTGTGGATACTTTGGTGCACCCCTGCAGGGCTAAATCTTTTCGAAAAGCCGTGTCTGCGGTTATGGACTACTTGGAGCACAATTTTTCGATCATACACAACTATAAATAAAGAATTGCTGTTATAGTTTGACTTTTATCTGATATGACTAGTAAGTTGGATAACCACCATGGAAAGAATGAATAAAACTGCCAACCGTGTGAGTTTCCTTGGCATGACTTCCTCGTTTGGTATCGAGGGGGAAATACCAGGATGGGTGTGTTTGGTGTTAGTATCAGGTTGGTTACAAATAGGTCTTTCTTATCCCTCTCTGATAGCCGATAGTTGTATCGAGTCTCTATAGGTTGTTTAGTGCATGCTTCGCTACCGCTTCAGTCCACCATGGTTATGTAGGCGAGAGCCACCAAATTCTAGACTTGTCGTGTAGTGGCTTCAGTACTGACCGCTCTCTTTTGCCTTTGCCCTTTGTCGGCACCCCTTTTGTTTTAGCAGGTTTGAATGCGGGGAACACTATGATGGCGACATATCGAGATGAAGTAGATGAGATAGCCAAGTGCTTCGATGGCTATGAAGTTAGGTATATCAAAGGGAGGATAATAAGGCGGTAGATCTGCTGTCAAAGCTTGGACCGGCTCACAAACCTATTCCACCTAGCGTTTTCCTAGAGCATCTATGGACACCATCCGTGAAAGGAGTGTTGGGGGATACCCCTGGATAGGGTCACGCCGGGGTATAAAGGCCGAGTTAGCCGAGGTACGGCGCGGTCAAAGAAAGTGCTGGCCGGGTCACCTCAAGGCATGCCGACTTACGGAGTAACCTGCCCCGGAGGGCATTTGCCTAGCATTAATCCGGCCGGTATAAAATATATGTCGGCCATATTTGTCTACCAAATGTGTAGGTACCCTTGTAGCCAGGTTAGCCAAGCGCTAGCCGGGCTACCACTTGGCTTCCAAGAGAAGGAAGGAATCTCCCGTGGGTCAAAAGGTGGCCTCTATCCACTGTAGCATGAGCAAAGCAAGCAGAGGGAAGGACCAGCAGGGCGTGGCCGACAAGGGTGACGCGGGCAATGTCGGCTGACGTAGCTTTTGTCTGGTGACGCCTAAAGGAGAGGATCACGCAGAGGGTTACGTCCATAGTCCGGACGAACCGTTAAAGTGAATAAAGAAGCATCTAGCTTTAACCGAGGGGCATATTCAGGGAATATGCCTCCACATATGCCCTAACTTTGTAACATGGGCTCCCCTATATAAGGAGCACCAGGACCTCCATAGCAGGGGATCGATCATTCTATCTTGGAAGTACACTAGAGCATTGTAGTGGGGGGGGGTAAGAGAACTAGTCTCCTTCTCACGAACTACTCAAGGAGCCCATGTAATTCACCATTGATAGAGTGAAATACAAACATCTGTGTGTGGAATCACCACACTATCCCTCCCTGGATTCCCCTAGTGTTCATTGGCCCCATCTTTAGCCTATCCATGGCATCTATCGTGCCACCACCATGACAGTTGGCGCCCACCGTGGGGCTAGCGGTGCTAGCAGGGGTAAAAATCCGGATGGGAAACATCTTTGACACTGGCGAGCGCATCGTTTCTAGGCTTGTTCAGCGCTTTGGAGCACTGGACTACGTCAGCGACAACGCGGGGAGCTTCGGCAAGAGCCCTCCTCCGTGCAACGGCCTCTTCATCAAGCTTGGCATGCACAAGATCTACGTCGGCATCGATGAGTCCTTTGTATACCCCCGACATGTCGTCGAGGGAGGCGAACCATCTCTCAGCACGGTTAGCAGCCCACGTATCACTCGCCCCGCAAGCCATGTTGAGGTCATGATGACTGCACCAAACGCAGGAGCAAGCAAGGATCCGGCCAGATCCGGAGGTCACGCCAAAGCAGGCAAGGTCTAGATTCCCACCACTAGAAAGGCGAGAGAATGTACTGAAGCAAGCAATAGATAGCCTAGCAACACCAGTAGCTCCTGTTGTAGATCCGGCTCAGGCGCAAGCTGAGTTAGAGGAGACTAGGCAGAAAATGTTAGTTGGGGCGAAAAAAGTAGCCGAGTTGCAGCAGTCGCTGAACATCACCTTGAGGGAATATTCAAAGGCAAACTGCATAGATGGAGTAAAAATCCGAGGTAGAAACCTGATCATAGAAATAGACAAGGAGTGTGAGCCTAGGCCGGGTCAGACAACTACTATAGTGACAGGAGGGCTGGAGAGGTATAGTACCCTGGCAAAAAACCTAAGGGCTGCGAATGCAGCAGCGTACGAGTTAGAGGGTTTAACCGAAGAATCCCGGGAAAGACAACATGAAAGGGTAAATCACTTGTTGAGGGTGGCTTGCCAACAAAATGAGGAGCTGAATAAGGAAAACCTGGCATAACCCGAGGCATCTCGTGTGGTTCATTTGGCAGGGAACAACCCGGCAAAATATGCTGGAGATGCGTCATCCCCGGGTAACGCTCCTAGGAGAGAGGAGGTGGTAACCTCGGGGAGAAGAGACAAACAAATGATTCCGTATGACCCGGTAAGGGCAGGGAAAGGAAAAGCAGTGCAAGTTGACGAGGATCGCCTTAGTGCTAGCTGAGGAGAAGTTGGATGAGGTAACCGCGAACAAGGCAACACCGGTCAAAGGAACATTGCCAACGGCAATGCCGGACAGCGTAATCCGGCGGAAGCAGGGCACAATGTGCCTCAGAACCACCAACAGTAGTACACACCTTGGCAGGAAAGAAGCACAGGACATGCAATACAACTACAGAACGCCCGTCCGGGTCAGGACCGGTACAATGATGGTTATTCGGCAATGGTTGATGCCGGATTCCCTAGACCTGAGCACCACATAATTGGATCAAGATTGGGCAACAGGAACTTGCAGCCGGATGATGCCAGACTGAAGCTGGACCGAATCTATAGGTCGGAGCTGATTGAAGTGCAAGGACCTCTGGGTCCGGCATGATTTGTACTTTGGATCATGAGGGAGCCACCAGTGCTGAAGTTTCAGCTGGCCAGAGGAACAAAGACGTATGATGGCAATACAAAGTTGGATGATTGGCTCATTGATTATGCAACTGCAGTGAACATAGCCGGAGGAAACTTGAGATGGGTTGTGAGATACTCGCCGCAGATGCCGGAAGGACCAGCAAGGGTTTCGCTAAACAACTTGCCACCAAGGAGTGTCAACTGTTGGCTGGATTTTGAGGAGCTGTTTGTAAGCAACTTCTCGAGCACCTACAAGAGGCCAAACAAGCCACAAACTCTGGCATTATGCAAATAGAGGCCAAACAATCCGGACAGAGAATTTTTGACTCGATGGTGTAATGTGCGCAACTCATGTGAAGGGATAATTGAATCACAAGCTATAGCATGGTTCGCCCAAGGCTGTAGATATGGAAGTATGCTGTGGCAGAGGTTGAAACGAGATATGCCAACTACGCTGGCTGAAACGATCCGGATTGCAGATTCGTACACCTTGGGAGACCCAACGCAACCCCGGTTGATGTCAAGCGAGTCCAACGAGGAGTATTACAATAAAGATGGTTCTGGATCATCTAGGAGGAATGACTTTCGAGGTAAGAGAAGGGACGATCGTCCGGATTTCCGGCATAGCTCGCAGCAAGTGGCCGCTGTGGACCGAGATCAGCCTAGTGCCGGCGCAAATCAGTGTCAGAAAACTGGAGGGCAACAGTGGCAACAAAAGAATGAAGGAAAGAAGCCTTGGAACCCGGAGCAGAAGAAACAATGGCAAGATAGAAAGGACCGTCCGAGGTATACATTCGAGTCTATGCTAGATCAGCCATGCAAGTTCCATACGCCAAGTCCGAACAGCTCGGCGAACCATACGACCCAGCAGTGTGAATGGATGAGGAAGTTAGAACAAAGTAGTTCGGGGAATGCGCAGGCACCTCGGCATGATGCACCTTGGCAGGATGGACCTCAGAATGAAGCACCTCGGCAGCAACTATTAACTGGGGGAACGGACAACAGCTTATGTTGCCTCCGCTTCCGCCGAGGTATGAGAACCAGGAAAGGAGTGATGCAGTGCATCAAGTGAACAATCAACAACAAGATCAAGGTTACCACGACAATGAGAGGAGAAATGAGTACAGAGAGCATCATCAGAGTTACTATGTGTTTACTACAGAAGAGACAGATAGAAAGAGTCTACATCGCCGGCATTTGGAGGTGAATGCGGTAATGCCGGCTGTGGTAAGGTATATGCCTTGGTCGGATTAGGAGATTACTTGGGGTATCAAGGATCATCCAAAAATTATGCCAAGTCCAGGGACCTACGCTTTGGTCCTGGATCCGACATTCATTGGGCCAAATGTCAACGTAAGGTTCTCAAAGGTACTGATAGACAATGGCAGTAGCATTAACATCATGTACAAGGATACCATGCACAAGTTGGGGATATCAGAGAACATGCTCCAAGCAACTAGGACCACCTATCATGGCATTGTGCCAGGTATATCATGTGAACCAATTGGAAAGGTCTGGGTTGACATGCTATTCGGAACAAGGGATAACTGCCGGACTGAAAATCTGGAGTTCGAAGTGGTAAACTTGGAAAGAGCTTATCACGCGTTACTCGTTTGACCAACTTTGAGCAAGTTCATGGAAAGTACTCAAGTCAGTTACCTGAAGATGAAAATGCCCGGACCAAGGGGAGTGATAACCATAGGTGGGGACTTCAGACGCTCTATTGAATGTGCGTCTGCCGGGTCTAACCTGGACGAGTCACTCGTGACCGCTCAGGAGAAGAAGAAAATCATGGGGGTGGCTACACTGGCTCAGCCTGTGCAACAGCATATGCCGGTCCTGACCAACCCACATGGTAGTGTGTAATTTAAAGCGACAAAGGACACTAAGAAAGTGCCAATTGATGATCAGTTCCTAGAGCGCACCGTGACTATTGGTGCCGAGTTAAGCGACAAATAGGAAAACGAGCTCGTCAACTTCCTCCATGAGAATCGGGACATTTTTGCTTGGTCTACACAGACCTGCAAGGTGTGCCGAGGGAGTTGACCGAGCACTCTCTAAACGTGAGACCCGGAGAAAAACAGTGAAGCAACCTCTCTGCCGCTTTGCCGAGGACAAGAGAAAAGCTATTGGAGATGAGATAGCTCGGCTCCTTGCAGCCGGATTTATCGTGGAAGTACTTTACCCGGATTGGCTCTCTAATACGGTGCTCGTGGAGAAAAAGAAGGACGATCCGAATGTGGCAGTGGTATGGCGCATGTGTATCGACTACACGAACCTGAATAAGGCATTTCTAAAAGACCCATTTCCACTGCCGAGGATATATCAGGTCATAGATTCAACTGCTGGGTGTGAGTTGTTGTCATTCATAGATGCATATTCTGGTTTCCACCATATACCCCTGAAACCGGATGATCAAATAAAGATTGCATTTATCACCCCGTATGGGGCTTATTGCTATCGCACTATGTCGTTCTAATTATGTAATGCATGATCAACATACCAGCGATGCATGCAAAAATGCTTGCATGACCAAATAGGTCGGAATGTGCAAGTTTATGTCGATGATGTGGTGATAAAGACCAAGGAAAGTAACACACTCCTTTAGGATATCCAACAAACATTCACGAACCTAAGGAGGTTCCGGATGAAGCTTAACCCGAAAAAATGTACCTTTGGTGTGCCGGCAGGAAAATTACTCGGTTTCCTTGTTTTTGGCCGAGGTATTGAAACCAATCCCACAAAAATCTGGGCCATAGAGAGAATGGAACTGCCGAAGTGCCTTAACGACGTGCAGAAGTTTACTGGTTGCCTGGCATCGTTAAGCTGGTTTGTAAGTCAGCTAGGAGAGAAGGCCTTGCCCCTCTACCAGTTAATGAAAAAAGCAGATAAATTTACATGGACACCGCAAGCTGATAGCGCGTTCCATGAGTTGAAAAAGATGTTGTCCTCTGCACCAATATTAGCTGCGCCATTACCCAAGGAGCCAATGTTGCTCTATATAGCCGTGACCAACCAGGTCGTAAGGGCAGTAATTGTAGTGGAACGCGACGAGGAAAGAAAGTCGGTGCAAAGGCCTGTGTATTACTTGAGCGAGGTACTATCGGCTTCAAAACAGAACAACCCTCACTATCAAAAGATGGCGTATGGCGTGTATATGTTGGCAAAGAAACTCAAACACTACTTTGAGGAGTACCCCATCAAGGTAGTGTGTGAAACACCCATATCCGAGATTATGGGTAATAAAGACGCTAGTAGCCGAATTGCAAAATGGGCAATTGAGTTAGCCCCGTATGCACCACAATTTGATAGTAGGGATGCAATCAAGACACAAGCAGTGGCGGATTTCTTTGTGGACTGGGCTGAGATGCAGTATGAACCACCTGTGCCGGACTCAAATTACTGGCGAATGCACTTTGATGGATCAAAGCTAAAGGAAGGACTAGAGGCCGGGGTAGTGCTTACCTCGCCCAAGAAGCACCAATTGAAATATGTCCTCCAGATCCATTTTAGCGTGTCAAATAATGTGGCTGAGTATGAAACACTGGTGCATGGACTCAAAGTAGCAAAGGAGGTAGGCATACGTTGGATACTATGTTTTGGTGATTCTGATTTGGTGGTGCAGCAAGTGTCTGGCAATTGGGATGCTCTGGATGCAAACATGGCACTCTACAAATTTGATGTCCAAAATATAAGTGGTTTCTTCGAGGGATGTGAATTCCATCATGTACCTCGGATCGAAAACGAAGTAGCTGACGTATTATCCAAGTTAGGATCATCCTGGCAGCCAATTCCGCCAGACATTGCATTGGAGCACTTGAGAAAACCATCTATCACACCCTCACCAGAATCCGAGTCAATATATATCTCGGCACTTCCCGGATCATAAGCTACTCCAATGGAAATAGACTGGGGGAAGCACCTCAGCTAACCCGGGGAATGCCTCAGTAGACCCGGGGACTATCGTGCAGAACCCGGGGACTCCGGATCAGTCCGGCCTCGGAGTAATGTCGGTGGATGCAATGGAAGTTGATGAGGAGCTTTTTCCCATCTGAGCTATACCTACATGGGCCAAACCAATATTCGAATTCCTAAAGGAGGGAATTTTGCCGGATGATGAGGTACTCTCAAGGCAAATCCAGAGAAGGGCAAAAGCATACACCATCATCAACGCCAAACTATACAAAATAAGCGTAACCAGAGTGTTGCAACGATGCATAGACCCAGAAGAAGGGCTTGACATACTCCGAGATATTCATCAAGGAGAATGTGGTCATCATGCATCCTCTAGAGCGTTGGTGGCGAAATCTTTTCGACATGGATTCTATTGGCCAAATTCCCTGGAACAAGAAGAGGATCTGGTGAGGAAATGCAATGGCTACCAAAGATACGCCACAAAAACCCACATGCCAATGTCGGAACTCAAAACTATTCCCATTACATGGCCATTTGCTGTGTAGTGCCTGGATATGGTAGGACCATTTAAGCCGGCAAAGGAAGGAATGACCCATATCCTGGTTATGGTGGAAAAGTTTACAAAATGGATTGAAGTTAAGCCAATCAGGAAATGTGATGGGGCAACAACAGTGACATTCCTCAAGGACATAATCTTGAGATATGGCTATCCCCACAGTACCATAATTGATAATGGCACAAATTTTGCTGAAGGAGCATTTGCGAGGTTCTTCCGAGAAAAGAAGATCCGGTTAGATGTTGCCTCCATAGCCCACCCCGCATCGAACGGGTAAGTGGAAAGATCCAATAGACTAGTCTTGTCCAGGATAAAACCCTGGCTCACAGAGCCACTGTAAAGATCATCGAGGTGCTGGATAGAAGAACTACCACCAGTACTATGGAGTTTAAGAACAACTCCGAATCGATCAACAGGCTATACACCATTTTTTCTAGTATATGGGGCAGAAGCTGTACTACCGGCCAACATAGAGCATGATTCGCCAAGGATCACCCAATACACAAAAGCCTAAGTGTGCGAAGCTTGGCAAAACAATGTTGATCTGCTGGAAGAAGCGAGAGAACTAGCATTGTCCAGATCTTCCATATATCAGCAAAACCTTCGACGCTATCATAGCCGAAAGTAAACCCTCGAGTCTTCTGGGAAGGTGATCTGGTACTCCGGCTGGTGCAACACACTACTGGCATGCATAAGTTTCCCCCCCCATGGGAAGGACCTTTCATTGTAAGCAAAGCTTTGCACAATGATTCCTACTATCTTATTGATGCACATCCACAGGATACGAACAAGGCGGACAAGTCCGGAGAGGAATCTAAGCGACCGTAGAATGTAGCACTACTTCATCCTTTTTACACCTGACAAAAGAGGTGAATGTATCCGAGTTACTCATATGTCGGTATGTATGTCGGCAATGATCCTATCAATGAAACTTCAGCACCCCTAGCAAAAACTCGGGGACTGCCTTAAAAATTGTCTTTCTTGCTTTTATGTCTTATATACGACGACTGGCTTAAGTTTCTTATACCCTAGTAGGATTAGTAGTGTGTGAGCACAAAAAAACCCAACTCTTCGTCTTTGCTATTGTCCAACAAGAATTGGCTTCATGGCAAGCAAGAGAACAAGTTTGGAATCACGAAGCACATGAAAAACGACTAAGGAAAGGAAAGTAATCGATCCAACGTTTGTTATTTTGACAAACCCTGTATTTACTTCATTTATTTTTCACTGGATTATTTTGAGCTAATCTCAAAGTTTCAAGTATTGTTAAGTCAATTTTTTGAACCTCGGACTCGCAAGTCAAAAAACCGAATCAAGGTAGACGTGAGCCGATTCATAAAGTTGGAGGAACAAGAAAAAGAAACCCGGGGACTACGCCCACGTTAATCCGAAATTAAGAACTTAGTAGCAAACGAAATTGATCGTAGAAAACTAAATCATTGTGCTTAAGTACAAATTCACCCGGCATACCGGGGATCTGACGAATATTGTTAAGTGTTTTTCAAGCCCAAGGGGCAGGAGCTGAAGCTGAATCATCAGTCGAGGGAGGAGGTACTTCGACATGTTGGGGCGGGGTGCTAGCCCCAGCCTCATATTTAGGATTGGCCTCCTCATCCTCTGGGTCTTCAGCATCGTCGCCAAGCTCGGAGGCCTCTTCCTCACCCTCCTCATCCTCCTCACCACCATCACCTCCATAAGAAACATTGGCATCATCAAATACATCAAGATAACTCAGACCCTCATTCCAGCTGTGGCAGAAGGCATATTGGATGAGCTTGTTGGCACAGGCTTTGCATTAAGCGATGCACTCTAGGTCATTGGACCACTTTGATCCAGTGCGCATGTGGTCAAGCATCCCCAAATCCATCTCTTCATACCAAGAGAGAACAAACTGCAACGCTGTATCAGCTCCGGCTCGAGTAGCAGATTCCCGCCAAAGGTGAACTTGGGTCTCGCACTCCATGAGTTTTGCCAGAAAAGCAGTGCTTCCTTTGGGGGTGGTCTCGGTAGGCCAGAGAGCATTGAACATCCGAACCGCTACCGACACTATGTCCGTGCCATAGTTCTTCACAATTTCAAGACAGGCAGTAAGGCTAGGAATTGACCCATCGGCAGGACCCGTTGGGATACCCCGCTGCTGGCGAGACCTAGCCATAGCACCAGAATCAATAGAGTCACGTTCTGGGAACTTGCCTGCGAACAGAACAAGGGATGTCAGTGAGCAAGAACACTAAATCCGAAGAGATAAGAATTGAAAATAGGAAGGGAACTCACGTGAAATGTGGAAAAGGATACGAGTGAGCTCAGCATACACATTTGTGTTGCTGGCCTAGAGTATTTCATATTCGAAGGTCACCGACGTAAGTTTTACGTCGTCTTCCTGTAGCAAGTCCTTGTCCTTGGAAATTTGAGTGCTTAGGTGCTCCTTTTCCTCGGCGAACTCCTGATCAAACTTATCCAGCTAGGATTTGTGAAGGTCCTTGAGCCTTTGGATTTCGGTGTTCAGCCGAGTAATCTCTGGGTCCTTGAGGTGCAGCTGAGTAATGTCGTCATCCTTCTTCTTTAATTCAGCATGGTGCTTCCCTATTTGTTCGAAAAAATGTGTCATCATGTCAGGAATGGGCACGCTATCTTCAAGTGTAACTGCAATAGTGAGTTGACCCAGCAGAGCCGAGGTATAAATATCTACCGAGTCAAGGAAAGAGCACGCAATGGCTAAAGGAACAAGACAAGTTACCTTGGATCTCAGCCAAGTTCTTGTGCATGATGACATTTTCAGACTCAACCTCGGCTACATGATTCGGATAACAAATTAATCGGATAGCAACTAACTCGAAGGAATGAGAAGGAAAAGGTCTTAAGCAAAGAAAGTTACCCTTCTTCTGTTGATCAACCAACAACTTGCTGTATCTGGCACGAAGATCTTTGTATGAGTCCAGCAAACGCTGGAACTCAGCAGTTCGACAGTTGGTGGTGATCTAAAAAACAAGCCAATGTTAGTTCACAGATAAAATAAAGTAATTCAAAGTCTACAAGATCTGGGCCAAGTGGAACTTAACCCGGCTCTTGGTGTGTGGTAATTTGAACTCTACAAGATCCAGGCCAAGTGGAACTTAACCCGGCTCTAGGTTTGTGGTAATTCGAAGTATACAAGATCCGGGCCAAGTGGAACTTAACCCGGCTCTAGGTGTGTGGATATTTGAAATCTACAAGATCTAGGCCAAGTGGAACTTAACCCGGCTCTAGGTGTGTGGATATTCGAAGTCTACAAGATCCGCGCCAAGTGGAACTTAACCCGGCTGTAGGTGTGTGGATATTTGAAGTCTACAAGATCCGGGCCAAGTGGAACTTAACTTGGCTCTAGGTGTGTGGATATTCGAAGTATATAAGATCCAGGCCAAGTGGAACTTAACCCAGCTCTAGGTGTGTGGATATTTGAAAATGTTAAGGACTTACACTAAATTCTCTAAGAGCATCCGACCGAGTAATAAATTACTCCCTCGGAGGCTTGGGGACTAGTGGGTATATCTATAAGTGTTTGTGTACATAAAGAAGCATAGCAGAAAAAGAGGATTACCTCCATCATCCGGCTAGCCAGAGAAATAGCCTTGGTAGCGGAGTTCATTTGAGCGCTAAACTCCGCCGGGTCAAACTTCTCTGGCAGATCATCTTGCGGGTCGATAAAGTTGGCGTTATTCCAGTTGTGCACATATTCTGTAAGCGCTGGACTGTAGCTTTCACCGCTAAGAGAATGGCTCGTCACCAAGCCCTTGGCATGGGCCTCCCGCCTCGCGGACTGAGCAGCAGCAGGACTGGTATGCATGATCAATTGCTTGCTGCTCTCAGAGCCGACTGCAGGAGGGCCAGAAGGGGAATCCTTGGCGGGCTCGGCGGCTTTCTTGCTCTTGCCGGATGATGCTGGCCACTGAAGAAGAGCCGAGGCAGCAGAATCGGATTGACCTTGGGAGGCTGGCTGAAAAATGTCCTTGATGGACACAGTGGATCCGGAGGCAGCGGACTGAGACTTCTTCTTCGAGGAGGGCTTGGTTGTGACTGGTGCTATAGGTACTAGTGCTGCTAGTGCTGGTACTATTGGTACTGCTACTGCTGGTGTTGCTGGTGCTACTGGTGCTGCTGGTACAAAAACTGACGATGCTGTAGAGACTAGAACTGAGGAGGAAGCTGTTTGAGGCGATGCCGATGAAGCTGGCTCCTCGGAGCTGGATGGCTACCGCGGAGCATAGGAACTAGGGATATCCAACATCATCGTATCCTTGGCCACTCTAATGCCCCCCATGTCGATGTTGCCCTCCTCATGACAAGGCGGGCTCTGATCTGGTGCAGCCACGGAATCCTCTTGGATAGGACTCAGCGGACGAACATCGTCGTCACGGGGAGAAGAGCCATGCCGGATCAGAGAAGAAATGCTGGGGCCACTCTGGGGAATGACCCTAGGAGCGCCGAAGGAACGAAAAAACAGCAAGTCAAAAGGAGAAAGAAAGGCAAAGGCAGAAGCAGAAAGACTCAAAAGTGAACGGGAAAGGAAAAGCGACTTACTCGTCTGAGGTTTGGGTGCCCTCCAGACTGTGCTCTTTATCGCAGGCTTGGCCGGAGCCTTGACCCCGAATTTCTTCTGCCTCTTCTTGGGCGGTGGCGTCTTTGAAGCTGTGGCCGAGGTAGCCGCACACTTCTGGGAAGGGGTAGGTGCTGGATAATCCGTGGCAAGAGGGGGAACCTCGAAGACCTGACCGGCTGGGTTAGCTGAAGATTCGGACATAACCGGGAATGCGTAAGAGATAGGCACCAGGTCAAGTACCTCCAGAACCTCAACATCCGAGTCATCATCATCTAGCCAATCCCTTAGAGAAGAGGCCTTACCAAAGGGTCGTTTGGTGCTGTCTGGAGTAGGCAAGAATCTCTCCGAGTCAAGCTCCTCCTCGCCCGACTCTGCGCAGTCCGCCACCCATTTGAGGGCCAGCTCCTTGCCATCCTCAATTGACTGCTGGAGAAATAGCTGAGAGCAAAAGTACTAATGGTTAAGTTAGGGGGCTATCCGACATACCGCAAGACCCGGAAAAGATACCAAGAGAAGGGTTTACCTTAGGAGGCAATTTGGCCCAGGAGAAGGGCGCAAGCCCCCATTTCCATGCCTCGGAGAACTCCTTCTCCACATTGAATATGGCCTTGACCCGGCGGAACACCTCGGAGTAATTAAGCTCGAAGGAGGAGGTCCGGTGGGGATCAAGGGGGCCACTCAGATAGCAAATCTTGTGGGCGCGTTTCTGCAGAGGGGAGACCAGGCTGCGGACGAAGGTAATTATAACATCCTCGCCCCGCAACCCCAACTTGACCAGCTCCTTGATCCGGTGATCAACCTGGTTCGCCAAGGCTGTGGGCTGTTTCGGGATACTCTCCAATAGAGAGGTATCCAGGACACCTATCTTGAAGGGGAGGAGCTGGATCAAGTTTACGTCCGCTGTATTTCGTACATAGAAGAAGGTCCGGGCCCAGCCTTTGCAAGATTCAAGGCTGGTGACCTGGGGGAAAGCGGAGTTCTTGTGGGGAGATATTGAGGCTCCACCGCACTAAGTCAAGTGCTTGTCAGTAGGGGCAAGGTGCTTGTCAGGGACGACATTTTTCCTGAGACCAAAGAATTTGATCCACATTTCTTTGGAGGGATAGAGGCTGGTATACCCATCTATGCTAGAGGCAAAAGAAGAAAGAGAGGTAATGGCCTTGGCGGGGAGATGATGCGGTTGAAGTTGATAGGTGGAAATGAAATCATGAAAGAAATCAAAAACGGGCAAGCTGAAGCAGCATTGGAAATTGGAGAGAAAGACAACGAATTCGCCAGGATTTGGAGAGGGAGTTATCTCCTGAGCGGCGAGGCAGCAGGCGACACCCGCAGGAATGCGACGGGTCGCATAAAGCCAATCCAGGTCATCCTGGCAGACGAAGGCACCCGCCCAACCGCCACGCTCAGGGGCTTCATCATCTTCTTCCTCATGAGAACCGACGGCGGCCTCCTCCTCTGTCATGGTGAAATCAAGATCCTCGAGAAAATAGTCAGAAAAATGGTATCCACAGTGGGGAACTTGGAAGTCTGCAGGCCGTGTGGTGAAGCCCTCAGCGAGACTCCCGTGGTGGCGACACGGTGCATAAAGAGCATGAACGCGGTAGCGGCAGCGCAGCACTAGCACAGAAGCGGTGGCATCACTGTGGAGAAGAAGAGGGGTAGGGGGCGCACGAAGTAGGGGAACTTCCCCAAGGGCCGCCCTGCCCCCTATTTAATCGCGTGTCATAGGAACGTAGTAGGATCAGTTGCGGCGGCCCAACCGCATGTTGTGGCCGTGTATCCTCCAAATAACCCAATCATGCACATGCCACAACAAGGGATATAGGGAAACCGGGAACCTATGACGTGATGTTATGATATAGTTAACGAGGGGCTGCCGCGATGGGACATGCAAAGCAGTTATTCCTAACATTTACTACAGTAACAGGCGCAGTAAACTGGCGCGACCCTTAAAATGAGGCAAGGTGATGATTACCCGCCACATAAGACATAGGGAATCATATGAGAGAAGGAAAGGTAACCCGGATACCTGGGCTAAAACCCGGCCAGTGAAGAAATAATTTGGATTGAGCCAGGGGAGCGTCAAAGCAAAGAGTCCGGGTTACGGAATAACTCGGCTGCAGAAGAGCAGATTCGGATAGTGGAACCTACTGTGGCCTGAACAATAGAAGTTGCTAAGACCGCACCAGCTTTAGGGACTAATGTTGGGGGGATACCCCCATGTAGGGTCACACCGAGGTATAAAGGCCGAGTTAGCCGAGGTATGGCGCGATCAAAGCAAGTGCTGGCCGGGTCAACTCAAGGCAGGCCGACTTACGGAGTAACCCGGCCCGGAGGGCATTTTCCTAGCATTAATCCGGCCGGCATAAAATATATGTCGGCCATATTTGTCTACCAAATGTGCAGGTACCCTCGTAGCCGGGTTAGCCAAGTGCTAGCCGGGCTACCACTTGGCTTCCAAGAGAAGGAAGGAATCTCCTGTTGGTCAAAAGGTGGCCTCTGTCCACTGTAGAATGAGCGAAGCAAGCAGAGGGAAGGACCAGCGGGGCGTGGCCGACAAGCGTGACGCGGGCAATGTCGGCTGACGTAGCTTGTGTCTGGTGACGCCTAAAGGCAAGGAGCACGTAGAGGGTTACATCCATAGTCTGGAGGAACCGTTGAAGTGAATAAAGAAGCATCTAGCTTTAACCGAGGGGTATATTCGGGGAATATGCCTCCACGTATGCCCTAACTTTGTAACCTGGGATCCCCTATATAAGGAGCACCAGGATCTCCATTGCAGGGGATCGATCATTCTATCTTGGAAGTACCCTAGAGCATTGTAGTGGGGGGTAAGAGAACTAGTCGCCTTCTCACGAACTGCTCAAGGAGCCCTTGTAATCCACCATTGATAGAGTGAAATACAAACATCTGTGTGTGGAATCACCACACTATCCCTCCCTTGATTCCCCTAGTGTTCATTGGCCCCATCTTTAGCCTATCCATGGCATCTGCCATGCCACCACCATGACAAGGAGTAGACCCTAACAACCCATATAAAGTTGATTCATTTGTTAACTCAGTCATAGTGACCTCTCTGGCTTGGACGAAACCGTTCATGGACTACCTTCAAGATGGAACATTTCCTACCGACAAAGTCAAAAGCCAGCATATAGTACGCAAAGCAAAAGTCTATACTATAACAGATGGCCAACTTTACAAATGAAGCACCACAAGAATATTCCTACGGTGCGTCTCCGAGCATGAAGGTATGGAAATCCTTAGAGATATTTGTCTTAGAGATTGCGGGTATCATGCTGCTCCCCGATCATTGGTCTCAAAAGCCTTCCGGCAAAGATTCTATTAGACGACCGCCAACGTGGACACGGACAAGATGGTGCAGACTTGTATTGGATGTCATTTCTATGCAAACAACCACATGTTCCAGCTGAAGAATTCCAAACGATACTAGGTACTTGGCCATTTGCAGTCTGGGGGCTTGACATGGTTGGTCCCTTGAAGACGACACCTTGTGGTTTTATGCATCTGCTGGTTGTAGTTTATAAATTCACTAAACGGATTAAAGCTAAACCCATTAGAAAGATCGATGGGGCAACAACCCTGAAATTTTTCCGGGTTCTAGTGGTGAGATTTTGTCTCCCGCATAGCATCATCACCGACAATGGAGGCAACTTATCACTCGGAGAAGTAGAGGCTTACTGTCATGATAAAGGTGTAACTACCTCGGTGAATTACGCTCTTAGTTACGTGCCTGGATGAGCGAAAATGGTTAAAATAGTACGGTGGGGCCAAATGCCACTCACAGGTAGAACCAGCGGCGTAATCGGCAGGCGAAGGGATCAACTACATACACAAATGAGTATGTATGCAAGCCACATACAACAGTCCTCAGAGCTATTCCATCTAAAAAGAAATAGAAATATTGCAATGCCATACGGCAAGATCCAAATATCCTAGGTAGAGATAATATTTTAGGATAGCTCCTCATACATCAAACATCAGAGTATCAGGCGGAAGCGGAAAACAAGATCCGAGTACGGATAAGAAGCAAATCGGCATAAGATGCCACATAAATAAACACATCCCGCCCACAGATCTCACGGATCCCCATTCCCGGAATCTCTACACCGAGTGATTGTTGGCAACATCGTCCGTCTCCTCCACCCAGTATCCATCTTGCGAGTATACCTGTGCATCTGAATCAAACAATTTATCGTGTGAGACCCTAGGGGTACTCAGCAAGTCTTTATGCCTCTAAAGGGGACATAACCAGGGTGACGAATTGCAGCAAAAAGATAATAACTAACAAGTCTATAGATACGCTAACCATCCGCCTAACCAAAGATAGGCGGATGCCCGTAATTAAGAACAACGATTATAATAAGATAATTAACCGATCCATCCTCCTTCTCGCTTACCAACGAGAAAGCGGACGAACAACCCCCATCCGTTGGCAGTTTTATTAACCATTCCATGAGTATTGCACTATTTACTAGTCAGGTACTGAGTCAATTTAAAAGCGGTACTTTAGTTATACTTGTCTATGATCGAGAAACTGTGCTCCAAGTCGTCCATAACCGCGGACACGGCTTTCAAAAAGATTTACCCTGCAGGGGTGCACAAGTAGCAACACACACTCGATCAACCTCGGAAAAACCAAATCAAAACCCAACGAGGCATTCACGACAAAGCGATCACAGGATTCAGAAATGTTTCAGGGGGCCACCCCAATAAGCTACCCGCAACGAAGTTGGCCGACTCCGAGACGGACCCAGGGTTTGCGAGAACGGCTGTAAACGACTGGGAACCCAAAAATGTGACTGGGCTTGTTGATACCGCGAAATCGTGCCGTGATCCCTCAACAGTATAGGTGCTCCTCGCACAATCTTAAATAAAGCAGTAAACATGGCATAAGTACAGGATAGTAATAAAGCCCCAAACTACTTTGTGGCCCCGACAAATAAGAATGAATCAAGCTCTGGCTCAGGAGGGTCCATAAGGCCTCCCGGATGTGGATAGTGCGAATAGTCAAGGAACAGGAATCAAGTACTCGGGGTCCTGTGGGACACAAGTGAGCATGAAGAACCAAATAGCAGATATTGCCCATCGGTGCCACTTTCATTAGTTATCCCATTACTACTCAGGTTAAGTTGTTTAGGTACCTCGTTATCCATTAGACACTCACATACCCTACACATGCTGTTCTACGACCCGCATGGCTCAAACAACTCCTGTAGTAATGGCTCATGGGATGGAGGAAAAAGCTTCGGTGGGGCTTAAAAGTAAAGGCTATGGAGTACTTGGGATTCAATTTAATGCAATCGTGACTCAATGATGCAAGAATAAGATAGAGGCAATAGGTACTATATGTATGCAAGCATGTGGTAGTGCTTGCAGCAGCTCGATTGAAGCGAGAGCGGATCCGGTAGTGCTCACAGGATTCTGATATATCCCACCTCGGCGTCTATTCGAAGAAGAACCAAACAAACAAGGGCCAACATAAATAGAGTGCACAAGCGTATGAATTAAAATGCGACAAGCAAACAATCATGCCATGATGAATGATGCACAATTTGCATGGCAATAAAGTAGCATGGCATGGGTGAGGTGTGGGGTACAAGATTAAAGCATTTTATTAAGTTTTTAGCCCGGTTTGCTCTCATATAAGTTGCTGTATACTTATATTTATATGATGCATGCTGCAATTAAGAACATGGAATGCATAGATAGAACGGGCTCGTCGCGCTGATCGATTTAGACATATTATTTATCAAATTTGGAGTGATAAAACTAAAGTTATTAATTAATTAAGAAAAAGGGCATTTTATTGTAATTTTAATCATCTTGAAATTTCAAAGTGATCAAACATTATTTTGAATAGCATATTTGAATTCCTCACATTTTTCTGATTCCAAAACATATATTATTTGTAATATTTGGAATTACTAATTAATAGTTATTAATTCTTGGATATTAAACATATTTATATTTTCTGGAATTAGTTTTATTTGGAAAAAGGCTCATGGATACTTTTTGTACTCAGGAGAATCTACCCTGAGACGCTGACGGGTGGGACCGATGCTGACTCAGCAATAGTCGACCAGTGAGGACTGGACGACTTTGCACCATGAGTACACCCGCTTGATGGATGACAGGTGGGCCTCCGGACAATGGGGCCACAACGCGCACGTGGCCAGCGGGCAGCTAACACGTGGGCGATCCAGGGCGCGGGGGGGTCTATCCGTGCTGGACATAACCTGCCAGGGGGTTTTATGCAAAAAGAACAACGAATCTGAAAATTTTCCAGAGTCAAAACAGTCAGCTCGTCCGGTTTTCCGGCGACGAAGGCGAGCAAACCGTCGGGAATTTGGAGATGGCACAAAAACAAAGTTGCAGAGGGCATCAAGATGTACAACTTTCATGTACAGCGTTTCTCCGGGGGAGCACTGTGGAGCCCGGGAATTAACGACGAACAGGGACGAAAACGGTGACCGAGACTGACGGACGAGATGCAGATAAAACGACGTTTTTCCGCTGTTTTCGCGAGATGATTACGAGCTCGTCTATGGACGGATCTGGGTGTGCTATAGCTTGTTGGAAAGAGGGGAAGACCGTCTACCACCTTTGTTCAGAGAGGTTTACCGGAGGAGGGCTGGGTCGGCCGGAAAACTAGAGGGAACAGAGGTGACAGAGAGGTGCGCTGGTTGCAGACTAAGCGCCTTGCGTGTGCTGCTGCCGTCTGGCGCTGCTGTCGTGCATGTCGCGGCGGCAAGATGCGGCGACTGCGGCGACGTGCCAGGGAAGGAGCATAGGGAAAGGTGAGTTGCTCACCGCGGGAATGTCGGTAGCGAGGCGATGGTGACGACGTACTCGCGTGCGCGGCGACAGTGAATGCGGCCGGTGGCGAGCGTGTGGGCGTGCAGGGACAGCAACGCAAGTTCCCAGCTCGGACCGGCTCCTCCTCGCTCCAGGTGGCCGACCGTATTCCCAGCGTCACAGCCTGCTCCTGGACACGGTGGGGAGGTGCTCTCGGCGGGAGGCAGCGACACGGCGGAGACGCGCGGTTTAGGAAAGAGGGAAAAAGGCAAAGAAGGAGGGGAGGGGAAGTAGATAGGGAGGGAGACGATGAGGATGGAGAGGAGGCCCTCTCTGCCTCTGCTTTTTGACAAGGACCACGCGAGCCTGGCAGGGGATCACGCGCGCGGCACGAGCAGGAGAGGGTCCTGAGCACGACACGCTCGTTACATGGGGAAGAGAAACAGGGCCGGCTTGGTTTGCACCGCGTTTGGGGTCTGGCTGCAGCCAGGTGAATCAAGGAGGGAGGCGCGCGAGCTGGTTCTGCCCCAGGCGCGCGTGACGGCTTCGGACTGCACCAGCTGAGAGGGAAGATCGCTGTTGCTTGGGAGTGTACCGGTGGTTGCACTTGGTTTGAGGCAGTCTAGGTGGGTTTGGTTTAGGCTAAAGATGGGCATCGGTGGTTTAGCAAGAGAGAGATATCACATGTATGCACACATGCATGTTCACGGTGAGGATAGGCAAGGTTAGATTAGAGAGGGAGAGAGATTAGCTAGCTAGTATATGTATGTAAGCATGTAGGGTTTAGGTGGAGTGGATGGTTAGTGATATGGTAGAGATAGGATTCCCTCTTTATATTTGTTTGGTTTTGAATTTATTCCCCAAACCTTGTTTGAAACACATACAAAAAGCCAACAAGACCCCAAAACGAATTTTAGAAAAGCCAAATGTTAAAAAGGGGCTAATATTTCATGTGACTAGATTAGGTGGATTTATATTGCATGTACATGCAATAATGCACAATTGCATGTATGTGAGACAAATGCATGCATGTGGTGGTGTAAGAAAAGAGAAAACAAAACAAGATTTGAGGTGAACAAAAACAAGGATAATATTTGGTGGATCCATACACTATACTTGGATGGGCATGAAATAAATACCAAGAACAAAATGTTAGGGCCCACATATACATGTATGGTGGTATTAGAATGGATTCCAAAGAGAGATGAAGTTGACAAGTTAATAGGTGGAAAGAATTAAAGAGATATGCCCTCAACTCAACTTGGGCATGAAGCAATTTCTTAAGAACCAAATACAATATATCAAGAGGCAAATACAATTAATAAATACATATGAGACAAGATCCAAAAGAAGAGGGTTTTATATGATGCTCAAATGCAAGGTGGCATGATGACATGAGCATGATATAATTATGATGCAACAAATATATGTAGGAAGTAGCCATTATCTTATTAAACCAAGTAGCATTACAATTGTTAGACAATTGGGATGCTACAACTCTCCCCCACTAAACAGGAATCTCGCCCCGAGATTCTAGGAAGAAGAAGACTCAAAGAGGGTAGGATACTTGGCACGGAGCTCATCTTCACGTTCCCAAGTGGCTTCATCCACGGAATGGTGCGACCACTGCACCTTGCAGAACTTGATGGACTTGTTGCGAGTCCTTCTTTCTGCGACTTCAAGGATTTTTGTGGGGTGTTCTTGATAAGACAGGTCTTCTTGGAGATTGATAAGCTCATGGTCCACGGTCCTGCCGGGATCCTTGAAGCACTTCTTGAGTTGAGAGATGTGGAAAACATCATGGACCTTGAGTTTTTCAGGAAGTTCAAGAGCATAAGCAACTTCTCCTCTTCTTCCATGGATTTTGAATGGACCGATGTATCTACGAGCCAACTTTCCTTTGATACCAAAGCGGTGCATGCCTGTCATGGGAGTGACACGAAGGTAAACGAGATCCCCAGGGACATACTCCATGTCCGTGTGCTTTCTGTCATAGTTGCTCTTCTGGCGACTTTGAGCAACCTTCAGATTTTCAAGAATGATGTGAACCTTCTCCTCCGCTTGAATTACAATGTCAGGGCCAAACAATATTCTTTCACCTGCGCCCGACCAACCAATCGGAGTTCTGCATTTGCGACCATAGAGAGCCTCAAATGGTGCCATCTTTAGACTTTTGGAAAAGTTGTTGTAAGAGAATTCAGCATAAGGAAGACATTCTTCCCACTTCATGCCGAAAGAGATGACGCAAGCGGAGCATATCTTCGAGAATCTGATTGATCCTTTCCACTTGTCCTTGCGTTGAGGATGGTAAGTCTTTGAAGTTCAATTTTGTTCCCAAAGCATTTTGGAAACTTCCCCGAACTTGGAAGTGAAGATGCTTCCACGGTCTGAACTGATCTCAAGAGGAACTCCATACGAGAGACAATTACGTTGATATAAAGCTCAGCCAACTGAATTGCGAAATTGTTTCTTTATTTGTAAGAAGTGAGCCACTTTAGAAAGCCTCAATGACAACAAAGATTGCATTGTTGCCCTTCTGCGACCTTGGAAAACCGGTGATGAAGTCCATCTCTACTTTCTCCCATTTCCATTCCGGGGTTTCAATGGCTGTAGAAGACCGGAAGGTTTCGATGGACAACTTTAACTCTGCGTGGACATCACACTCCGAGACATACTTGGCACAATATCGTTTCAAACCAGGCCACCAATATTGTGTTTTCAAGTCCATGTACATCTTTGTGCTGCCAGGGTGGATAGAAAGAACAGAATCATGCGCCTCCTTGAGAACTTGCTCTCTCAAACCCGGGTAGTTCAGAACAAACATCTGGTGTTCAAAGAAAAGAGTGCCTTGGTCATCGACGTGGAAGGACTCATACTTCGGAAGCTGAATGTTGGAGATGATCTTTTTAGTGTAAGGATCACCAAGTTGAATGGAGCGAACCTTTTCTTCCAAGAGAGGGTTGCGGAAGGTTCGAAGATACCCTTGATCCACAATTTCAAGGTTGAGTGACGGAATTCCTCGCAGAGAGGCTGTTGTTCTTCCACCATGAGGTTGCTGACATAAGCTTTGCGGCTGAGAGCATCGGCCATGACATTAGCTTTGCCCGGAGTGTAGTTGATGGTCAAATCGAAATCATTGATTGCTTCAATCCACCTCCTCTGACGAAGGTTGAGATCAGGCTGTGTGAAGATATACTTCAGACTCTTGTGATCAGAAAAGATTTCACAACGATTGCCAAGCAAGTAGTGCCTCCATACTTTCAAAGCAAAGACAACTGCTGCGAGTTCGAGGTCATGTGTAGGATAGTTGATCTCATGCGTCTTCAACTGTCGAGAGGCATAAGCAACAACTTGTTTTTCTTGCATAAGGACCACACCCAATCCTTGCAAAGAGGCGTCACAGAATATCTGGAAGGGCTTTGATGTATCTGGAGGAATCAAGACTGGTGTGGAAGTGAGCTTCTCTTTGAGTGTTTCAAAGCTTGCTTGACATGCAGGAGTCCAAAGGTATTTCTTGCCTTTCTTGAGGAGATCGGTAAGAGGCTTCACGATCTTCGAGAAGTTCTGAATGAAGCGACGGCAATAACTAGCCAAACCAAGGAAACTCCGGACTTCTTTGACATTTACAGGAGGAAGCCAGTCAACAATTGTCTTTACAGTTTCTGGGTTGATGACAATGCCCTTGGCAGAGATGAAGTGACCAACATAGGTGACTTGAGGCAGCCAAAACTCACATTTGGAGAACTTTACATACAAGCGGTTCTCACGAAGCTTGTTTAGGACACACCGAAGGTGTTCTTCATGTTCTTCCTTTGACTTAGAATAGACTAGAATGTCATCCAGATAGGCCACAATGAACTTATCAAGATACTCCATGAAAACCGAGTTCATAAGCCTCGAGAAGGTGGCAGATGTGTTGGTGAGGCCGAAAGACACGACCGTGTACTCATACAGGCCATAGCGGGTGGTGAAAGCTGTTTTAGGAACATCTTCCTTGCGAATCTTGATTTGATGATATCCACTTCTCAAGTCAAGCTTAGAGAAAACCACAGCTCCAGCTAGTTGGTCGAAGAGATCATTAATCCGCGGAAGGGGATATTTTTTCTTGATGGTTTTAGCATTGAGAGCCCGATAGTCAACACAAAGTCTATTAGTTTTGTCTCGCTGCTTCACAAAGATGGTTGGGCTACCCCAAGAAGAAGTACTGTGCTGAATGAAACCCAACTTCTCTTGTTCATCAAGCTGACGTTTGAGTTCAGCCAACTCAGCAGGACCCATTTTATAAGGCCGCTTGGAGATAGGAGCGGTACCAGGTTCAAGCTCAATCACAAACTCGACCTCAAGATCCGGAGGCATACCTGGCAACTCTTCAGGAAAGACGTCTGGGAACTCACAGACCGTCGGAACACTCTGAATAGCTTCCATAGCATCATCATTCAGAGCCGCCAAAGAGAAAAGTTGAACAGCAGGAGTCAGACTTGGAGAATAGACTATATGGCCTTCAGGAATTTTCAGAGAAACCGAGCGTTCAGCACAATCAATCATAGCTGCATTTGCTGTCAACCAATCCATGCCCAAGATAACATCAATGTTAGTATTGCCCAATTCAATGAGGGATGCCAGAATTTTTTTGTTTCCAATTTCAATTTGGTTCCCATGGCTTATTTGAGAAGCCTTCATAGTTGTCCCCGGTGATTGCACCCTAAGAACCTTGGACAAAGATTGAAGCGGAAGCCCTTGTTGCTGAGAGAACCTTTGAGACACAAACGAATGCGATGCACCAAGATGTCGAATAACACTTCGTCAAAACGGAGTTAATGGAAGCGTACCCAGCACAACTCCAGGTGCATGCTCAGCTTGAGCGATGTTGACACAGTTGGCACGAGCAATAGCAGACCCGGGCTTGGTGTTGATGTTGAGAGCCCGAGGTGGTGGTGCACGAACCATAGGAGAGCTTGCCACAGGTCTTGGAGGTGGTGGAGGAAGAGCTTTGTTTTTCATAGGACAGTTCCAGTGTTGATGCCTAGTGTTTCCACAAGTGTAACAAGCACCAGGTGGACGTGGAGCAACGTAGCCAGGGACTCCGCCAGGCGCTCCAGGGTAGTTGTGGTTGTAGCCCCTGGGAGCAGCAGTGAGGAAGTTTGGTGGCCTTGTCGCGTAGCTTGAAGGTCTCGGTGGAGCCGGGAGCGACGATGGGGTGTTAGGAACCCAGACACGACGCTTAGAAGGAGTTGACATAGCTGAAGAGCTTGCTGCATCGCGGTTGTGTTTCTTTGACTCCTCAAACACTTGCCTACTTGCTTCTTCCTGCAGAGCTGTATGTTGGAGTTCCAAAAAAGACGCCGGCCTTGCATGTGTGATTGCATATTTAATCGATGCATTGAGCCCTTGTCTAAACCTCTTTTGCTTCTTCTTGTCATCAGAGATCTCATCGCCACCATACCGAGAAAGGTTCATGAAGTTTCTGATATAGGTATTGACATTGTCATTGCCCTGCTTGAGGTTGAGAAACACTTCCTTCATCCTCTCCATGACAATTTCTGACAGATATTGCTCTTTGAAAGCTCCAGTGAACTGTTCCCAAGTAGGCTAAAAACCAATGTAGTTTGCCTTGAGGTAATTCTCCCACCACAGAGCCGCATCTCCCTTTAGAAGGTGAGTGGCACATTTTACCCATTCTTGCTTAGGAACATCAGCAGTCACCAGTAACCTTGACATCTCACGCAACCAATCATCCGCATCAAGTGGCTGATCAGACACCTCAAAGTGGAACGGGTTGAACTTCAGGAAGCTTTTGATGTCTCCTCGCTTGGGAGGTGGAGGTAGCGGAACAAACTCATTCCTCATGACACTTTCTTAAAAACGTTGTTGGTTCTGCTGTATTGTACCCAAGGCATTAGCAATACTTGTCAAAGCAGCCCCCAGTTCAGGTGGTATGTCCTCCTCAGAACGGCGTGGTGGTGCCATCCTGTGATTGATATAAAACACAAGTTAGTACCATAATGGAGAATAATAATAATCCAAAATAGTACCAAGATGGAATTAACCAAGACTAAAGGATACAATTCACTAAGATGATATTAAAATATCAACAAAGTTCAAAGCACCTAGAAGATATTAAGCATATCACACACGACTGAACAAGGAGTGTGGTACACAAGCTAACAAAGAAAAAAAATTCCGCAAATCTCGGCATTAAAATACCACTATGTGCGCAAAACTACTTAACGAATCAAGATTAGTAACTCTACCAATTCAATATACAAAAGCGAATGAGAAAAGTAGTGGTATGGTCGCGACTCCATCCTGCACTCAAATCATTACTCCGCACATGAATAAGTAAAACACATATCTCAACACCTTCTTTCTAAGATGAACCTAAAGATTAATAACTACAGAAACGAACACCCCAAACAAGATGACGTCGGATAACAAAGAGTAAGACAGATCGCGTCGGTTTGCAAAAGCCTGTCGGTATGGAATGTACCAACAGTTGATAACCAAAAGGCAGATAGTGATAACATGTTGGATGCAACAGATAGACAAGGAATTCACACACACACACACAACCTATGGTACTACAGAACCCAGAACACGTGAATCCTAGTTTGAATTTTAGATGAGGATTGAAAACGTTACACTTCCTTACCAGAAAAGGGTGGGTGGGTGGGTAAGAAGAAAAGTGGAAGCAGTCCTACTCTCACGTTTTGTTTTTCCCTAGTATACATAGCTACCAAAATATTTGCTACACTGACAACGACCATTTGGCTGAGACCCTGAAGGGCGGGATGGCTCTGATACCCATTGTAACTACCTCGGTGAATTACGCTCTTAGTTACATGCCTGGATGAGCGAAAATGGTTAAAATAGTACGGTGGGGCCAAATGCCACTCACAGGTAGACCTTTCGGCCATCCTAACCATTTCCAGAACACCGGGACAAGAACGAGCGTGTAATCGAAGCGAAGGATCAACTACATACACAAATGAGTATGTATGCAAGCCACATACAACAGTCCTCAGAGCCATTCCATCTAAAAAGAAATAGAAATATTGCAACGCCATACGGCAAGATCCAAATATCCTAGATAGAGATAATATTTTAGGATAGCTCCTCATACATCAAACATCAGAGTATCAGGCGGAAGCGGAAAACAAGATCCGAGTACGGATAAAAAGGAAATCGGCATAAGATGCCACATAAATAAACACTTCCCGCCCACAGATCTCACGGATCCCCGTTCCCGGAATCTCTACACCGAGTGATCGTTGGCAACATCGTCCGTCTCCTCCACCCAGTATCCATCTTGCGAGTATACCTGTGCATCTGTATCAAACAATTTATCGTCTGAGACCCTAGGGGTACTCAGCAAGTCTTTATGCCTCTAAAGGGGACATAACCTGGGGTGACGCAATTGCAGCAAAAGATAATAACTAACAAGTCTATAGATACTCGCTAACCATCCGCCTAACCAAAGATAGACGGATGTCCGTTAATTAAGAACAACAGTTATAACAGTATAATTAACCGATCCATCCTCCTTCTCGCTTACCAACGAGAAAGCGGACAAACAACCCCCATCCGTTGGCAGTTTTATTAACCATTCCATGAGTATTACACTATTTACTAGTCAGGTACTGAGTCAATTTAAAAGCGGTACTTTAGTTATACTTGTCTATGATCGAGAAACAGTGCTCCAAGTCGTCCATAACCGCGGACACGTCTTTCAGAAAGATTTACCCTGCAGGGGTGCACAAATAGCAACACACACTCGATCAACCTCGGAAAAACCAAATCAAAACCCAATGAGTCATTCACGACAAAGCGATCACAGGATTCAGAAATGTTTCAGGGGGCCACCCCAATAAGCTACCCGCAACGAAGTTGGCCGACTCCGAGATGGACCCAGGGTTTGCGAGAACGGCTGTAAATGACTGGGAACCCGAAAATGTGACTGGTCTTGTTGATACTACGAAATTGTGCCTCGATCCCTAAACAGTATAGGTGCTCCTCGCACAATGTTAAATAAAGCAGTAAACATGGCATAAGTACAGGATAGTAATAAAGCCCCAAACTACTTTGTGGCCCCGAGAAATAAGAATGAATCAAGCTCTGGCTCAGGGGGGTCCATAAGGCCTCCCGGATGTGGATAGTGCGAATAGTCAAGGAACAGGAATCAAGTACTCGGGGTCCTGCGGGACACAAGTGAGCATGAAGAACCAAATAGCAGATATTGCCCACCGGTGCCACTTTCATTAGTTATCCCATTACTACTCAGGTTAAGTTGTTTAGGTACCTCGTTATCCATTAGACACTCACATACCCTACACATGCTGTTCTACGACCTGCATGGCTCAAACAACTCCTGTAGTAATGCCTCATGGGATGGAGGAACAAGCTTCGGTGAGGCTTAAAAGTAAAGGCTATGCAGTACTTGGTATTCAATTTAATGCAATCATGACTCAATGATGCAAGAATAAGATAGAGGCAATATGTACTATATGTATACAAGCATGTGGTAGTGCTTGTCTGGCAGCTCAGTTGAAGTGAGAGACGGATCTGGGTAGTGCTCACAGGATTCTGATATATCCCCGCCAAAGCCTATTCGAAGAAGAACCAAACAAACAAGGGCCAACATAAATAGAGTGCACAAGCATATGAATTAAAATGCGACAAGCAAACAATCATGCCATGATGAATGATGCACAATTTGCATGGCAATAAAGTAGCATGGCATGGGTGAGGTGTGGGGTACAAGATTAAAGCATTTTATTAAGTTTTTAGCCCGGTTTGCTCTCATATAAGTTGCTGTATACTTATATTTATATGATGCATGCTGCAATTCAAAACATGGAATGCATAGATAGAACGGGCTCGTCGCGCTGATCGATTTAGACATATTATTTGTCAAATTTGGAGTGATAAAACTAAAGTTATTAATTAATTAAGAAAAAGGGCATTTTATTGTAATTTTAATCATCTCGAAATTTTAAAGTGATCAAACATTATTTTTAATAGCATATTTGAGTTTCTGACATTTTTCTGATTCCAAAACATATATTATTTGTAATATTTGGAATTACCAATTACTAGTTATTAATTTCTGGATATTAAACATATTTACATTTTCTGGAATTAGTTTTATTTGGAAAAAGGCTCATGGATACTTTTTGTACTCAGGAGAATCTACCCTGAGACGCTGACGGGTGGGACCCATGCTGACCGAGCAATAGCCGACCTGAGGGATGACCGGACTTTTGCACATGAGTACACCCATCGCGATGGATGACAGGTGGGCCTCCGGGCGGGAGCCACAGCGTGGCGTGCAGCGGGGCTGACACGTGCGATCCAGGCTGGGAAGGTCATCCGTGCTGGACATAAGCTGCCAGGGGGTTTTATGCAAAAAGAACAACGTATCTGAAAATTTTCCAGAGTCAAAACAGTCAGCTCGTCCGGTTTTCTGGCGACGAAGGCGAGCAAACCATCGGGAATTTGGAGATGGCACAAAAAACAAAGTTGCAGAGGGCATCAAGATGTACAACTTTCATGTACGGCGTTTATCCAGTGGAGCACTGTGGAGCCCGGGAATTGATGATGAACAGGGACAAAAATGGTGACCGAGACTGACGGACGAGATGCAGATAAAACGACGTTTTTCCGCTATTTTCGCGAGATGATTCCGAGCTCGTCTATGGACGGATCTGGGCGTGCTATAGCTTGTTGGAAAGAGGGGACGACCGTCTACCACCTTTGTTCAGAGAGGTTTACCGGAGGAGGGCTGGGTCGGCCGGAAAACTAGAGGGAACAGAGGTGACAGAGAGATGCGCTGCGCAGACTAAGCCTGGCCGTGGCGTGCTGCGTCATGCGTCGGCGTCTGGCGTGTCGTGGCGGCGGCAAGATGCGGCGACTGCGGCGACATGCCAGGGAAGGAGCATAGGGAAAGGTGAGTTGCTCACCGCGGGAAGGTCGGTGGCGAGGCGACGGTGACGACGTACTCGCGTGCGCGGCGACAGTGAACACGGCCGGTGGCGAGCGTGTGGGCGCGCAGGGACAGCGATGCAAGTTCCTAGCTCGGACCGGCTCCTCCTCGCTCCAGGTGGCCGACCGTATTCCCAGCGTCACAGCCTGCTCCTGGACACGGTGGGGAGGCGCTCTCGGCGGGAGGCAGCGACACGGCGGAGACGCGCGGTTTAGGAAAGAGGGAAAAAGGCAGAGAAGGAGGGGAGGGGAAGTAGATAGGGAGAAAGATGGTGAGGATGGAGAGGAGGCCCTATCTGCCTCTGCTTTTTGACAAGGACCACGCGAGCCTGGCAGGGGATCACGTGCGCGGCATGAGAAGGAGAGGGTCCTGAGCACGACACGCTCGTTACATGGGGAAGAGAAACAGGGCCGGCTTGGTTTGCACCGCGTTTGGGGTCTGGCTGCAGCCAGGTGAATCAAGGAGGGAGGCGCGCGAGCTGGTTCTCGCCTCAGCGTGGACGGGCCTGCACCAGCTGAGAGGGAAGATCGCTGTTGCTTGGGAGTGTACCGGTGGTTGCACTTGGTTTGAGGCAGTCTAGGTGGGTTTGGTTTAGGCTAAAGATGGGCATCGGTGGTTTAGCAAGAGAGAGATATCACATGTATGCACACATGCATGTTCACGGTGAGGATAGGCAAGGTTAGATTAGAGAGGGAGAGAGATTAGCTAGCTAGTATATGTATGTAAGCATGTAGGGTTTAGGTGGAGTGGATGGTTAGTGATATGGTAGAGATAGGATTCCCTCTTTATATTTGTTTGGTTTTGAATTTATTCCCCAAACCTTGTTTGAAACACATACAAAAAGCCAACAAGACCCCAAAACGAATTTTAGAAAAGCCAAATGTTAAAAAGGGGCTAATATTTCATGTGACTAGATTAGGTGGATTTATATTGCATGTACATGCAATAATGCACAATTGCATGTATGTGAGACAAATGCATGCATGTGGTGGTGTAAGAAAAGAGAAAACAAAACAAGATTTGAGGTGAACAAAAACAAGGATAATATTTGGTGGATCCATACACTATACTTGGATGGGCATGAAATAAATACCAAGAACAAAATGTTAGGGCCCACATATACATGTATGGTGGTATTAGAATGGATTCCAAAGAGAGATGAAGTTGACAAGTTAATAGGTGGAAAGAATTAAAGAGATATGCCCTCAACTCAACTTGGGCATGAAGCAATTTCTTAAGAACCAAATACAATATATCAAGAGGCAAATACAATTAATAAATACATATGAGACAAGATCCAAAAGAAGAGGGTTTTATATGATGCTCAAATGCAAGGTGGCATGATGACATGAGCATGATATAATTATGATGCAACAAATATATGTAGGAAGTAGCCATTATCTTATTAAACCAAGTAGCATTACAATTGTTAGACAATTGGGATGCTACAAAAGGCATCCGCCTTAACCTAGCATTTGTGGCACATCCACAGTCTAATGGGGAAGTTGAAAGGGCCAATGGACTAATGTTGCAAGGAATCAAGCTACGCTTAGAGGCACTGCTACATAGAGGAGCTTGAGCCTGGGCCGAGGAGTTACCATATGTTTTGTGGAGTTTACGAATTACACCTAACAGATCCACCGGCTTAACCCCCTTCTTCATGGTTTATGGAGTAGAAGAAGTCCTACCATGCGACTTCCTCCATGGTGCACCAAGAATCGCCTCCTACGGCGAAGATGATGCTGAAGAATCTAGACACTTATGTGTGGACCTGCTCGAGGAAGAACATGTCTTAGCTTGCCAGAGATCTGTCATCTACCAACAGAATCTATGCAGCTACCATAGTCGTCATGTTAGGCATCACTCATTTAAAGAGGGGGATCTTGTGCTCCGCCTCAAGCAGAAAAAGTCACACAAACTATCCCCACCTTGGGAATGACTGTTCGTCATAAGCAGAGCACTACTCAATGGTTCCTATTACCTCGTCGATATTCGCGAGTTGAAAGATAGGCCAGGAAAAGATCGCAGGCGTAAGCAACGTGACCCTAATGATGATTATCCGGAGACTTATCAGCCATGGAACATAGCACAACTACGTCCCTTCTACATTTAGCATATTTTCTATTATGTAATAAGTATCTTATATGATCAATGAAATAAAGCGTTTGGTTCACTCATATTCCTTGAGTCTTTTACCTCCTTTAGTGTTCATTTTTGGATCGTATAAACCCTTTATGCACAAGTTTTCATTTGCACTTGTGAAAATTCTGCTTACGGGCGTTAACTTAAGTTTTCTGGTCTACATGTTTTATGTTCTTTTTATGTGGATTTTGGAGTAGTGACATTTCGGCACTCAAAGATGGTGATTTTGTTCTTGGGTTCTAGACGGTGCTATTAAGCATCATCACCTGAGTACATAGTTCTATGCTGTGAGTCTTCCATCTCATGAAAGGTCAAGCATAAGAACAAGAATAATGGATAAGCTAACACTTTCTTAAAAAATATATACATGTCAGACATAGATAAGTAGCAGCAGGCTTGCAGCCAAGTTTTCTGCCTTACTTCTACATTGTTTTTCTGCATACATACAAAATAACGAAGACACATTTAATACAACAAAGTGTTTTATGGCTCTGCTGCAGGTGACTTTGATGCTGCATCATCAGGAGTGGGAGAAGCAACCTTGGACATATCATCAAGGTGGGAGAGAGTCTTGAAGGAAGAATCTGATGTCGCTTGATTATCGCCCATCTCCTCAGCAGGCACGAAGACATCATCCTCGACTAACTTGGCAACCTTGGTATTGTAGCCGGCGAGGGAGTTCCAGATAGTAATGTTATCAACCTTGTTTCTCTCCTTGCCGATCTCCGGCATACAGGTGGTTACCAAATCCATGTCGGCATCATCTTAGTCTACTTTCACCAAGGACAAGGCCATCCTAGCACTAGCCCGAATGGAGGATGCTTTCCAGATCGTTATCTTCTCGGGGGCTCGGTGGAGGATTTCTGAATACTTGGCGACAGAGTCTGCCGCCTTGATGTTGATGTCCAGGGGGTTGAGCTATCTCCTTGGCCTAAGTGATGGCAGTATTGATGCAGTTGCCAGCAAGAATCATGCATTCCATTGAATCCAGAGAATCTTCACCCATGTTGGTTAAACCAATGGGGGCTGTGTTTTCATAAGAGTCAAAGGTCATGAGTATTGTAGTAATATAAAATATCCAACTTATAGAATTTGAGAAAGACAGAAGAAAGTTACCAAAGATGCTGGTTTCAGCTTGTTAGCATGTCTCCGCCAAGACGCCATGGTCCTTCTGAAGTTTCTTGAGCATTTCAATGCCCCAATTATTCTGCTATGCAGTAGCTTGGTTCTGTTCCTTGAGATCTTCAATTTCCTTCTTTAGGCGCTCCATCTTAGTGTTTGCAGATTCTTGCATGGCCTTCATCGCATCTTCATGCGTTTTGACAGCTTCAACCAGGTCTTTCTTCAGGATATTGTTCTCATCATCCAATTCTTTGATGTGCTTGGATTGTCCAACAATGCTTTTAGCCTAGGCAATAGCTTCTGCAAGTCCGAACAGTGAAGCATTATGAGTATTCGGAAAAAATAGCTACAAATAATGGATCAGGGAGATGTTGGAAGAGAACAAACGCTTGTTGTTTTCAATCCATTCCTTCAGAAAGGGTGTTTTACCTTTTTCAAGATCCAGTTCTTTGTACTGATTGGCAAACCTCTCATTGGTGGCCTTCCTCCAGTTATTCTCATTTTGCACAAAGGAACATGCTTAGTTTCTCTAGAGCATCTAGTCAGAATTTTTTAGTTTCACCTAGAGGCTCGGGGTTACAATATCAGATTTTAACCTATGTATGCTTCTCTTAGAGTATCTAGCTAGAATAATTCATTCTATCTTGAAACTCGGGGGCTACACCATTAAGTTTTACACTCAGGCCAATAACTTATGGTTTTCCTCCTAAGAGCTCGAGGGCTATAGTGGGATATATTATAAAATGACATGTAAATATCGAAGTATCACGATGCAAATAATCTTGAGATTGTTTGCTGCAGTGGTGTATGCATAATGGAAGGTCTTGGCATTGTTATAAATAACATCTTCTTGCCGGAAAAGATCACCCAAACTCATCTCAAGTGGTGCAACAGCCAGAGGTACGGATGAAGCTCTAGCCGTATTTTGTGCTACTATAGCAGTTGTTGGCGTAGAAGTTCCCGACTTGGTTATTGTTATTGCCACTTCATCTGCTCCCTCTGCCAGTTGCTTCCCTTTAATGTTGGCATCCTTAGCCTAGCTTAAGCGACTTGAGAAGAGGTGATCTCCTATGTTGTCTGGCCACCGAGAACAATGTCCATGCCGGCAGAACCTGAGACATCTGGTGTAGGATTGATGTATGTCTCCTTGATGGAGGTCTCAGGTGTAACGGGGGACAAGGTTCCGGCAGAGCCTGATGCCGGCTTGGCGGCAGGAGTTGGGGAGCAACAACGGGGGAGGACTTGGTCAGGATCTCATGAATATATTTGGAACCTCCAACATCTTTGGAGGTGCACTTCAGACTAATACCTGATTTCTTTCTAAAATGTACAAAGTATAAGTGTAGGATTGAATAGGCACAAATCAAAGTCGAAGAATGAAAATACTTACACTATAATAGGTGCCTTGGCCAAAGGGATGTCGATGGACTTTTTCTTCTATGCCTTTAAGACAATAGTGGATTTCTTAGAGACTCTACTCTCTAGTCTCTTCTTCTTCTTGCCCTCGGCAGCAACATCAAAGGTAGATCTCTTCCTCTTTTGAGTTGCTGGAGCAGGATGATCCTTCGAGGTCTCATCATCGGACACAATGTGCACATCCTGTTCGAAATATGCCCTAGAGACACATAATAACATGGATTATTATCATATTTCATAAAGTTTTTTATTAAGTTTTATATCATGCTATAACTTTATTGAAAGGAAACGTCAATACACCTGTGATATATGAACAACCAGGAGTTCTCGGTGAATCTCTAGTCACTGGTTCATTGATCAACAGATGATCAAGGTTTCCTGATCATGTGGAATTTATGCCAGTTGGCAATGGAGTCACCTTATTACGAGAATGAGATGATGAGATATACCCAATCTAAGCATCATGACCCAATCATGTCACGAAGTTCAAGTTACGATGATTAGGAAAGACCTAGTGTCCTATTTCTTAGACTGTGAGACCATATCAATCTTTGTCACCCGACAATACTTAGATATCATCAAATGTCACTTGTGTGAGCGGTGATCATAAATGTGTGTTGAGGTATTCAGAAGAACATGTAGAGGCATTATGCGTTAAGAGCTGTATTTGTCCATCTTTGTGATGGAAAGATACTCGAGGGCCCACTCGAAGAAGTGATATCCAATAGCTGCGTAGCGTGTGATTTGATCACGGGGATAACACTTGTCGGAACAAGTTAAATAGCATTTGTCAGTAACGATATTGAACACAACATGGTGATGTCATTGATCAGATAGTGGACAATGCAAGTATCGAAGAGACAAAAGGAATATGACATGATGTTCATGGTTCAATGATGACTGATTCATGGAATGCACAGGGGTCATCATGGGCATCCAGGTCCCATTGATGATCATTGGTTCGAGAAGGTCTTGACCATGTCTAGAGTGTACCCGAACCGTGGGTATCACGCTTAAAGGCTTGATGATACTCGGAGATCATTTGGTATCGGCGGAATCACTGAATAATAGAAAGAGAGAAAACTGGAATAGTTTCAGAAAGTCTGGAGGATGTCTGGAGTGGGATGGAAGGAGTTCCATAGCCACGAGGATTGAATAATATGTAAGTAAATGTTAAATATTGATTTAATCATTTATTTATAATTATTTAATAAAATAAAAATGAATGAAAAAGTCAAATACCTAATTGGGCCAAAATCCCTAGGGAAAAGGGCCCATGAGGGAAAGACCAAAGGGGAAGAGAGAGAGAGAGGGGGTGGCGAGCTGGCGGCAGCCAGCCTCCCTCTCCTTTGTTTAGTCCCATGGCTAAGATAATTAGGTGTGGGGTGGTTTTTCCCCTATATGTTGAGAGGTATTTTCACAAACTAAATACGCCAATAATATATAAAGGTCCCCTCTCTTTTGGGGAGACCTCTAGTTGATATTCTCTCTCTCTCCCGTGATTGTGGTCCCAAGTCTGGATCACATGAGTAGGAGACTTCTGCACCGTGGAGCGTCGTCGCACTGCGGGATTTAGATCCAGAAGGTCTAGTTTCACAACTACTGTTGGATTTGAGGAGCAGGAGCCATCGTCAGGCACCGGACACGGGTAACTCCCTCGGAGGTGCAATACTTGGGGCACTAGGAGTCATTGGAGCCATAGGACTTCAACACAACCCCAAGGTCAGCGTCAGAGCGACTACATCAACTAAGCTCTCTCGAGCGTTGACAATGCTTTTCGGTCTTCAAGGGTAAGTTCGCGAAAATCCCTTCCTATTACTGCGTTACTAATAGATAGATCCTTCCATTACGGTTCTTGGCATAGGAAAAAAAATATTGTTTTGATGCGCGAACCCCTACAGTGGTACCAGAGCTAGATCTATGCAAAGTATTGCTAGTACGGGTAGAACACAAAGTTGTAGCGCGTGGGCATTGATCTTTTAGTTGTTACCCTCCCACATGTACTTGCGCATACCGCACTAATGCTTGATGAAGCAGCCCCCAACCGACTTTATGCGTTCATTCGCGAGACTGGTCCACTCTTGACATATGGGTTGTACCGTATAACGTGTATTTGGGGGGTGACTGTCTCTCTCGCATTAGTTGGTATGCCATTTGAAAAGGAGGGCCCCGAAAGGGGTGTAGTATAGACAACTATTTGATTAGTGTTATGGTGGAAGTTCGTAGGTAAGAATGGTTCTTGTACGAAAGCCCAAACAGTCACGTAAAACATGCAAAGATAAAGTGGACGCGCCTAACTTTGTTTTGCAGGGGCGTTATGATGTGATATGGTAGTAGTAAAGGTAAAGTAGTTTACTTTCTATTTCTAAGTAGTAGTAATAGTCATGGATATGATGGACTACCACGCCGGAGGCACCGGTACCCTGGCGCCCACGGTGCCGGAACCCTGGTGCCGGATCTGGAGACACGGGATGGAGATCACATCACAAGTAGCATATCGCATCACATTTACATTCAATGTTTATTATTTGTACATCTTGTTTTGTGCTAGTATTAGATACTCGATGGTAGCCTAATAAGATGATCCCTAAACAAAATACCAACGAAAGTGTCCTCCCTTAGTGTGCACCACCAAGAAAGTTCTCTGTTATGAGGCAGGCCGTGACGATCAGGTGTCAGACATATCTATGTTCGCATACGGTGGGTGTAAGCCATGTTGCAGATCAAATACACGTAAGGTTAAGTTGGCGAGCCTAGCATGTGTATACATGGCCCCGGAACACGGATGGTTGAAAGATCTAGCACGAGTCGCATGAATGATGTGATCAACGTTTCGGTGTCCACATTTGCAACTATATTGCCGGCCATGAGGATCGGGAGCGGTGTAGTGAATAGGGATCATGTAATCACTAAAACCCTTTTTCGGGATAGTAGTTTTAGTGGAGTTCTTATTTTAACTCATATAATCATAAACTTAATCTAAATTCCTTTTGCAATTATAAATGTAGAAATGGTTCTCCCCAATGCTTCCTTCTAGGTTGACGATTGGTTAGATGGAGAGAAGCTCAAACTCGATGGATCCAACTTCCCTGAGTGGGTCATGAGTCTGAATATCCTCCTTAGTGAGAATGAATTGGTCAACTATATACGCTATGAGATGGCCTTAGAATATCCATATTTCTATGAGAACCTAGAGTAGTGGGAAGACCGCTACTACCGTCATGAGATGTCCACCTTCATTTCAGTGACAATGCATTTTGGAATGGTACACAAACTACATCCAGTGTGGGTAATCATGACCCATATACGATGTTGGATAAGCTTAGATCAGAGTTCGTAGAACAAGTGCGCATGTGGAAACACGAGCTGATGGTATATTTCCTTTCCATAAAGATGAAGGAACATGCTTGCCTAGAGAGTCACTTGGAGCGCATGCATGATGCATACATGAGACTTTCTTACGTCATGGATCACTGGGAGACATAATATTTTGCAATAAGCGTGTTGCCGTGGTCACTTCCCCCGAGCTACCAAGCACATGCCAGGACTTGCATCATGACAGGTGATGGGGAAACATAGGATTTCCATGAGTTCATATCACATTTCACGAATGTGAAGGTTGAACCTATTGTCGGAGAGGTCATCGATGACAAATGTATATATGATATACAATTTTATAAATGTTATAATCTTGCGAACACTTGTTGTAGTATTGAAGTATTTGATACTTGTTCTATTTTTTGAAAAAAATTCCTTCTGCATGAGAGCTTCTTGCTAGAGAGGACGTGACATTGCGTGTTGATGGAAAGCATGATGATGATAGCCGACGACACTCTCCCTCACCGTTTATCATTTAGTTTATCGTTTTGTATGATAATTTTATCGATGGATTGTGAACTTATTTAGTGTGTCTCACACTTCGTGAGACGGTTATTCATATGCGTTTGTAACAAATGTTTTTTCTTCTTTTGCAAATGATTTCTATTTTTGTTCATATGTTGTTCGATTATGTGCGAATTATCCCTATTGTGAAACTAATTTATAATGCATGAACATTCGTAAAATATTGAAATGCCTTGAAAATACCTGACTTAATGATATATTCATTTTGAATGAAACCATTGTTTAAAATTCAAAGTTATGTTGATAATATGTGAAAGTCATTTGATTTCTTGTCACATATGAACCATGCCCAAGTTTGGTAGAATAACTAAAACACCATGTATTGTATGAATAGATAGTGTTTGATGAATTGTTGAAGGAAAATACATATTCGATGTATCGTATTTCAACAAAGTGGTGATTATCATTTTGTAATTGTTGAACCTTGTTACCAAAGAAAACATGAGCTTGAAACTATTTAATATGATCAAAGATTTTTAGCATCAAGGGGTATAAATAAAAGAGAATCTAATTACTATGATTTGATCAAAAGTAATGAAATTCGATGTTATAAGATTAGCATAAGGAATTGTAAAATGCAATGCATTCTTGACACGTCGAAGTGCGAAGCATCACAATGTTATATTCCATATGAAGTGGGTGAATAGGTGGCACCAGATAAATCGTGGTAGAGTAAATGTAAATACCATTACATAGAAATAGCAAGCACTCATCAAGTATAAAGTGAACCATATGAATTCTTGAGATCGGCACCATATATTGTATGGATTTTCGTAGAAATTTTGGAGTTATTTGATACCGCCAAACAACAAAGAACAAATCCTTGTAGGGTATTCATTGGAAATTTTGAATACGAAATCCATGGCTTAAACCAAAAGATAGGAAAAACTAGTGTTGCTGAATTTTTGGGGCATTCTCGAGGAAGTTTGTGTTCTTGACAGTGAAGTTAATGGAAGATAGTAAAAGCACGATGAGGGTTCATAACCCCGCATCAGAGTGTTGAGAAGCACAACAGAACATGTTCCTGAACGAGTCTCTTCATAAAGGAAATGATAAATGATAATGATCATTGTGTTTTTCCCATTAGTGTTTTTACTAAATAAAGTAGGATTCAAAAATGTACCTTACATCTTGTATGGAGACATTTATGAATCACTTGTCATATTATCAAAATATGACATACCTACGAACTACAAAGGAAATGATGGTAAACTAAAGTTACGAGGAATCCTAGAAGTGGATTTCACTTAAGATTAGAAAGTAAAATTTTACTGAATCTTGTCAAGTAAAGGGGTTACTTGATTTTTCCAAAGGACCGCAAGGTCATGATAGAAAAGGTGAAAGACAAAAGCACGATTTGTCATGAATAAAGTATTTGGAAAATTCAAAAGAATTTGATTCAGAAGTGCTAAAGTCTAGTGGATTTCGATACTAGTAAAGTACTAGTGTCTCGTAAAAGAAACTCTCAATTTGATGATTGATCAAGGGATTTTGAAGTTATTCAAAATATTGAGAAGATATGCGATTCGCATGAAATTGAGTGGGATCTATAAAGTCTACCTAAATTAATATGTGTATGACATATTTTTGAGTGGGAGCAATATAAGTCTTGGACTTGAATATGTTGGGAACATATTTTGAGTAGGAGCTCAATTCTTATGTGTATATGACACATTAAGAAAAAAAGCTCAAGTACTGATAAATAATGATTTATAAGGGCTAAAAGTTGAAAGAAAGTATATTACAACATTATGTTGTAATGCATTCCTAAAAGAGATTCTGAAATAGTTTCGGAATAGGAATTGATAAAGTAATGATCCTTGGTCATTCGAATTAGGAATGACATTAAGTTCAACATCAATGGTTGAAAGAAAGAAAAGGATGATCGTTATCCACTATGTTGAGACATAGGTTCTGTCTTAGAAACCTTGATGAGAACTCTACATAATATATTATCCTAGAAGAAACGATCAGAAGTGATTAAGTATGAATCACTGAACAATGAGCTAAGTTTGTCCACAGTGTCTAAATGAGAACTGTAGACATGTTTTCCAGGTCTATGAAGGATTACATACCTTAAAGCATAAAAGGTTATGTTATAAGGGCATATGTTATCCTTAAAAGATTGGAAATCCTTGCATCAATAATATCGACTGAAGTCAAGTAGGAAGCAAGGTGACAAACATCTAAAAATGCACATAGTGCATTAGTGTTTCGATAAATACATTTATAATAAAATATAAGGGTATCTTAGTTTGTCTTTACGCAGAGGATGTGTCCCAGGGAATAGTGCCCAAGAGAAAGTTCGCATTGACTGATCTAATGTCACTACCAGCTCCTGGAAACTAACCTCACTCTGTTTCCATAACTATGGTACTATCGGAGATTTGTACCGCGAAGGAACTAGGGTCCAACGATCGCTTGGTTCCTGAGGAGGCTGAACACGCGATTCCGAAGGAGTTCGACGATGGCTACGACGGCGGAGAGGATGCACGACAAAGAGTTGACACTGGGTTTTTTTACCCAGGTTCAGGACCCTCGTGAGGAGGTAAATCCCCTATTCCTACTTTGTTGTATTTCTTGCTTGCCTCGCGAGGTTACAATGGAGGATGAAAGTATAGGGTTTTATATCTGTGGGATCCGTCCCCTTACAAGGTAGGAGAGAGACTCCTTATATAGGGCGGCATCGAGCCTCTTTCTCTAACCCATGGACGGGAAGGGTCACCACAGTGCTGCCCCTCGAGGCTCTGGTATACAAGAATACTTTTTGGTAGACTAGGTCTTGGATGCTTACTGCTCATCCATCCATTGGTAAAGCGTTCTCCATTTAGCATTCCTTGTCTTCATCCAACATTGCATGTTCCCCTCCTTGCACCAAAGTAGCCAAATGCAGACCTACTCGCGCTGAGGTCATCTATCAACCGGTTAGAGCATTGTCGGCTCCACCTTTGACCAAGACCCAGCCTCCGGGGCCGTTGAGACCAGGGAATCCAATTCATCGATCGTGCTTGTCATTTCCCTCAGGAGGGTCCACGTCCCACTCTCGGCCTCCCCCTTCGCAGGCCTCCATAGGAGGGGTCTAGGCGCACCTCCTAAGGGGAGGAACCCCTCCCTCGCGAGGTCTACCCGGGACCACAGGGGTAGCCAGACATAGACGGATAGAGGTACCTCCTGTACCAGCTATCCGACAGTAACCCCCGGCCGTTCGGGCCAAGTGCCACGCCTAGGATGTAGAGGGCCCGGATGGCCACCTCGACGTCTGGCGCCTCACTAGACGCGTGCCGTTCCAGGCCCTTCATGCGCCTTCTCGAAAGGCGTGCTCCTGATCGGAAACACCCTCGGCCACTAAAAATAGGAGTACACTAGTTGAGCCGAGATCTATTCTTCTCCGTCTGCTCTCATTCGCTTACTTCCCTCGGTAAACCACCCCCGCACACTACATGTGATGTCTTCTCGTGAAGCTCTGGTCACAGCGAAGAGGACGCGTCCTCCACCCATCCCTCCTCGAGAAGAACTGGAGGAGGGGGAGGAGGAGACGGGAGAGGTGTTGCTGCCCTCCACCATCGAGACGGATGCCGGCCTTGACCGGTGCCGCCTGTAGCTAGCCACCGACCAGAACGAGTGGGGGAGGACCCGAGTATGGCCTAGATCGGTAGTTCCGGCAGGCCTCTCTGGCCCGGTGCATCCATTCTTCTACCACACCGTCATCATGTGGTTGGTCCCACCGTTCTCCCCCTTTTTCATGGTGGTTCTGGAGCACTACCAGATCTGCGCTCTCCACTTGCATCCCAACTCTGTCACCATCCTGACTATCTTCGTCTGTTGGTGCGAGATGTTCGTGGGGGTGAAGCCTTCCCTGGTGCTGTTGCGCCACATGTATGCTCTCTGCCTCACCTCCCCCAAGCGTGTCGCCGGCTGCGCCTCCTTCGTGAAGGAGGGGCCGTTTGGGCCCCAAATGGGCTAGACGAAGCGCATGGACGACTTCTAGAAGCGGTGGGTCCTGATGGACATGGTGGAGGATAGTCCCTGTCTTTCGCCCCCACCGTGTTGGTCGATAAAGTCAATAGCCGATGGTCCACGACAACCCTGGAGGGGGACAAGGTGGAAGCCCTTGTCGCTCGTGTTGAGCAGCTCAACTCCTCAGGTCTGATGGGACCTATCGTCGCCATGAAGTTTATTCGCCATAGGATCGCTCCGCTGCAGAAGCACATCAAGGACCTGTGGGGACCACCTGGCCCTAGGGGACGGTGTTACCAACGATTCCGTCATAGCGGGCTTCATCCACGAGATTCTGCACACCCCCGCCACCTCCGGGCTTCTGGAGGGTGTCCTGCCCCATTACCTCGATCCCCACGGGACGAAGATTCGGGCCGCCCTGCCTCGGTTCGACAAGTGGGGGATTGTCCCTCTAGGTCATGTGGGTGAGCGCGCAAATCCTCTAGACGTGGCTTCCTCCATAGCCACCTCGTCCGAGGGATCTCTTGGGACCTGACGGGGAAGGCCGCAGAAGCAGGAGTCCCTTCTTCCGGGGTCGACCCTTAGGAGGCAAATCGACAGAAGAGGGACCGTGAGGAGAGCCTTCCTCTAGAGGGTGCTATGTCGGGAGTGGCGAGCCCCGTCTTGCTGGGGCCTTCATCCCCCTTGGTGCAAAACAGGGTCACTGGGGTGTGAAGTCCTCGATCGGGGGCAGCAGTAGGTATCTGCTGGTAGTTCCTAGCTCTTTCTCGTGCCTTCCGGCCTTAGTCCACTTGGAGGATTCTTTGCAGCGAAGGCCGTCCACTTGGGTGAAGAGGACCACCTCCTAGAAGGTCCAACTGGTGGTATGCCCCCTAGACTTCTCGAGTGAGGTCTAGACCATGCTAGCGGTGCCTAAAGAGGAGGCAGTCATCTTCCCTCCACAAAAGACTCCCGCCTCTGTCATCACGGGGTCCTTGGCCGGGGCGGTGGTCGAGACAGGTGAGGGGCGTCCCCTGGGCTCCCCTCTTGAAGCCGCTCTCCAGACCATGGACAAGGCTGCAGATGTCACAGGGTTGGCTGACGCGGCTGTGGAGCAAGGGTCGCTGGAGGGCGAGGCTTCTAGAGGCCGCACATCCCCTAGGCCAGCCCTTGAATCCTACGCGCCTGTCGGGTGCTCTGGAGGAGGATCCTTCTGGCGCACAGCCCAACGAGTCTGGGGACCTGATCGTGGTCGAGCCTGGATACTCCCCCTGCACCAAGCTACCGGGAAACCTCGTTTTCGGCCTCTGCATCTAGCTAGACCAATTCCTGGTAGACGGGGTCCACGAGGACCATCAGCTGACCTAGGAATGGGATCAGTTTACAGAGGCTCGGAAAGCGGTGGATTGTGAGAGGGAGCACGTCTGTGTAGATGCGGAGGGCATACTGTGGGACACATCGGCCTGGGCGACGAAAGTACTTATTGACACCAAGGCCTAGGCCTCTCAAATTAGGGACGCCTTGTTGGCCCGGAAGAAAGATGTTTCCGCTCAGGAGGCGGCGGCGGCTCGGTGCCAGAAGGAGCTCGAAGCTCAGTCACTACATACCGATGCCATGCTGTCGGAAGCCCAAGGGGGCTTGCTCGGGAGCGAGAGGAGAGCTCCAAGCTCTAGGATGCCCTTGTAGAGGAGGAGAAGCTCCGGAGGAGTTCACTTCAGGAGGGCGAGGAGCTCCAGGGCGAAGTTAGGGCCCTGAAAGAGTCCCATACAGCTGCCGTGTGGGATGAGGAGGGGTGTGAGCAATCCGCTCCTGATGCGGCAGATGCTCTTCGCACATCCTTACACTCCCTTGCCGAGTAGGGCGCTGAGGTCCTCCTACTCTTGAGGGTCACCATCTTCGCCATGCCAGAGTTTCAAGCTGGGCGTGAGCTCGAGGCGCTTCTAGAGCTTGTGCATAGGGTCCTGAGCTCCTTGAGCCTGGTGGTGCAGGCCCTGGATGGCTTCATCTCCTCGGAGTGCAAGGATATGCTGACTGTGATGGGGAAGTCCCTCTTCTCTAACCTCTTGCAGCTGTGGCTCGACCTCGACTACTCCCTCTCCGTGCGACAGTTGGTCGCTCCACCGAATCTCAAGGCGTGGGTTGCCCCGCTGGTCGATCTGCTGGTCGAGGCATTCCCATGCGTGGTGGATGACGAGGGGAGGTCAGAGCCGACAACTCAGGCGACTCTGCTGCATCGGAAAAGAGGGAAGATCTCTGCCAGGTGAGAACCGAGGGCGCCACTGGGGGGAGTAATTCTTATTTATGTAATGCTCACGGAGCGTCTCTGGAATTTGTCGTCTCTTTGCTAAGACTTGCAAGGGCACCCTACCTATGATCGGGGCCTTGACTGTCTGTTGTTACTTTTTCCTGTCTCCAGGGCATGGCGCGTGGTTCCTCGTGGGGCCCTCAGGAGGACTGTCCTACTTGCCTCTTGAGGAGATGATTGTAGGTTCGCGCGCCGCTTTAGGGGTAGTCTCAAGGGTCGCCCCGCTAGCCCCCTTCTGGGGAGGTCGTGGGGCTTGTACCTGTCCTGTAGGTCCCTCGAGGAGGAGGCCGTAGGATCTGTACGCTCAGTTCCGCCCCGTAACTCCCTCGACAAGGCGACCGTAGGGCGTGTACTTTCCCTGTCTAGTTCCTCGGAGAGGTAACCGTAGGTTCCGCATGCCCCTTGAGGGGTAGTCTCAAGGTTCGCCCCTCTAGCCCCCCTTCTAGGGAGGTCGCGGGGCTTGTACCTGTCACGTAGGTCCCTCAAGAAGGAGGCCGTAGGCTCTGTATGTCTAGTTCTACCCCGTAAGTCCCTCGAGGAGGCGACCGTAGGGCGCGTACTTTCCCTGTATAGTTCCTCAGAGAGGTAACCGTAGGTTCCGCACGGTGTGCTCTCCTTTTGCGCACTGTGTGAGGATTATCAAGCACCAGTAACCGTGGTTGAGGTGACTTATTGCTGGAGCCAGTCCGTAAGTTTAGAGCTCGGCACTCTAGGCTCCCGTGCTGACCGAGGGTGGTGACGGCGGTAGGCACCGTGACTATACGCCGCTCACGCGGTGTGGAAAAGGGAGAAGCACCACAAAATACGAAGATTTAAACAAGGAAAACAACACGTAAGAAGAAATGAAAACGAGTCATCGTTCGAGAGTCTTAAGACCACTCGGGGGTAGGTTGCTTGTTACCGTTGTCGCCGTGTGGCTAGATCATGGGTAGAACTTGCAAAGGTGCTGAATGTTCCAAGAGTTGGGGATAGGGATGCCCTCCTCCGTTTCCAGGCATGCCGCGCCTGGACTTGCGACATGTGCGACCCTGAAGGGCTTTCCCACATTGGAGAGAGCTTGTGGATGCCCTCGCGAGAGAGAAGGCGACAAAGGACCAGGTCCCCTACTTCCAAGGTGCATGCTCATATGTTGCAGCAGTGGTATCGGTGTAGTACCTGCTGGTATCTGGTTTCTCATATGCTGGCCTTTTGGAGAGCCTCCTCGATGAGGTTGAGGTCATCTTGATGCAGCTCCTCTTGTGTCATTTCATTGAAGGCGAGCACCTGGGGGGAGCCATGCTTGAGCTCTGCATGGATGATAGCTTCAGCACCGTATAAGAGGAAGAAAGGAGTCTCACCTGTTGGCTTGGTTACGGTGGTTCAGATGGACCATAGCACTCCTGGGAGAGCATCCAGCCATCCTTGCTCGCACTGTTTGAGTTTGCGAAAAAAGCTCTTGGTCTTGAGCCCCTTCAAGACCTCCGTGTTTGCTTCCTCCGCTTGTCCGTTGCTGCGAGGGTGGGCAACAAATGCAAAGGAAATCTTGGTGCCGACGTCCTAGCAGTAGGATTGGAACAGCTTACTGGTGAACTGGCTGCCGTTGTCGGTGATGATGCGATTAGGCACACCGAAGTGGCACACCGGGCCTTGGATGAATTTGACCACTGACCATGTCGGGATGGTTCTGACCGGTTCTACCTCGACCCATTTGGTGAATTTGTCGATGGCGACATAGAGGTATCGATAGCCCCCGGGCACCCTCGGAAAGGGCCCCAAGATGTCCAGCCCCCAAACCGCAAACATCCATGAGAGCGGGATGGTCTGTAGCTGCTGAGCCGGCTGATGTATTTGTTTCGCGTGGAACTGGCATGCCTCGCACGACTTTACCAGCTCTATAGCGTCGGTGACCACGGTGAGCCAGTAGATACCGTTGCATAACGCCTTCCCAGCCAGGGTTCACGCTGAAGCGTGGTGGCCGCATTCCCCTACATGGATATCAGTCAGTATCTCACGCCCTTTGTTGCTGGAGATGCATTAGAGGGCGACCCCGTTGGGGCGGCGGCAATGGAGGTCCCCGTCCACCATGCAGTACTTCTTTGCTCGGCGTACTAGGATTTCCGCCGCTTCCTCATTGTTCGGGAGGATGCCGTTCTGGAGGTAGCTTTTTAGTTTAGTGATCTAGGTCGGCTCCTGGAATGTGGCCGCCAAGACAAGCCTGCTTCCCAAGGGCAAGCCACAATCGGGCGTGCCTGTGGAGGGTGGGGGTGGGAGCTCGTCAGGTTGGGCCGTTTCCTTTATGGGGGGTGGCTGAGGGTTTGAACAGTCTTTCCTCGAAGACCTCAGCTACTGGGGCTCCCGCCTGGACGCATGCTTGGTGATTTCGTCTGCCTCATGATTGGCTCCATAGGGGATGTGAAGCTGGTCCACACCTAGAAAGTACTTCTAGAGCCTTCGCACTTCCTCTAGGTACGCCGCTATGTGCTCGTCCTTGGGGCGGTAGATTTTGTTAGAGAAGTTGACCAGGAGCAGGGAGTCCCCTTGGATCATAACGCACTTGACGCCGAGCGCGATGGCTGCCTTGAGGCCGACAGTCCGGCCTTCATACTCGGCGATGTTGTTGGAGCGCTTGCCCCCATCCTTGAAGCGCAACTGCGTAGCATAGGAGAGTTTATCGCCCGTGGGGGATGTGAGCACGGCGGCCGCTTCAGCACCATCCATGTTGAACGCCTCGTCGAAGTTCACGGTCCAACGCCCTAGGGCTAATTTTCCGGGAAGGTGAGTTATTTCCTCCCAAGGTCGGTCCATTATGCCGTGAACTCCGCCAGGGCCCTCGCATGGGCAGTGGGCGTTGTGTCGAACATCAGCTCGAAGGGCTATAGCTGGATGTCCCACTTAGCCACATGGCCCGTGGCGTTGGGGCTGCGTAGGATTGCCTCCAGAGGGAACTTAGTGACCACCCTAATGGGGTGACCCTGGAAGTAGCGGCATAGCTTGCACGATGCTACGAGGAGTGCGTAGAGGAACTTCTACTGCATGGGGTACCATTCCCTTGCGTCTCTGATCACCATGACGAAGTAGACCGACCGTTGTATGAGCTCCGTGGTCTTAGACGTGGCTTGGTCGTCGTCCCCGTCATTATCTCCCTCCGGGGCGCCATTTCCCTCGGGCGTAGCCCCTAGGCCCTCATGAGGGTTCGTGGCTCGGGGCCTTCGCCTCTTTTCTACCACCTCTTCACACTCAGCGACCAAGATGGTGCTCGTCGTTTGTGGCGTGGCAGCTAGGTACAACAGTAGTGGCTCACACTTTGTCGGAGCCCTGGCATCCGAGGTGCCATGTCCCTGCATTGGACGAGCCCTGCAGCCTAGGAGTCTCCGCCCTCTAGAGGAAGGACGCCTCTCAAAGGGACTGAATCGGGCAGGCAGCATGGGGTACCCCTCGACAGGGACCGATACGGCGCCAAGTATACACCTTCGAGCCTCGGATACCCTAGGGTACGTCTGGGGTAGAACAGTAACTACACCAGTCAGAGTACTGACTGCAGCCCCGACAGCGAGCACAAAGCTTTCGTGGCATCAGCCGCCTCGGTAAAGAAGACCCGGTCCACTCTCCTTTCACTCGGAAGGAGCAAGTGATCTGGTGGCAGGACGCTCCTCCAATTCCTGTTTGGGTGAAAGGTGGGAAAAAGCAGACAACACTAGATAAAGACAAAGGACGTTGACAAAGGACGCTTTACAGGAGGACAGAGTAGAGCGCGGCGAGCTGGACCAAATCTATGTAAAGCAGTCTCCTAGACTGGGATCACGGGGGGCGGCACTGGGGACATCTCTCCTGTCCAAAGGTTGGGGGAAGGGCCTGACGCCGCCCTATATAAGAAGCCTCCCTCCTACCTTGCAGGGGATGGAGCCCAGAGATCAAAAACCCTAGACTTTCATCCTCCATTAGAATCTCACGAGGCAGGCGAGCAATACAACAAAGCATGAATAGGAGATTTACCTCCTCACGATGGTCCCGAACCTAGGTAGAAAACCCCGGTGTGAACTCTCTGTCATGCATCCGCTCCGCCTCCATAGCCATCACCGAACTCCTTCGGAATCGCGTGTTCAGCCCCCTCACGAACCAAGGGATTGTCAGAACCTAGTTCCTTCATGGGACAAATCTCCGACACTTGGCACGCTAGGTAGGGGGCTGAGGCGCGCTTTCAAGATCTTCGAGGAACTCGGCAACATGTCGGCCGACAACGAGACATGCGACAAGCGAGCCCTCCGTTGTGCGGCTAGCAAAGCCCAGACAGAGCCAGCTCCATAGCGCACTGCCTCCAAGCAAGTCCCGTGGGTGGAGGATGAGGGGGGCTCCTCCTACCTCCCATCACGGGAGCCTACTCCCTTCTTGCGCAGTGTCACGTCGCTCTACCGCACCACGTCCTCCTGTGTCCACCCTGAGTAGCTCACCCTGGAGGCCACCAAGCACATGGTGTGTGAGCTCCTGGACCTCCCGGCAGCCGAGCAGGGATAGGAGAGGTGGAAGGACCGGATCATCGAACCCCTCAACGCCGCCAGCCTCTCTCCTGAGGGCCTGGGGGCATGGCTCTAGGGCAGGGAGCCAGGGGCTAAGGGCTCGCTCCCGCCTCACCATCACAGGGATGTGACCAAGCCGGACAACGCCACTCCACCGCCCCCGAATAGCTGCGAGATCATCTCGCCTCCCATCACCGCGGCACAACCATGTGAAGACTGCCTCGCCGAGGAAATGGCCGCCGCGGGCAGCAGAACCGCATGTCCCTCGACAATGATATGGCGGTCCGGGCCAATGGCTACCTCGCCTTCACCAAGAACCTCCACCGCGTGGTCTGGCCTCACAAGTTCTGCCCGGAGACACCGGCGCACTATTAGGGCACCATGAACCCATGCGAATTTCTCCAGCTTTACACCATAGGCGTCGAAGCAGCAGGAGGAGATGACCGTGTCATGGCAAATTGGTTCCCCTTGTGTCTGAAGGAGGCGACCAGTACCTGGCTGATGAATCTCCCCAAGGAGTCAATCGACTCATGGGCGGAGCTCAGCTCCCTCTTCATATCCAACTTCAAGGGGACCTATGAGCGCCCGCTGACCTACTATGACCTCCGCCAGATACGTCAACAGCCTAGGGAGACCCTCTTCAAGTTCCTGTAGAGGTTCAGTCGAGTCCTCAACAAGATCTCCAAAATCTCAGACTCCAACGTCATCACTGCTTTCTACGAACGCGTGAAGGACATCAAGATGAGGGAAAAGATTAGGATTCAGGGCGAGAGCCTCACCACCACCACCAAGATCTTCGTCATGGCTGAGAAGTGTGCCAAGGCCGAGGTGGGGCGAATGTTTGGCCTTGCAGAGGTAGAAGCCACCCCCAAGGCCCCTGGCTTGTCCAAGGGCAAGGACAAGGATCCCAAGCGCAAAACCACCACTGTCCGGGTAGTAGAACCAGATTGGAAGAGCTCTCACAAGGGAGCTAGCAAGCGGGACGACACCTCATACTGCGACTTCCACAAGAAGCTAGGCCACCCCACCGATGACTGCTATGAGCCCAAGAAACTCCATGACCTGTGCAACAGCCAGAGAAAGGGGTCTAGGTGGCGAGCGAGGCGGCCAAGGTGGGGGCAACCAAGGAAGCAACCGCTAGAATAACAACTCCGGCAGGTGCGATGCCCCTTCGGCGGGCCACCAAGCCAACACACGCAACAAGATCCGCCCCCACATGAGAAGGGACGCGCTGAGGATCCTAGGGGCTACCAAGTGCCGCAAGGTGCTATAGCCTGCATCCTTGATGGCTCCCAAGACTCGACGTCCAACCGACACTTCAAGCTGCTCACTCATCAGGTCACAACCGGTAGATCGGGACTCCCCTCATCGAAGCTCAAGTGGTCCCAGTGCACCATCACTTTTGGCGCTAGCGACCGCCCCGTCTCCACCAGGCCCGTGGGCACACTCGCCCTAATCTGTACCCCACCATCAACAACATCGCGGTTGCAAAGACCCTCATTGATAGAGGCGTGGGTCTAAACATGATCTCCACCGAGACTTTCGCCTGGCTACAGGTGCCTTATGATAGGCTGATGCCGACCATGCCGTTCTCCGGGGTGACAAGCAGATCCACCATACCCATCAGGCAGGTGAGCCTCTCCATTACATTCAGAACTTCGATGTGGCATATAGAAACCACCCGCACAACGTCATCCTCGGCTACCCCGCGCTGGCCAAGTTCATGGCCGCCACACACCATGCCTATAACATGATCAAGATGCCTGGCAGTAGCGGCGGAGTCATCACGGTCCGTTGCGACGAGGTGGAAGCCTTATGCTCCCTAGAGCACTCCTACAAGACTGCTACCGCCACCTACCCTAAGGATGTGGACTCACTGGACTACGTTCTAGGCTCTACTAGGAGGAAGCAAATGATGGCCCAGGAGAACACCATGGAAAAGAGGGCAGCAGCCACACTGTTCCCGCCTCACGAGGGGGCAGGATGTGGTCGGTGCCCGTGGCCTCAAGAAGGGTCGGGAGATTCCCCACCCGTCCTCTCGAGGGATGAGGTGCCTCCCGAGGACAGTGATGGCGCGGGGACTCCAGACTTCCCCATGGACTGTACCCAGCGCGCGTACAGCACCTGCTGCCCCCATGGCGGCAACTAAGCGGCCAGATGAGCCGGCGGGCTGGGCTGCTGGAAGGTGGACAGACCTCTCCAAATGGCACACCCGACTCCGTGACTTTAGAAGGTCAACCAAGAAAAACCCTCACCCCTTGCAGGTTTGCCTCTCATTAGATCTATGCAAGCTACCATTGCGTTTGTAATAATCCTATACTACTGGCGCTTCCTTGGATCTTGTGCTGCATGCACGCTTGGCTATTTGGTTTTGTCCTTGAAAAAGCATTTCTCCGGAAAACCGCACCACCAGATTTCCCTCACACACTCCACACGAGCGGGGGCTAGGGACGGTACCCTTCACCGAGCCAGCTCCCTATCAGCATCATGGCCTAAAGTATCAAGCTCTGAACTCACCAGATAGTCCCGGCCATGAGTTACCTCGTCACATGGTTCCTAGTGCCTAAGATCCTTGTGTGGCGCGTGTACGGGACTCTGATGGTGGGTGCTCTTTCCCTACGACCCTCTCCCGGTAAGGTCTACGAGGGCAGCTCATCAGGACCTAAAGTATCAAGCTCTAAACTCCACGTCCCGTTCCTCGGTCGTGAGTTACCTCACCCATGGTTCCTGACCTTGTTTTATCCTCGCGACGGCTCATGAGGCCCTGTTCCTTCGCATCCTGAGCTCGTCAGGACCTAAAGTGTCGAGCTCTGAACTCCACGGCCCGTTCCTCGGCCGTGAGTTACCCCACCCATGATTCCTGACCTTGTTTTTATCCTCCCAACAGCTCATGCGGCCCTGCCCCTTTGCAGCCTAAGCTCGTCAGGTCCTAACGTATCGAGCTCTGAACTCCGCAGCCCGTTCCTCAACCATGAGTTACCTAACCCATGGTTCCTATAACATCCCAATTTCAGCAACCCTGATTAGTTGTCCCGAATGCCAAAATCAGGGGGAACAAAAAAATTTTCTTGTTCATGGGTGCAGTGTGTGCTTGTTGTTTGTTTGTACTTGTGCATGTAAGTATATACCATATGATACTCCTTACCTCACCCTCAGTTGAAAAAAGCTATTTAACAAAACTATCTTGGCTCATTTTACATATTCTCAAATGTTCTGACATTTCAAAACCTGACCCAAGATGCTTGTGTAACCAAAACTAGTTTAGTAGCTTCCATTGACAAAACTATGGAGAGCTATAACCTCCTTATGTTTTCAAGACAGAACCCTCAACTAATCTTATCTCTAGTTCTCCCAAAACCTCTTTTCAAGAATTTGAATTCTACTCTTGGTAGAGATACCAAGGACTCTCACCTGACTCCAACCACAACCTTTTCAAAATACCCATCCTTACCTCAAGCTAAGCTTGATGTTAACCCTAGTATTAGGTTTACTTTGTTTGTAAGATGACTTGCCCTGATCTGCTGCTTAATTTGTCTGCTTAGGAGATATTATGAGCTACTCTAGGAGCTCATCACTAGGATCAAGAGTTTCCAAATCACCACATCCTAAGCAAGATTTCAAAGCAAGATCAAATCACTAGATACTAGGTAATCATCTAAAACCCTTAACCAGATGAATTTTGCAGTGATCCCTTCTAGAAGATTCCAAGTCAATGAAGTCCAATATCAAGCATGGATCCCTCCTACTCCCTCTAGACTTAAATATCATCCACTTGATGATGCTTTGGTACCTTGCAACTCCTCAAAAACATCCCCTCTCATAATCTAGTCAAAAACCCAAAACATGGGAAAACTATTCCCATCATCACCTCTTTGGATGCCTCCCTTTCCCAACCCTTGTGCATTTTTGGAAATGCACCTAAACCATCTTGTTAACCATCCTAAGGACCACCAAGGCCCACTCTTTCCCTTGGTTAGATCATCCTCCAACCCACTTGTTCTTGATGGTTTTGCAGGCAAAAAAATAACTTTTCCTTCAAATCTAGTCATCATGCCTACTTTTACAGAAGCTCACACCATCATCCAACCTTCTATGGACAAAATCTTTGCATGGTTGTGTTCTACTCATATAGGTCTATCAACATCTACTTCACTTGTTCTAAGTGGATCTCTGTGTTTCTTAAGCCCACATGGTTAATAAGGCATCATGACTCATCTGGTATGGTAACCTTATTTTCAACAAAGTTTGCCATCACCTCCATACCACCTCAAATGTAACCAGTCCAAACTCCTTCTGCCATGATCATCTATATGACTTGGTCTAGCTATCCATCTATCCCTTGCATCAAGGTGATCTCTGAGCTCCAAGATCCAACAAGGTTTTGGTGGTATAAAAATAACATCACCATAGATCCACAAGTCCTTGTTTTCTATCTTATTCAAGTTGAATTTCCATTTCCCAAGGTTGAAAATGCTTCTTAAACCTTGTCTAACTCATCTACCTTGATCACCAAGATTTATAAAATATTATCCCTAATTATTATGGCTCCAAATCTATTTAATTCCTTTAATAGACAAAATCTCAAAACTCCTACAAAGGAAAGTTTGGGTTTTTGCCAAAACACTTCCCCAACTTTTGGCTCAATTGAGATACATATATCATACTCTATCTTACCACCTCAAAAAAGAAATATTTTTGAGATTCTTTATTATTTCTTTTTGCCCTTTTTCCTAAATGGCAGAAACAAGAAATAATTCCTTAAAAATACTTCCCTACCTCAATAAATCCCAATAAAATTTCCCAAGGTGTAATGTGGTATCAATGACCTTTCCAAAATCTCACTTTGTCTAATGTAAAAATATCACCTTAGCTTCTAGAAACCAATTCTGCACTTTTGGAATTAATGCTTCTAAGTGGACTTATAAGCTCTAGAAAAACCCAATTAATTCTTGGAGAGACATATTGATCCCATATACACACTAGTGTCATTCTCCCACTTTGTCCAGTACAAACTTTTCAAACTCCTTCACAAGCCATCTTTTGATCAAAACTTGCAAAACCATCTAAACCCAAGATAAATCATCACCCAAGGCTTGTCAAGCACTCCTCTCCAGCCACCAAGACCCTCCTGGTCGTTACCACTGTAGCACTACAGTACCACCATCACACACCTACTTGTCCCTACCCTTGGACTAGTGGAGAGAGAGAGATAACCATATCTTACCAAGATATGCCCCATTTAATTACAACAGCTGCTCCTACCCTCTATGCTCGAACAGAGCCCTACACTCCCCCTCTCCATCGCCCCTAGTACACAATGGCATGCCCATGGACTTGCCCTTGACTCCCTTGGACATGGTCCACCCTATACCCATCCCCATTGGTTTATAAGCCACATACCACCCCATCCCTCATCCCCTGACTCCTCTCCCCTCCACTCACTTCCTCCTGAGCTCCACTCCCTCTCCCCTGCTCTATGCTGCCCGGAAGAAGAAGGAGGAGAAGCCTCGGCCTCTCCCAAAAACTGAGCAAGACTCCCTCCCTGCAGCTCCTCTCCTCCTGCATGTCACTCTCCCGACACCTCCTTGCTCTCCTGCATCTAACCCTCCTCTTTTTGTCAACATGCAGCAACCCCTGGAGGATCTCCGGTGAGCCCTGGCAAGCTCCGTCCAGTCACCGTTGCGCGAGCTACCTGCCGAAGCCAAACACCACCGTGCCGCCCATCCCCGAGCTCCCCGCCGTCTACCGCGTCGCCCAGTCGCCCCCACATCCTCCCCGAGCCCTCAGGTGAGCTTCCCGTCCCGCGTAGCCCTCTGTTAGGGTTTGAGCCCCACCGCCGCATCGAGAGCTGGGAGACGATGTTGCGCCGTTGATCTCCCCTCTAATCCGACGGCCTACGACACCAGATACCCCTTCGCTGACCGCCGGGCCCCGTTTGCGAGTTTCAAACTCGCCTCCCACGTGAGCCAGCGCCGGGTGGGCCGAGTCCCCTCCCCGTGGCCCATTTTCCCCACAGATCAAGCCCAGGCACCCCCTTGTTTATCTTTTTCTTTTTGTTTTTCCACCAGATCTGCTAGAGTTGCAGTTTGGTTTAAATTCAAATAAAATTGTAGAATGATGATTTTGACTAGATCCAAAATCTTGGTGGTACTTACATATTATAACAGAAAACACCTTTGGTTATCCCAGACTAGGTCTAGTTTAACTATGATAAATCAATTTCAAAAAATTACCTTGTCACCTAAATAAATTCCTCAGAGAGTTTTACATATCCAATTGGGGAGAATCAAAGTTCTACTGGAAGATAATTGATATACCTGTCATCTGGTATATGCCTTATGCCAATGTAAATAGTAGCTTGCCCTTACCAAAAATAACAAAAACAACCATAATCTGCCTTTAGGAATTTCTCTAGGTCAACCCAACTGTGGTATTGACCTGATTCCACCTCTCAGTACATCCTTATAGCCGCATCTACCAACCCCCAGCAGCTCAGATTTTATTGAGCTCTGGTTGAATTCTAGTGAATTAAACTATTTTGTGTACCCCTTTTTCACTAGATAAATCCCTCCAGTAGTTCTGGTTATCCAAAATGGATAATTCCAATTTCTACAGATAGGTACTCCCAGTACCTACCATGTAAAATTAGAATCACACTAAAAGCTTCTGTAAAAGAAATCTGGCGAAAAAGACAAATACCTTACAGAACTGCCTTTGATAATTTATTAAGGGCATTCTGGTAATTCTTTTGACAAGATTCCACTTATATGTGGTTCAGTACATCAAACACTATCTAATCACCCAAGTAAATAATTTTTGGACCTCCAGATAAATTCTGGTGAATTATTTCCCCAAACTAGAGTTTATTCCACTATAAAAAGCATATTTAAATCTAGGTAAGTGATAATCTAGTGAAACCACTTTTGTTGGTCTTGTTTTGTCAAGACCTATCTGAGGATATCATTGTTGCACATTGGCATCCTACATACCTCAGACACCCAATCCAAGTCCTTGGTATATAACCTAAACAACTATCTTCCAAGGGAAAAACACCTCTATGGCAATCTAGTAATTCCATTAATAATACCCAACTTCTCCAAACCCTACTAAGTTAAGTAGTATCCTTTATGATTGTTGCTGTATGACTTGATGCCTGTATGCCTTGTATTGATGGTGGTATTGTCTGCTTGCATGTATACTCGATGACGGTGATAGTGTGATTGTTTGACGACGAGAAGAAAGGGACTCCTTATTATTATTTATTGGATATTCTTGGTTATCTAAGGAAGTCCAGGGACTTATCGCTGATCACAGGCAAGCCACCTTCTTGCTCATAAGCCTTGTCCTACTGTTTTACTTATGCATGTTTTATCTACTGTTTATCAAAACTGTATTGTTTACTATATGTTGATGTATATATGGTAGTGGTTTGGCTCCTCCGAACTATTACACTTTTGTACTACTAAGTACAACCCCCTTGATGATACCTACTTGTCCCTAGTATGGTAGATGGTGTAATACACCATACCCCTTTAGAGACCCTGATTTAGCCGAAGCAAAGCTATAGGATGGGAAGACCCCAGAAAAGTTTTACCAAATGTTTAATGATAAAACCTTGGTGAGGTGGGACCTCCCAAGAGATGTTGAGAAAGAAAAAGGTTTTGGTTTTACAAAATGCTGAAGGAAAAGTTGGAGGAAAAATGTTTACAAAAACACACCCGGTTCTTTGCAGTTTAGCTATAACAACTTAACCCGTGCAACCACATTACTCTGGAATGGGACAGGGCTAGATTTAATGGTTGTTTATTCTGGTATAAGCTGCCTCATAACTACGACAGGAGATCGTGATCCCTGGAGGGTGGGCCTTCTCCGATAAAGGTCCATGTGGGACATCGACCTGGAGAAGGAACGAAGGGTCTGCAGGCCTCCACGCGTTACTATGAGCCCCTCATTGAAAGCGCCCACTGTGTAAAGTGTAAAATGCGCTCCGGTTGGTCCTCAGTACCCGACGTCCCGGTTTTGAGGGGAGTATCACTCATAGGGTAGGCACTTATATTGGAGTAGGCATCCGGAGAGTCTTGATCGGTTACTCGACCAACGATCGGTGTAGATCAGGGTAGTGTACCCAGATGGTGTGGGTAAAGTGTACAACCTCTGCAGAGTATAATCTATTCGAATAGCTGTGTCCACGGTCAAGGACGGTTGGAAAGGTGTTGGCATAGTAGTACCCAAATGATGTTGTCTGGAAAAATGGATGAAAGTATGGAGGTTCCGAGGGAACCGAAGTTTAAAGTTTTGTTTTGACCAGAGGAGGTCAAAGAGGTTTCAAAAGGGTTTTTACTCCAAAACTGTTTTCAAAAAGGGTTTTCAACAAGGATATGGGGATATCATGATTTATAAAATGAAAGAATGTTTCAAAACTCTTTTTCAACAAAGATATGGAGATGCCATAACTACAAGAGGTAGACTAGGCTTTGCAAAAACAACCCTAGATAGAGCTATCTCGCCATAGCCAGAATTGCATTTCCTTTTCACTTATCTTGGTGGTTTGCAAGTACATTCTACCGTACTCATGGCATTGTCCCTGGTTATTTACTTGGCCAGGCTTTTAGAGGTTTGACAACGGAAGATTAAGGTGACGTCCAAGCTAGGCCGTCTTCCCAGTCAGTCGCCTGTAGGTTGAGGCATGATTGGGCCCGCGTGTGATGAAGCTCCGCTACTGAAAGTGGTGTAAATGTAATGGAAACTATGTAAGTCTTGTATTTGTTATGTTTCGGATGCTGTAATGATACTTGTCGGTTATGTTCCACGGCTCACTGATCATGGGAACGTGGATATTTACATAACAGGGATTTCTCGGATGCTTAAATCCGGGGGTTCCCACAGACTTGGTATCAGAGCCATCCTGACTGTAGGAGACCTTAGTTAGCATGGACATTAGACAGGAAACGACAAACCTATTTTCTAAAAGACAAAGGAGAAGAGATGCCCATTTGCAAAAGTGCTTATGTCTTTTCCCCCTCCGTCTTGAAAAATACTTGCATTAATATGATTTTCTAATCTTAAAATCTTGCACACTTGTCACTAACCCAACCTGGCCCTAAACACTTTTGTAGATGGAACCTGTTGATGAAGAGTGGCTGAAGATTGGATTTCCCCGACTCCTCAGGGACTCCCTGCAACTTTGTGGTTACCAGCAGAAACCTATCTACACCCTCCATAAGGGAGTGGAATCAGGAGATTATGTGGGACAGATTGTCATACTAGCCAAGCCGGGAACCAATGGAAGCCCTATCTATTCCACTGGACCTCAGATGCCCATTCCCGCACTCGCTGTGGATATGGTGGCCAGAGAAGCTTTGATGCGCATCCGTAGCTCCCTCCCAGATATGAGACAACCCACAACCTTCTACCTCCCCATGAAGGGAAATGTTGACTACACCGGAGGATCTCAAGACCCCAGCCTGGCATACCCTGCTCTCTCCTTTTAGACCCGCTTCAGCTACTCCAGCAACGAGGTGTTAACAACAGTCATGGACGAATACCGTCACTCCCAAATGGAGCTCCGTCACCTGTAAGCCATTCTCACTCGTAAGGAAGCTCTGGAAACCCTGCAAAGGAATCAAGCACGAACCACTGCCACTGAAGGAACCTTGAGGGAAGCTGCTCCCAAGAGAGGCAGGAAGTGCATCACCGCCAGTCAGTATCTCCATAGGTTCAAACCCATCCCGGAGGTGCAGGAAACCTCCACTGCTCCGCCAGAAGCCAGCCACGACTCCGTAGATGCACCCTCCGAGTAATCACCCTCTCTGCTGTACTCGCCCCTCTAGCAATAGGGTCGAGTCATGTATCGTCCCTGAACGCGTTTTGTAATGTTTAAGTACTATTATCCCCTTCGGGTACAAACTCGTGGTTATGTAATAACTTCCTTGGTTTGCTATGCTGGCTTTGATTGTTTTCCTTCTTGCGTGTTTTACCCAAGACGTTGCATCAGACCCAACCCGGAACGCTTACCACCAACAGGAAGTTCCTCACTAGAAGGCCAGAATACTTCAGTTTCCCGAAGACGAGGATGCATGAAGACAATGAGTCCACTCCGCCCTCAAGCAGAAGCAACGCAAGAGATTCAAGTGAGGATCTCTTCATCGATGCTGACTACATCCACCCTGACTAAACCCTAGCTAGGATAGTCATAAACCGCTAGCTTTCCCTAAGCTCACTCCATAAGGCTTCGTAGGGAACCCCCCCTCGCCAAGGTGTATAGAATAGGGCGTCATTTGACGACCTTAGCTCAAGACTCCAGGAAGATGCCGCCTTCCGCTAACCTCAGGTCAGCACTCCCAGACAGAAGATCTGTACCCCTCCTAAAGCGCCTTAATGAAGCTCTAAGGTGGAAAGACGGTGTCTTTTCACTCAATCCTCAGAAGACTGTCTACCCGAGGATCTTCAGAAGACCTCCAGAATGGGACGCCTTCTGACGATTTCGACTCCAGGAGAAATATGGACGTCAGTCTTCAAAACATCAATCTGCGACTCCAAGAAGGAAGGACTATGTCAACTCTCCGATCTACCCCAGTCTAATCCTAAGGAGGAAAGACTGCGTCTTTCCCGCAAAATAGAAGAACCCTCTGCCAGAAGCAATCCTATAGTTGGACCCAAAGACGCAAACTAGGATACGATAATCCCTTAGGAGAGACGCCGTGAATCCTTACAGCAGGAAGGCCACTCCTTGCAATCCTAGTTGAAGTCTGCTCGACACTCGTGTTTCAGGATGACTAAAGTTCAACTTCACCACCGTTGTGACCCTGTTCAAAGTCAAAGCCGACAAGTTAGTACGCAAGAAACACATATCACTAACTCCAACACAAATCCCCTAATCTTACTCTCCTGAATCTCGGGACGAGATTCTTTTAAGGTGGAAAGGTCTGTAACATCCCAATTTCAGCAACCCTAATTAGTTGTCCAGAATGCAAAAATCAGGGGGAACAAAAACCTTTTCTTGTTCATGGGTGCAGTGTGTGCTTGTTGTCTGTTTTTACTTGTGCATGTAAGTATATACCATATGATACTCCTTACCTCACCCTCAGTTGACAAAAGCTATTTAACAAAACTATCTTGGCTCATTTTACATATTCTCAAATGTTCTGACATTTCAAAACCCGAGCCAAGATGCTTGTGTAACCAAAACTAGTTTAGTAGCTTCCATTGACAAAACTATGGAGAGCTATAACCTCCTTATGTTTTCAAGACATAACCCTCAACTAATCTTATCTCTAGTTCTCCCAAAACCTCTTTTCAATCATTTGAATTCTACTCTTGGTAGAGATACCAAGGACTCTCACCTGACTCCAACCACAACCTTTTCAAAATACCCATACTTACCTCAAGCTAAGCTTGATGGTAACCCTAGTATTAGGTTTACTTTGTTTGTAAGATGAGTTGCCTTGATCTGCTGCTTAATTTGTCTGCTTAGGAGATAGTATGAGCTACTCTAGGAGCTCATCACTAGGATCAAGAGGTTTCCAAATCACTACACCCTAAGCAAGATTTCAAAGCAAGATCAAATCACTAGATACAAGGTGATCATCTAAAACCCTTAACCAGATGAATTCTGCAGTGATCCCTTCTAGAAGATTCCAAGTCAATGAAGTCCAATATCAAGCATGGATACCTCCCACTCCCTATACACTTAAATATCATCCACTTGATGATGCTTTGGTACCTTGCAACCCCTCAAAAACATCCGCTCTCATAATCTAGTCAAAAACCCAAAATCTGCCAAATTTGGCTGTCTGGGAAAACTATTCCCAACATCACCGCTTTGGATGCCTCCCTTTCCCAACCCTTGTGCATTTTTGGAAATGCACCTGAACCATCTTGTTAACCATCCTAAGGAACACCAAGGCCCACTCTTGCCCTTGGTTAGGTCATCCTCCAACCCACTTGTTCTTGATGGTTTTGCAGGCAAGAAAATAACTTTTCCTTCAAATCTAGTCATCATGCCTACTTTGACAGAAGCTCACACCATCATCCAACCTTCTATGGACCAACTCTTTGCATGGTTGTGTTCTACTCATATAGGTCTATCAACATCTACTTCACTTGTTCTAAGTGGATCTCTGTGTTTCTTAAACCCACATGGTTTATAAGGCATCATGACTCATCTGGTATGGCAGCCTTATTTTCAACAAAGTTTGCCATCACCTCCATACCACCTCAAATTTAACCAGTCCAAACTCCTTCGGCCATGATCATATATATGACTTGGTCTAGATATCCATCTATCCCTTGCATCAAGGTGAGCTCTGAGATCCAAGATCCAACAAGGTTTTGGTGGTATAAAAATAACATCACCATAGATCCACAACTCCTTGTTTTCCATCTTATTCAAGTTGAATTTCCATTTCCCAAGGTTGCAAATGCTTGTTAAACCTTGTCTACCTCATCTACCTTGATCACCAAGATTTATCAAATATTATCCCTAATTATTATGGCTCCAAATCTATTTAATTCCTTTAATAGACAAAATCTCAAAACTCCTACAAAGGAAAGTTTGGGTTTTTGCCAAAACACTTCCCCATCTTTTGGCTTAATTAAGATCCATGTATCATACTCTATCTTCCCACCTCAAAAATAAATATTTTTGAGATTCTTTATTATTTCTTTTTGCCCTTTTTCCTAAATGGCAGAAACAAGAAATAATTCCTTAAAAATACTTCCCCACCTCAATAAATCCCAATAAAATTTCCCAAGGTGTAATGTGGTATCAAGGACCTTTCCACACCAAAATATCACTTTGTCTAATGTAAAAATATCACCTTAGCTTCTAGAAACTAGTTCTGCACTTTTGGAATTAATGCTTCTAAGTGGACTTATAAGCTCTAGAAAAACCCCAATTAATTCTTGGAGAGACATCTTGATCCCATCTACACACTAGTGTCATTCTCCCACTTTGTCTAGTACAAACTTTTCAAACTCCTTCACAAGCGTTCTTTTGATCAAAACTTGCAAAACCATCTAAACCCAAGCTAAATCATCACCCAAGGCTTGTCAAGCACTCCTCTCCAGCCACCAAGACCCTCCTGGTCGTCACCACTATAGCACTACAGTACCACCATCACACACCTACTTGTCCCTACCCTTGGACTAGTGGAGAGAGAGAGACAACCATATCTTACCAAGATATGCCCCATTTAATTACCACAGCTGCCCCTACCCTCTCTGCTCGACCAGAGCCCCACACTCCCCCTCTCCACTGCCCCTGGCAGCCAATGGCATGCCCATGGACTTGCCCTTGCCTCCCTTGGACATGGTCCACCCTACACCCATCCCCATCGGTTCATAAGCCACAGACCACCCCAACCCTCCTTCCCTGACTCCTCTCCCCTCCACTCACTTCCTCCCGAGCTCCACTCCCTCTCCCGTGCTCTGTGCTGCCCGGAAGAAGAAGGAGGAGAAGCCTCGACCTCTCCCAAAAACCGAGCAAGACTCCCTCCCTGTAGCTCCTCTCCCCTTGCATGTCACTCTCCCGGCACCTCCTCGCTCTCCTACATCTAACCCTCCTCTTTTTGTCGACATGCAGCAACCCCTGGAGGATATCCGGCGAGCCCCGGTGAGCTCCGTTCAGTCACCGTCGCGCGAGCTGCCTCCCGAAGCCAAACGCCACCATGCCGCCCATACCCGAGCTCCCCGCCGTCTACCGCGTCGCCCAGTCGCCCCCACATCCTCCCCCGAGCCCTCAGGTGAGCTCCCCGTCTCGCGCAGCCCTCTGATAGGGTTTGAGCCCCGCCGCCGCGTCGAGAGCTGGGAGACGATGCTGCATCATCGATCTCCCCTCTAATCCGACGGCCTACAACGCCCGATACCCCTTCGCCGCCCCCTATCGCTGACCACCGGGCCCCGCTTGCCAGTTTCGAACTCGCCTCCCACGCGAGCCAGCGCCGAGTGGGCCAAGTCCCCTCCCCGCGGCCCATTTTCCCCACAGATCAAGCCCAGGCACCCCCCTGTTTATCTTTTTCTTTTTGTTTTTCCACCAGATCTGCTAGAGTTGCAGTTTGGATTAAGTTCAAATAAAATTGTAGAACGATGATTTTGACCAGATCCAAAATCTTGGTGGTACTTACATATTTTGTCTAACAGAAAACACCTTTGGTTATCCCAGACTAGGTCTAGTTTAACTATGATAAATCAATTTCTAAAAAGTACCTTGTCACCTAAATAAATTCCTCAGAGAGTTTTACATATCCAATTGGGGAGAATCAAAGCTCTACTGGAAGATAATTGATATACCTGTCATCTGGCATATGTCTTATGCCAAGGTGAATAGTAGCTTGCCCTTAGCAGAAATAACAAAAACAGCCATAATCTGCCGTTAGGAATTTCTCTAGGTCAACCCAACTGTGGTATTGACCTGATTCCACCTCTCAGTACATCCTTATAACAGCATCTACCAAACCCCAGCAGCTCAGATTTTATTGGGCTCTGGTTGAATTCTAGTGAATTAAACTATTCTATGTACCCTTTTTCACTAGATAAATCCCTCCAGTAGTTCTAGTTATCCAAAATGGATAATTCCAATTTCTACAGAAAGGTACTCCCAGTACATACCATGTAAAATTGGAATCACACTAAAATCTTCTGTAAAAGAGATCTGGTGAAAAAGACAAATACCATACAGAACTGCCTTTGATAATTTATTAAGGGAATTCTGGTAACTCTTTTGAAAAGATTCCACTTCTATGTCGTTCAGTACAACAAACACTATCTAATCACCCAAGGAAATAATTTTTGGATATCCGGATAAATTCTGGTGAATTATTTCCCCAAACTAGAGTTTATTCCACTATAAAAAGCATAATTAAATCTTGGTAAGTGATAATCTAGTGAAACCACTTGTGTTGGTCTTGTTTTGTCAAGACCTATCTAAGGATATCATTGTTGCACATTGGCATCCTACAGACCTTAGAAACCCAATCTAAGTCCTTGGTATATAACCTAAACAACTATCTTCCAAGGGAAATACACCTCTATGGCAATCTAGTAATTCCATTAATGTTGGGGGATACCCCCGGGTAGGGCAACGCCGGGGTATAAGGGCCGGTTAGCCGGGGTTCAGCGCGATCAAAGCAAAATGCTGACCGGGTCACCTCAAGGCAGGCCGAATCACGGTGTGGCCCGGCCCATGGGGCATTTCCTTGACAATGGTCCGGTCGGCATAAGATCTATGCCGGCCATGCCTATCTGTTTTGCAGGTAATTGGGTAGGCTGGATTAGCTATATGCTAGCCGGATTACCTTGGCTTCAGAGAGAAGGAATTCCCCGCTGGTCAAAAGGTGGCTTTATTAGCTGAAGCATGTGCAAAGTAAAGTAAAGGAGAGGACCAGCGGGTCAGCAGTGACCAAGGTGACGCAGACAAAGCCAGATGACGTAGCCTGTGATGCCAAAAGACGAGGATGATGTTACGGGTTATGTCCAAAGCCTGGACGAGCCGTTAAAGAAGAATAAAGAAGCATCTGCTTTAGGAAAGGAGCATATTCGTAGAATATGCTGCCACCTGGGCCCTAGAATTGTAACCCGGGCTCCCCTATATAAGGAGCACTCGGGCCTCCATAGAGGGGGACGGAAAATAGAGGAATCACTCTCTGTCTAAGGTGGAACTCTAGGGCTAGTTGGTAGGGGGTAAGAGACATTGTCTCCTTCTTGCTAAGAGCCTCAAGGGTACTCGAAAACACCATTGATTGAGAATATACAAGAACTTCCGTGCGTGGAATCACCATGCTCTCCCTCCCTGGATTCCCCTAGCACACACTGGCCCCATCTTTAGCCTATCCATGGCATCTGCCGTGCAACCACCATGACAGTTGGCGCCCACCGTGGGGCACGTGGTGCTAGCAGGGGTGAAAATCCAGACGGGAAGCTTCTCTAGTACCGGCGAGCGTATCGTCTCAGGCTTGGTTCAGCGCTTTGGAGCGCTGGACTATGTTAGCGACAACGCGGGAAGCTTTAGTAGGAGCCCTCCACCGCGCAACAGCGTCTTCATCAAGCTTGGCACGCACAGGATCTACGTCGGGGTGGATGAGTCCTACATTCACCCGCAGCACGTCGTCGAAGGAGGTGGACCATCTCTCAGCGCCCCTCGTGGAGTGCGTATCGCTCGCCCCACTAGCAGCGTGGAAGTGCCGATGACCGCACCAGATGCGGGACCAAGCAAAGATCCGGCGCCAGAGCCAGAGGTAACACCCAAACAGACCAGGTCTAGGTTTCCTCCGCTGGAAAAGCCAGAGATTGTGCTCCAGCAAGCAATAGATAGCTTAGCAACACCAATAGCCCCTGTGGTAGATCCGGCTCAGGCCTAAGTTGAGTTAGAGGAAACTAGGCGGAAAATGTTAGCCGGAGCAAAGAAGGTAGCAGAACTGCACCAGTCGCTGAACATCACCTTGAGAGAGTACGCTAAGGCAAATCGTATCGATG